>CM057231.1:16265233-16971699 GCA_029891385.1 Erythroxylum novogranatense | reverse complement strand
TATGATTCTTTTGGAAAGAGGGTTAATATAAAGTTTCATAAATCTTAGTGCATTTTAGGTGTTTTAATCATATAGACATATTGGTCATTTACACTAGGAATAAGTGGTTGTATATTAAAAAATGAAAATTCATTAACTCAAAATAATTTTTGGTCCAAGTCATAAAATCTTTAAACAACAAAGAAGTATAAGATGATTTAAAGAAAATTCTTATTAAATATAATATTATCTCTTATTTATTATCATTGATTATTTTCTTGTTTTGTTTCTAGTGAATTCTTGATCTATGTAGTATAATCTTAAAATTTGAAAAAAATATTAATAACCATTACTATTGATTAGATAATAGTAGAAGAGTCAAACACAATACTTACTAATTTATTGTGGAAATAATACAAACAACAATCAAGTTTATGACTCTATTGTGGAGCTATTAGTAATATTAAAGATATTCAATAACTATTAATATAGTAGTAATCTAATAAACACTATCTTTCCTTGTTTATTATTCTTTTATCAATTCTAATTCTCTATTTTTTATGCTTATTTTGTTTTGATCTCTGATTTGTGTATGCTAAGAAGTAAAACATTTAAATTCTTAAAAAAAACATCTAAAAATGGAGAAGACATTTCCTATTCAGGAATCAAATACCATGGAAGGAAAGCATAAAATGATATTAGACTATGTGAAGCCATTACCCATAAGGACACGTCCAACATATATAGATCAGTAGTTGCATTAAACAACTTTGAGATCAAGTCTAGCCTTTTCCATATGCTCTAACAATTCTATCAAATGAAGATCTCAATATGTATACAACCATTTTATGTATATACGGAAATTAATTTTATAGTACTCTTTTATGTTTTTTATATAAATTACCTTTATTTGATTGGTTTTATATGATATTTTAGGTGATTTTGGATGTAAACATGAATAAGTTTAGCTAAGGATTAAAGATCTTTGAAGTCAAATCATGAAGAAAATGCATCTTTGGATGAGTATAATGTAACACCCACTTAGCATGATCCGAACTCAACATCGATGGTGATATCCGAGTCCGTATCCCATGAATTGGCGTCTTCAAACTTAACACATTCATAAATCGGTATAATTTTTATTTGAACCACAAACATTTTATGCGGGAAATTGATACTCAAATAGAGCCCATTTTATTTGTAAACATTTTTAATCCACACAATAAAGTCAGTAAAATTTCAATGCCATTTGGGCCCAATATAAAAATAGAAGACTTGTAGTCATAATTTCATTACACTTTAAAATCATTCGCTAACATTTCCAATTTGGGAAGTTGATACAATCATTCTTGAAACACAATCGATATAAATACAAGAAATAAGAATGTAGGCAGCGAACTGATCCAGACCTCTATCATTCACTTATCTTGCAGTATACTCCCGTTGGCCTAATGGGGTATTCTTCTTATCGAAAAATAATTGCAAATTTTAAGTGAGTTTCACGAACTCAATGAGTGACCATCATCGATGGCTCACGATCCATAACACATAAATTCACAAATTGCACATTTCACTATTTTACTTTTACTTCATATTCAATTCACCCAAACATTCATATTATGCATATATAGTCTATATGAGACTCACTTTTGTTTTTATTGTTGTGTGGTGAGTGTCTCATCACTCACTTATACAAAATCTGGCTCATAGGGGGCTCGGTCGAGAACGAATCTTGGCGTAAAAGGCAGGTTAGAATAGAATCATAGGCGTAGCTCTCGTAACGTGAAGCGCTTCATCTGAGAACACAAGTCATAAAGCCTTTATATTTCATGCATTCATGAGATGGAATGCATCACTTACATTGCATGTTCTTATTCAATCATAATCACTTATCATCGAATGAGTCAGGCATTCAACATATAGTTGAGAATCCACACTTTTACTGCATGCAATTTCACATTGAAATTCACTTAGTAATCACTTTAGGTGCTCTTAGTTTAGCTTATTCACATACAAGCAACACTCGATATCCAAATCAAATATCACAATCATCGGACCTCCTGTCTGAAAACCAACATAAACAATCACATTCACACAATCTTTCAAAATTCGGTTAATATCGAAAAGTCAAACAAACAAATAATAGAATGAGACCAATGTAAGTCTACTCACAGATCGCTCCGGAAGATGAATCGGTGATGTTCAAGGAATTTCAATAGGAGTAAGCTCACGTTCATGTTCGAAGTTGGGCTCCGGAACTCGGTGCTCAACAGTTCTTATAACTTAAAACTATTACGAAGACAATAAATCGGTGAAGATTAGATTTTATCTTTGATAAAGCCTCTGTCATGGCGTGAAGAAAAGGCTTGGATAAAGTGCTACATTAAATAATATGAAATGATGTGAAGACAAAGTGAAGACTAGGCTTTGTAAGAAGATAGTGTTGGACCCGTATTGAGGCCCAACATTGAAGCACATAAGCATAGAAGACCCAAAAATGATAACATCTGAGACCACAATTTGGGGACTTGTAATAAGAATTACAGATCGACTTCTTAGGACATTTGTTCCTCATATTCTAACGATTCTAACGCCACTGAAAACGCTCAATTTGGATTAGAAATGAGGAAGTTATGACCAAAATATTGTCCTAAAAGAAGCAGTACCAAGAATGTTATATCCGAATCACGACGAAATTGAAAATCTTAAAGGTAAAATTTCAGCTCGGCTCCTTGATGCAACTTGTAGATCTATGTCTCTAGTTTAATTTAAACAAGAATAGACTCAATCGAGCCCTATAGCTCAAGATATTTCAAAGTCATTAGAAGTATATTCAGACATTATCGTGAAACCATCACACTTTGTTTCAATCCACTTTTATAATTTAAAAGCAATACTAATCAATCAGTTATAAAAAAGATAGAAAATTTTCTTAGGAATCTATTGCTTCAAAATGAGGTCGATCGGAGGTTTGTGCAAAAGTTATAGCCAAAAGAAGGAAGAGGGTTGGTCGGCCAAGAAGCAGCCCCAAACGCCTTCGGCTGCCCAAGGCGACCACGTCGAGCGCCTGGGCGCCGAGGCCAGCGCCTTGGCGCTAGCATCTTGGCGACCTGCCCATGATCCGACCTATCGACTTCTAACCCTCATAACTTTTTACTCGGAGCTCCAAATTAAACAAGGTTTGATTCATTGGAAAGCTAAGAGACAGCTCTACCATTTTTAAGAAGGATTTAAGAGCAAGCTTGGCTTCTAAAGAAATCAAAAGTTGACTCAAGACGATCGACTAGCTCCTCATAACAGATACCAAAACTTACAAATACCATAGCTTTTGATCCAGAACTCCAAATTTAGCAAACTTGGTATAGAAAAAGGTGAACGCCTACAACTTTCATGAAGACCAAAAGGACAAAATCCAACTCTATATAGGTCGCATATGGAATCAAAGTTTCTGTTAATAAAAATCTATCATTTTGCAAGACCCGCACTCCACTTCAACACTCACATTTTCAATTAACACACCCTAAAATAGCTCATAATACATCATGGACAAGCTCTACAGCTCTTTACCACTCTCAATAAGACTAAATGATCCTATTTGATCTATAATGGACGAATTTGCAGCACTACTCAATATACCCAAATTTAACCACATGAACACATCAACCCAGAATTTTCAACAGCTCCTAAACCTTAGCAGATTTCCAGCGAGCTCTCCCAGTACAAAACCCAACAACAACTCAACAATTAAAAGGCTCATACACAAACTCTTTTTAAGAACACACACAGATCGCAATTCCATACATACACAAGCATAAGAGAGTAATAGAGCTCTCATTCTCTTTTCCAATCGTATGAGTTCAAGCACAGCTTTAGTTACATATCAACATATTCATCAAGAGTCAAGTACAAAAATACAAAATATGAGATGCTCAATGCTTGATATGCTTATAAAGCTATTCCAAAATGCTAGTCACTAACTTAATACAAAGTGTCTAAATTCTTGGAGTTATGCCGATGCCTTGCAAGGTTCCGCGATCAACTAGAATTTGCACCTGAGGAGGAGAATGGGTGAGCAAACATGGCTCAGTACCTAACACCTTTATAGGCATCAAGTAAT
The DNA here is from genome assembly GCA_029891385.1 of Erythroxylum novogranatense. NCBI lineage: Eukaryota > Viridiplantae > Streptophyta > Magnoliopsida > Malpighiales > Erythroxylaceae > Erythroxylum > Erythroxylum novogranatense. The sequence continues at coordinate 16,967,603 of CM057231.1, read as the reverse complement.
GAGCCATACATCACATAAAAGAATCCAAACATTAGCAATCTATCATGTAAAGTCCAAATAGCTCATCTTCATCACATAAATCATAAATTAACCAAAATCATCACATAAAGCATAACATGAAATCTTTTATCAATTTAAAACACATATTATGCATCATAAACACCAAAATGATGACATGCACACATTGGCTCGAGAGTTCCATAAACACGACGAAACCAAGTTTACCGTAACACCTGACGAGTCTATTTTCGGATCTCGTGGCCTCAAGCGGGCAGCCGGAGAAGGTTAGGGAGGTCAACGTGCACGTGACTTAACGAAATAGGTTCTCTCGCCAATCACAACCAATTTATGCTCACATATTCAAACACAAGAATAACATTTTATGCTTCTTTCATTCTATCGAATCATCATAGTTTCATTCTTTTCTTTCAAATCAAAAGAATACACTTTCAATATACACACAATTTAACAAAGATAGCACACATAGGGCATTTGCCTATTACACAACAACTATAAAAATGTTACCCACCTAACGTCGGAATCCGAATTCAAGATTGCCCTTCCTCCTTGTCTTGAGTGGGGTTTTCTCGAGTTCCTTCAATTAAATCATACTTCATTCAATGAATATATTCTAAAAGAAAGGCATAGCATTCATAAATCAAGCAAAGATAAAAATAAACTTTAAACCTAACCTACCCATAAGTCATCTATGCCAGAAAACCAAAACCCTAAATTAGAAATCCTAGAATCCCTTTGATTTCACCTTCTCTTCTTTCTTTCTTCAAACCCTAACTTCCATTTCATCTCATTTTCGAACCTATTTCAAACAAGGATGGAACCTACCTTCAACAAGTAGTTTCTCTTCTTTTCCTCTTCTTCCTTCCTCCCTTCAAGCTTCCCACGGCTCTCCTTTTCCTCTTGGCAATCCCTTTCTCCTTGGTTCACGTTTTTTAGCTTCTCTTCCTTTTCTTTCTACGACACTTACTTCTTCTCCTCTTAATTCATTTAACTCATTTATCTCTCAACTTAAGTCCTCCTCCAATACTACGTAGTTTTATGCTCTCCTTCTACTTATCCCATTAACCTCTAAAGCCCATTCTTTCTCACATGCCCTTATTTTTGTCTCATATGGCTCTACATCCAAGCCTACTTCCAATTAATCCAATTAATTCTAACCCTTTACTTTAACTTCAAAATTTCCAATTCCCAATCATACTAACTAATTTCAAGACTCAACAAATACATATATATATATACACACATAATTAAAACAATTAAAGCAAAAATAAAGAATAAGTCAAGTAAATCAATAAATAATTAATTAAATAAAGGAAAAAAATTTCGGAGCCCAACAATTTTCCCCTCCTAAAAGATTTTCGTCCTCGAAATCCTTACCTGAGTCCATGAAGAGGTATAGGTACTTCTCCTTCATGGCCTCCAAAGGCTCCCAAGTTGCCTCTTCCGTCGAATGGTCCCTCCACAAGACCTTTACTAGCTTTACAATCTTATTCCTTAACACCTTTTCCTTTGAATCTAAGATCTTCACTGGTTGCTCCTTATAAGTCAAATCCTCTCTCAACTGAACCTCTGAAGGTTGAACTATATGTGAAGGATCCGATCTGTACTTCCTCAGCATCGATACATGAAACACATTATGAATCTTAGATAACTCCAATGACAAATCTAACTTATAAGACAAAGGCCCAATCTTCTCAATGATCTCATATGGGCCTATGTACCTCAGGCTAAGCTTGCCCTTCTTGTCAAACCTCAAAACACCTTTCCATAGAGAAGCTCTAAGAAACACCTTTTCCCCCACTTCAAATTCCATCTCTTTCCTATGGGCATCCGTGTAGCTCTTCATCCTATCTTGAGCTGCTTTAAGCCTCTGCTTCACCAACTTAACTTTATCGATTGTAACTGTACCAATTCAGTCCTGAGCTTCTTTTCACCTTCCTCATCCCAACAAATAGGAGTTTTGCATCTCCTTCTATACAAAGCCTCGTAAGGTGTCATCTGAATTCCCGAGTGATATGAATTATTGTAAGCAAATTCAATCAAAGGTAGGTGATCATCCCACAAACCTTTGAAATCCAATGCACAAGCTCTCAACATTGCCTCCAAAGTCCGTATCATTCATCGGTCTGCAGATGGAAAGCAGATTAAAATGCAATCTAGTCCCCAGAGCCTCCAAAGAACTTTCTCAAAATTTGAGGTAAACCTAAGATCCCTATCGAAACTATCGAGCTTGGAATCCCATGAAGTCTTATTACCTCATCCACATATTTCTTAGCCAAAACATTCAAAGAATCATGCATCTAATTGGCAAGAAGTGTCTTGACTTGGTCAATCTATCAACAATCACCCATATAGAGTCATGCTTCTTGCTAGTCCTCGGTAATCCCATCGAAAATCCATAGTGATCTTCTCCCATTTCCATTCCTAATCGGCAATGGATTAAGCTTACTGAAGGTGCTTGGTGTTCACTTTCACTTGCGACACACTAAACATCTTTTGCATACTCTGCCACATCTTTCCTCATTCTCTTCCACCAAAAATACTCTTTCAAATTTCGATACATCCTAGAACTCCCTGGGTGCATTGCATACGGAGCATTATGTGCTTCATCAAGGATCTTATCCTTCAGCTCTAGCATGTCTGGAACACACAATCTATTGCCCATAACCATCAATCCATCTTCCTTCACCTCTACTTCAAAAGGTTTGCCATTCTTTACCTCTTCTCTGCTTACTCAAGCACTCATCCTGCTTCGCAATTCTTTAATCTTCTCCTTCAATCTCGGTCTCACTCTAAAATTTGTCAAGATACAATCAGTTCAACTTGTCTCAACGTCACATCAAGCTCGCTAATTCCTTCAAAGAAGGAAGATACACCGCTTCCACATGTGCCATAGTGGACTTCCTACTCAAAGCATCGGCTACCACATTAGCTTTCCCGGATGGTAGTCTATCACCAAGTCATAATCCTTTAACAATTCTAACCATCGCCTCGCCTCAAATTTAACTCTTTCGAGTCAACAAATACTTAAGACTCTTATAGTCTCGTAAATACCTTAGTAGTAACTCCATACAAGTAATGTCTCCAAATCTTCAATGCGAAAATTATAGCAGCCAATTCCAAGTCGTGGATAGATAGTTCATCTCATAAGGCTTTAATTGCTAGAAGCATAGGCAATCACTTTCTCTCCTTGCATCAATACACACCCTAAATCCTTCCTAGAGACGTCACTGTATACAATGTATCCATCATCACCATAAGGTAACGTCAAAATCGGTGCAGTAGTAAGCCTATTCTTCAATTCCTCAAACCTCTTCGCACTCTTCATCCACTCAAATTTTGATTCTTCCTCGTCAATGGAAAGTGGAGCAACTATCAAAGAAAACCTCCACAAACCTCCTATAATATCCGCTAATCCCAAGAAACTTCTCACTTGAGAATATTCTTAGACGCTTCCCACTTAACCACGACTTTCTATCTTTTGTGGATCCACATGCACTCTACGCCTGAAATCACATGCCCAAATACTACTTTCTTAACCAAAATTCAGCATTTGTCGAATTTGGCATACACCGTTCTTTCTCAAGGTCTCCAAGGCAACCCTCAAATGATTCTCATGCTCCTCATCACTTTAGAATAGACCAATATATCATCAATAAAGACAATGATAAATTGGTATAGGAAAGACTTGAAGACTCTATTCATCAAATCCATAAAGACTGCAGGAGCATTTGTTAACCCGAAAGGCATAACCAGAAACTCAAAGTGGCCATACCGCGTCCTAAAAGTAGTCTTTGACACATCGGTCTCCTTAATCCTCAACTGATGGTAACCCGATCTTAAATCTATCTTGGAAAAGACTCTCGCCCCTTGCAATTGGTCAAATAAATCATCTATGCGCGGGAGCGGATATCTATTCTTAATGGTGGCATGATTCAGCTTCTTATAATCCACACACATCCGCAACGACCCATCTTTCTTCTTCACAAGAGAACCGAGCTCCCGAGGGAAGAGCTCGACTAATGTAACCCTTCTCTAAAAGATCCCCAATTGCTCCTTAAGCTCCTTCAATTTCGCTTTGAGCCATTCGTAGGCGAATTGAAATCGGTATGAGACCGGAAGAAGCTCAACGGAAACTCAATTTTCCTAAGCGAGGTAGTCCGACAATTCCTCGGGAAAGACATCCGGAATTCCTGACTATAGGAATGTCTTCCAACCTCCCTCTATCTCGCCTTCGTGTCAACACATAGGTCGATATGCTTGCACCACTCACCATTCTCTCTGTCATAATGCCAAACAATCCGAGGCGGATCGACTTTTCTATCTCCCATGAATACCACTTTTCTGCCATTCTCTAACTCGAATTCCACTGTCTTCTGCTTGCAGTCTAAATTGGCATGATACTTTTCTAATGTATCCATACCTAGGATCACATCCAATCCCCCCATCTTCAAGGGCATCAAATCCACCACAAATTTTCCTCCACTAATCCTCATCTCACGCCTCTATACACTTGATCGATAATAATATATCGCCAATCTGAGTACTCACCATCGGAGTATCCGATGGGCTCAAAATCCTCCTAGTACAATTCCTACCCAATGACAAAAAAGAATGGTTAGAACCCGGATCAATTAAAGCAAGAACATCATCATCAAACAATTTAACCATACCCGTTACCACTTCTGGAGCTGTCTCTGCCTCCTTTCGAGTCATTGCAAACACTCTAGCCGGTGCTTGCCTCCTGGATCTGTCTGGAGGATGAGCTCTCTTAGGCACTTTTGAGCTACCCACTTCACCACAACCTTCCATCCCACTATCTCTGCTTCTCTTGGAAGCTTGCATTTGTGATCCTCTTCTATCCCATTTTAGGACACTGCTTATTATCGTCCTCTCATCCATAATTGAAGCATGCTCCTGTCAATATGCGACATTCTCCCTTATGGAGATTCCCACAGTGCTCACATTTGGGAAGAGGTGGCCTCTCCCCATCTCCTCTTCTACTGCCACCCACCGTTGAGGCTTGGTGAGAAACAGTAGAAGTCCTCATAGGCCTAGGCCGGCTCGCACCGCTGCTTCTCTCCTCATACTGCACAGGAAAGGTTATGGCACTTCTCTCAGGTATAGAAGTACCACCTCCCCTCTTGAACTGCTCTCTTCCCTTTCTTTTCCGGCTAACTGCACTCTTAATGTTCTCGATGTTCTAAACTCTCAATGCTACTTCAACCAGCTGTTGAAAGTCGCCAAAATTCTGCACTACCACCTTCTTTCTGATAGTTAGGTGCAGGCCCGACTCAAACCTACGACACTTTGCAGCCTCACCGAACATCATCTCCGAAGCATACCTTGACAACTCGAGTAAACCGTGCGCATATTCAGAATCACATCTCTCTCTGGGTGAGACTCAAAACTCTCTCGTCATTGAATGTACACTTGACAGATACTTCTTCTTAAAAGCCAGAAGTCTTCCTATGTAAACCCTATCGACTTCAATGACTCCTCAGACACACTCCCACCAAGGTAAGGCATCTCCACAGTAAAGCGGCAAGATAGGCCACCCTCTCATCATCCTCACACTCCATCTGATCCAAGACTCTCTCGGTCTTCCTCAACCAGGTCTCGGCTTACTCAGGATCCGAGGTCCCGTAGAAGTCCACTGTTCCGTACTTTCTCAACTTGTCAAATTGTCTCCCCTTCTTGACTGGGGCCGAACCAGAAGCCTGGGGCAGTTGACCCATAGCCTGAACAAAGGCTTGGGTAAATGCCTGGAATAGTCTCGGGTCCAAAGCAGGCACTTGCTCAGACTGACTAGGCGACTGCTGCGTCTGAGGTCGGAGGGGCTCACTACTTTGCCCTAGAGAAGCCTCAGCCACTCCCGGGGCTACGGACTCATCGATGCTCTCCTCTCTCAGTGGAGAGTCAGGTGCAATTGAACCTTGCAGAACTCCCCGTGCCCTTCTACGAGGTGGCATCTTACTCCTTCAATGAAAACATTCATGATTAACTACAATTCCTTTAAATTTTAGTTCTATATGTATGCATGATATGCATGTAACTTAATACAAACAATTAACTCAGACATGCAAAAATTTAATCACTTAACAAAACAATTTCCTACTATGCATCCTAAGCTCAGAGTGAACCTAAGCTCGATACCAAACAATGTTGGATCCGTCTCGAGGCCCAACATTCGAAAGCACAAGCATAGAAGACCCAAACTCACCACAATTTGGGGACTTGCAATAGGAATTACAAATCGGCTTTTAAAGGACATTTGTTCCTCATATTCTAACGATTCTAACGCCACTAAAACGCTTCAATTTGGATTAAAATGAGAAAGTTATAACCAAAATATTGTCTTAAAAGAAATGACCAAGAATGCTATATCCGACTTCATGATAGAAATTGAAAATCTTAAACGTAAAATTTCAGCTCGGCTCCTTTATGCAACTTGTAGATCTATGTCTCTAGTTTAATTTAAAACAAGAATCGACTCAATCGGAGCCTATAGCTCAAGATATTTCAAAGTAATTGAAGTATATTCAGACATTATCGACCGACCATCACACTTTGTTTCAATCCACTTTTTATAATTAAAAAGCAATACTGATCAATCAGTTATAAAAAGATAGAAAATTTTCTTAGGAATCTATCGCTCAAAATGAGGTTGATTGGAAGTTTGTGCAAAAGTTATGACTAAAAGAAGGAAGAGGGTTGGTCGCAAGAACCAACCCCAAACACCTCGGCTCACCCAAGTGTGGAGCAGTCGAGCTCCTGAGCTCGCATGAGCTTCCGAAGCCGAGTGTCAGAGGCGCTCGCCGAGCCACTGCCAATGATCCGACCTATTTGACTTCTAACCTCATAACTTTTACTTGAGCTCCAAATTAGACAAGGTTTAATTCGTTGGAAAGCTAAGAGACAGCTCTACCATTTTCAAGAAGGACCTAAGAGCAAGCTCGGCTTCTAAAAAAATCAAAAGTTGACTCCAAGACCGATCGACTAGCTCCTCATAAACAGTACCAAAACTTACAAATACCATAACTTTTGATCAAAAACTCCAAATTTAGTAAACTTGGTGGCTATAGAAAGGTAAGAGAACGCTCTACAACTTTCATGAAGACCAAAAGGACAAAATCCAACTCTATACAGGTAGCATATGGAATCAAAGTTTCTGCTAATAAAAAATCTATCATTTTGGCAGCACCTGCACTCCACTTCAACACTCACATTTTCCAATTAACACACCCTAAAATAGCTCATAATACATCATGGACAAGCTCTACAGCTCGCCTACCACTCTCAATAAGACTAAATGATCCTATTCGATCTATGACAGACCAGAATTTGCAGCGCTGCTCAATATACCCAAATTTAACCACATGAACACATCAGCCCATAATTTTCAACAACTCCTAAACCTTAGCAGATTTCCAGCGAGCTCTCCCAATACAAAACCCAACAGCAACTCAACAATTAAAAGGCTCATACACAAACCCTTTTTAAGAACACACACAGATCGCAATTCCATACATACACGAGCATAAGAGAGTACTAGAGCTCTCATTCTCTTTTCCAATCGTATGAGTTTAAGCACAGCTTTTGTTACATATCAACATATTCATCAAGAGTCAAGTACAAAAATACAAAATATGAGATGCTCAATACTTGATATGCTTATAAAGCTATTCCAAAATGCTAGTCATTAACTTAATACAAAGTGTCTAGAATTCTTGGAGTTATGCCCAATGCCTTGCAAGGTTCCGCGATCAACTAGAATTTGCACCGAGGAGGAGAATGGGTGAGCAAACACTACCGATGGCTAACACCTTTATAGCCATCGAGTAATGAGCCATACATCACATAAAAGAATCCAAACATTAGCAATCTATCATGTAAAGTCCAAATAGCTCATCTTCATCATATAAATCATAAATTAACCAAAATCATCACATAAAGCATAACATGAAATCTTTTATCAATTTAAAACACATACTATGCATCATAAACACCAAAATGATGAAATGCACACAATTGGCTCTAGAGTTCCATAAACACGACGGAAACCGAAGTTTACCGTAAACACGAAGAGTCCATTTTCGAATCTCGTGGGCCTCAAGCGGGCAGCCGGGAGAAGGCTAGGGGGGTCAACGTGTACGTGACTTAACGAAATAGGTTCTCTCTCGCCCAATCACAACCAATTTATGCTCACGTATTCAAACACAAGAATAACATTTTATGCTTCTTTCATTGTATCGAATCATCATAGTTTCATTCTTTTCTTTCAAATCAAAGGAATACACTTTTAATATACACACAATTTAACAAAGATAGTACACATAGGGCATTTGCCCATTACACAACAACTATAAAAATGTTACCTACCTAACGTCGGAATCCGAATTCAAGATTGCCCTTCCTCCTTGTCTTGAGTGGGGTTTTCTTGAGTTCCTTCAATTAAATCATACTTCATTCAATGAATATATTCTAAAAGAAAGGCATAGCATTCATAAATCAAGCAAAGATAAAAATAAACTTTAAACCTAACCTACCCATAAGTCATCTATGCCAGAAAACCAAAACCCTAACTTAGAAATCCTAGAATCCCTTTGATTTCACCTTCTCTTCTTTCTTTCTTCAAACCCTAACTTCCATTTCATCTCATTTTTGAACCTATTTCAAACAAGGATGGAACCTACCTTCAACAAGTAGTTTCTCTTCTTTTCCTCTTCTTCCTTCCTCCCTTTAAGCTTCCTACTCTCCCTTTTCCTCTCGGCGAATCCCTTTCTCCTTGGTTCACATTTTTCGCTTCTCTTCCTTTTCTTTCTCTACGACACTTACTTCTTCTCCTCTTAATTCATTTGACTCATTTATCTCAACTTAAGTCCTCCTCCAATACTACGTAGTTTTAAGCTCTTCTCCTTCTACTTATCCTATTAACCTCTAAAGTCCATTCTTTCTCACATGCCCTTATTTTTGTCTCATATGGCTCTACACATCTAAGCCTACTTCCAATTAATCCAATTAATTATAACCCTTCACTTTAACTTCAAAATTTCCAATTCCTAATCATACTAACTAATTTCAAGACTCAACAAATACATATATATATACATAATTAAAACAATTAAAGCAAAAATAAAGAATAAGTCAAGTAAATCAATAAATCAATAAATCAATAAATAATTAATTAAATAAAGGAAAATAGGCTCTATGCTAAAGACACAAGGATGAGAAGTGAAGAAGGATAAAGTCTCTAGCATACATTAAATAGCATTAACCTTGTGTATGGTTACTATCTCTCATTGGTGGAGAGATAACAAAACACAAAAATCCCGTGTCTTCAAAGATTTTTGATTCTTGACTTAACTTATTTTTGTTATGACTCCATATCACAGAAACATAAATTTTTTGTTACTTCCAAAATCGGAGGACAAGATTTCTTGTCCTTGCGACAGAAACAAAACAAATAAGCAACTTCCAGAAATACCCCTCATTTAACAAAATCTTGTTATTCTTATTATTATTGAATATTGTTATAAATTTTCTACTTATTATTAAAATTTTCAAATTTTTTTATCTCAATTATATTATTAAACTCATTATTATTATTATTATTATTATTATCATTAAGTTATTCTTATTATTTTAATTATTATTATTAATTTTAAATAAGTTATTCTTATTATTTATTAATTATTATTATTATTTATTGGTAATAATAATATTATTATTAATTATTGTTATAAATTTTCTACTTACTATTATTAATATTATTATTAATTTTATTATACTGAAATTAATTATCTTATTATTATTATTATTATTAATTATTATAATCGAGATAAAAAGGATTGATATGTTAGTTTTCTCGTCAAGAAAACATGTTGCAAAATTTAGAAAAACGATATTTTCTGATTTTTGTAAAACCATTGTGGTTATTTTATTTTCAAAACAAAAAATCGTAATAGAGTAAGCTAAATATGTTTTACTTAACTTTTTTTAACAAAACGTCAACAAAAAGCGGAAAAATAAAACAAACAACACCTTAGTTTTCATTTTTGTTTTATTTAATATTAACTAATTAAATTTTATAAAATTATGACATATACTTCGATTACATATGATATCCTATGTGTTAGTAAACACGTTTCTCGTCAGTTTTATTATTACAGAGACTAATGTTGGGGTATTTTGCAAAGTAAAATTTTGAATACTTAATTACTACTTTATAAAGTTTAACCTATAATTGAAAAATTATGTAAAATTTTGAAAAATTTCGATAATTAACCCTAGAAAATGTAAAAGTGTTAAGTCATGTGTCAAAAAAAAGTATATATGACAAGTAACGTAAACTCAACTAATAATAGTCACTAACTAGAATTAGCATCTAGTCATATTTAACACAAAGTGAGATTTCAAGTTTAAAATATTAAAATTGAAGTTCAAATTAATTTTAATAATTTGCCTAAAATTTTCAAGTTTAAATATTGATTTTATACTTTTAAATTACAGTAGTAATTTTAAAATAATTGAAAGTATACCTCATCTTTTACTTTATAATTTCCCTTTTCTCTATAAGTTTGCATTATCGGTAACAATTTGTTGCCTTTATTTTGTCAACCGGTGATAGAAATGATTTAAACTATTATTGTAAGAATAATCTACACAATTACTTGACTAATACAAAGGAATACTTGTATATGCAGTATTATTAAATACTAAATGGTAATGTTAAACTATCCTCGAGGTCCTACAAGGCACGAGCGGAAAATATTTCAAATATAGTAATAATTTAAATAAGTCACGGATAATTCAAACCCATCTAAAATATCTCGTGAGTTAATTATATTTATACATATAAAGGAACACTTAATTTCTAAATTTTGAAAGTCTCAGCAGATTTAAATTTAAAACTTTTATTAATTTCTAAAATATCAAAAATTTGAATTAAAACATTCAATCGCTAATTTAAGGACATTTGTTCCTCTAATGTATCTTCACTAGAACAATCTAATTTTTCTTATGCAGGAGTTAGCATTGTCACAAATGTTGGTGATTCGTACATCACAAGACATCCGATTCAAATGTTATCAGTATCAGATTTGCGAGCACCTGCCCAGCCACGTGGAACCATCTAGAGCGACCATTTACCATCTCCCGCCTAAGTCAAAATCTAAACTCGTTCCCTCCCTCCCTCCCTCCATCCCAGCGCTCAGTTTTGTTCTCCTTCCTTCACAAGCTTTTGTACACTAGCATTCTTTTATCATCTTCTTCATTTCACATAGTTTCCACCTCTCGTGAGTACTGTATGCAAGCTTACGAATCTGCTCTTCTTTGCCTCGATTTGACCTAACCAGAATTTCCATAAGATGATGCAAACAGATTCTCCTTCCACAACTTTTGTTAACGTTCGCTTCGTTCTTGTTGGTTTCGATCCCACTGAAGCACATGAAGTATCTCTCTCTCTTCCTATAGAATGTTTATCCTTTTTATTATTATTTTCTTCCATTGTTGTGTGTTCTTGCATTTTAGAAGTATAATATTGGAACAAAGAAACTGAATTAGGTCTTATTATTAGCTAATTGTGTTCGTTTCTATTTTACTTTTAGATTCGGTCCAAGCTTATAAGTGGTGGAGGAGTAGACGCGGGTCAATACAGCCAAAACTGTACTCATGTTATTGTTCATAAGATTGTTTATGTAAGTCTTCTATTGCTTTGTGTTATATGCAATTACAAGAGGTCATATTTACGATGCGTTATTCGTTAGGATGATCCTGTATGTGTCACTGCAAGAAATGATGGTAAAACAGTTGTCACGGGTTTATGGGTTGACCATAGTTTTGACGTGGGGTTGCCTCTTGATGCTGCTTCGGTGAGTTTAAGTTTCTGAATCATTTTCCTTTTTTTCCAAATGTCTTTCAACTGTTCATTTATCTGGAAATTAATGCTTGAACTCAGATAATATATCGACCTCTTAGAGACTTGAGTGGAATTTCTGGTGCCAAAAGTCTAATTGTGTGCTTGACTGGATACCAGAGGCAAGACCGAGATGATATTATGGTATTTCTTGGCCAATTTCATGAAAACTAGAAATGCACTTTGGGGTGGCTCTTTTTTTCCACTGCGTGTCTGATTATGTTATGTGATCTTAAAAGTTGACTTCTCTTTTTATTTTTACAGACCATGGTTAGCTTGATGGGTGCTCAATTTTCTAAACCCTTGGTAGCAAACAAGGTTACTCATCTTATATGTTATAAATTTGAAGGTGCGTTTGATATTTGAAGTTAGTGTGGTCATTCAGTATGAGTTTGGATTCTCTTTACAGAATCTCAGAATAAAACAGGAATGCGTTTATGCTTGTGAATTGTTGGATAATTAGTTGGATACGTTAGCTCTGTAAACATTATTTATTTCAAGAGGACGCATTTAGCTGAATGGAAGTGAAGATGTAGGTCACTTAAACATCAAATCAATTTGACTCGACCTTGGACCCTACAAACACTAGATTGTTGGCCTAAACCTAAACTTAGTATTGGTTCTGGAACGGTTGTCAGTTACTTCGTTTAATGATTTTCTCATCAACAAAATTTGCATAATTTTCAATTCAACTATTTTATTATCTACTTTTGGTTCATTCTATGGGCAGTTTTTATTTGTTGATTGTCTATTCTTATAGGCTATTTTAAGCCTAAACCTTATCCTGTTGAATTCATTCTGATTTCCAAGTTGTAACATACAAATGACATTGTTTCCATTTCTATTTCTGATATCCTTGGATACATTCGAGTATTAAGGATGCTGGAGTTACACTAGATTTAATTGGCACTTTTCACTTGTAGGTGAGAAGTATGAGCTTGCCAGGAAAATTAAGAAGATTAAACTTGTCAATCATCGCTGGTTAGAGGACTGGTAAATTGGTGCTCTCTCTCTCTCTCTTTTTCTTAAAGCTGGGGAGCCTTTAAATGCTGAAATAGTGCCTCCTTTTGTAGCTTAAGAGAATGGGTCCTTCTTCCTGAAGATAATTATGGCAAGAGGTAAGGTTTGGAGGTTTTGTTTAATTTCTATGCATGTGCATACACTTAATTTTCTACTAAAAAATGTGCTACTTAGTCTTTTGTCTACAAACAACTATCATGAGACGTTGAACTTGAATAATTATTACCATCAATTTATGTATTGGTAAATTGGATGATGGATACATTTAGCACTGTGTATTGTGAGATAACATGCTGGGAATGGTATTATCATATGCATGTACAATATGGCATGCATATGCCTTTCCTTTTCAGTTTGGTTGCAAATCTGCAAGAAAGTTACTAATTGAGTTAGTTGTTATAGTGGCCACGAGTTGGAAATGATGCAAGCTGAAGCCAAAGACTCTGAGGAGGATTATGGGGGAACCACCTGGATGCAATCAAGCAGAGGGGACACAAATAAAAGTTCTGTAGATGTAAAATTTTTCGCTCGTAAGGCTAGTGAGATGCCCACAGAAACCACTGGATTGGAAAATATTTCACAGAATAAATGTGTGTCTGAAGGCCCGTCCACAGTTGTTGATGTTAAGCATGCGATGGTGACTGACCGAAAGAACACTGATCATGCATCAGACCTGGAAACTACTATTGGTTCTAAGATTGGTTGTCAGGATCCTTCTACTTGCAAGGATACTGGTCCTGTTCTGCTACCTGCTGCTACAGAAAGGACTCCAAATTCTCAAAAGGTTCATAATGAATTGGGCTCAAATTCTAGTAGTGTGAAAATGCCTCGACATTCTGCTTCAAAGTTGAGTCCGGTAATTTACTCAAGAAAAGCACCACGGATATCTCCGCCTTCAGTTATCTCTAGAGAGTCAGGCAACTTTATAGGTTCTCCCAAACCAGCACTGGGTAAAGGCTTCAGTATTTGTCCTTCCAAAGATAAATGTGAAAAGAATCCAGTCAACTCTGTTTCGACTGAAGCCCATCAAATGGATAGGGAGATACTCTATAAAGAAGCATCAAGCGGTAAAAGGCAAAGGACAAATGTTGTATCCTCTAATTCTAAATCACAGAAGACGGGTCATGATGTGCAAGAATATGCGGTGGGTTCTTCATCGGTTATTTATGGGGTGCCTGAAGTGGGATCATTGTCTACTGTTGAAGGTCTGCCAAAGAATAATGAGAGTTTCCCACTTGGCAATACCGATCAGTCTGCAAAGGAAATAGCCAGTCTGAATACTCGACGAGGATCCTGTACAAATGGTTCAACACCCATGTCATCAAGGTCTACAATGAAATCACATGCACAAGATCTGCCAGCTCATAACCCCGTGACATCGGAGACTGTACAAAGTGAGGAGACAATGCAAACTCTCAATGAGGCATTAGAAGAATCAAAGTTGCCTAGCAAGCTTAAAGAGATTGTGGATGTAGCATTGCCACAGAATCAGCATCAATTTGATGGATGTCTATCTTCCCCTACCAAAAGTACAGAGATTCAGAAGTGCCATTATCTGGGTAACCTGGATGCACATCAGGAAGAAGATAAGAAGTTAGGTGCCAAGACCCTTAGGAAGAAGGTTGTGTGCAAAAGGAATTTGGGTTCTAGGATGAAACTTAGAGCCAGTGCTAACCTAAAATGTCCAATTTACTCGAATAATAATTCTGCTCAGAACTATTCAGAAATAAGTATAACTGGAAAAGAAAGCAGAGTAGAACATGTGGAGGCCTGCAATATCACTGAGCTTGAAGTGTTCCCAGCAACCGTTAGTCCTTCAGTGGTGGATGTGGAAAAAAACACAGTTGCTAAAACAATAGATAATGTTGAGAATGGGATGGCTGATGTCTTCGATGAAACTGAGGCCCCAGAGGAGCAGGATCCTGATATGGTGATCAACCAGGAGAAAGCAGAGGTGGTTGATTGCATAAATAAAGCAGGTAATGCCGTGCCCATGCAAGCAGAAGAGTTTCAGCTTGGAACAAATTGTCCTCAAGCGTTCGTCGCTGATAGTTCTATAAGAGGCAAGAATGCAGCTGAAGTACACAAGGGAGATAAATCAACCTCGAAAGAAGACGAGAATCAGAAAGTCATTAAAGGCAGAAAGAAGATTCCAGGTAGGACCAAGGCTGGCGCCATCTGCTCTGTTAAAAGTGAAGAGTCAAATATCCCTGAGAAGGGAAACATACAGCCTCGAAGTGTTAAGGAGAAAGATCTAGAAAGGAAGGAAGGCGAGCTACATATCATGGGCCAAACGAAGCGCAAAAATGCACGGGAGAGGAACTTGGGGAGCTCCATGGGAGTGGAGAAGGAGAACAAACCAGTTACTGGGAGAGATATGGCTACGGATCAAGTGAAAGAGCATACTGAGAAAACAGCTGTTGGACTTGATGAGATGTCATTAGAGCTTAGTAAAAAAGATGCAAAGAATAGTTCTGATTCATCTCCAGCGAGAAAAATTTTATGCCAAGTGAATGGTGAACCTAAATTGTTTATATTAAGTGGGCATAGGCTACAGAGAAAGGAATTCCAGCAAATTATTAGACGTTTGAAAGGAAAGTTCTGCAGAGATTCTCATCAATGGTCCTATCAGGCGACACACTTTATAGCTCCAGACCCAGTTAGAAGAACAGAGAAGTTCTTTGCCGCTGCTGCCTCTGGAAGGTACCTGGTGCATACTTCTAGAAGTGGGGTGTAAATTTATTAGTGATCTAACAAAATTCAAGCATCTAAATTATCAGAAAGTTTTCTATCCGTTCTAGTAATTTTGGTAGTCCTTA
Source organism: Erythroxylum novogranatense (assembly GCA_029891385.1). Classification (NCBI taxonomy): domain Eukaryota; kingdom Viridiplantae; phylum Streptophyta; class Magnoliopsida; order Malpighiales; family Erythroxylaceae; genus Erythroxylum; species Erythroxylum novogranatense. The sequence continues at coordinate 16,951,829 of CM057231.1, read as the reverse complement.
GTCTTCGTTCAGGAAAAAGATTAATTCAATCTTGAACGCAGGTGGATACTTAGGACGGACTATTTAACTTCATGTAATCAAGCCGGAAGATTTTTGCCAGAGGAGCCTTTCGAATGGCATAGGAGTGGGCTTAGTGAAGATGGTGCAATTAATTTGGAGGCTCCAAGAAAGTGGCGTCTTTCAAGGAATAGAACAGGTCACGGTGCTTTCTACGGAATGCGCATAATCGTTTATGGAGAGTGCATTGCACCACCTCTGGTACGTATTGTTTACACGAATACTCAGTAGACCTTGTAATCCTGGAAAGGATTGGTTGGATCAATTTTTTTCTATATAATTTGTGTTGCTTTGCACTTCTGCTTACATGTCATACAATCAACAAACAGGATACGCTAAAACGCGCTGTGAATGCTGGAGATGGGACAATACTCGCAACTTCTCCTCCTTACACTCGCTTTCTAGCATCTGGGGTTGATTATGCCGTCATAAGTCCTGGCATGCCGCGTGTTGATTTGTGGGTCCAAGAGTTCTTAAAACATGAGATCCCCTGCGTTGTGGCTGATTACTTGGTAGAGTACGTCTGCAAACCTGGATTTTCTCTTGAGCGACACGTACTTTATAACACGCATGCTTGGGCAGAAAAGGCATATGCTAACCTGTTAAACAAGGCAGAAGAGATTGTTGACGTCTCTACACCTTCAGATGATTGCTCGAGCAGTGATGTAGCGTGTGAAGTTTGTGGTTGTCGTGATAGAGGGGAGATTATGCTGATTTGCGGTGATGAAAGTGGTTCGATTGGTTGTGGGGTTGGTATGCATATAGATTGTTTGGATCCTCCCCTTGAAGACATTCCAGGGGACGATTGGTTCTGTCCAAAGTGTAGCATTAGCGTAAACAAGAATCAGATTAATAGGGTTAAGAAAAAGAAAACCGTTAAGGGGTCTTTGCGCACCAGCTGACGTTTTTGTTCATGAAATCGTCTTGTAAATGTGACCTAAAACGTAGAATTTATCTCAAGAGTATTGTTTGGTTTCTTTCCGTTTAATAAAATTCTATTTTAATGCCAAGTGAAAGCCAGTCTTCAGCTTGAAGCAGACTAAAATGTGGCTCTTCATCTTCTCGATCGTGTTGAAAATTGCATAACAAACTGTCAGATTGATGGGTTTGCTTGGTTCATTCTAAAATGAATTATGGAATATTGTTCTAAAAAAATACAAAAAAAATCTTTATTTAATTATAATATATTACCAATCATCTTTTTTTATTCCTTAACCAATCTTTTCTTCCTTAATCAACTAACCAAGCATTAGTGATGATGCCCATGCTCTTTGCCATTCATCACAAACTGCATGGTGGGCTTGGACAAATCATTCCCCTCTCCCTGAAGAGGGGAAATAAAAGAGTTCCCGGTATTTGAGCCCGTATCAATAGCATTGCTTGGAGATGGGGATATACTGTATTGAGTTTGAGGTTATGGGCCTGAGCTTTTGAAGCATCGAAGTGCTTGGTTACTAGTATATCAGTTCAATAAGCCCGGGTCGTTTTCAGGGGCATTGCTTGAACTTTGAGATGAAGAACCTCAAATCTTTCTTATCCTTGACCATAGTTCATTGATTGCGGTCTCTTCTTAATTCAATCAAAATTGACATGAAAGACGGAAGCATGAAGCAAGAAGCACAAGTCAAGTAACACTACGTTTTGTATGAATAGGGAACTGTGCTTGTAACCGGAATTGAAGGAAGAAATGTGAGAAGAGGCAGAAGAAAGAATAGTATCTCTATCTCAACTTAACTTCAGCCGCACTCCATCTCTACACTGTTTTAAAGTACGTCAACTTTATTTTATTTATTACATTAGGCATCTCAGTTTATTCGGACTAATTTTAAGCGCATAAGATTTCACCTCAAGAGTCTTAGATAATATAAACCTGGAATCTCAAAATTTCTCAAATTTCTACATAGCTTGTACACTTCTGTACATAAGGAATCTTCACATACTTAATTGTTCAATTGTTCAGTTGATGATTGATTACTGGCTTGCTTAACATTCAACATTATGTTTCCATCAATCCTTAGATTTTCAAGTAGCTCCAACTCCTACACTGCTACTAGAAGTGAGGTATCTAGAATTGATTCGATCAAGGAATTTTACCTAAGAATATTTCCTATTTCTCCTCTTTTAATATGACTCGAACTCAAAACTTCTTGAAAGGAAAAGTCTTATACGAGGAGCTGAAATCATTTAGGTAATTCTTGCTTGTTACTTCAACTCTAGTTATGTTTTTAGGGGCCGTTGATGTCCCTCGTTACACCTTCTCTTTATTTCCCTCTCTCGAGCTTAGAGCTGTCAGAGATCATTAATTATCATTAAGCCATCTAGTTCTAATCTCATAATGTCCATTGCCATTGGTGAGAAAGAAAAGCACATCAGTAGCAAAACAAAAGAAGAAAAGCACATGATACAATCACATGCCTGTCACTGACATCATCATACCATATCACATCTGGCCACGACCTGCCACTCTTTCCAATGTTTCCAACATTCAAGCACCACGTTGCAACTTGCAACTTGCAATCCTCAATTCTCCACTTTATATAATAATAATAATTCCTCCAACAAAAACAGATTAAAATACCAAACTTGTCACTTCTCCTGAGAATTCGTGCGAAGCCCTCTGCTCTGCCCCTTGCTTTCGCCACAAGATAATAAAAATTGTGCTTCAAGTCAGGAACTATCTATAAACAAATGTTAACATAGCCTGCAGATGACAAGTTTTGTGTATGTTGTCAGAGAACTACTTACTGCGACTCCACTTGTGTACAAACTGATACATTGCAGTAATCTTACATTATTCTTTCGAAATGAGAAATGCATGCATTTTTCCAATGGCCTATCCCAGCTTTAATGACATACCCATATCTGATTCTTAAGTGTCATGCTTGTCAAAAATCTGAATGTTTGAATAAGAACATGGGAAAAAGTCTCAGGAATCCATTTTCTAAAGGGAGAAAGCAAAAGATAGTTGTTGAGTAGAGTGGAATTGAAGAAGGATCGATGAAAAGACCTCAAATTACTTGCAAGCAAAGGAAAAATAGATCAATTTAGCAAGGAAAGCTATATATGCAGTGTGTTGAGTGAAGAGGAAGCGCCCATATGTTTAAGTGTTTCTCAAATAATTTTTCTTAAAATTATTATATGATTCATTTTCACATAAATAACAAATTTTGAATAATCTGATTCGATATTTTGAATTTGTTAAAACAATTTCAAGAAATTAAAGATTAATATCATATTTTAGAATTTTTAAAACATAATTTTTGATTATTTAAAATAATAAAGATGCTAGTAAGTTTGGACAAATATTTATATGATTGACCTTTTTCTTAATCAACCAAGTAGAAATTATGTAAGAGGAGCTAAGAAAGAGAGCATTAAAGTCGCTCCATTTTATGCTTTTTCCTTGTAAAGTTTGAAAAAGTGAAGGAAAAAGAACAAAGGAGATGCTTTTATAAATAATTATGCCCTGCAGGCTTTTTGCATTGGATTGTAGGCATTGCCATGAACAATGAACTTGACAAGTTTTTGAGAGGTTGGAGAAGGGAGAGGAGGCCCTTTTGATTGATAACCCAACAACCTCCTTAAAAGTCTAAACTACTTGAAGGTAATGGAAATGAAGTCAAGCCATAATTGCAACCCACAATCTCTACTTTCCCTCAACCAGCCTTTTATTAAGGCTCTGTTACAAAGAATAGAACAGTGATTCACAAAGAACCAATGATGGCAAGCTGCACTCCTCGAATTGACGCTTCCTTTCTAAAATCTGTTTGTTTTCTTGTTTTGAGTGTTTGATTGGACTCTTCCTTTTGTTTTTTTAGGCCAGACCTGAGGGTACAAGTCTGACAACTGTCTTGACTTGACATGGCCGTTGTGCAGTTTCCACCATTGTTATGCAGACACATCTGAATAACAACGGCACTTAAAGCCACGACACCAGAGACTTTGCTCTACAGCCAGGCTTTTCCAAGAAGGAAACCAAGACATGAAACATGAAATCTAGTGGAATGTCAAAAATGTCAGTCCGTGGATGAAGTTCTCTTCTTCTTCTTCTTCTTCTTCTTCTTCTTCTTTATAATATGGGCAGTTGAGAAGCAGGTCATCTGTTTGCATAATCGAATTCACGTAAATAACATTAAATGCTAAAATTAAAACACCGTAATGGCAGAAAATATCATGTGGGGCAATTAGTTCATGGATAAAGTTAACCAGATCAAACAAATTAAATGTGGCAGATGGGACAGTAACCAGAGCCGAGCTATCAGTTTCCCTACCCTTAAGTCCTGAACATCCGTACTAACAGTGACAACCAACGTATCCAATAATTATTAATGAGATCAGAATCCAAGGATCTAAACCAGAGGGGATAAGAATCCAAATTTAGACCGAAGGGGATAAAAATAACAAAGTAGCAAATTCAATGCCGAAATCCTGTACATGTAGAGTCGAGAACGAGATAAAAAGAACAGGTGACAAAATTTCCCGGCAGGCTAAACGTCTTTATATGTTTTGTACAAAATGGACCAGTGATTCTATCGCCGGCAATATCTCGTGAATTTGTTTCCACTTAGCAGCTCAAGGCCTCGTATTTCAATGGAAGTGATCGATTGAACCCAGCTTGAGACAGTAGACTTCCAACTGCAGCAAGGTCGCGGCAGAACACCCCCTGGAAAACAGAGGGGCTGGTACTGCCTGAAGATGTTGCCAATTTATGTGCATTCGAACTGACCTCATTAGAATCTGAAATCTCCAACGCAGATGGTGTTGGTTCGGGTTTTGAATTCTGGGTTGATTGCTGCACTTGAATCGCTGCTTGTGCTGCCTGTAAAGCAGCTGCAGCTTTTCTTCTCTGTTTCTCTGCGCATTCTTCTTCCATAATGGTGGACATTACACTTGAATAACCCTTCTGAAGCAATCTATACAGCAACAAAGCCGACATTTTTGCACGGTCTTTAACTGAATCAAGATCCCTATCATCTGCAAATTCACACCTCTCAATAAAATTCGTAGCCTTATCAGGCTTGTGCCTCAAAGATAGCAACAAGTGAGCTCTTTCCAGTTCAGACCTTGAACATCCACGTCTCAGCCCAATCAAGGCGTAGTAATCAACATTTCCAGTTTCACCAGAAGCAACCCTCTGCTTCAATTCTTGAATCTTGGTAGTCAGTGAACAGAGTTTTCCAGGAATTTCTCTGTACCTCACATAATGCTTCTTCCAGGCAGGACCTGGAAGCTTCCTGTCTCGCAAGATCGAATTGTACAATAGCTTCAGGTGTTCCAAATCATGAAGACAATCAGGCAAGCAGCGGATGGTTTCCAAAAGCGAGGCTCTTGTTTCAAGAGCCTGAATGCACGCGGATTTAGAGCTAAAGTCTTGTTGCAATCACCAATGGACTCTGCAATTCTACCAGAGGATTTATACGCAAACGCTCGGTGCATATAGCATTCTGCAAGGAATCCTTGAGGAGCTCCTCTGCGACCTTCAACAATCTTGCTGAAATGGCGGATGGCTTCAGAATATAAACCTGCATCAAGGGCAGCAATTGCAGCTGCGCGCCTGCGAAGTAGGAGCTTAATATGTGATAGGAGATGCGTAATGTTTTCAGATTCGGTCAGTGCTCGAGGTGGGGTTGGTGGAGCCGTGGAGGTAGATATGTCACCGGGGATTGGGAAGTCAGAGAAGTTATCTTCCGACCAGGAAATGCTTTCACGGCGAAACGCAGCAGTGGAAAGTCGTTTACCAGTTTGGAGAAGGACCATAGCATCCTCCATTAGACCTAGATGACAACAAGCCTGACCTAAAACCAAGTACCTGCGGCAATTACACGACAACTGAGTTCATACCACCTTGTATACAGGAATATAGAAAAACAAGACAAGATTTGATTTTTCACTTCTCAGAATAAGCGATAATGCGTGTTGACTTGAATAATCAGTATCTGTTAGTTAATTAGAATATGGTTTCGTAAAGATTATACTTCTACACCTACCAAAAACCACTGACTTCACATAATTCATCTACAAAACTATTGCTGCCCAGAATTGACTATCCATTGATTTGGCATTACTGCGGAAAAGTCACACACCAACCTCCTGTGGAATTCACCACTTTCAACGTAAGAACATGTTCTAAAGCTACTATAGTTTCTTATTAGTTCATCAGCGGATTACCTTGATGATTTAGTACAGAAATGAAAAAAAGCAAAGTAAAGAACCATACTGAATTGACATTTACTCAAACCATCAGAAACATAACTACTGATCTATCCAGGCAATAAATAAAACCCATCAAAAGTTGTTCCAAAGATGGAACATTTCCAAATGTTGCACCAAACTATAACCATGTAAACCATTATTACCTCCACTGCCCTTCTTTCTCGCAATCTTTACAGAGGCCTGACATGACTTTCTTCTTCAAATCCGAAACAGAGAAACACTTGAAACTCAGATCAGGCCTCGCCGAATCAGACGACGAGTGTTCGGAAGGCAAGAGCTTCACGCGCTCTCTAGAAAGCTGTTGAGACGAGTTATCAGAAGAAACCGAACCCGACTCGTCACCCGCCATTTTGAGACTAGGAATATAGTCTTGAAGCATATCAGCTACGTCCCTGAATCGCCTGAGATATAGCAGCGATCTCGCTTTCAGCTCAAGAGCTACTTCAAAGCGTGGAGAGAGCGCCAATGCCGCGTCGAGAAGATTCAAACCAGAGGCAATCTCGCTCTGTTCCTGCGTCGCAATAAGGTTTCTCGCATCTTTCACGTACTTATCTACAACCTGCGTACATACATGTCATTGTAAAACGGGTTATTCTTCATCAACTCTAAAAACACCCAATACCCAGTAGAGGACGAGGTCGACTGTTAAAACCCAAGAAACATTCCTGATAAAAGATCAAGCATTGTACTTAAAAAGAATCCAGAAAACCATTACCTTTCGATTACTAAGCCACCAGTGTTTTCTCTCGGTCCCGTTGTTCAGACATAGAGAAGCAGCCATGATTCTATTCGTCGTTGGTGTAGTGTTTCTTTGTCGTGTAAGAACCAACCACTAACAGAGAGTCCCTTCTCTCCCCCCCTCTTTCTCTCTAAAGATAATACATTTTTTGGGTGCTAAGAATCAGACATATATATATATATATATATACACACACATAAATAGAGAGGGAAATCGAAAATGATAAGTGATAACAGAGTGGGAGAGAAGGAGATGACGTAATATATCCTTAATTCTTGCTTTCTTTAATTAAATGTTATGTCATTTACATATTAATTAAATAACACACAATTGACTTAACGGTGTGTTTCGTAGTTGAGACTTTCTTAGTACACCTCTCGTAATTGAGACTTTTTTAGTACACCTCATAGGTAATAAAAGAAAAATAAAAAATCTGATTCAGGAGATCAAAATGGATGAAGGTTATGAATTTTCAAGAAATAAATATTTAGATGCCAACTTTGACCTCAGACAAAGCTTTGAATTTGATCCTTCAATTTCCACACCTCAGCCCCTCTCTCGCTCTCTCTCTCTCTTCCCATAATATGTGGCCAACAAAACAACACCATACGATATTTATTGACCCTAAAACCTCCAACTAATTGTGCAGAAGTTAATTAGTGTTGACCGGGTACAACCAGTAGAGCCCATGGCTATTACCGGGAATAGGCGGTGACGAGTCACGGGTCATCGGGTTTAACATCTCAACCACTCGGGCAAAAAAAGATAGGACGCCAGCAGCGAATTGCCCCAAAAGGTAAGTAAAGATGGCTTTTCTCTTCCAATTATTTATTTCCGATCATGTAAGATTTTACTCCTTTGTCCCTTCTCTTTTTTCTAAGCTCTTCCTCACGTTCATCGATGTTTATTTAGCTTCTAACACCTAAGTAACGAAGTTGGCCACCAAATGAAAGTACTAATACGTTTTTAATCTTCCGTTGTACTTTGGGAAAGTCAATTTAAATATCTGTTGAATTATAACTTAGTAGCAGGATAGTAATTTAGGAAGCGAGGGTTACTTAATTCAAGCCATAATCTAAACAAAGATATGATTGTCAAAGTGGATCATGTCATATGAAAAACAAGGAGGATGAATTGGGAAAATTGCATTGGGAGAGTGAGAAAGTGACCCTTCTTCTCACAGAAGGCACAGGAGTCATGCCTTTTCCTTTTATTTCACTCTATTATTTTGATTAATGAATGCACACGACAATGGGTAGCAAGTCAGACGGGTGGCCTTAGTTAAAGCTTCCCTCCTCTCACTCTCTTTTCTTTACAATACAACATCTTCTATTTAATATTATCCTGCTTTATTCTATTTTATAAAATTTTATTTATTTATTTTATAGAACTTATGTAAAATTCATACGAAATCTACATAAATAAATGGTTGAATTTTTTTTTATCAAAATAGTGAGATTCATTAAATACAATAAAATACTATAATATTAAATAAATTATCTAAACACTTTCTTTCTTGGCCCACCAAACCCCACCTGCCTGACCCCTAAGGACAATCCTATTTCCTTCCTAAAATCGCGTGGACTCCGGAAACCCCTCTGGCCACATCACCCTTCTTCCTTTCCTACGTGGCAACCACACCGGTCCATGTCAGCTGGAGTTCTTTCATTACTTTTTGTCCTCACACGTTTTGGTTTTCTCCAACCTCTATTATTGTGTTTTGTTATATGATCCATGATTTTGGGTGGTGATAATAATTACTGATAATTCGACACAACCTTTCGCGGATCTTTACGTCAGTTCGTATGTTCTCAAATGAAGTTTTGTTTGTCATTAACTTCACCTAGAGTTATGATTATCTTGGGACTAATGTAGAAAGTACGTGGTACAAGGATTAATTGGAGGATTGTGAGCCATATTTAGAAATATATTATGATCACGTATTAATGGTACAAACAGAACATGCTTTTCTAAATATTGCACCTATTGAATACCTCAGGATGGATTAGTGTGGGGCCGCACACTAAAAATTATCCTATTAAATACTACTTCCTCCGATTCATAATAAGAGTCGTTTTAGATACATTTTAATTATTCAAAATAAGTGTCATTCTATGCATGTTTATAACTTTTCTTCCAAAATTAACCTTTCATTTATCTCTCATTTTAATTATACAGATCACAATTTCAATGCATTTTTTCTCATAATTTCATTTAAAATACTGATTACCGAGATAATTTTATGGAAGTTTAATAAGGGTATATCTATAATTTTATTAACTTTTTTAATAAACGTGTATTTTTCTAAAACGACTCTTATTTTGAATCAGATGGAGTATGTTATACAGCCTTGCCGTTTCATTACATGTCTTAGTTACCACGTCTTTAAAATCAATTCAGATTTAAGATGTTGTTATTTAAATCTCTTATATTCTATCCGATTCATAATAAGAGTCGTTTTAGATACATTTTAATTATTCAAAATAAGTTTCATTTTTGACTTTGTATGCATGTTTATAACTTTTCTTTCAAAATTAACCTTTCATTTCTCTCTCATCTTAATTATACAGATCACAATTTTAAGACAATTTTTCTCACAATTTTATTTAAAATGCTGATTACCGAGATAATTTTATAAGAGTATTAATAAAAGTATATTTATAATTTTATTAACTTTTTTAATAAGCGTATATTTTTTAAACGATTCTTATTATGAATCGAAGGGAGTACAATTTAAAGGGACAATGATTCATTGTCAAGAAACCTCAAACAAAACGGACTCCTACCAAATTCAAAAGTGGGGAATGACTGGATGCCTACGAATGAAAATAACTAGTCTTATCATATGATGAAGTCATTAGGGCCCTACAGAAAAGAAATTTCGAGGAAATAATGTAGGAAAGAAAGGAAGAACAAAATTGAGCTGTTATTCTTGTTCCCAATGGTTTCAGGACCATAGGGAAGGGACCCCAAATCCAATTGACAAGTCAGAACCTAGTGGAAGGCTTGGAGGAGGCTGGTTTTGTCCACCACCCACGAAAACCGCAGCAGCAGCTCTTGTACTTGTACAGCTCAGACTACTCCAAAAGTCCAAACTCCAGCCTCTCCGGGTTGTTAATTTTGTGTGTTTTATAGGTGGAGATCATCAATGCATAGAAAGTAATGGAGCGTAGGCTACAGGGTCCCCTAGGGTGTAATTTGATAGATCCTTATCAACGGACCCTGATTAATTATTTTCATTACATGTCCCTTCCTTCACGTACCTCATTTTATGAGTCTGAATTTTTTGTCTAATTTTATGATATCTCATTTTATTTTATAAATCTCAACTATTTATTTATATAGATTATGTGTGGATTCTACATTAATAAACGTTAAACTCGCATAAATAAATGATTAAGATTCATGAGATAGAATAAAACATCGTAATATTAGACAGAGAATTCTGTTCCTATTTCCACCCCGCCCTCGCACACACATGCATCCACAGCTAACTATTTTTAAAACAAAAAATTTAACAAATATAAAATCTTCATTAATATTAATATTCATTCATATAGTAATCCTTATTTATTAATCACAATATCTTAACTACGAGGAAGCTCTGAACTTTTGTAAGGAACTATTGAGGTCTTATGTTTGTTAGCGCTTTTCATGTTCCAAAACTGCAGAGGAAAACTACTGGGAAAGTTACAATTTGGAGGCCAATTGCGAAACAAAGAGCACCAACATATATCATGTGCCTAGTTAAGTTTTTTGTATGGGAAACACATGCCATGTCTCAACCTATTGCAGACAAGGCAGTTGCTGGATAGTATAGAGCTAATGATGACACCAGTCCTCCAGTCCCAGCTGCTTCGATACAGATTTAATTGTAAGCCATGTTTTTCTTCAGGCCTTTGTATATATATACTTTCCCTTATTTAAGACGACTGACGTTTTAGAAAGATTTTAATTATTCAGAATAAGTGTCATTCATAATTTTTCATGCATGTTTATAATTTTATTTTTAAAATTACCTTTATGTTCTCTCACATCCTAATTATATAGATTACATTTTCAAGATAATTTAACATATAATTAATAAGGGTACATTAAACATTTCACTAACTTTCTTAATAAGTATGCATCTTTCTAAAAGCGACACTTATTTTAGATAAGAGGAGTAGTTTTTCAATCTTACCTAATTAAAAGCAATTTTCTCTTGTTGCTTGCATAATTTAATAAATTCATAATCATTAGAACACTAACACTTACGTTTCAAATTTCATGTACGTTAAATAATTGGAGGGATCCATCGGCTTGTGGCAGTACGTTGACTAGTAGCTGAAAAGCCTACTACGTAATGAAGATAGATATATGAAGTGGTTAGCACTCTTACAATGTGTTGACATTCAACCTAAACAAAAACGAGAATTCTCATAAGGTGTTAATAAAAGTGAAAATAATAAAAATGAAAGGACTTTAAAAGAAGTAATATTGGAGAAATCGTATGCAATCAAATAATAGAAAACACGAATTCCTTATTATAAAAATTTAAAACTATGCAACGATCGATGTATATGATCTTCAATAAGATATTAACATAAGCTTTTTCGTTTTGTTCTTAATTTGTCTCTCATGTTGTGGATATAGATCAATCATGCGCATAATCGTAGGTGTCGTTTATTATTTCCGTTTCCACCTGTATACATGAGTTTTGTTTAAGCGTTTAATGAGTAATATTAGCCAAGATAAATCCAATTGTCAAGGGGTTTTAGTTGAACTGCAATTAGAAGAATGAGCGAAAAATATCTGTAGCCAGCTTTTAATCGTGACCTAACTTCTGTTTTTTTTTTCCTTAGTTTTAGTCCTGACTCTTGTACATGTCCGCGTTTCACTTCCAACACTTGCAGACACAGTATTTTTAAATTAGGACCGGATTTGCCGGTTTGATCGATAACCGATCGGTGGTTCGGTCCGATTTATCTCTCAAAATCGGCTATAAATTGACCCAGTTTGAACCTGTCAAAACCGGTCAATTGACTGATTTGACTGGTCCGGTCCGACCGGTCTGATAATTATTATTTTTATTTTTATTTTATTTAAATATTATATATAATTAAATATAATTATTATATAATTATTACGTCACACCGGTTCGATCAGTGATTGAACCAATCGAACCGATCAAACCAGTGACTAATAAAACTACCGATTTAATGACCGATCCAAATTGCTTGCATTCATAACTTTGTTTTGGGTAACTTTTGTAATCTAATCGTCGAGGAGAGTCACGCGTCACCACAGTAGCTCTCTGTTTTTAATGATAATGAACTGAATCCATACAAGCTCCACTTTTACTGCATAATCTTGTAACTTGAAAAGTAGACATGACAGTCTATAAAAGTATGGAACAGAACAGAATTTGAATATGATATTGTTTTTATTTGCTAATATTCATATATACAATTGAACTCTAATGGGAAGATGTCATCTCACTTTTGTGTTTTGTCATAGCATAACTTATTAGTAATGGACAAGGAAACGTGTTCTTCGATTAACGGAAATGTTCATCCACTATCACAAATTATAACAAATGAAATATCAAAAGACAAAAGCATAATAATTGATCGACTTAGTTACTAACTGCTCTTAAAAAACAGGTAATCACAAATTTTGAAGCATCATTCAACACTTTTCCTTACTTCAAAATTGCATAGTCCAAACTTCGGTAGGAAGTAATTATATTTGGCCAATGGAAGTGCTTTGGTTCAGCCATCGATTATTTACTCCTTCAGTTCAGCCATCGATTAAATTTTTAAAACATCGCTTCGCGGCGAAGTATCGGAAAAGGAATCATGTCCGTCTTTAATGTAAACATTCATCCACTGGCATAAATCATTACATATTAAATGCCAAAAGACAAAAGACAAAAGCATAATAATTGACCCGCTTACTTACGAACTGCTCCTAAAAACTGGCAATTACAAATTTTGAAGCGTCATTTAACACTTATTACATTGGATCAATCCCTACCATTTATTTTAGACAAAAACATCATGTTTAGGACTTATTTGTCAGATACTAGTGATTGATGAAGATTAGCTATGTTAACATTGTAAGACTATTTTCAACGATTTTTGTTAGATTTATATACATGAGACTTTTAAAAACAATAAATACTAAAGGAGTACCGAATATAATTTGGTTGGACAGGTCGTGTTAGGTCCAAACTCAGATGCAGAATGACATAGAGGCCGATCGGCTCATGCATTGGAGATTGACCTAATTTTTTCAGATAACAATCATATAAATTCATTACCTCATCATGAAAAGGTACGATTCTTATAACCCTATTTTTCACTACTCATTAGCTACCAAAAGCTCTGGGCCTGCCGGAAATCAACCTCTGGCGTGCCTTTTGTTGTTTTGCAGGTACCTCTGATCCAAAATCGATCAATCTCATACATCCAAACAGCATTGCTCAACCTCACCAAAATCAAGTAGAACCATAATTTTTTAGATACCAGCCATTGCAGATTTAAAATATATTTATGGTGTTAAAATAATTCCATTTAAAGATTTTGCATGTTTATAATATAGCTTAAAAGATTATATGAGAGAATCTTGAAAATAATACTTAAAGGCTAAAATTCACAATTATGACTAATTTAATGCAATTTATAATGTATTTTACACTGTCCGTAAACTATGATATAATAAACATAATAGTAAAAGATGTTCTTTATATAAGGAAATTTTAATTTTAATTTTAAAAGTCTTAAAAATATTTATTATTAGAAACCTTATATCTTATATTTCAGTTAAAAATTTTGACAATGGAATGCATGTGACATATGAACTTGACATTTAAATCAATCAATGCTGCTTATATAAGTTTAACTATTAATTTCATTTTGAATCAATTAAATCCGAATCAAATTAATAATTAATAATAATTATTTTAAAATTTTAATATAAGTTGAGTTTAATTAGTATGGATTGAGTTTAAGAATTGAGTTGAGTTAACATGTTACTAATGTTTGATTAACCTATATTTATATCGTGCGTTTGTCATTATTTTCTAACTTAATTATATGAGAAATAATTTTAAAAATTGAAAACATCAGAATTTTTGAATGGGAAATTTAAAGATTAGAGGAATTTAAATTTTTAAAGAAAACTTAAGAGAAGCCTAATCAAATAGTTAAATTAAAGACAAAACGCCAGATGGCCTATATACTAACAGCAAGATCCTTATTTAAGCCAGGGAATCGTCATCAAGGGATAACTCTCTAGTATCATAATCACAACAAACTCCTACCACCCTGATCAATATAATCAGTGCTTAAGGTTGAATCAACGAACTAATTAGAAATAATGACTAATAAACAGAGAGCCAGCCATTCCCATTTTCTAGACATGTTGGCATCTGAGGGGGCAAAAGCTGAGACGTGAGCATCTAATTCTCGAGTCCAGATCTTCTGTTTAATATTATGATGTCTTATTGTGTCCAATAAATCTCCGTCGTTTATTTATATGGGTCTTGTGTAGGTCTCGCGTGGATACCGCATAGATCCTGCAAAATAAATGATTGAGATTTTATGAGACAGAATAAGACAAAATAATATTGGACAAAAATCTTAGTTTATAATTCTCTTGTTATTTTGCACATTAGCCGTAAACATGACACCAAGTCCTCTTCTTGACGGCACAACAGAACACCAAGACCATTTTTATTACAGGAACTTAACCAATCATATGGCTTGCTGTTTCTCTGCACCAGAGAAAAGACTCTGAGGGCTGCACGTGTCTGCGGATTGAATTTCACGTGGAGATGGGTAGCCAATCCAATCCATGTCTGTGAAGATGCTCCGAGATGTGTTAGTGCTCAGGTCGTACTGTATATGCTTACCAAATTGGGTTGGTCTTATTGCCATCACCTTCTAATAATGCACTCAGTCTCAGATGACTTTTAGGCTTCTTTTTTCTCTCTAGAATTCAAAGTTATAGAGTTAATCCAAAGATTTTCAGATCTTATATGCTTTTCTTTAAGCATCTACAAGAGCTTGTATATAATTCTTGTGCGTAATTGCAACCATCCTCCTAATGCATCTTCAAGGGTAAGGCATAGTTTGAAGAATCATAGTTGGCGTGTTGCACTGAAATTTAAAGGCAAGAAAAGCGGTATCAGTTAAATATAAGCAGAAGCAGGTAAGCATATGATTCCTTTTTAATGTATTCAATTCCAAGTACTTGTCATACGTGTATCGAACAGTTGAAGTATCTATCGTTCTTAACTGCTTGGTCTGCGATATCACAGGATAAAATTAAATATACCCAGACGATAATAGAGTATCGATCAATTGCTTCATTCGTTTCTGGAATATGAACCAACGTTCGACTCCATGATTACTACTTTTCACCTCCCAAGACACGAGCATCTTGTCTCTATGTATCAAAGTTTTAGGATGTAATAGTTATAGATTCTTAACCGTGAATATCCTAATACGTACACGTTCGAACAAATCATACTTGCTAAGGGATCAGTATGAGTAAACACATCTTTGCCATCTTTTCAAATTGTCAACAGTTGACCAAATGGGATTAAAGTGTTAGACGTGGTTGACCGTTAACCCTTCAAGATCTCGCGAAAATGTCAACTTGATCAGGGGTTGTCACTTGGTCTGCCAGAATTATGTTTTAACTAATACACTTTCGAGCAATTGCAGAGAAGTCCATGTGCTTCAGATCCACGACCTGCTCTCGTCGTGGAAGTTGGTTTGCCAGTTGCAGCCAACAACATGACAACATTTAGTGATAACAGCTCTTTGTGTTCTTTTTCCTTCTTAAGTTGTTATTACGAATTAATCTGAAAAAGGATGTTGAGGTGAATGATTACCAGAGAATCATATTCCATAACGAAGGCTCTTTTACATCTACAATAGCTCGTGAGTTATTTCAAATGACATGGGCTAGCAGATTGGAATATTATAAAAACATGTGAAAAAGAGGTGGTGTTGGATTGGGAAGGGCTTCTGAGGCATATCTCAAAGTTTTGGAATCTTTTCGAGTCATGACACGCCATCCCTACAGAGTCAGCCTTTGTTAAAGCTTTCTGCTTGTACGCACGATTCATTACCAAACTAAACAGCAATAAAATATATAAACAAGAAAACAAAGCAACAGAAGCAAAAGAAAATTCTTTCCACATGGTTTACTCAACCCTGTACATCCCTTTGTTCACCCAAAATTCTTTAACCCTATCCAAAGTTCCAACCTCGTAAAGGAGAAAGCTTCAAAATCAAGCCAAAGATGTCACATAACACGCAGTGATATATAACAACTTTGCTATATTCCGGGACATCGAAATTCGTAGAGTTTTGAAATGGTTGCGAGTAAAATAAGCATATTGTCCAATTCGTTTCTTTTCATTTGTTTTAGAGCTCTAATGGTGACAAAAAGAGTGCAAAGCCAAAACCTAAAACCGGCATGGTAATGGCAATAATGGGCATGAATGAATGCTCCATGGCACAAGAGGTCTATAGGAAAACGACTTCTGGATTATACTGTACCGCTAGGTACTTGATGCTATCATCACAATGATGTAGGTTTTGGATATTGGATACTCTCTCGTCGTGTTCCTTTCGAGGCCAGAGAAGCCAGCAATCATAAAACTTGTTTATAATATATATGTCAAGATCAGTGCCATGCTGCTCCTATAACGTTTTTGTCCTGCCCTCGCACATGCCAAGCTCAGTCGTTTACCTTCAAGGGGGTTTTGGGCATCTTCATAAGGCCTGAGGACTGTGCACATGGAAACATGAATGTATGTGACTAGGAGGATTAGCCTCTATGATGGTACTCCCTTATTTTGGCACTCTAATCCATTTGCGAACTAATGCCAACTTGTTCGCTTGCACTCAAATAGAGAGCTCAATAGTCACTTGGTTTGATGAACAGCTCATGTGAGATGACATGACCAGCAAACGTACAGCTTATATTCTTCTGCTACCAGTACCATAGCTGTTATTCGCAATTTTCATGCATGACCTTGTTATCTAAAGTTCAGAGAACTGCATGGTAAAATTTAGTATGTTGATTCTTACTTGAACTCTAAACTGTGCACTGGGGTCGAAAACCTGCAAGATTCTAAAGTGACAGGCATGCTATTGTTATATTCTGCACACTGTGACAGGCTTTGCTTGCCAGCCATTTAGGAGCTCAATTACTCTTTCTTCTGCTGTTAGGTACCAGTGCCCTAGGGCTCGTTGTACTTACAGTAGTACCACTTATCCAAAATGGATAATCACTCAACACTATTTGCTGGGTTTGATATAAATGCCTGGAACGTCATTGGCAGAGTGGCAGTTGAAGGAAAAAGGAACATCAAATATCACAATTAGCTCTCATTTTGATTATTCATGGCCTAACTGATCACTTATCATGATTTTCAGGACTAGTGTAGAAATGTCCATGAACTAAAAAAAGGGGCAAATTTGAGCTGTAACAATATCCCCCTTTGGTATTAAAGTTATGAACTTTTTTTTTGAAAGCTCTGGACTCTGCAGATAGTCAGACGCCTGTTGAAGGTAACTTAGACAGGCAGGATTAGATAAGGATAAGGAGGAATGCTAATCATCACGTTGACCTAATTAATTCCATCATGTGACAATATCTTCAGGAGGATTGCTGCATATGGATCCGTAATCTGATTCAGATAAGATTAACAAAACCTGCACTTCCAAGTTAAATCAATTAGCGAAGATTTGGGAACATATCGCATGGTAATCTGTGTTTCAAGTGTTCCTAAGCCATTTTCTACCCACATATATACCCTTCAGTCCTGAGACCGGTGAGGTACATAGGTGAATATGGAACAGAAACCGGGAAAAAATGAAGAATACTCAGAATCCTGCTTACAGGGGCTGGACGTGCGTGAGTATGGATTCGAGGTTGTGTAATTTGTCAAACGGTTACTTCGAATTGAACGTGGATTTGCTAAAGCTTTAAGACAATAACATGTTCCTTTATGTACAGAATAAGAAAAATGTGAAGTCTCTCTAAGCTGGGTTAGCAAAAGACATTCTCGTCATTGATTCGTATCCTGTCTTCAAGCATTTTGGAAAGTTCTTCAGAAATTTTCGTTACACAATAACAATCCTTCGTCCAAGGGATCATGCATTCTCCACAATCAATGCATTCAACTTTGATATAGAACTTACTTAATGTAATTGAAGTATACTTATATTCTCAGCATCCATAACAATGAGACATTAACAACTTACAATCCAAAATGCAAAAGATTATTCTTGTAATTCATTTCTTTCAATACAGAGGAAAATCCTTTAGTTATGCTTTGCAGTTTGCACCAAATGACTAGTAAATTTTGTCTAGTAACAATTGAGCAGAGAAATTCCTGTCTTCTTCTTTGAACCATCCTCAAAAAGAATAGTTTCTAATGGTTATTTTAAAGAAGAATCGGCCATTACTAAGAATTGCGGGGTGACCATCAGTGCCCCAAAAGCAAGTCAGGACTTGATGATCCCCAGTGCTCCTGCTTGAAGTGACACCGAGTGTTTGGTATCACCAATGTGAATGCTATGCTCTCCCAATGGAATTCTTCGAATCCCAGACCTATCCACTACGCTCAAGAACTTGCACACATGTATGTTAATCCCCACTCTCTGTTGTGCTCCTGCGGCCACATGTACCTTCTCAAAGGCCACCAGTTGTTTGTGGGGAGCCCAACGTTCGGCAGGCGGTCTGGAGTAGACCAATAATGTGGGTTCCGTCCTTTGAACCTATGTTTTAACATCTACTTGAAGTCCTAACGAGAGCTTATTACATTTGGCATGTGTAACTTTGATTGCTTTGCCTGAGATGGTTACGTTTCCCGACCCACGGCGATGCCCGTCAATAGGCACTGAGACCATGGTGGGTGCATTTGCTATAGTATGAACAAAGTTTGTGTAGCTTAGTCCGTGCCCGAAAGGGTACAACACCGGACCTTTATAAAACCTATAGGTTCTTCCTGGATAGCCCTTTGATTCGCTGGGCCGCATGGCCATGTTTGTCATTGGCAGTTTTGTTAGGTACTCTTGTGGATACCATGTCATAGGTAGCTTGCCTCCTGAGGGGGGAGAAAAAAAAAAAAAAGGCATTGCATGCATGAACTAAATTGGATAAAAGATGTGAACAACGTAAGCTAAATCCAACCTGGGTTGGCTGTTCCAAAAAGAACGTCCGATATGGCTGCTCCACCGGCCTGGCCCGGATATCCAGCCCATAAGATGGCAGAAATTCTCGGGTCATTGTGAGCGAAAGTGACATCAATAGGCCCACCAGACATCAAGACCAATATTGTTGGGCCTTTTGAAGCTGATGCAACCTTAGAGACAAGATCTTGCTGTCGTCCAGGAAGAAGAAGGCCGGCCCTATCCCTAGTTTCTGCCTCTACAGATTGGTCAAGCCCCATCACTAGAACTGTTGCATCAGCTCGACGAGCGGCGTCAATGGCTCCACCAAAGAGCTGGTCATCTGAGCAAGACACATCCGCACAACCCATTTGGTGAATTGTCCCAGCGTAACTCGCTATCCCCTGGACCGGAGATGTATATCCACATGCAACGCCTAACGACACCAAAAACCAATGAGTACCCAAGAAGGTAAAAGTTCTGTTACGAAGTCTATTGCTCCAAACTTACCGGCGTAATTGCCAATCATGGTCACGGTGACATTGGAATTAGGCCCAATAACTGCAATTGTACGATGTCGGCGAGCAGATAAGGGCAGCGAAGGGCCTTGATTCTTGAGTAGAACAATGCCTTGTCTGGCGGCTTCGAGGGCGAGCTCTTGGTGTGCCGGTGTGCACACATCATTTGGTCCTAGATTCCCATAGGGATGTGCTGATGGTTCACCATCAAACATTCCTAGTCTCATTTGGACCGCGAGTGTATTGATCAACGCCCCATTTACATCAATTTCTTTAAGCAAGCCCTTCTTGACCGCGTCCTCGGTGTGCAACCCCAGAAAGGGACCACAGTCCAAGTCCAATCCTGCTCTAATAGCATCGGCGGCTGCTTCTTCAGGAGTAGACGTGTAGTGTTGCTGATCATAGTAAACTCCGACTGAGTCACAGTCCGAAACAATGTACCTGCGAGCATGTGAAAAGAACATCATCAACTAAAGACATCGAAGACGATAGCATATGTGGAATGATGACAGCATTATATATTACCCGTTGAGATGCCATTGACCACGAACGGTTTTCCGCAGCAGATTGGGATCGGCACAGGTGGGGACGCCGTTAACTTGATTGTAGGAGCACATAACGCTTGCCACCTTCCCCTCCTTCACACATGCCCTGAAAGGCACATCAAATGTGTCCACAACGTCCTGCTTGCTCACCTGTTGACACAAGTCAATCCAACGTCAGATAGCATTCACAGGCGTGTACACGTGGATCTGGACAGATGGAAAGTGGATTCCAATCCAATCCACACGCAAGTTGATAATAACATATACATGAATGGACTTTAGAGGAAAGACGAAAAGCAAGAGCTGAGCAAGCGCCTTTTCCTGGTCTTGTAAGGATTAGGAAAAGATAAGACAGAACTTTCTTTAGTCAAGAAAGAACCAAGGAAAAGTAAGTCATGAGCATGTTGGAACAAGACACTCTTTTTTCCGTTGCTATTTAATTTTTTTATATAATGTACGGATAATGTCTTATAAATTTTATACGGATAAGATTTAATTAATAAAATAAGGTAAAAATTAATTAACAGAAAAGAAGATCTGATCTTGAGCATGTTGCCGGCAAGTTGGGACCCTCATGCCCTACAAGTTGATGTTCGGCCGTTTTTTTGTTCAATCAGGATTGCATTTCACAAGTATTGATAATAAATTCACGAAAATCTCAAGGTAATTAAATGTAATTCAGTTCATCTTCTCGTTATTATTCCTTTCTATTTAAAATAAGTAACGTTTTAGAGAAATTTTAATTATTTAAAATAAATATTATTTACAATTTTTATGCATGTTTATAATTTTATTTTTAAAATTATTATTTAATTTCTATCGTATCCTAATTATAGATATTACATTTTCAATACAATTAAACATATAATTTTTCATGAAATAAGTCATCATTTTATATAGTGGATACTAGCTCATCAGCAGCTCTATTTCACTGACAAACCTAATTGAAACTGCCCACTGGTTTTGCTGGAAAGAATTCAGGGAGTTGTTGAGGTTAGAGCTGGCCCAAACTACGATGCCAAAGTATTCAAAGCACCAGACCACTTGATCCCTAACAATTACTCTATCTTCAACGTTAGGTCAACCAGATGAACGATCAGGACTCATAATCGTTTGACGCTTAAGGTCTCACAATGCAGATTAGTACAGCAGAATACCATACCAACTTTTTTGTTTCAGTGAAGCAAAAGACAAAAATATACCTGAGCGTTGAAGTGGAATCGATCGACGCCGTTCCAGTTATCGAGGTCGTAGGCGGTATAGTGCTTACAGCAAGCAGCTACTTTTAACCGGTCACCGTCATTTCCTGAAGACCTCTGACGTAGCTGGCAGCATAAGTAGCTGAAACAACCGGATCTTCACCGGGGGTCTCCTGGGACCGGCCCCACCTGGGATCTCTTAATATGTTCACGTTTGGGCTCCAATACGTGAGCCCGCCCATCCCCCCGTTGTACATTGCTCTGGCTTCGTCTGACACGACCTGCGACCCACGGGCGTACATTAGTATCCCAACAATGTCTGATCTAAATTGCGCAACCTGGTTACTAATCTCTCGAAGTGACATGTCTCTGATGACTGATTATTGTATGTGCAAGTTGGAGGACTCATTGATTAGATGCAAAGACAAAGTGGAATGCTTAATCTCTACTTTCTTTTTTCTTCTTTTAATTCTTGTTTTGTAACCCAAAGTTGTCATACCCGTACTGAATAAAGTGATCAGAAGAAGAAAAGTAACGCTTCTCGATGGATATTGGTTAATTTTGGTGTTGGAATAATAATACCATTAAAAATTGATGGTGACGGCATATGATATATAATAAGATAAGATGAGCAAACGTTAATTTCAACATATATATGGTACAATAGTCGCATGTCAGTGCAACTATCGTGTAAAAGATGTTCGGCCTATGGCCCACAAACACTAAATGTGAGATTCATTGGTGACCAACTTCGATTTGTTCATGAAAGATTTGTGGCTTCCATTTATTATTCTATGATCCGCCAAGCAAATTGCAAGACACAGGTGACAGTTTTCATGGCAAAAGGGCTGTCTTCACCGTGAACAAAACTGTTTTTGAAAAGCCTTTATTCCAAAAGAAAAAGCAACTCCTCATAGGTTAGGACAGTGATATAGAATTCTAATAATAATCCACTGAGACAATGATTAAGAAAAACTAAAGAGTGTTTACCCGTCCAATGGCCTCCCACAATGTTGCATTGAAAGAGGCGGCGGTGGTGATAACTTGAGGGAAGCTAGTGGCGCCAGGAAAAGCTCCACCGAATCTCGTCCCGGGTCCGACGTTGGAAACACCATGAAGAGCCTCAGACCACCACTCGTACCCTTTAATCCCCAGTCGTGGAACGGCCGCAGCATTGTTCACCAACAACTGGACCTTCTCCTGCAGTGTCAACCTTCCAATGAGATCTCTAACCCTGTCTTGTATCGCCAACTTCACTTGGCAAAAGGGGAAGTTCTTGGTAGCTCCGTTCTTGGGGTCGCAGGCAAATGGCTCAACAGCTATCGTGCTATGCAAAGAAGTGAACAGCGACAGCGCCAAAATTAAGAGAACAGAGGACTTGGATAGGGGTATGGTAGCCATTAATGCAGTGCAACGAAATGGGGATGGAGGATATGGGAAGAAAACAAAGGTGTTGTGTTTAAATAGAGAAAACGAAGGTTGCTCGTGCGAGAATGGGAGAGGTGATGACGTAGGAGCACAACTTTGATGATTGATTCTGGTCATTTTTCTTATTTGTTTAAAAGAATAATTTAAAGCTTTCTACTTTGGGAGGGAGTGAGGTCTAGCTTTGTTGTTAGTTGATAACAGCTTAATTCATAAGTAAAATTCACCTGCCAAACGTAATGTGGGATTTATGTAATCTGACATGGCATATTCCTATTAGTTGTCCACCGCCCAATGAATGTTAGGTCCACAAAACAGGCGAGTTTTGGATGGTCGGGTGAAGTTAGATCATCAAATTGGATGACTTAAATGCCAGTAATGATATTGCTTCTGATATATCTGTAAAAATTGTTTTGCACTGCCTGGCAAGCATCACAGATTTTGGAAAGGCCCACTTTGGCTTCGCTGCTAAGTGTAAGGAACGGATAGAGAGACTTAGAATCGTGGGTTTGGGATGCTGAGATGATGAGTATGCTTTTGGACCAAATTGAGAGGAATGTGGGTTTTGCTTGTTATAAAGTATCTTGGCTTAAAAGAGAGGTGAAGGGAGGCAGAGTCGGAATCTCAGTTGTAGCAAAACCCCATACTGGACGGCGAAAGTTTCATGATTGCAATGCCTGAGAGTAAGGATCACAAAGCCTTTGGTCTCTCTATTTTCCTCTAAACCAACAAAAAGAAATGAGCGTTTCTCCGACCAATTACCATCAAAACCATCAACCCTTTCAATTTAAATGACACTTTCCAATTAATGGGAGGAGCATACAATGCACAAACTTCTATGGTTTGTGCTTCCTTGAATAAAACCCAACCTAATAGCATGTGAGCATAGAATGGCAATGTGGGAATTTTCTTCTGCTCAGGCTTATACATTATAGGTGTACTCGTTAAATATTTTTGGTGCGTATGTGTATAGTTTGTGAAAAATGTTACTTTGCTTGGGTGTTGGGACAATACGGATATAAGTTATCAATTGATGATGGGAAGAGAAGAAAACATCCAATTTAATAGTGCATTGAAAAGGTTGCTTAAATGGCCTCCATTTGGTTCCACTTTTACTTTTCTGTTGTTGTTTTTAATTTCTGTTTCTTGTTTTTTGTTTTTGTTTTTTTTAATGAAAACCTGCTTTGTTGAAACTTATAATATAAAAACTGAAAATAAAATTCTGTTTAGTTGAAATTTCTAATAAACTTATTATTATCATTATCATTATCATTATTATTATTATTATTATTTATTGTTAATAATAATAATATTATTAATTATTATTAATTATTGTTATAAATTTTCTACTTACCAAATTAATAATATTATTATTAAACTCATTAATAATAATAATAATTATTATTATTAAGTTATTCTTATTCTTATTAATTTTATTTTTATTAATTTTATTATTATATTATTAAACTCATTATTATTATTATTATTATTATTATTATTATTATTATTATTATTAAGTTATTCTTATTCTTATTACTTTTATTTTATTATTTTATTAATTTTATTATTATTAATTTTAATAACTTATTATTATTATTATTATTATTTATTGTTAATAATAATATTATTATTTATTATTATAAATTATTGTTATAAATTTTCTACTTACCAAATTAATAATATTATTTTATTATACCAAATTAATTATCTTATTATTATTATTATTATTATTATTATTATCGAAATAGAAAGGGATATGTTGATTTTCTGTTAAAGAAAACATGTTGTCAAAATTCAAAGAAACGATGTTTTTTTATTTATGTAAAACTGTTGTGATTTTTTTATTTTTAGAAACAATAAAAATGGAAGGTCAGAGATGACAGTATTCTTAAGGAGACCATAATATGTCATCACTTGTTGTAGATTTGAAAGCTTGAAACGAGAGACATGATGAAATGCATTCGAAAGCTCAATCAATATCCAAGCTTGCCAATTTTGTTATAATCAGCTTAATAGTGAATAATTTCGATTTTTTTATAGAGGATGTTGATTAAGATGATTCATTGTGAGATTAGTTGTGATAGTGTTCTGATTTATTTAGGAAATAGTTATGAGTTTTATTTGATTAAGTTATTTCAATTTAGTTCATTAATTTTGAGAATGGATACTTAATTTGCATTTTAATAATTTGTATGCACATTTAGTTAAATATGAATTCTCTCTAGCATTTTGTTACCTTATATATATAAAGAAAAAAATAAATAAATAAAATAAAAGTAGTAACATGAGAATAAAAGGGCATAAATAATGTTACTCTAATGGCTTTGTACCAATAAAAAGGTCAAAGTTCAAGAGTGGTACTAGTAGTCATTTGAGATAATAACCTAGTTGAGATACAACCATTGTTTTCAAATCCGGACTGGACCGGCCGGTCCGACCGGTCCCTGATCGGTGGTCCGGTCCGGTTTATCCCTCAAAACCGGCTATCAATTGACCCAGTCTGAACCGGTCAATTGACCAGTTAAATCGGTCCGGTCTGACTATTTTTTTTTAATTTTTTTTAATTTTTAAATTTTTTAATATTATATATAATTAATATAATTATTGCATAATTATTACGTCATACCGGTTCAACCAGGTCGAACCGATCAAACCGGTAACCAATAAGGCCACCGGTTCGATGACCGGTCCGAGTTTCAGAACATTGGATACAACCATGTGGAGGTGGACATTGCCATGTCCTAGATCATGTAGCTTTTTGAAATAGTGCTTTTGGTGATGTTTGAAGAATTGAAATGAGATTGAGGGACACACTCATGCACATGGCCATGTGGGTGACTGCTCCCCTTTAAAAACCCTAATTTTCAAGGTATAAGAGGGAAAAATTAAGAGAAAGAGAGAGAGAGGCTCGTGAAAGCATATATTGACAACTTAGGATGACGGAAAACGAAGAACAAGAAATGAAACATATTTAAGGTGGATTACTACTAATGTAAAGTGGATTTCATACAGATTAATCGGGAATCATTTCTTTTGATTTTCTAGTTTTCTTTTATTTTTGATGTTATGTCTTTTATAAATAGAAACTAAACCTTTGTTAGTAATTAGATTAAATGAATCCTAGGATAGACCTTGTAGTGATTTTGTTTTAATACAACTCATTCTTTAGTTTCATTATGATTTAATTATGTGTTCTTAATTATCTTTGAATTAATATTGCTAACATGTTGATTAATGCATGATCTCATGCCATTGAGATTGAGAAATTCAATGTATGATTAGATCTAATACAACTGAAAGGAGCTTTGAATTAGAGTTAAACCTAATAAAGAAATTAATAAATTGATTAATCTTACGGTGTTTCAACTAGAAAGAGATTTCAATTAATCAACGAGGATTAGATATTAACAATCTTGAGAAAGATATTATCATAATTAAGAAAATTTTGCAGTCCAATAAACTATAAATTAAATTGAGTAGTGAAATCACATTGTATGAGAAATTCTTGAGGGATTCAAAGTTTGGGTACCATTGTCTTCTTTGATTCTTTTATTTTATTCTTCATTCTAGTTAGTTGATTGAGTTTATTTATTTTAGTTTTGAATTAATTAATCATAAACTCCATAATTTTTTATACTAGATAATAGAAAATGGTAAATATTAATCCTTTTAGTTCTTGTGCAATGGATCCGTACTCATCAGTTCTAGCTATAGCTACACCATACATTTATTATTAAAACTAAAATAACATAATTAGGTGTCTATTTTCGATTATGTCAAAAGAAACCTTACATAGTTGATCTACTAGCAGCCTCAATGAGCATGTACCAGAAGCTGATTTTGAACAAAACATGCTTTCTGGGATAAATCTTAAATATGGCTCCTTGGTCACTTCATTTTGTGTCCTTGCTGACACACCTTTAGTAGACACCTTTTTTAGAGTTCTTTTATAAGAAGAAGCTTGTCTCGAGGGAAATCAACAAACCCCTCTTCATTCTACATAAACTATTTAACGTAACCAATTACAACTAACAAAAAGAAATCAATCTTGTTATAGTGGAACTTTTTGTGGTGGAGGAGGTTGCAATGGATATTAGGCTGGTTGGGGTCAAGCTTCCAGTGGCCAAGGTATACGGTCGGGTCGGTTGTGCAGGGTCCGGATTAAGTCAAGACGACCCATGGGTCGGTTGGTCCATTCTTCAATTGTCAATCTCCTACCTAATCGCCATGCCAGGTCCAAGCCCGATCCACGCCTTCCACAGTCCGTTAGCATGAGAAAACCTACCATGTAGAGGTAGAAGTCTACGTAAAAACTTAAACCTAGCTACAAAACCATATATAAGGTATAGTTTTCCCATAATGGAGGTACGGAATCATAACCTAGTTGTTTTCTCTATATTGATCAACCTCACCTTCACAAAAAGACTTACTTGATCATCGGAGGGGCTAATCGGGACACAACTCCCGACGTGCCTTCCTTATTTTGCAGGTATCTTCACATCGAACTCATCACAGAAAGCAGCAGGATCATGGAGCAGAACGACAACGTACAGTTCAGCCAAAATCCGACAAAACCAGTATAAATGATCCAACAATAATTCTAACAATGGCATATCGAAGATGATCGATCAAATTTTCTCTAAGGTTGGACATGAAGCTTTGGGTTGCTATAGTCAATTCAATCCTAGTTATATCACTCATTCCCTTCTAATCACTACTATGGTTTCCACCACTTTTTTTTGCCAATTCTCTAGCTTTTAACTGTTATTTTGACTTTGGAGCAACGAACCATTTAACTGCTCTTAGTAATCTTGTTATCCCCAGTAACTATAATGGTGGCAATCAAATTCAAGTGGGTAATAGTAATATCATTCCTATTCTCCACCTTCCCTGTACTAATTTACCTATAAAAAAAATTTCTCTTCAATTTTCTAATTTTTTCCTTGCTCCACACGGTGCATCTGCCTAGCTTCTGCGTCCTTATCTCCTGTCCAGCCCCTAGCTAGTGACTTATCTTTTGTAGACACACAATCTCCAAAGTCTTTCCCTACATCATCTTCATATGTACAACACCCTATTCAACCCAGCTCTGATGTCTTTCCTTATATATCTTTGTCCATCTGCTACCTCAGCTCATCCCATACAAACATGTACTTCAATCAGTTCTCTCAATCCTCGAGCTTTAAATTTACATCATCATCCTCTTCCTTTATCTCTTCTCATTCTCAAGAAAGAGGCAACCCAGTTACAAACAAGCTGCCAAGCACCCTGACTGGCATATATAATGTCATACGTGATACAACTTAAACTTGATGCACTCCACAAAAATAAAACATGGACTTTAGTACCCCCTCCACCTAAAGCCAACATTTATGGGAGTAAATGAGTTTATAAGATCAAAATCCACCTGGACGGCACAATTAAACAATTGCTTAAGGGATTTATTAATAAGTAAGCATTGATTATTTTGACACATTTAGCCCGTAGTTAAGCTTAGTTCTATTTGTTTGATCTTATCTTTAGCTGCTACTCATGGATGGAGTGTTCATCAAATTAACATAAATAATGAAATTTTAAATGGTGAATTTTAGGAATGAGTTTATTTAGCCTTACCACCAGGATTAAAAGATCTAGAGCATTCTGGGTATGTTTTTATCTTAAATAAGGCAATTTATGGTCTCAAACAACCACCATATACTTGCTTTCATCGCCTTTGAGATTTTCATATGATTTCAAAGGTTGTCATTTAGATTTTTCTTTATTCTTTCATCAGTGTGGTTCTTCCGTCTCGTATGTTTTAGTATGTGTTGATGACATATTGGTCGTTGTAAAAGATAATCAATTATTAGAGCAATTTATTAGATGCTGAATTTCCTAGCTTTGAAGGATTTAGGTCATTTTTTAAGCATTCATGCTCGTCATGATCATAATGGGTATTATATGCTCGTCATGATCATAATGGGTATTATACATCTCAACTGCACAATACATCAGAGACTTGATAGCAATGTTATGAATACTGCATCGGGTTGATGCGGATTGAATTCTGAATCAGGCTCAGTCTGGGTATCGGTTGATCAGAATCTGCTTTAGGATATTTTTAAATTTATAAAATAGTCCTAAATTTTTAAAATTGCAAAATAGTTCATATTAATATATATTATACAATTGTACTGTATAACATCAACCCATAAATATAATTAATTTTAAAATATATAAATTTTGATTTAATAATTGAAAATATATAAAATAAATATTAGTTTATAAATAATAAAATATTTGTATTAATACTTTATTAATAAATATTATATAAAATATTAAAATAAATTTAAATAAAATAATTTATTAGTAATAATTTATTAGTAATTAAAATTAAAATATTTTATTTTTAAGTTTTATTTAATTTATAATTATTATTAGTAATAAAATATTTATTATTATTTTAAAAGTTTGAAAAAAGGAGGAATGAGAGGAGGAAGAGATTTTGAAATTTTTAAAATTTTGCAAAAAACCCTAAATTTTTAAAATTTCCAGTCGAAGCCAGTATTTGACGGTATTTTGAATATCTGTTTAGATGCCGGCTACCATACAGTTTAAATCGGCGGTCTGACCAGTATTTAAATCCGTCAAAACTTAAATTCTTGATGCAAATTTAGATCGGAGCGAGTGCGTCTTCGGCGATGCATCGGCGATGCGGTCGAAATCCAAAACACTGCTTGATAGTATGCACTCATATGGATGATTGTAAGCCTATTTCGACTCTGGCAATACTACATTTATCATTAAATAATGAAGGGCCACTTTTCTCTTATTCTTGCTTATACCGTACTGTAATTGGTGTCTTACAATATGCTACTGTTACTGGCATGGACGGATCCACATTGGTAAAAAATTTTATATAAAAAATTATTATTTTAAATTTTGATCTCATAAAATAAAATAAAATTTTGCTCCCGTTCAAAAAAATTTATGAATCCGCCCTTAATTACTAGACTAGAAATTTTATTTCCGATCAACAAAGTCTATTAGTTTATGCCTAGTTCCATATAAACTCATTAAAATAGTTTATGCACAGAAGACATTGAGTCCGAGATTTGTGCTATTTAGTGTTTTGAAACTCGGACCGGTCATCGAATTGGAGATCTTATTAGTCACCGATTTGACCGGTTAAATCACTGGTCAAACCAGTGGGACGTCATAATTATGCAATAATTAAATTTAATTATATATAATATTAAAAATATTTTAAAAAATACAAAAATTTACCAAAAAATAAATTAAAAATTAAAAATTAAAAAATTAATTGTCGGACCGGTTCAGACTAGGTCAATTAAAAACTGATTTTTTAGGTTGAACTGGATCGAATAGTCGACCGGTCACCGGTTGAACCGGTCGGACCAGCCGGTCCGATCCGATTTTTAAAACTAAAAATGGTAAACATAATCAGTAGTAATCACTTGAAATGTTTATCTTATTTGTTGAGAAAATCTCTCATCTCGTTGTAACCGATAGATTGGGTGTAATCTGTAATCTTTTGGAACAATGTACTCGTTGCTATAAATACAAATGCGCAGAGTAGAGAAAGTTTGGGCTCGATGTCTTTCTGTGCTTTGTAGACTAAAATTTCCAACTTTCGAGCCGAGAGACGAATCAACAAAGCTGTTGGAAGAAAAAGATTGAAAATGTTCTCGTGCCTGCTCTAGTGGTTGCCTAGTCGACTGCTATATCTAACTAAGCAAACTTTATCAGTTGGCTCATCAACGACCTGCAATTGGATTAGATCAGACCAAAATAGGCGGTAGTTTAAGACAATAATTAGACAGACGAAGGACAGTAACAAAATGATGATGACCACTAGCTGTACCAAATGGAATCTAACTGGTGGAAATTAAGAAGCGATGGGAGGATACACATCATCCGGTTAAATGTCGAATACGGATGGTGACATGCAGCTGTACCTTATCAATCTATGGCACAACTTTAGTCAAATTAATTATTCCTACCCTTTTCAGCCCATATAAACAAATTATGATTATATTCGGTTACCCACCAACTTGAAATAAGAAATTGAAGAGAGAGTGGGGATGTAACCATATAAACCGGTTTTTATATGATTACAATAGGCCAAATCTGATGATTCCACACCACATGCACGGCATAGACAGGATCCATAATTATTTATTTTAATATTGGGTAGCAAATACTCAAAATTAATGATAAACTTTTAAATTACAACTTGGAACCATGATTATCCTCTTTAAGATTAAAGTGAATTATAATTTCTTTTATTGTAATTATTATATTTTAAATGTATATTAAGTTAATTTAAATGTATATGTACGATTTATATAATTTAAATCAATTATATAATAATTAATAATCCATCCGTTTTTAAATTGAAAACTCATAAAATAGCTAATTTCCCACTTTTGGTTCATTGGAACAAATGTTAATATAAAAAAGATAAAGTTGGTAATCGTAAATCCATAGAATTTAAATATAATGTAATTGGTAAATCATAATTTGATTGGATAAGTGCAGCTGCACCTCGAGAAATGTTTACTAGCAATCATAGGGTCTTTATTACGGGCTTTTACTTTCGTTAGAACCCTTTACTTTCATGAAACTTTTATGAAGATTATGAAAATTTATTTTTACAAAATCGTTTTATACCAAATTCAAGAATAATACCGGTATAAAAATAACTAATCAATAGACATTTTATAACTTTATATAATCTTTCACTCTTCTTTTCTTTTTAACTTGAGATTTAACAAATTATAAATTAAATTTCTATTTTCTTAAATTAGATTACGATAAAATAATATGTTTTTGGGTTAATTACAAAAAATTAAAATTTACTTAATTTTATAATTATAACATGAATTTTAAAAATAACAATTAAATACTCAAAGTTTTAACTTTTTCAAATTTAACTTGACGTTAATATCTCCCTTAATGGTGGCAAGCTATATCAACTATGTTATAACGAAGAAGGCAAAAGACAAGGTAATATTAAACCTCCTCTGAGATGGTCTCTAAAACGGGCGTCCACCGCTTGCAATTCCCCGTCCGGTGATCGAGAAAACCAGCATTATTGTAGTTTGCTATTTTTTTCTTCATCAATGTCAATAAGGTATTACATATGTGTGATTGTATTAGATCAGTATCCTACAAAGACATATGCACTTGACACTTT
Organism: Erythroxylum novogranatense; assembly: GCA_029891385.1. Lineage (NCBI taxonomy): Eukaryota > Viridiplantae > Streptophyta > Magnoliopsida > Malpighiales > Erythroxylaceae > Erythroxylum > Erythroxylum novogranatense. The sequence continues at coordinate 16,919,755 of CM057231.1, read as the reverse complement.
TGATATTGAAAGTCTTACATGACTAAATGATAAACTTTCGTTATCTCTGGATTAAAATTTATTTTGGTCCACCATTACATTGGTTCTTTTAGCGACTTTTATTATTTTCATTTTTATCATAACTGTTGTAACTAATATTTGTTCAAGGAAAAATGTTAGAATTAAAATTCTTATTAGACAATTATTAATTATGAGTTCTTATAAATTAAGATTAAGAAAATTAAATTTGATCAAAATTAAAGATAATAAATGAGCCTGCTAAAGGAACTAGTTGAATAGGCCAAAGTTCACAAAGAAAAGCCAAGCCTTACCATTATGGATAGATCTACTTATTGGGCTTCTAACGGAGGAGAGCCGATAAGATTTCTATAAATAATTGCTCATGTCTTCTGCAACTTATTGATAGAAGTTTGCGAATATATGATTATTCTAACTAGTTAGAAGGTCCATGCACTCAAAAAAGCACATAAAAACGTCAACAACATCAAGCAGCTCATTGAAACAATTGAGGAGCTTGTTTGTCGAGTTATGAATAGCAAAATAGATTATATATATATATATTATATCCGGTTATACAAATTTATGGTAAATCTTGAGTCTAAAGTTAATATTAGTTTTATATCTAACAGTGTCGCTTGTGTGATTGTTCCTTGAATCGGCCTTTTTATATTTATAGCATGTTGGGAGTCGGTGGTTTGTTAAACCTCTCGCTCTTGTGATGGGAATAAAAATGGACTTGGTTCTAACTTATGGAGAAGGTGGTCTCGTCTTGGTTCTGTGGTAGGTTAGTAAATACGGACACGCTCCTTTGAGTAATTATACGTATTTAGTTTCGTGACTGATCAATGGTCCCAGCATGGAGCTCACTTAACGGTCGACCATAACTACATTAACTAATTCGTAGGTCACGAGCTTTATGGGGTTGGATGCTGGCATTACTATTGCTTGTGAACAGGACGAAATTCTATGTTTGGCGTGAACAAAGTTATGAGCCTCTCATCACACATGCTTTATAGGTAGGGTCAAAGACGTCATTACAAATTAAGAATAAGGTTTGAAATTGCAGATTACAAACTCAGTACGGACGGATCTTTCACACCGGGCCGGGATCTCGCTATAGTTGGGGGTCTCACCAGGGGTCAATGGTGCGGTGGTTTTCTCCAACATATTGGTCGCGGATCCTCCATTCTGACTAAATTATGGGGCTTCCACTCAAGACTCACCCTTGCCTGGACTTCTGGTTACCGTCGGATCATCCTTGAACTGGATGCCATCGAAGTCATTAATTTGTTTTCATCCCCCATCTCAGACACTGATAATTATCATGTTCTGTTGGCAGGTATCCAAGGGTTGTTTCAGCGTAATTGAGACGTTCGCGTACATCACATTCATCGGTTGCTCCAGCGTGATTGATCAGTTGGCTGCTGTGACAGGCTGGCAGATCCCAGGCCTCCATCTATTTTGAGAGTCTCCGTTGATAGTCTAGGACCTCCTCCGACGAGACCGACAAGGCATCGAGTACCGCAAAGTTTTGCGCGAATTAGATTAATTGTGTTTTAGTTCCTTTGTACTAAAAAAAAAAAACTTTTTAAGAGATTGCAAATGACGTGAATATGCTTAAAAATAATGTTAATGTAATTACAATAAGATATTATTAAAAATTTTTCAGTATAAGTTAAATTTTGAATTACATGATACTAAATTACTAATGGTAAAGTTTGTTTAGGAATTAGTTTGGATCTACATTGATGATTTCTATTTATCAGTTTGTCTATTGACAGCTAAGAATTCCATCCGTCGACAAGCTTGGTATAACGAAGAAGGCAAAAAGACAAGGTAATATTAAACCTCCTCCGAGATGGTCTCTAAAACGGGCGTCCACCGCCTGCAATTCCCCGTCCGGTGACCGAGAAAACCAGCATTTGCCCCTACCACATCCTCAACATCGCTACTGTCCCCTTCCTGCGCCTTATCGACGGACACAACAGGCAAAACCTTTGCACCTTTTTGTTTATTGCTCGAGCGCTTTTCAGAAGCAGAGACTATGAGTTCCATCTCCGCCCCCGAAACCTTAGAGCGAACCCTACTTAATGGAAATAGAAGGTAAAGTTGACCTGGTCGCAGGTCGTCCTCGGCTCTCATGGCGATCACACGGGTTACTCGGAGGAGTTCGTTGGCCGGAGAGATGAGGTTGCCGGGGTCTTGGAGCATGAGCTCCGCTGCTTTGATGGGGAGCTTGACTCGCCTCAGTCTTCCCCCAGTGTCCATAAGTTTGGCTGTTCTAGTGCCTGAGTAGATGGGAATACAGCTTGATGTGTAGTTGCCCATAATAGTGTTGTGGTGGTCTAATAGATTTCAAGTAAGTTAGTAAATGGAGTTCAGACTTCAAAACCTTGGATGGCTACTGGTACTGGGTGTGCCTTATTGGGTAAATATATAGCTAATGTGGTTTGGACCGCAGAAGTGGAGAGGGCAATATTAAGAAAAGGTCAAGGGTCAAAAGTTGGTAAGTGGCAGAGGCTGAGAGTGAGAGTGTGGAGGACGTGTACTACAAGTATTGGAGAGACGGGATCGAAAAATCAAATCAAGCACAGAGAAAACACGGTCACTGACTCCGATCTCTTTATGTGTTGTCCGTTTCCAATTGCAGAAATATCAAACATGAGGCCATTCATTTGTCACGTTTTGTGGCCTCAAAAGGCCATCGAGAATTCTGGAGAGAAAAAATCTAGATTGTTCTAGATTTGGACTTTAAAAAACTCCAGTTCTACTGATTTATACAAATAACGATTATTCAAATGATACTTAGTTGATTCGAGGAGGTAATTATTATACTTTTTAAAATAATCCAGAGTTTATAGCGGCTAGATATGTGCAAATCGTAACGGGCTTCAACTTTTAGGGGTGTTTGATTGATGGGTTTACGAAGGATTAATAGGTATGGAATAAAAAATGAGTGGTTGGTTGTTGATTATGATTATAGAGGTAATGGATTGATATTCCACTTTAGGGGAATCTTCTATACCTCCATTTAGTAGAGGAATGAAACTCATTCTTTAGTGAAAACATTTTTAAAAAATATTTTTAATATTAATTAATTAAATATAATCAAATAATTAAAATATAATTAATTACAATAATAAGATTAATTAATTAAGTATATTATAATTAATTACAATACAGTTAATTAAAATATAATTCATTCATTAATTAAAATATAGTAAATAATTAATTAATTAATCAATTAAAATATAATTAATTAAAATAATATAATCAATTAATTATTATAATTAGTTAAAATATAATTTATTTATTAATTAAAAATTTATAATTAATTAATTAAAATATCATTATAATTATAACACGGTCACCGACTCCGATCTCTTTATGTGTTGTCGGTTTCCAATTGCAGAAACATCAAACATGAGGCCATTCGTGTTTGTCCCTTTCATTTGTCATGTTTGTGGCCTCAAAAGGCCATCGAGAATTCTGGAGAGAAAAAATCTAGATTGTTCTAGATTTGGACTTTAAAAAACTTCAATTCTATTGATAATGCGGTTGGTTAGTACAAGAGAACGGTAATAGAAGTGAGAATGAATATAGTAAAGAATGAGAATAGATATTATCGTTATAATTATGATGATTGATTAAGAGGAAAAAATGATTCTATTACTATTGACAGTGGTTGGTTTGTAAAAATACTAAGAAATAAAATTTTATTATAATTTATTTTATTTTAATTAATTAAGTAATTAATTAAATATATTTTAATTAATTATATTGTAAGTAATTAATAATATTTTAATTACAATATTTTAATTAATGAATAATTATATTTTAATTACTTATACTGTAGCTAATTAATTATATTTTAATTAATTAATTAAAATATTTTAATTAATTAATGAATTATATTGTAATAAATAATAATAATAATATTTTAATTAATTATATTGTAATTAATTAATTACAATATTTTAATTAATGAATGAATTATATTTTAATTAATTATATTGTAGTTAAATTAATTACACTATTTTAATTAATTAATAATTATATTTTAATTAATTATAACAACCACACCTTTACATAACAATGATACTCATTCCTCTATATTAGGAGAGGAATGGGTATTACCCAAAATGGGTAATGAAAATAATGACTTTATAATTATTGTACTTTTTAAAATAATCCAGAGTTTATTATTGAGATATGAGTAGGTTCTCTCTATTATGAAAATAGGTTCGTAAGGAAAATAGAAAATCCCAAAATAGCATTCTTTACAAAAATTGCACGCTTACTTTGTTGTCAATACAATAGCCCTATAACAGTATAACTAGATGTATAAACAACTTGGGATCATAGCGGTTAGTTGTGAGCGATCCAACACGCCAACTTCAACAACAATTTGAAAGTTTCATGAAAATGTACCAAGAAGACAAGCACGTAGCCACTGATAAGACGTTGTTCGTGAGATTGGAATCACGTAGGCAGAAGACAACATAAAGATCTATTCGCTTCCGCATTAATGTTAGTGATCTAACCGGAATTAATCCTACATTGGTATCAGAGACAGGTTATGTTTTACCTTCTGCCTCGTTTTTCTATTAACAATCAGTTTGTTATTATGTTATTATCAATTAGTTTGTTAATTGAGTTACGATTATGTAATCAAATATATGATCTGTTAAAACACACATGAATTTTCTTCTGATAACAATCGCATCCAGTAACATTATTTACATTCAGAGAAGTATTCAAACCTACCTCGCTCAATCTTAAGCACCTCTCCACTGATTGTGAGTGTCGGCCGCGTGAATGACACCGTCGGCCATTTCTTCTGCCGATCTATGCGATACAGCAGAAATTGCCACAGAAATAGCCACTCATGGCCGCGCGTGTGAGTCACGCACCACCTGTTGAGTGGCGTTGACGGCTTGGTGGACATCGTTCGCCTCTCTTTCAACCGATCTATGAGATGACGGTGTGAAATCGAAAAGCCTGTGAAGACTTCTGTGTGGAGTCGTGTTTGTTTTTCTTTTGGCGTCGAGCATGGTGGCTGGACGTTGGTCCATCTTCGTCCTCGACTCCCAGCGGTAGCACAGATAGGTGGGGAAGGGTGGAGTGCGGCAGAGATAAGGATGGGTGTTTGTTTTTCGTTTGACAGAAACAGGACCGATGACAATTTTTTTTTAAACAGAAGATGAAAATTTCTGTCGTATGTCTGTGAAAAAGAAATGCGAAGGAAGAAGAATGGTTTTGTTTCTTTAAAGAAGAGAAAGGCATTAAATGAGAGCATGCTCTGCAGATATTAAAGGCTATGGCACTAGGTCATGTCAGTGTGTGCTTTTATATGTATTTGTGTACACGTTTTGAGGAGATAAAGATAAGCTTTAAATAAAAGCAAAGTGCGCAGGAAGGCTAAGGCTAGGTCATGTGTGTGCTTTTATATATATATGTGTACACATTTTGCTTCTTTGAAGACAGTGTACGGTTTTTTCTTTAAAAGCTAAAGCCATGGTCATGTGTGTTTTATATATATACATATATTTGTGTAATATATTTATGACATAGAAATTAACTTTGTAGTATAAAGGTTAATTTTTAAAATTTAGTAAATTTGTTTTTGCTAAATTAAATTCATATATTTGTGTAATATATTCATGGCATAGAAATTAACTTTGTGGTATAAAAGGTTAATTTTAAAATTTAGTAAATTTGTTTTGCTAAATTAAATTCATATATTTGTGTAATATATTCATGGCATAGAAATTAACTTTGTGGTATAAAAGGTTAATTTTAAAATTTGGTAAATTTGTTTTTGCTAAATTAATTTGATGTGAAATATTTTTAAATGGTATGTCCATTTATTCATTTATTTAATTTTCACTTCAAATTATGTAAATTATTATTATTTTACATTCATTTAATTCATTAATGATATGTGAATGTGTTTTACATAAAATGAATTATAATTTGTTATATAAATTTGTTTTATGTAAAGTAAATGATAATAATAATAATAATATGTTTTCATTACAATTGGTTATGTTAATTGGTTTAACACATGATATGTATCTATGTGAATATATATTTGGAATATATTTCATGTGAATAATTATAAATTATAAAATTTTCTAATTTATGTCATAAGTGATGATTATGAGCTTAGCAAAATTTTCGATCTTATGATATAGATGGTGTTTCTTTTATAATTTAATTATTCATATATGTGCCCTAATGTCCTTATTTTTTATATATATACTTCAAGATATGGCAACGAAAAGTATGGTTGGTGATTTGTCCACCAACGAGAAGTCGGATGGCACTAATTACGACATCCGCATAGGAAGGTTCAAGATCTTCTTAATGAGCGTGAGGTTTTGGAAACCTTGACCAATGACATGATCGAGCCAAAAGAGACTATTGATATTGATAATGACCATGATCAAACAAATATGACCGTGATACAAGGAATGGTCCAAACGGATCGTAAAGGCGCTTATACTATGTTGTATTGCATGCATGATGATCTCATTGAGAATTGAGTCTAAAGCTACTAAAGAAATGTGGGAAAAGCTCAAGATCACGTACGGTCAAACATCCGCTACGAGGCTTCGTACCTTGCACTTAAAGTGGATGCAATATGAGATTGACTCAAGCCGTACTATTGCCGAGCATCTCCGCACTTTGAGTGCAATGGCTCGGGATCTAAAAGCTGGTGGGCGTGAAATTTCTGAAGAAGAACAGGTTCTTAATGTGATTCGTTCCATTCCAAGCAAACCTGATCATTGGGCTAATTTTAAGCTCTTGATGACTCATAGTGAGAACATCAAAACCTTCTCAGAAATTTCAAGGCACCTCGAAATGGAGGAAGAACGTTTGAAGGTTCTTGGTTACTCGATGTTGCTCTTGTTACCAAAGTGGTAAAGCACAAAGGTAATAAGAATAATCGAGGTAAACAATAAAGAAAGGTAAACGTCATTCTCAACATTACGGACCAAAAGGTGGTGTGGTAAAGCGAAAAGGCCAAAGGTCATGGAGAGAATAAAGTAGCACGATCAAGTGTTACAAGCTGAGAAACAAAGGTCACTTTGCTCGGGATTGTCCTGAGCCAAAGAAGGTATCTACTTTCACCGATTCAATCGAACTATCGTTTGTTCCCATGCATTAGTTGCTAACTCCTTTCCAAATTGGATTGTAGATTAAGAGCAACCAAGCACGTAGTTCGAGATAGAGCTGGTTATGTGGACTTTCATCGATATCCGGTGGGTTCACAAACTGTCGCCTTAGGGAATGGCAGCGAGGAAGATGTCCTCGGAATTGGGACCTATCAGCTCAAATTGCATGGAGGGAATACGTTACTTCTTCACGATACTTCAATATGTAGCGCCCCTCATCGTAGGGTACACATCGAGAAACCCGTAGTCGCTCAAACGGCTACGTATCCCACGATAAAGGTTCACTACCGTAAAATTTCGCTAAAATCCACATGGCATCGCAGTAATAATTGCAATAAATCGAAATCGAAAATTAATATCCAAAATGTAATTTATCCAATACAATCATTCAATCCGAATAGACAAATCTATCGGTCTCTAACAAAATCAAAGGGAAAACCGATACAAGCGTCTATCCTAAGTCATCCTCAAAATGCTAACCCAAATTGACCGACCTTTGAGCCATCACGATCCTCGCCAAAGCGACGGCAGAAAGAAAGGTCTTGAGCTAGAGTCTACTCTAACAATCTGAAAAATAGGTTGCAATTTGGGGTGAGTTTGCGAACTCAGTGAGAAACCATCATCGATGGTTCGTTCAAATCATGCATTACGCGCCTGACGTACAAAGATAATACAAGAATATTCATTACCAATATAATATAACAGTCTATAACAGTTGCAGTATCAGTAGCCACTTACGATGACAAGTAACAATAAACAGTAATTTAGAACAATTTGCAATAACAGTACAGTCTACAGTATTTCATATTATCACGTATTTCAGTAGTCGTCACAACACAGTCAATCATGTAAATGCAATGCATATGTGTCTCTTTCCGGTTATTGATTTTGTGCCCAAGTGCTCGGTCGATATCTGTGTGGGCCGCGTCGATTTTCTCCCTGCTAAGCAGTCGATCGATGTATGAGCTCAAAGCTCATTTCGGTGAAAATAGCAACTTGGGACACATTCCATTATGTGATCATGCATTTATGCATGCGGTACCATGTTCGATAATTTACGGTGTGTGGCTATAAAGCCCGGTGTTCATCCAAAGTATCACGTAACGATGCGATTCAATTCAAGAAAACATGCAATTCAATCCATTACATGCCAAGAGTCATACGGTAGTCATATAATTCACCTTTGCATGTAATTCACAAGAAGCATGTAGCACCCGAAATTTGAGAAACCAACTAGGTTACTCACCGTAACTTCCGAAGCTCTTGCTGAAGTCCCAAGAATGTCCGTGGAACGACGGTCAATCGGTGCCTCTGTAATGATGAAATGCAGTCCCATTACTAGATGCTCAATTTACTGCAGAATGCATATGTCTCAATGAAATGATGTACAATGCATGTTCACGATTTCCTGCTAATACCCAATTTTGGACTCTTAGGTCCAATTCCGACTCTTAGTTCGATTGATCGACAATAATTGCTCCATTCCTAGAATTCATCAATTTCCTCAATTCATATTCTCTATAACCATTTCCTATTCATTCGGTCAAAACCTCTATTGCAATTTCCAATTTAAAACTCCAATTTGAATTTAATCCTTAGTCGATCGAATTTGTAATTTCTAAGTCCTAATTCCAAAACCTCAAACACACCTCTTGGACAACTAGGGTGGAGGTCGCGACGGGTGTGCGCTGGTGCTCACCGTATGCCCATAGGCCGCCTCGAGTTATTGCTCCTCTACCGTTCTCGCCCGTCTAGAGCTCTCGCTCCTGCCAGCTCGCCCGTCCACCGAGCTCTCCGCTCCTCACAGTTCTCGCTCCTCTACCGAGCTCTCGCTCCTCTACCAGTTCTCGCTCCTCTACCGAGCTCTCGCTCCTCTACCAGTTCTCGCCCGTCTACCAGTTCTCGCTCCTCTACCGAGCTCTCGCTCCTCTACCAGTTCTCGCCCGTCTACCGAGCTCTCGCTCCTCTACCAGTTCTCGCTCCTCTACCGAGCTCTCGCTCCTCTACCCCTCTTGCCTGCTCACCGAGCTCTCGCTCCTCTACCGATTCTCGCTCCTCTACCGAGCTCTCGCTCCTCTACCAGCTTCTCGCCGTCCACCGAGCTCTCGCTCCTCTGCACTCGCTCCTCTACCGAGCTCTCGCTCCTCTACCGATTCTCGCTCACCGAGCTCTCGCTCCTCTACCAGTTCTCGCTCCTCTACCGAGCTCTCGCTCCTCTACCAGTTCTCGCTCCTCTACCGAGCTCTCGCTCCTCTACCAGTTCTCCTTCTTCCCCAACACATCCTTAAACACAATTCCAGTGTTCCAGATCCCCGACTCTGAAACTCTAACCCAAATTTTCCTCTGTGAACAACTCTCAATTAATTCGATACACAAATACAACAAATCCTTAGCTTCTATTCCTTCCAAGAACCATTTCCTTAATTTATCAACACACATAACTCATCAATTTCATCGTCGAAACCTTAATATATATATAATCATCAAATATCTAAACCAATCATCAATATAACTCAATCACCAACGAATCGTACTATCTAAGGCAAGAAAGAAGCAAACTTTCTTGATGAAAGCCTCAAGCTTACAACGATCACCAATCCCTTAACTCTTACACACTCACGATAACACCCAGTAGAACCCATCAAGAACACTCTCAACCACCCAATCGGACATAATAAATGCCATAAATGCAGAGAAACCATTAATGACAACATTAAAACCATAAAACTTACCAATCACAGATCGAATCCACAGATCTCTCAAAATCACCAAACCCTAGAAATCCTTCAAAATCCTCGATCTACCAATCTCAAGGCTTCCAACCTTTATCAATCAAGAGAGACATATTAGACTAATTACCATAAGGAAGAAGCCAAAAGAAATCAAAGGATCTCTCACCGTTGGGAGGAATCGAAATCACCGTAAAGGGAAAGAAGAAAAACGGAAAATGCCTTAGCAAACTTTTCCCAAATTTCTTTCAACCCTAGTATTTATAGCCCAACTCTCCAAATCGGTCAAATTTCGGTCTCAATTTCAATGGCTTAACACATAAATTTTCTATCGGAAAATTCTAATTTTTCCATTGCCATTGGACGACCCTTTCAATACTATACTGATCAATCGATTGATCACTCAAATATTTCCATCGGTATTTTCTCCCGAATTTCCGAAAATTTTCTAAAAGTCTCTATAAATTACCAATCACCCATAAACAAGATTAAATCGATCAGTTGAACTTAATTACTCTAATTTCTCAATTAACTCCAAATCCAATCGATCTAGTCACCCATAGTCACAATCAAATCTCGGAAAATCATGAATGCACGCACTAAGAATAAATGCATATGCAATAAGCTGTTCCTCTATAATTAGAGGCCAGTATCATGCTCAGTCAGTGAATGCAGTGAAACCTATCAGTATGGCTCATAAATACCAAAATACCCTTGCTAACAGTAACGGGATGTTACACAATATGTTTAAACGCTTTGTGGCGGAAGTTGAAACCCAAACGGAGCGAAGAGTCAAGACTCTCCGAACCGATCGTGGACGTGAATATCTCTCTGATTTGTTCAAAGAGTTTTGTGAGGAAAAAGGTATACGTAGACAACTCACGATTCCTCGTACTCCACAACAAAATGGTGTTGCAGAACGGAGGAATCGAACTTTACTTGATATGGTTAGGTCAATGATGGCTCAGGCTAGTCTTCCGATTAGTTTTTGGGCTGATGCGTTGCTTACGGCGACCTATATCCTTAACCGCGTGCCAAGTAAAAGTATATCCACCACTCCATATGAGTTATGGAATGGAAGAAAGCCATTTTTGGACCATTTACGTCCATGGGGTTCGGCTGGCTATGTACATAACCTAACCCATAAACATGGAAAACTTGGTCCAAGAGCTACTAAAATGGTGTTCATTAGGTACCCCGAACATTCCAAAGGGTATGTGATGTTTGGCGAACATCCAAATGGTGGCATGACTGAAATTGACTCCCGTAATGTCGAATTTCTTGAGGATGAGTTCCCAAGTATTGGTGAAATAAAACAGGACCTTGTTTTGTATGAGATGCACCAAGATGTGCAATTATCTGTTGGTGAGGTGGGGGATTTAAGAATTCCGACAATTACCAAAGATAATATCCCAGCTCCTCCAAATGAAGTAGCTGGTGTGAGTAGTCCTACCACCTTAGAAGGTGGAAACTTGCTTATTGATGAGAATCCAAATGAACATGAGGTTAGTCCTCAACCATTAGTCCACTAACGTGAGATCAGTCCAATGTTCGAGTCCCACACCTCGGAGGAAAGTGGAGAGATTCTTCATCTGACAAGAAAACAATGAGGGTCCTTGTATTAGAAGGAGTGGCGTGGAAGAATTCCTCGGCGGTTTTTCCCAATTGAAGAGGAAATTTTCTTATGCACTTCTTTGGAAATAGAAGAACCCATCTTTTTTCAAGAGGCTATTGATTCACCAAATTATCAAGAATGGATGGATGCCATGAGGGATGAGATGGACTCAATGGCAAGAAATAAGGTTTGGGAACTTGTTGATCTTCCACCCAAACGTAAATCAATTGGAAATAAGTGAATTTTCAAGATTAAGCGTAGGGCGGATGGTTCAATTGACAAATTCAAGGCCGATTGGTAGCGAAAGGTTTTACCCAATTATGGGAATAGACTATGAGGAAACTTTTTCCCTGTGGTAAGATTTTCCTCAATTAAACTTCTTCAGCCCTAGTTTCCATTTGGACTTAGAGCTATTTCAAATGGACGTAAAGACTGCTTTCCTCAATGGTAGTCTTGAGGAAGAGATATATATGGATCAACCTATTGGGTTTGTCTCAAAAGGTCAAGAGGATAAAGTTTGTCGTCTTAAGAGATCGATATATGGTCTTAAACAATCTTCTAGAGCATGGTACTTGATTCCATGAAGCCATTACGTCGTTTGGCTTATCCATGGTGGATGAAGACCATTGTGTATGTCAAGAAAACTCTGAAGGAATTATGTTTCTTTCATTATATGTTGATGACATACTATTGGCTGGAAACAATTTGGAGATGATTAATGCCACTAAACAGTGGCTATCCTCTGTCTTTGAGATGAAGGATATGGGTGAAGCCAGGTATGTCCTAGGCGTGGAAATAGTGAGAAATCGTTCCAAAAAGCTTCTTGGTTTGTGTCAAGAAGCATACATCAACAAAGTATTGGAACGTTTTAGAATGCACTATTCTAAACCTGTTGACACTCCTGTTGAGAAGGGTCTAACCTTAAGCCTTGATCAATGCCCAAAAACAGATAACGATAAGAAGAAAATGAGCATGGTTCCTTATGCAAGTGCCATAGGAAGTCTGATGTATGCCATGTTATGTACAAGGCCGGACATATGCTGCGGTTAGCTTTGGTAAGTCGCTACCGAGTAACCTGGACTGCTCATTGGCAAGTCGTCGAGAGAATCTTCGCTACCTTCGTGGGTACAAGTGATCTAGTCCTCTCTACTGTGGTGGCGACTTAAGGTTAAGAGGATATTCGGATCTTGATTGGGGTGGTGATCGGGATGAGTCCAAGTCAACCTCGGGATATGTTTTGTCCTTAGTGGAGGGCCATATCATGGTGCGATGAAGCGAGGATTGCATTGCTTTATCGACCATGGAAGCAGAGTATGTTGCTAGCTGTCTCGCTGCAAGAGGCAATTTGGTTGCGAAGCTTTCTTCAGGCTCTCGACCTCACTCCGAGAGTTAATGAGCCTGTTGAAATGCTTTGTGATAACACTGCTGCTATCCAGTATGCGAAGGATCCGAAATTTCATGGGAAGACCAAGCATATCAAAAGGCGTTACCATTTTATCCGCGATGCTATTAAAAGAAAAGAGATTGTCATGAAGTATATATCTACTAACAAGATGATTGCTGATCCCATGACTAAACCTATACCTAGAGATTCTTTCAAAGCTCATGTGATGAGTCTAGGTTTCATGTAGGGTTTAGATGTTCAGTCTATCTTGTTCTTGTGATGGACATATTTTTCCCCTTTGTATTGAACATTTATGGAATATATCTTTTGTTTTTTAATGTTCATTTATATACGATTGCATGGTTGGGCACATTAAATCGTCACGACTTATGATTGACCTTGTCACACGGTGTAATACGATGATGTCGTAGCATATAGGATGAGACTTAACCATATTAACATTGAGTGTATATAATATTGGGTTATCTCCATATTTGTGTTATATGGATGATTAATGATTGAATTATATAGTTAGCTTAGTATGTCTAAGATGAAAATTTGATAAGTCAAATGTGAAATATACACTATTTTACATTAAAATTTTAGCCGATTCACGAATGCCGTGTCAAGCCGAGTGTGTTGATCAAGTGGCTCGAGTTAGATTTTGGGTAAGATCTAGACTTATGATTCGTATGGTATATAATAGTGGCGTATCCTGAGCGATTGGAGCTATACCATGACACACATCTTATATTGTGTGTGCTATATAACGACCTTTTTGGAGTGATAATTAGCTTCCTTTTGTTTTATCACATGTGACCCCTATAGACATTTATGTGCAGATGATGCCCTTTGACTCGAACTGTGTTATGAAGTCAAGGCTTTGGTGTCGCTACTTTAATATTTTTCAAGGGCTAAGATATATACAGTCAAATGAAATATATTAGGAAAGCAATCAAGCTAAGATGGAATACCACATGTGTCAAGGAATAATCCTACATCTTCACCATATTAGCCGGGCAATTATATAGTATATATAATTTGATAACATTGTTGTAGCATAAAGGGAAGTATGCTATTGGTGATGATCTCGGATGATTTGGGGTATCGTTATTATGAAAGTGTTATGTTAGTTAGATGGTGACTTAATATAACACTAGTTAATTTTTGGTCGCACACCTTATTTCTTGTATGAAACGTGAGAAATAGAATGGTATGAATCGATTTGTGATGACATGGCTTGTGGCCGAGTGGGAGATGTTGTATTTTCTTGAGCGGCCACGATATCAACTTGAAGAGTTGCGTTCGTTTGGTAGCGTTGAGGAAATAACTGCATGGAAGCGTTCTATTTAATTTGTTTAAACGTGAGCGAAGAGAAAAGAAGGAAAGAAGGAAATCCCGGTCTTGAACATATCAATTCCTCTCACAGATTAGCCATCGGTGTTTTGCAAGATTTAAAGTGTGAATTTTTACGGTGACTCTAGTAGCCACTCGATAAGGCGTTGTTCGTGAGATTGGAATCACGTGGCGAAGACAACATAAAGATCTATTAAACGCTTCGCATTAAGATTAGTGATCTAACCTAATTAATCCTACATTTACAAAAATTGCACGCTTACTTTGTTGTCAATACAATAGCCCTATAACAGTATAACTAGATGTATAAACAACTTGGGATCATAGCGGTTAGTTGTGAGGGATCCAACACGCCAACTTCAACAACAATTTGAAAGTTTCATGAAAATGTACCAAGAAGACAAGCAATGTGATTGTTTGAATCGGGAATGACGCTCTGCCCGTTTGAAGAATTCTTAGCATTTTCCACCGCCTGTTCAGAGAAGCTAGTGGAGCTAGTAAATAACTTAAGAGGGTCGAGTTTAAACGCCACAATTTACAGTTGGACTTTTCCTTGACTTATGATGGGACACGGGACCATTGCCATCTAGACGACGAACCTCAAGTCTAGTTTTTCACGTTAGATGACATTGAGGAATCTGTGCAAATAGTTATGGAGGAAGATGGCGTTGGCGAAGGACTAGACCTATAAATACAGCTCCAAGCTATCAAGGCAACACCCATAGCGGCTAGATATGTGCAAATTGTAATGGGCTTGAACTTTTACTAATGTTAGTTCGACTTTTGAGTATGCTCTCATCCCCAAGTTAGCTTTCTACATGAATCACTTTGCTAAAGAGTAGAAGGAACGGAGAATGAAATTATAATTATATTAAAGAACTATCTCAAGAATGCTACGATGCTTATGATGCTCTCTATGGTTCTATTTTCTATGTTCCAAATAAGGCAACCCCCAAGGGATATATATACTAGTCTATTCCTAGAATGGACGGTCAAGATTTACTTGATGTAATGTTCTACATTGATCTTCTAGAATTTTCTATACTACTCTACATACTTCATGTAGAAGATGTACCTATGTACAAGTTTCGATAATGTTCTATAAGCTTCCACAGGTTTCTACCAGGCTCTAAAAGCTTCCACGGTCTTCCATAAGCTTCTACTATGTTCTACAAGCATCTTGAGTATTCCAAAGTCTTCCATAAGATTCCAATATGATCTAGAAGACTTCTTTGGACTGAACCTCATCTTGTGGGCTTTAAAACCTGTAGAACATGTCATTCTCCCCCACCTAATCCAGTGACGCCCTTGTTGTGCCATGGTATAACTCCCGAATTTTGTCTTTATATTGTCAAAGAGAAAGCTCATGCCCCTAACTAGCTTGACTCTCCGATTTTCACTTCCATTTGATCAAATACTCATCATATGTTGGATGTGAGCCTTTCCTTGGTATAGTCCTATGTGCCAAGATCGCTTCCACCTTACGCTCGTGCGCAATGGTCATAGCGGTGGGTACACACCTTGATTCACTCCTACTAGGATCTTCCTTATCAGTATGATAAGATTTTAGAAAACTTACATGAAATACGGGATAAATCTTTAAGTGTGAGGGTATCTTGATTTGGTACGCTAACTTGCCTACCCTTTTCTCCACTGAGAAAGGTCCTTCGTATGTCTGAATCAAGTCCTTATGAACACCTCCTCGGCATGTCTATAAGAAAGGAGATTGATCATCACCAAATCTCCTTTGTCAAACCTCACATGACGTCTCCTTTTATCGACCCTGTTAGACCCCATTTTTGAAGCTCAAACATACAAAGACAAAACGGAATTCGTCATTCCATAATGGTGGCGTGCCCACAAAAATTGAACATCAAATAATTTAAAATTTTGAGAGTCACATGCCAAAATCCAATCATATTTCATAAATGAACTCTAAGAGAGTTTATACAAGCTCATTTCAAAATACAAAATACAAAAATAAGAAATACACTGAATACAATTTAAATGCTTATCTTAAAATGATTCCAAATTACAAAATTTCCTAAACTAACTTCATTACAAAAGTCTCTATTCTTGGTGTTTGTCAAACTTTGTAAGGATTGTTAATTTTCTCCTTCTGCACCTAAGGAGGGAAGAGTGGGGTGAGCTACACAGCTCAGTGGCTAATATGTTTATAGCCATTGGCAATGAGCTACACAGCTCAATGGCTAATATGTTTATAGCCATTGACAACGAGCTACGCAATCAAGCATACATATACTTCATATATTCATATACATTTAAATATCATTGGGCTAGCAAATCAATCATTCACAATTCAACTTGGCCACTCATAGTTTGACTTAACTCATATAAAACATGTCAAGTGTAGTTAATCATCAAATCATAACACTCAATCTTGTATCATAACTTGACATATTAGAATGTAAATGCACACATAAATGGCTCGAGAGTTCTGTGGGACGAAACGGATAAACCGAAGTTTAAACCGTGAACAAAACGAGTCTAATTTTTCAAGATCTCTTGGCCTCAAGCGGGTAGTCAGGAGAAGGTTATATGTCAACGTGCACGTGACTAACGAAACGCTACTCTCTTGCCTAACTACAAAAAAATTTATGCTCAATTTAGTAGATCACAAATTTCATATTCTCATGTTTTTTCTTTTTTCCATTTAATCAAAATGCCATGATACAAGGCAAAGCATAATCATGCTCATAATTCAATTCACAATGTTATGACCTTTTTTAAGGTATAACATGGTCATAATTTATCATACAAAAAACCATTCGTCTTTCATGGCATGACATGATAATGAATCATCATACGTTTTTCATACAATCACATTCATTCAATTTAAGCAATTTAGCACATATTCCCACATAAGACAATTTTCTCATTTCACACAACAACCATAAACATATTACCCACCTAATTTTTACTGAAAATCCAAGCTCAAAATTGCCTTTTCTCTTGCTCTTGAGTAAGGTTTTCGTAATTCCCTTCAAGTAAATCAATTTCTTTTTAATCCATATTCAATGAAAGTTCATAAACTTCAAGAATCAAATAAATGCTAAAATTGAATTTAAACCTAACCTACCCATAGTTCATCTAAGCTAAAAAAACCAAAACCCTAGCTTAGAAATCCAAAATCAAGTTGATTTCATCTTCCTCTTCTTTCTTCCTTCATTTCCAATACAAACCCTAATCTATATTTAATCTCCTTTTGAATCTAGCAAGAAGAAAGATGAAATCTTACCTCTAACAAGTGTTGGATCGGAAAAAGAAAACATGCTTTGTTTGGTAAAACGGTAGATTTCAAAACTTTTAAAAAATCATTACTTGCAGCAGAAGCAACAAATCCAAATCAACATGTCAATCCATACATGATATGGTATAAGGATAATAAAATATAAACAAGATCAGGAGTATTACTGACTCTTTCGCTATAGCTTTAAATCCTCGCTGCGCTATCCTCTCCTTCTTTGTGTATCCAAATCCTTTGCCTTTGACTCTTTTCCTTTAGCAATCTACTTTCTCCTTGTTGTAATATCCTCAACCAATTAGATTTACCACATGTTCTTCAAGTACAATTAGGTTAACAAAATTCTTTGGTGAGAAAGGAGAAAAAATATTTGGAGGAGATTTTCTTAGAGGAAGAAGAAGCAAAATTGAAACTCTTTCAATTGGTATTTTTTATTCTCTCTTTCATGAAAGGAGAGAAGGTGTAAAGAACATGCCAGAACTCTTTCTTGCCTACCAATTTCGTATATGCATGGATGGAAGGAGAGAGCATCAAATGCATCACTTCTTTCATTAATCACTCATAAAATAGCCAATAAATGAGATTATCTTCATTTATCTTTATGATGGCTATTTGAAAAGACCATAATCTAAAATTCAATACCCAATTTGGTTTTGCCAAGAAGAAAGAAGGAAGATGGTCCATCTAATGTACATCTTTCATCTTTAATCTAATGAATGCAAATAGGTTACAAGCCAACATTAAAAGACAACCATTAAACCATTTAATGGTAAGTTCATAACTCCATTTAATGATGATTAACCATAATAAAGACCATCTTTATTTAGCATTTTAATGTCAAATGTGTGGTTACACATTTAACCTAGAATAACCGAAATTGCTATCTTCTTCTTAAAAAATTGTTTTAATATAATTAATCTAATTAATTACATTAAACCAAAATCAAAACCAAGCCCATTACTAAATGTACATTTGGGCTTCTTTAATTAGACCAAGCCTAAGATTCAATTATGGGCTTCTGATTAACCTCTATTTATATTTCTTACTTAGCTTGATAACCTTCCTTAAAGCCAAGTGGGGAATCTTATTAGATTTTGATAATTCAAGCTCCAATAAGCCCAGAATTAATTCAATCTCATTGGAATTAATTCTAGCTTATTAACTAAATGTCATTCCACTAAAGACAATTAGTTGAACTCTTGAATTATTAAATATTATGAGAATATTTCCAATTGCAAACTCTATTTAGAACCTTATTATAGCCATCCGCACAACAAAGGGTAAAATTACCGTTTTATCCTTATGTTGGTTTTTCCTTCTAGATCTCTCATTTTACTTTATATGGTGATTAACAAATAAAATCTCATCTCAGTGTTAAGACTTGATGGGTAGCTAGTCCATCAAACTACTGGCGCCAGTTTAATCACCAAATCTCCTTAAAACATCTAGAAGAGATGATAACACTATAAACTCTTTATTTGAGTGAATGTTCACGATACATGTTTCAATTAATAAGCGCAACATGCGATACTTTGGATTAATACTCTGTAAAAATCCATTCGATCATATCAAAATTATAATGAAACATATATGAGTTCACCACTCATCAAGATTATGGTTCATAATAGCGAATGCTTAAGTTGTATGTTTTAAGATTAAAGTAACGACCCACTTTATTCTTGAAAACATACTTGATTCAATTCATTTAATAGTGCCATTATCGATAGTCGACTCTATCATGATATGAAACTCATCATTCCTCAAGTAAACTCCTTTACTTATAAGGAGATAAATCGCAACACTACAGGTCTAAACCATAATCAAGCGACCAACTTGATTATTCAACTGTGAATCAATTAATTGATTCTAATAATATGCATGTTTCCCATACATCTCTATGTATATGTATATTACTTACAAAAGAATTTTGGTACCTTATGACCGGATATATATTGCTCATATAGATAAAACTAAACTCTTTTGTTTTATTAATAATAAATATTTTCATTACAAAGCATGGCGAAGAAGATAAAGTTACATGTAAATACACTTGCTTTCAGGGCACTATATTTACATAACTCCAACAACAAGTTGATTTCCTCTTCTTTTCTTGTTCTTCTTCTTCTTTCCAGTTCCCGATCTTCCTTCTTCTCTTTGTACTTCTCTATCTTTTTAATGACATTCGCTCTCTTTTCTCTAGAATTTTCTTTCTTCTCTACTTATCCTTCCATTCACGTTTTTCTTCTTCATTTATAGGCAAGACAACACTTCTTCTTCCGATTATGCCCTTAATGATTGAGAAATGTCCTATTTACCCTTCCATTTATGCCTTATGTCTTTTATATTTAAGTGTCTTGCCAAGAACACCCTTGAATATTCTAACATAACATTTTCTTCTAAAAAAATCTTCTTTATTGTCTTACGTTTCCAATGACACCAAAAGCATTCAATTTGGTTCAGTAGTGTGAAAGTTATGCTCCAATATCTCAGGGCTGCTTTTATTCCGAGACAGTACCCTATACTCAACTTCCATCAAAAAATTTAAACTCTTATAATCCGATTCAAAATTTACTTACTTCATATAATTTGTAGCCCTATGTTTCTAGTTTACTCCAAATAAAAAATAATCACATTTGGAACTCTACATATCAAAATATCATCAAATACTAAAGTATGTTCAGTAAAACATCTAACTCATATTCTTCCAACCGAACCCCTTATTTTTGTTCAATAAATATTTTTAAATTCAACAATAAAGACTACCATTTTTAGTGGAAAGGTATAAAAATTCAATAGGAGTCTATTGCTTCAATAATCATCTCATTCTGAGGTCGGATGATGAAGTTATGGCCAAAAGAATTCAACATGTTAATGTCCTTAATCAATTTGTACCTCTCTTGGCGTAATTACCATAACTTTTTCTATGGATGTCAGATTGAGTTCATTTTTAGACCATTTGAAAGAAAACTTCTATATCTACAACTTTCATGAAGGATACAAAATGAAATTCTAGCTCTAAAAGGATCAGAAATAGGACAGAAGATGACGATACAAACTAAGACGATGAACAGTAACTTCGTCTTAGATGAACAGTAACTAAGACGATACAACATTACAACTTGTAATGCTCGTATCTCTCAACTCCGATATCCAAAATTTACAAACTTTATACTATTGGAAAACTGAAAAGATCATATACAACTTTTATAAGAACTTAAAAACAAAACCTTTATAAGAGTCAAAATTCCAAATCAATGTGGCTGTCCCGAAAGTTCCATCCTAAATAGAACGATGCAATAGTACAACTTGTAATGCTCGTATCTCTCAACTCCGATATCCAGAAATTTCATACTTTATATCAATGAAAATCTAGAAAGATAAGTTACAACTTTCATGAAGACAATTTTATCAAAATCTCTCTAGATCAACCCAAAACATTCATAGAACTTTCAGATCAAAAATCAAACCTCCACTACTATTCATTCCCAAAATTTTCAGACCTCAAATTTTCAAAAACTAACATTTCAAACTTTTATTTCTAGTTTTTCTACTCCATTTCGATCAACACATTCACCATAAATTCGTGCTACTCCAGAATATACAAGTTTAGTAAAAAAATCATCAAAACCTAAAATTCATAATCAACCTATTCATGCTTTGTTACTTCTGCATTTTCAACTTTCATGCTCAAACACTATTCTTCCTCTCAAATTCGATTTACACAATCTTTCTCACTCTAAACCATCATCTTATAATTGTTTTTCAACTCAAAAATCATTTTATTGGTTATCTCTAACACTCACATATTCAAGTACACTCATCATCAACTTACTACATTCACTATCTTAATCTTGTATATCATTTCAAATTCAAGAATTCTCCTTTTCTTCACTCATAACTAATCACTAACAATTTCTCATTTAATAGTTCTAACTTCCAAGAAAAGTATGAGGTTCAACATTTTTCCCTCTTAAAGAATTTCATCCTCGAAATTCTTACCTGAGTGATCAAACAAATGAAGGAAAATGATGTCTTATGCTTTTCTCAATCTCACAAGTAACTTCTTCACTCGCCTAGTTTCTTCCAAATGACCATAGTCAATAGACTCACTCGATCTTTCAATCACTTATTTAATCAATCACTTTCTTAACTAATTCCTCATTATATAAATCTCATATTACTAAAAAAATTTCACTTCTTGAGTCGATAACACCAATATTATATCATGTAAATATCTCTGAAGATAATCATTTATATCACATTACAAATCTAGGATATCTTCGTTGGTAAAAGTAACTCATAAGTCAATGGTTTGATTGTTAATAACTTTATATGAACTAATACAATTCAAGCTTAATTGGTTCCTTATTCTAAACTTAGCACATTTGCACTCAATCTAAACACACCTTGGGAAAGTGATATTCTCATACACATTTCATCCTTTACTTCATATCTTCGATGTTGATCCACCAACTCCTTTATCTTCTGAAATCACTTAAGTTCTAAAACTGATCAATTTCACTTATCAACAACCTTTCCAATCAATTTTGGCCTTCAATCATTTTTAAGCCTTAGTCATCATAACATAAAAGCGAACGACTCTTTCTATCATTTAACTCCTCACACAATATTCTAATGAAATCACTATGATAATGATCATCTTTATCAGTACATATACTTTTCTATATTTGGATACGGTATTATCATTCTTCCGATTCAACTCAAAATTCCATATTCATTTTGAATTTCCTTGATAAGATTCATAGATTCTGAGTCCTCAATTTGGACTCTTCTAAACTTTCCATGTAAAACTGCTCTTTACATTCAATGACTAGATGTACTTCATTTTTGCTCAAATCCTATGCTATTAATTATACTAGATTTGGTAACCTCAATATCTGAATTTGTATTATTCCATTATAAATTTGTCTATTCAATGTATCAGATTACACACTACCTTTACCAGTATAGCACTCATCTGTATTCTCCTCTCATTAGCAATAGTGTCACCTCGAATTTAAAATCCACTCTTATAATTAGATACTTTACATCAAACAAAATACATACTCTTTTTCAATAACATATTCAACTTTTCCTGCTTGAGTCTCTATTGGGGATAGGACTCCCATACTCACTTTTGAATCATTACATATTCCTTTCCAATTTTTTTCTTTATTGATCACTCTTAAACTGAATTATCTAATCAACTTAACCCAATTTAGGAAAATTCTTCTTTGAAAGAAGATTCCTCGCTACAATCATCAATACTATTCATGAAATCCTTATCGGTAATTATTTTCCATAATTACCTATCAATCAATCTCAGTACCTCAAGAAGATCAATTTCACTATTTATAATATCTCAATAAGAGCAATTTATGCCATAGCTTACATGATCAGGACACCCCTTAATATAAGGCTTAAATGAGATACTAAACAATTTCGTTTACTCTAATATCTTGGCATATATTACCAAAATCATTACATCTTATCTAGAAATGTATTTATGTCAATTCACCAATTAGTAGCTTATGCTAAGGATACTTTAATCCCATTTAATTCTAAATAACTCTTCTCCTTTTGTGCCAGTCCTCGATCGTGGGGATTATGCTATACTTGTGTCCTTCTTCTTTCTTTTCTTTTTCTTTTTTTTTTCAAGTCCAAGTTCAACCTCTCAGAGTCACTTTTCACTCCGCTCGTACTCTTTGTTCTCACCATTTCTACTTATATTCTTATTTTTAGAAGCCCTTCAACTTTCCTCTACTCTCATTCTAACCTAAAATCCTATCTTATAAGCATTTCTAACTTTCCCCTAATATCTTCTTATACTAATTTACCAACTCTTATCACAATACTCACATGACCATTTCGGTTCCAAATTCATGCTTTTTATGATCATAACAATTTTATGATTTCATTTCATTCTACCTGTACACTTTAGTCTCCTATAACGTATCCAAATATCAATCTCATATGTACTCAATCATATTATTCTCCAATTCATGCACAAACTTTACTTATCTTACATTCTAACCAAACACCATTCTTCTTATCGTTTTTACTAGTCCAAACTCTTAACGAAAGTTCACACATGCAACTCATACGGTGGCAATTATTGGGATTCTATACTTATCAGTACCCTTCTCTAATGGTGAGAAATCAGATGCAGCAGGTCCTTGCAAAACTCCTCGTAATCTTTTACGAGGTAGCACTTTACTCCTTCGATAAAACACTAATGTTTCAACTGACTTCCATTTTTAATCTTATTCCCTACATAAATGCAAGATATGCATGTCACTTAATGCAACACATCAATTCCCAATACATAATTAATCACATAGCCTACCAATTCATAACACTATACATTCTGAGCCTAGGAAAAACCTAGTCGCTATGATACCAAATTGTTGGACCCCATTTTCGAAGCCCAAATATACGAAGACAAAATGGAACCCGTCATCCCATAATGGTGGCGGGCCCACAAAAGTTGAACATCAAACAATTTAAAATTTTGAGAGTCACATGCCAAAATCCAATCATATTTCATAAATGAACTCTAGAGAGTTTATACAAGCTCATTTCAAAAATACAAAATACAAAAAATACAAAATACACTGAATACAATTTAAATGCTTATGCTTAAAATGATTCTAAATTACAAAATTTCCTAAACTAACTTCATTACAAAAGTCTCTGTTCTTGGTGTTTGTCAAACTTTGCAAGGATTGCTAATTTTCTCCCTCTGCACTTGAGTAGGGAAGCATGGGGTGAGCTACACAGCTCAGTGACTAATATGTTTATAGCTATTGGCAACGAGCCATACAATCAAACATACATATACTTCATATATTCATATACATTTAAATATCATTGGGCTAGCAAATCAATCATTCACAATTCAACTTCATATATTTTCTACAGATGTCGAATTGAGTTTGTTCTTAGACCATTTGAAAGAAAAATTCTAGATCTACAACTTTGATGAAGGCCATAAAATGAAATTATGTTGGATCCCGTTTCTAAAACCCAACTGCATAAACTTAAGGTCATCATACATCTAAAGCGTGGTTCCTGAAAATCCATTCTTGCTTTGATACCACCTATGTTGGGTCCTGGTTTGGAAACCGGACCCCAATTGGAACAATAGAATCACATATGTTGGATCCCGCTTCTGGAACCCAACCTTGAAATCATAATCGAACACATGTGCAAAACGTGAGCAAACTTGTACTTGGCGAAAATGAAATCCATGAAATCAAATCATATCAAAAGCGAAGGAATCGAAAGCAAATCGATTCTTAGGAATAGGAACGGTCCAAAACAACAAATGGTTCGATCGAGCTGAAACAAATTTCCGACATCCGAGAATGTGTCATTTAGAAAAAAAACTAGCGTTGGATACCTTAAGACTAAACCAATCCGAAACCGGAACTTAATTCATAATACTCTTCACAAACATGCAATAACTCAAAACTCATCTTTAACAAATCTTATTCTTATTCTTTCTTTTCCAGAAGATACTTATAAATAAACACTTTAAATATTCCCAATCAACCAACATCATTAGACCCCTTTGTCCGGATTCCAAACGTAATCAATCACATTCAATACACATACCATAATTCACTGTTCCATTCTATATATACAAATCCATAAATCAATTTCATCATTATATACATGCTTACAAAATCTTAATGGCTTTCCAAGCCAGGCTGCAACATCAGTATCAAAAACCACAATGCATAAAATACATAAATACTCAACATGTCTGAGATCTGAATCTTGCGACAATTTAACTTAAAAGCTAAACAGATACACAAATGGACAGTTGTCAACACTTTCTTTCATCCGATCTCCATCTTGATACCTGGAGATGGGGATGGAAGGGGGGTGAGCTTTACAGCTCGTGGGAACACATTTATAATACAGAAATAAGCAAAACTATTTAAAAGATAACTCATTACCGTGGTACACTTTGAAATCATAGAAATTGAGCATGTGAGAGCCATTCTTGGTTGATCTTTAAACAAGTCATGAGTAGAATTCAAAGTATGAATGCATGAAACATGTTAACAAAACATAAACACATAAACATAGCATAATGGTTTGGGTTAGTCCGGGTTCATGACGTACTACACATTTCCATCTATATGGTCCTATGTAGTTGTAGTTGGAGTCCTTGTGGGGAGCTCCATGCCACTAGAGGGCAGGCGGGAGAAGCCTTTTCATGGTCAACGTGCACGTGACGGTTCTTGGGATTACACAAACCCACATAACGTGCATGATTCAAAGTCTTGTAAACTTGATTGCCAAATTGGCACTTGCTTGGAAACTTGCTTTTCATATATTTTGGAAAAACATGATTTCATGTGCGTATATTTCTTGAAAAGAGAAAACCCTTTTTGAATCTTTTTTAATAATCATGAATGCAAATCATATAGCAACATATAATCATTCCACAATAGCAAATAATGCAACATTGATGATGCAAATTGTAAATCATTAAATCTTTCTTGAATTGAACAAAACAATGAGAGACTTATTTACTTTATTATAAACATGAACCCACCTGAATGCCTTGCTTGAACACATGTTTAAAAGATTCCTCTTCTCATGATCCTCTTGCTTTCCTTGATTCCCTTAATCAAAATGTAAATAGTTCCATTCAATAGGACTGACAAAAGCTGATAATATTCTCTTCTAGATAGATGATCCTCATTGTATTAAGTCTCTAATGACTCCAAAATCATTTAACTTGTTTCATAAATCCTAGAGTTAAACTCCAAACATATTGGGACTATCCTCCTGCTGAAACAAGAATCTATACTCAACTTTCGAACAAAATTTAAGATTCTTACGGACTGAATTTCAATTTTATTTCTTCACAAATCATGTAGTTCAATGTTTCTAGTTTACAACGAATCAAAAATCACCTCATTTGGACCTCTACATCAAAAGTTATACCTAACTCATAAAAACATATCTGTGCTGGAAATTGGCCTCTCGCCAGGCGAAACCCTCTAAGGCTACATGGCCACATGTATGGCTTGAAGCAGGTATGCCGCGCATGCACGCTGCGCGTGCCGCTTCTTGCAGCATGGCAACGTGCCAAAATCGTCAAAATGCGCACGCTCATCGCTCATGCGCACATCGCAGCGTGCGAGCCCAGCAACCCTCGAAAACATGATTTTTCGACATTCTTCAACTATAATCTTTACATAAATCAAACATAACTCATCTAAACCATAAATAATCATTCCTACTTCATTTCTAAACTCATTCCAACCCAAAATCATCAACAAATCACAACATGATCATTAAGCCTAAAACCAAACATATTCTTTAACTCATTCAAAGCTTCGACACTTAATCCTCTCTAACTAACATCAAAACTTGTTTCATTCATCTAATCAGGAGAAAGATGCTTAAACTTACTTGATTTGGCTTCACTTTCGTCAAGATCATCAAACCCTAGCTTTTGCCTCTTCTCTTCTTCTTCCTACGACTTCTTCTCCTTCTCTTTCTTCTCTTCCCATTTCTCATTTCCTCTTTTTATTTCATACCCTTAATGGGTGAGCAATGTCCAATTTGCCCTCCAACATAAGCCTTAATACTCTTAGACTTAAGTATCATGCCCAAAATGCCCTTATAAAATCTTATAACTTTCATACTTCAATCCAGAAAGTGAAAATCTTAGGGACTAAATTGGAATTTAATTCATTCAGATAACTTGTAGTCTCATGTCTCTAATTTACTTAGAAACAATAATCAACGTAATTGGATCTCCACAACTCAAGATACCATCAAAATACTGAACCTTACTTAGAAAATATCCAACTCATCTTAATTCAATCAATCTCAGAACAATCATAATTTCCCATCATGATGTAGATAATTGTCTTAGGAATCTAACGCTTTGAAAAATCAGATTAATCGGATGTCGGTCGAAAAAGTTAGAAGAAAAAAACGACGAGGATGGATTTCCCAAGAATAAAGAACTTGTAAAAATCTTAACTTCCTATTTCATGGTCCAAGAAAATTCCATACTTGACAGTAATTGAAAGATCAAAGAATGATCTAAAACTTTCATGAAGGACTTAAAAACAATTGCAACCTTTAACTAGGTCAATTTCTCGTCCAACGTTCTGCCAGAATTTATCATCCTATATCACATCCAAACTTTGAAATTTCATATCTTCTAAATTCCACAACCAGAAATAATATATTGTACATCATTGAAAAGCTAGGATAATCTCCTATGACTTTCATGTAGATCACTGAACTCAATTCAAAACATATCTGTCCATACTTTGCCTCAAATCACATTACACACCTAAATGTACACTTATGAACATTTTCACAAATACTTAACTTTGACTGATCATAACTTTCAATCCAGATATCGAAAAATATCAAACTTCATGGCGACAACAAACTTTCAACATAATCTACAAGTTCCATGAAGATTATTTTCTCAAATTCTGCCTAAATCAAAAAGTCAACTCTCTACTCCAAAAAGTCAAACTTTCTCAATTCTTCATATTCTCACATTTTTTTCTCTTTATTTCTTAATTTTTAACTTCCAACAATGTATTCACTATCAATTTCATCTAAACTCAAAACCATACTTTAGACCACAATTAATCATAGACATCAGTAACAAAAGCATATACACGCTTATACTCTCTCATCATCAACTTGCTAAATTCACCTATCTTAATCTCGTATAACAATTCACATTCTTGAATTGTCTTTCAAGAAAAGTTCGAGGTCCAACATTTTTCCCCCTCGTAAAAGAATTTCGTCCTCGAAATTCCTAAATGAGTAATCATCCTGTAACTTATTCTCTCAAATTCATTCACTTTCTTATCTAATTCCTCATCATACTTATATCTCAACCTATTCACAATGTTTCACTTCTTGTATCTAATACCACCAATACTCTTGTATCTAATTCCATCAATATCATGTCAAAATCACTATCCACAAATCAATATTTCTGAACATATTTGACTCAAGTCAATGGTCCAATTCTTAAGTAACCTTACCATGGACCAAATCATCATTCAAAATCAACCTTTTGAACTTCTATACATATATCGCTATCATTAATCTCATCTTTCCAGTATTCTTTATTTCATCTCACACATATACATCCGAAATCAATTCATCCAAAATCATTATGAAATTTTAATCTTAAGTTCCATACGTACATTCTTACAATCAATCATACTCTTGACACTTAAATCAAACAATCACTTTACTTCCGCAAATAATTCATGAAAACTTATTCACATCAATATCACATTCTCACTAATTCAATCATATCTATTTACTAATTCTTATCAACTTCTCATGCATATCACTTAACCAGATGCGCCCATATAAGATCCTAATACTGGTGCTCTGATACCACAATTGTTGGATCCCGTTTCTGAAACCCAACTGCATAAACTTAAGGTCATCATACATCTAAAGCGTGGTTCCTGGAAATCCATTCTTGCTTTGATACCACCTATGTTGGATTGGCTCAATCGTAAGAGGCGTGCACTTAAAGTGCAACAAAACCTTGAGGTCTTGGGTTCGAGTCGTGGCTCACCCTTGACCAAAGAGGACAATACCTAGAGTGATGGCGGTAGAGGCCGGACTCTACATTAAAAAGGCGCCTTTTAATGTTGGATCCCACCCCACACCCTTAGGTGTTTGCGGGTTATACCACGGCGGGTGTTTGCGGGTTATACCATGACATCAACAATCGATGTGTCCCTCGGCCTTAGGTGAGAGGCGTCCACGCAAAGTGGAACAAAACATGAGGTCTTGGTTTTGAGGCTAGAACTCACCTAAGGTCGGAGGGACACATCTTGATTAAGTTGGATGTCGTGGTATAACCCGCAAACACCCACCGTGGTATAACCCAAACACCTAAGGGTGGGGGGTGGGGTCCAACAAATTCTGTCTCTAAAAGGATTGGAAATAGGACAGAATATGACAATACAAACTAAAACGATGAACGGTAACTTCGTCTTAGATGAACAGTAACTAAGACAATGCAACATTACAAATTGTAATGCTCGTATCTCTCAGTTCCGATATCCAAAATTTACAAACTTTATACCGCTGGAAATATGGAAAGATAATTTACAACTTTTATGAAGAACTTAAAAATAATTTCTGCCTCTATAAGGGTCAAAATTTCAAATCAATATGACTATCCCGAAAGTTCCATCCTAAACAGGACGATGCAACATTACAACTTGTAATGCTTGTGTCTCTCAACTCTGATATCCAAAAATTTCATACTTTATATCAATCGAAAGCTAGAAAGATAATTTAAAACTTTCATAAAGACAATTTTATCAAAATCTCTAGATCAACCCAAAACATTCATAGAACTTTCAGATCAAAATCCAACTCTCCACTACTATTCATTCCCAAAATTTTCAGACTTCAAATTTTCAAAACTAACATTTCAAACTTTTATTTCTAGTTTTCTACTCCATTTCGATCAACTCATTCACCATAAATTGCATTACTCCAAAATATACAGGTTTAGTTAAAAATCATCAAAACCTAAAATTCATAATCAACCTATTCATGCTTTGTTACTTCGCATTTTCAACTTTCATGCTCAAACACTATTCTTCCTCTCAACTTCTATTTACAAAATCTTTTTCACTCTAGACCATCATCTTACAATTGTTTTAACCATTCTATTGGTTATCTCTAACACTCACATATTCAAGTACACTCATCATCAATTTACTACATTCACCATCTTAATCTTCTATATCATTTCAAATTCAAGAATTCTCCTTTTCTTCACTCATAACTAATCACTAACAATTTCTCATTTAATAATTCTAACTTCCAAGAAAAGTACGAGGTCCAACAAACCCACTTTTTCATCTTCATGGCTGCTTAATTTAGGTATGCCCTTGCCATATCAGATTTCTCATGCCAACTTTTGGTAAACAAGTATGCTACAGGGCTTTTGTCACTATATCGTACAACAATAGTGTGCAGAGTCAAAGGCTATTGTCTAGTAGCTAACTCAAAAGGACTAGCTCTAGTAGACTTGATTCGTTACAACTTATATGAGAATTGGGCAGCATCGAGAAACTTCACCCAATCTCGCTGGTTAGCACTCATATAGTTTCGCAAATATAACTTCAATAAAAAATTCACCCATTTGATTTTTCCATTGGTTTGTGGATGAAAGCCTATAGAGAAGTTCAACTTTGACCCTAAAAGCTTGAACAATTCCATCCATAATCATCCCGTGAAGCAAGTGTCCCTATCATTGATGATGGTTTGTGGAATGTCCCAATACTTCAGCACATGCCTAAAGAATAAGTTGTTGGATTGAAAATATAAACATACTAGATTTGGCTAAAACGGTAGATTTCAAAAACTTTTTTTGAAATCAAAACGAAACGAAAGCATTATAACCAAATTAACATGTTTAATCCATACATGATATGGTATTAGAAAAATAAATAACATAAAGAATGGTAGAAATAATACCGACTCCTTGCTACAACTTTGACTCCGTGCTTTAGTATCTTCTCCTTGTTAATGTATCCTCTCTTTGTTAGTGTATCCTCGACCTATCCGATCTACCAATTATTTTTCTTGGATAATTTGGTTAATAAGATCCTTTGGCAGGAAAGGAGAAGAAATTTGGGAGAGAATTTCCTTAGTTGAAAGAAGCTAAAAATGAAACTCTTCTCATTCAAGTTTCGGCTAACTCATGCAAGAGAGAAGAGAGCGAGTCAAAAATGCAAGAACACCTTCTATTCTTCTTCTCAATTTTGGTTAAACATAAAAGAAAGAAGTGATTTACATCCAATGCATCACTTCGTTCTTTAATCAATCATAAAGAAGCCAATAAATGAGACTCTTCTCATTTGTTTAAGATGGCTATATGAAAAGACCAATAACCTAAATGAGACCCTCTCATTTTCGATTATGAGATGAAAGAAGGGAGAGAGAGCACATCAAATGCACCTCTTCATTTCTTTAATCAAATGAATGCTAAAAAGTTACATTCCATTATTAAAATACAACCATTAAACCATTTAATGATAAGATCATTACTCCATTTAATAATGATGAAGAATGATAAAACCATATTTAATTTAGCAATTCAATGCTAAATGTGCAGCTGCACATTTAGCTATAAAACATAAATGTGTCCTTATTTTATCTTTAATAACTTTGTTTCAATTTAATTAATCAAATTAAACCAAACTCCACCCCAATATTAAATGTTCATTTGGGCTTTTAATTAACAATTTATTAGTGTAAGCCCAACATTCAATCACAAGCTTAAAAACCTCTATTTTATATTGCTTACTTTGCTTGATAACCTTTTTAGAAGCTAAGTGGGGAATCTAATTAGACTTATATAATTCAAGTTCCAATAAGCCCGGAATTAATTTAATCTCACTATAATTAATTCTAGATTATTAACTAGATGTCATTCCACAAAAGATAATTAGTTAAACTCTTGAATGACTAAATATTATGACAACACATGTTTCAAATAAGATGTCCAGTTGCAAACTTTATTATGAACCATATTATAGTCATCCACATAATAAAGGGTTCCGTTTTGCCCTTATGTTAGTTTTTCCTTCTAGATCTTCCTTTTTACTCTATATGGTGATTAATACACAAGTTCTCATCTTGGTATTAAGACTAGATGGATAGCTAGTCCATCAAACCATTGGCGTTAGTTTAATCACCAATCTATGTAAAACATCTAGAAGTGATGATATCACTATACACTTTTTATTTGAGTAAATGTTTCCTGATACATGTTTCAATTAATAATTCCAACATGTAGACAATGGATTGATACTCTGTAAAAATCTATTCCAATCATATCAAGAATTATAGTGAAACACATATGATTTAACCACTCATCAAGATTATGGTTCATAATAAATGAATGCTAAAGTGCATGTTTTAAGATTAAAGTAACGACCTACTTTATTCTTTAAAAACATACGTGATTCTAGATTCATTTAATAGTAACATTATCGATAGTCAACTACTATCATGATATGAAACTCATCATTACCTTAAAGTAAACTCCTTTATTTACATAGAGATAAATCGTAACACTACAATTTAAACCATAATCAAGCGACTAACTTGATTATTCAACGTAAATCAACTAATTTAGATTATAATAATATACATATTTACTATACATGTCCATTTATATGTATATTACTTATAAAAGAATCTTGGAACCTTATGACTAGTTATATAATGCTCATATAAATAAAACCAAACTCTTTTGTTTTATTAGTAATAAATATTTTCATTACAAAAGTCACTGGAAGAAGATTAAGTTATATATAAATATACTTGCTTTTTTGGGCACTATATTTACATAACTTCAACAATATCTCATTTGCCCTAAAGCAAGTTTGACTAATCCCTTATTCCCATCCCTGCTAGATGACCCTCAAAACTCCTTTGAGACAGCGTCTTTGTAAATAGATCGGCAAGGTTTTGCTTTGTATCAAAAACATGATTCATACAAGACAAGAGGTTAGCAGTAACTATAAAAATAAAAACACTAAGAAACTAAGAAACTTGAAATAGTTTTCCAACAATGACGCCAAATTTTGGTTAGGTTGTTGAAGCCCCTAAAATAATTCTAATTCTCCAAACTTTTTTTTAGTGGTCATAGAACCAGGTCGAATCCCTAAAGAACTAATAGTAGCTTCTTAATTTCAAGTAAAATTAAATGGGAGTTTTTGATTAAATAACTGATTAACTAAAATTAATATGAAAACAAATTAAATCAACTGAATTTAAAATTCAGAAAGTCAAGATTACCAAACTTTGATTCAAGGGAAAGATCTCATCTAATTGTAACATTGATCATTAGTTCAAAAAGAATATTTTCATAATTCAAGCAGTTAGTCTGAAACATATTAGAATAACCATAATAAGTCTCAAATTTTCCTAAATTAATTAGTTCGAACCTAGCATTGCATCCAAAATTTATCATTCATTGACTGGTTTGATAGCATTCTATATCAAATAAAGGATAGCGATAAACTCCTTGAAAAAGACTAAACCTTAAATTAAATAATCGAGATAGTTGCATCTATTTAATTTGGCTTTCTTGTTTATCATAAGTTAAATATGGAAATTCATAAATAACATATTTGCAACTTGTACAAATCTTTCATGACAATAATGGATCATTGAATTATTGGATAGCGATAGAATAATCAATATTAAATTAAATTATCAAATTAATTGAATATCAATCATTCATGAAATATGAGAACTCAAAACAAGAAATACTTGAATTAGAATGTGAATTAAAGTTTGAAATACAAAACCTCACATGGTTACAATTAGAGTATTGAATCCTTGAATCAAAACGATTGAGTTTAGCCACATGGCTTTTGCTCTAATAACAAAATAGAAGAAAGATAAGGAATTGTGAAAAACATAAGAAGAGATAACCTTTTTACATTTGTGAGGTATCTCTTTTATAAGTTTTCTAATCTAATCCTAATTTAACTCTAACTTGGAAAGATGTCTATCTAACTACATGATAGGGTTAAGAGGAAGTTTCCCAATTAAACTCCAACTATTCAAATGATCAACCTTATCCATTGCATCCATCTTTTCTCTTCATCCAAAATTTGTGATTATTATCAATAGAGTCCCAATTTAATGCAATTTCCACGTTTCATCTCCTAAAACAAAACAAACATTAATTTCCATATTTAAGCATTAAAATAAATCCAAAACAAAGAAGATAATATTAAATAATATAACAAGATGAGATCTTATAAGAAATGTTTTGCACTAATAATGGTTTTGAATTTGTGAACATAAGTTAGAAGTTTTTTCTAGGCAGAAGGGAGTTAATTGACATAAGACTTTACTTGGCAAGTCCTAATAGAATGGCATTGCAAAAAGAATGAACTGTACATTACTAGAAAAAGCTCGATTTATTCTCTTCACTGTTGGGTTGTGGCACCAACGTGATCAATGGGCTGAAATTATATCTACTGCAACTTATTTAGTGAATCGTCCACCTTATAGATCACTTGATCGAAAAAATACTAAAGGAAGTATGGACTGGTAGTTCTATTGATTATTCTAATTTAAAATTTTTTTTGTCCTATTTATGTTCATATCAACAAAGAAAAGTTATCTCCTTATGCTAAAAAAGTGCATTTTCCT
This sequence comes from Erythroxylum novogranatense, assembly GCA_029891385.1. NCBI lineage: Eukaryota > Viridiplantae > Streptophyta > Magnoliopsida > Malpighiales > Erythroxylaceae > Erythroxylum > Erythroxylum novogranatense. The sequence goes on along the minus strand of CM057231.1, from coordinate 16,884,999 downwards.
AGGCTACGGTTTAAGTGTTAAAGGTTATCACTTATGGTGTCTTGACCTTGATGTTCATAAAGTCATACTTATTAAAGATGTAACCTTTAATGAAAATGCTTTGTTATCTTCTGAAAAGATGTTTGTGGCCTATGATGTAAACTTTGTTATCGTTCAGGATGTAAACTTCGGTTTCTTCCTTTTGTTTCAGGATGCAAACTTCGGTTTCTTCCTTTTGATTCCATGGACCCTCGAGCCATTATTTTGTGCACTGCATATTTGAATTGCGCTTGATGAAGCATATATCGTGACATGTGGTGAATTTTCGTGTATTGCTTGATGTGCATGTGAACACTAGAACAATATAAGAATATTAGTATAATATATATTTATACATATGCTTGATTTTGTGCTAATTGCCGATGGCTATAATTATATTAGCCACTGAGCTGTGCAGCTCAACCCATTATCTTTCCCTCCTCAGGTGCAACTCAAGACCTCGGGTGATCCTTGCCAGACTTCGAAGAACTCCGTAGTAGTTAAAGACTATTTCATTAAGTTAGTATTTTAGTTGGCCCACTGAGCATGTTATCATGGAGCATATATCTCGTATTTTGGATTTCCTTTTGATTTAGTATGGTGTTATGACAATAATTGTTGAATTTTATTTTTGGATTGATATGACTTTTAGCCTCGGATTATGGGGTGTTTATTTAAATGATTATCGAATGATTTTGTTATAAATTGCATGTGCGAATCGATTGTTGTCAGGCAAATGTTAGGATCGGTCAAACGGTTGAATCGCCTGTTGAAGCGATGACTCAGGGTCGCCTCGAGATTCGGTTACGGGCTCGGGCCCAACATAGAGTGCCCTTTATTTATCCAGGAGTAGCAAGCATCACTCACGAACTAATATCATGGACATGAAGCACTATTTTATTTGGGATGCTGTTGCTACAGGTAAGGTTTTTGTGGAGAAAATCCATACAAAGGATAATCCTACTGACATGTTGACTAAACCACTTCCGTTGGCTAAGTTTGTTCATTGATTGAACTTAGCCAACATTGTTCGTGTTTAAAACCTTTGGGTTTTTTGACTAAAGAGTCATTCATGTTCTTTTTGAGTACTTGAGTCAAGGTAGAGATTTGTTGGATTATGACTTAATTATCTCCTTGTTCTTTGTTTGATATCGTACTAGTTTAAGCAAGTTTTTCCCTCTACTGTACAATAGATTATGTCTCTCTATTGTTGCCTTGTTTTTCATCTAACAATCAGGAACAAAATATAAGATACAACTAGCATAATATGTCCTTTTTGTTTTACAACAGAAAGTCGTTATATAGCTGGCACAATTCTATGATGGACGTTGTTATATAGCTGGCACAATTCTATGATGGACGTTATTGTCCTTCTCAACTTATATATAAATTCGTGTGAGATTTATTTTAGACAATGTGATTGAAAATTTTTCAGCCTTCTTAAGAGACTTGAGGAATTTTTATAAGAGTTTCTAAACACCTTGTAGACCGTTTTTGAACGTAGTGAAATTAGTTCTTTGCTCCGTGGGTTTTTCTCCCAACACTCCAATTTCTCACGTAATTTCTGTATTTTCGTAAATTTCTAGTTTTTTTGTTTGTAACTCTCTTTGATTGTGTTTCTACATTTATTCTCTACCAAAGTTGTTCAGACAACACTGATTGAGCAAATTATTGTGACTTTAGCCTGGAGTACAAGGCTGGAGAGGTTCATCAAGTTGCCAATATGCTATCTCAGAAGTTTAAATATCAAACTTCTTACACTTCTATTTCACTACAACAACTACATTTTTTGGTGAAATTAAAGAGGAAATCCAACATTCTACCAAATTACAGTAGCTTGTTTAGAATAGCCAACAAGGGGAGGCCATTTGTCAATGGACCTTAAACAATGGATTGATTTTCTTCAAGCTACTAGTCTACTTACTGTTGGATAATTTTGTCCTTTCTCATAAAATTGGACAACTATTATTTTTATTTTTTAGTTTTTTAATAACTTATCGATTAAGTTACGTAATTTGATCCAAATAAAGATAATAAAGTGGCCCAGTAATTGATCTAAATCAATGGATTGAAGTTTATGTGAAAAATAGATCTCAATCAGTGTGGACCAAACCCATATCAGTCTTGTGATAGAGAAGCCCGATATAGATGCTACATATAAAGGTTAAGATCTCCTGCAATTACTCATATATTAATCGTAAGCATAAGGATTCTCTGACCAATTAAGCAAGCTTAGATTTTGAGAACATTGTAGAAAGGCCTTACCTGCGTCCTGGAGAGTAATTCCCATAAAGAAAGCAGTGGATTCGCGGTCGTTTTGGCTTCAGAAAGCTCGTTTGAAGTTACGGAGATTGAAATAAGGTATTTTCCACATTTTTTTGCTTCTTGCCCTTTCATACTCGATCTGGAATATGTAACTAAGGTACTATTACATATTAAACGTGGTATCAGAATGGTGACGTGATTGAGTGGTTAAAAACGAAGATTTTTCAGTTTTCTCTTTATAAGGTTTGTGGAGATTTAACTTATGTTTCTTGATTGTTTTTCTTCCTTTTTATTATATGAAAGTAGTATACATGTGTTTAGTCTTAATAAACAGGGTGAAAATGAGTCCGGGAGTGTTAAAAATAGCCCAAAAATACCCAAAAATTACCATTTTTAATGGGAACACGCGCCCGACGGCACACAGTACCACCCGAGGGGCAGTATGTCTAGCGCATGCATTGGTTGACATGTGGGTGGATTGTGTCGAGCCACATGTCAGCCCGTGCCACACACATGCCATTAGATAAGTGCACGTGGGTGCGCGTCTGGCGTGAGCGTATTGCTAAGACATGTCATTGGGTGGCGCGTTTACGTCATTGATGACGTCAGTGGATGATGTTAGCGCTACAGTGCACTTACGCAGTGCTGGCATCAGTCGAACAAAATTTCTATAATATTTTTATTAAAAAACACAAAAAAAATATATTTTTCATAAGGGTGCTCGGGGTGTTTTAGGTTAGTTTCTAGGTTCAAGAAATTTATAAAGTGAGTTTTTCAGTTTTTGGATTTATTACATTAGTAATAAATTAAAGTTTAACTCTAGAAAAGGAATTAAGGTATTTTGAATCCGATTTCAAGTAATTTTTCACGCTTCGGACATCACACGAGGGAGATACTTCAAGTTTTTATGTCTTGGGTCTTATGCTCAGTGTTCGAGATTGCATGATAGTAACTCTGAAAAGGAATTAAGAAATTTTGAAGCCATTTTTGAGTGAATTTTTGTGCAACGAACTTGCCAAAGGGAGATACATGACAGTCTCATGTCTTGGGTGGTCGATTCAGTGTTCAATGACACACGATAATCGCTCTAATGAGATTTTTCCTTTACAAAAGTCTTAAATGAAGTTTTCAGTGAATGTCTTCAATATAAGTGTTTGACAATGAGACTGCGCATTCAAATTTTTGCATTTATTGAAGTTACATTGTCACATACCATATGCCCATAAAGAATGTGAGGATAACATAAAGATGTATCCCTTGTGTTTGTGGATTTTTTGAGCGCTGATGAGGATGTGGTCACCACAGTGGCCTTTCGAGTCAGTATTTTGAATTGTTTTGCTTATACGTTAGGGGATGTCTTTGGTCTCATGTTTGGTTATTATGTCCATAAATGTTAGCCTTACATGAGATTTTAAGATGTGCATAAAGGCATTCGATACAGGCAAGTCATTGCTTGAATGATCTATTCGTCCATAGGTGGTAGTGCTATAAGAGTTGATAGTTTGTACTCTGATCACTTTTATGTGGATGTCTAGTTGCACATGTTATGTATTCAGCTCACAGGTGTTTCATAATATGTGATCAGATTTTCAGAAAATATATTATTTAATGGCTTTGAGTATAGTTGTTGTCCTACATTTGTGCTGCTTTAAACATTATCATTTTATAGTCAACTTTTTGGTCAATAAAATCAATGTCACCATTGAAACCCTGAATAGTTTCAATACGAAGAAGTGGACAAAGGATGTATTAAATGCTATAGAGATAACTGTGGTTGATATGACCATACAGACGGATAAGCCATCTCCACCGACATCTATGAGCTTGAGAGCTCATAAAGCAACCTATGAAGCTTGGGATCGGTCTAACAGATTATGTCTAATGACCATTAAGAGATCCATACCTAACCATCTGTTAAGTGGACTTTCGGACACAAACATAGTGAAGAAGTCTCTTGGTAATGTCTCCTAGAGCTACACAGTCTTACCTAATGTTGAGACAAGTACCTTAATGAAAGAATTATTCTCCATAAGGTATACAAAAGAAGGGGGAGTAATGAAGTACATATAAAAAATGATTCATCTTCACAGTAGATTGAAGATGTTGAATATTGCTCTTCCTGATATCTTCATTGTTCACTAAACTTTGAATACACTCCCTCTAGAGTTTAATAATTTAGTGATGAAATGTTACTCGCTAGATGAGGAATGGGACTTCAATGCTTTGATGTCCATTGCGTTGCTGAGGAGGAGAAACTCAAGCTTGCAACTCCTACAACTCTCAAAGCAACTAAACGAAGGCAAATATGAAGCCTGTTAAGATCAAAGGTAGAAAGACTAAATCTTCTCCACATGCCGATCTTTGGTCATCCAATCTTTGGTAAAGGTCCTAGGGACAAAAAGAAGCCAACAAGATGAGGCCTAAAAAGAAAAAGCATGACCATCATGTAACTCTTTGGCTTATCAATTTATAAATCTAATTTGAGATAGTCACATTAAATACTTGGTAACTAGATAGTAGAGTATCTAATCAAGATGCTTCCTTAATTCAAGGATTCATATCCAAGATAAAGCCAAATAAAGGAAGGAGTAGCTGATGGTTGATGGCAATGCAGAGGCAGAAGTAATAGGTATAGGGAATGTATATACTAAACCTTGTTGCAAGGTTCATTTGATTTTTACATGACACATTTTATATGTGATCTTTTGATCAATTTTGGACAAAGAGGGTTAATGTCTTGTATTTAATGCTTTTGTTATACAATTTTTGTTTAATACAAAACATAATGGTACAACTTTCTTGTCATATGGTATATAAAATGTGTCTAACTCCAAATTAGATATATGCTTCTTCATATCATGCCAAACAAGTTATGAAATGAAGAATCCTGATGAATGAGAAGTCATACATGGTGTGGTATAAAAGTTTAAGCCACATTTTTAGAGCTAGGCTTGAGAGATTGATCAAAGAAAGCATTTCTCAATTATAGATTATGATGATCTGGGAACATATGGTGGCTGTTGCAATGGTAAGTTGACTAATAATGTTATTGAGGTCAACTTATGCTTTTGACTTATTGAGTCTAATATATAATGATATCGGTAGACTTTATACAATTTCATTGTGCAATTTCAAATGTATTCTGACATTTGTTGATGATTATTCTCATTGTAGTTATATGTTATTGTTTAAAAATTGAAGGTTAAGAACTAATTGTAAAAATTCATCAAGATAGTCAAATTTAACCGTGGAGGAGATTATCATAGAAAACATGGTGTTTCAGGACTTAAAAAAGTTAGCTTGCCAAATATTTAGAATCAGTTGGAATAGTGACTTAATTTACTGTGCCAAGTAGTTTTGAGCAAAATGGTGTATTGCCAAAAGGCATAACTACATCCTAAAGGACTTGAACAAGTCGATACATAACAGGGCCTAATTCCTCTTCAAATGATAAAGAAGAAATAATTGAAAACCAATATGCTTTTGAATTAGAAGAAAAAGAAGGAAAAGAAAAAGGAAAAGAAAAGAAAGAAGAAAGGGATGACAAAGAGAAGACTTTCAGAAAAGGGGGGTTACTAAAAAAAGTGAGATTCCACATACCTATTATATCCCTACCCATTCCTACTCCAAAAACTTCCGCAAATCCTAATCATGTTCACAAAGAGAAGAAAGTGCCTGAAGTGCACTGGGCAATAAATGATGATGGTTTACATGAAGAACCTTCTCGGTTGGAAAGAGGACCATGGACTAGAGGAAATGTTGCAAAACGAGCTTCACAAAAAGAAACTATTGAGGCAGAAGAAAAAGAAAAAATGAATCAAAGAAAAGAAAAAGGGAAGAAACAAGAAAAGGAAAAGAGCCTTTGGTTAAAGAAAATGTTGAGGATGTCATTACAAGGAATGACCTATTCCTTGAAGAGGTTTCATTCGAAGAAATCCCGAAGGTCAAAAGAATAAAATCTAAGAAAATAATCATTCTTTAAAAGGGAGAGGTTTCAAAACCAATAAAGTTATTCTAGTTAATGAAGGCTAAAACAAGATACAAGATGCATTACAATAAGATAAAAGTGGTAGTTGGACTCATCTTGCCTCCCCTTCTATTTGATAGTATAGGTATTCTCATCACTCCCTATTTTCTTACTATTGGTTGGGAGAATTTCTTAAGCTGTGTGTGATCAACTGGTCAAATGTTTTTACATATATATGAGAAAGGAAGAAATTGATGGGAAGCTAGCAATCATTTCTTGGCTACACGATTGTGAGATTTTGGTTATAAAGTAAATCTTAGGAAACATTCTAAGTGTAATTCTTGAAGGTAGGACAGACCTTCCTTGTCATAAGTGAGACATTGCTGACATTGATCTAGGAGAAGTAGTGAATTTCATTTGTATGAATATTGAAAATACCCATGAAGGGAGACCCTAGTGCAGACTTTATGCTAAGATGCCTTGGATCAATTTTGACTTCCTTCATTTTTCCAAGGAGTAGTTCAATAGAGAGGTGTAGTCTCTTACACACATATGCAATTTACAATTTGTGAAAGTGCAATAAGATGAATCTCCTAATAATGATCCTGAAGTTCATAGTAGACAAGGGAAGCAAAAGAACACTACTGGTGGTTTGTACCTTATGGAATGTTGTTGACTAAGACATTTGTATATTTAGAGTGTCGTTTGATAATCTGAATTGGTATGAACCAGAAAAGTTCCATTCTTCCATTCCTTACCAATTTGGTTACAAGATAAAGGACAACGTGTGGGTTGAAAAGAAGCTGATTATCTAGAAGTTTGGAAACTCAACCTTACAAATATTCATGTATAAGGTTGCCCTATTGAGGCAGTATAATCCTTATAAAGATAATTGCATGCTTATTGTGCTCATTGCTATTTAGTAAGATATGTTGACCACTTTAAACTATAGATTTTACTTGTAGAAGGAGGAATTGGAATAGTGGAATCATAAACAACTAAGTTTCAGAAATATAATGTCTATAATGATAGCAGGGTGGATAATACAGTTATTAAGTACCCGCTACTCATACAATTACATTCGGTAGATCTAGATCCCTATACTGTGCCTGTACAGGAACAGAAACCCATACCTGTACATACAGAGGTTCCTGAGAGTACAAGATCTAATACAGTTACATAAATCCATTAGAGTGAGATGATCGACTATCCCATTTGATTTCATGGTCTATCAAGTGAACATGACTATGTTATTACACATGTTAGGAATGCATTTACATTTATAGAAGCTATTTTTGGACCTAATGTAAATTTGTGGTGGGTTGCAATGACTGATGAGATGCAAGCCATGAAGCATAATAAGGTTTGTGAGCTAGTTGATTTGCATCAGAACTGTAAACCCGTCAGTTGTAAATGAAGTTTTAAGACCTAAAAGATTTTGGGATAAAGTTTATGGGCTCGCTCAGTTTCCTGATGGTTCACTCAGGAAGAAAGATTGACTTTATTGTTACTTTTTCTCCCGTATCCTCGTAGGATATATTTTAAGTGATTAAGGCAATTATAGCTCATAATGATATAGAGTTACAAAGATGGTTGTCAAAACCGCTCCTAAGTAAAGACTTTTATGAAGAGGTCTATATGGTACAACCTGAAGGATTTCAGGATTCAAATGGAGCTAATATGGTTTGCGTGTTATGCAGATCAATATATGGTTTACATAAAATCTTCCGAAAGTAGTACCTTACAGTTGATAAGGTTTGGCCTCTTTCGACTTCAGAAAATAAAGTTAAAAAAGATGCTTGTACTATGAGATCAGGGGGAGCAAAGTTATTTTTCTATTACTGCATATGGATGATATATTGCTCACGTCAAATTACTTGACCATGTTATATGAGGTTAAACAACTTTTGGTCAAGAACTTGGCATAACATCTTTTGTCCTAAGTATTCATATTCATCGGGATAGATCTCAATACTCATTAGACCTCTCATAGAATGCATACATTGAGTATGTGTTACAAAGGTTTAATACGGTTAATAGTAAACCTGTCGTAGCACCTATATCTCATAGTGAGCGATAATATTTGGCACATTATCCAAAGAATAAAGTAAAGAGAGAGGTTATGAGTAATTTTTCATATACTAGTACAGTTGATAGCTTAATGTATGCTTATTTATATATTAGGCGGGACATTGCATTGACTGTTTGACTGTTTGGTCAATATCTAGTTAATCCAAGTGCAGACCATTGGAATATAGTCTAGCGAGTGTTTAGATACTTAAAGGAACTAAGGATTATATGTTGACATATAGCACAATCAACAGACTAAACCTCATAAGGAATTCATTTTCAAATTTTAACCATGTGTTAGGATGATCGAAAGTTCACTCAAGGTTACAGTTTTAATTTTGTAGATGGTACAATATCATGGAAAGGTGTCAAGTAGACATGGGTAACTTCCTCGACTATGCATGCAGAGTGTATGCTATGAGGTTGCTTCACAAATAGTTTAACTCAAAAACTTGATTTTTGAGTTGTTTATGGCTGATTCAATGGTTAGACCCATTTGATTATAGTTTGGTAATCTCCTTGCTATGTTGTTTAATAACAACAAAGAATATCATAGGGTCTTAGCATTTAAAAGTCAATTATTGGGTCATAAAGGTGTTGATACGAAAAGGTGACATTAAGGTTTGGAGCATTTAAAGACTGAGGAAATGATAGTCGATCCTTTAACTAAAGGACTTTGCCCACTTGTGTTTAAGACACAATTATACAGTATGTGTGTTTTGACGTCCTTAGACATTTTTAGTTGGGGATCGTTATGTATACTCCATGTACATTTATACATTTTATGTATTATGACAGTATGATGGTTCATCAATAAAGATGATCATCGCTTATCCTCGGTAATACGTGTTATCATATATTGTCATAATACATATAAAAGCCTTAAGATTTGTGTCGATCTTAAGCATTTAAAGATCATTGGGCATATATATAGATTGTCCTTATGCCTATGTCATTCATATGCATACAATTTTAAACAAATATCCATAAAGTTTGACATGATATAGGGGGATATAAGTTTTTTTTAATCCCATAAAGGTTCTCTAATGCAGTTTAGCATTCAATTGGAAAACATAAATGTTTTCTCTAATGCAGTTTAGCATTTGATAAAAGGAAACAAGTTTTCTCTAATGTTGTTTAGCATTCGATGAGAGAAAACAAGATTTCTCTAATGCAGTTTAGCATTTAGTTAGAGGACATACAGGTTTTCTCTAATGCAGTTTAGCATTTGGTGAGAGCAAACAAGTTTTCTCTAATGATGTTTAGCATTAGGTAAAAGACAACAGGATTTCTCTAATGCAGTTTAACATATGTGGTTTAGCATAAAGTTGGAGAAATCGAGACCTACAAACAAAGATGATATAATTTAGATCATAAAGGTATCATCCTAGTTTGCCACACTCCATTTTTTCATTCATGTTAGTGAGATATTAGGTATACGTGATTGTATTGGATCTATATCGCACATGAGACATGCATTTTATACTTTACGGTATCGAAACCCTTGCAGGACGAAATGATGGACTTTTGTTATCTTTGGATCAAATGTTTTGTTTTTAAACCTAGTCGACTAATTCAATAGCATGGCTTAACGAAGTTTTTAAATTGTTTGTAAACTAGAGTCAAAAATCCAATTAATACTTGTCCAAGGGGGAGAATGTTGGACAATTTTTTCCTTTCTCATAAAGTTGGACAACTATTAATTGCAATTTTTTAGTTTTTTAATAAATTATCAGTTAAATTACGTAATCTGATCCAGATAATGATAATAAAGTGACCCAATAAATGATCTAAATCAATAGGTCGAAGTCCATGTAGAAAATGGATCCCAATCATTATGGACTGAACCCGTATCAATCATGTGATGGAAAGCCCGATATGGATACTATATATAAAGGTTAAGGTCTCTTGCAGTTCCTCAGATATCAATCGTAAGCATAAGGATTTTCTGACCCGTTAAGAGAGCTTACGCTTTGAGAAAAATGTAAAAAGACCTTACTTGCATCCCGGAGAGTAGTTCTCGTAAAGACTATAGTGGATTCATGCTCATTTATACTTTGAAAAACTTGTTTGAAGTTACGAAGACTGAAATCAGATACTTCGTTTCTTGTCCTTTCACGTTCAATTTGGGATACATAACTAAAGTACCGTTACATATTACACTTTCTACCTAGTTCAGCATTAATACCTCAAATTCTATCCATAGTCTATGATAACAACCATAAAAGATATCAAAAAACACTCCACCACATTGCTAAATGTTTCTACTGGAAAGGTATGAAAGTTATGGTTCAGATCTATGTTCAACAATGTGCAGTGTGCCAGAAGCATAAATATTAACACCTGTACCCAACTGGTCTATTATAGCCCCTTCCGGTGCCTCTTTAAATCTAGTCTGACATTTCTATGGACTTCGTCGATCTAACTTCTTCACAAGGTAAAAATGTTTTACTAGTTATTGTTGATCCTTTTCTAAATATGCTTATCTTCTTCTACTGTCACATCCTTATTATAAGTTATTATTACACCCATGAAGGGTATAATAGTCCTTAGACTCATGAAATAACTACAAAGAGTAGTTAACTGAAGAATGCAATGTTATATATATGCATTTATGTGTATGGTTGCTGATTCTTCTTTAACCAATAAAAAGAGTACAAAGAATAAATGAAGGATTCTGCAATTAAAGTTGGTGATAAAGTTCTTTAACTAGTGGAACTATAACAATAAACCAAGAATGTGTTTTTTGTTTATGATATGCATATGTAAAGATCCTGATTAATATAATCTATGTGATTGTGTTTTATATTGATGGTTTCTAACATTGGTATCAAAGTAGAGTAAAAACAATTATGTTAAATGCATGCATAGTGTTCTTATTTAACAAGTTTTCTATACGCTTTTGAGAAATTGTTTAATTGAACTCCCTAATTGTCTAACGCACTTAGGTTTGCATCTGTGATGTTTATTTTTATTGGATCCATATTGTTTAGTCAATGTTCCAAAATAAAAATAAAAACAAATTTTGTTTTCCATATGATTGCGTTTGCCTCATTATCTGGACTTGTATTTACTTGAACACGATAGAGATATTTGTCTTGAGGGTTTGTGTATGTTTATTGCATCTACATATATTCCTCACTCTTCTTGTATAAAAGCCTCTCACATATGTAATGTAGCCTTGATGTGACTGATAAACATTTGAGTTTTTGGTCCAAGGCTACAGAGACAATGGCAAAACCAACGGCGTTTGTCACCGGGTGATTATGGGTTAGTGATGCCATTGATTTGACGTCACCATCATGCAACACCGTTGGGTGAATACTCACCCAGATTTTTTTGTTGTTGTGTTGTTGATGAACATGGTTTTTAAAAATGAACAAACAAAAAACACGAAATGCAGGAAGAAGACTGCTTCTTCTTTCTCTACGAAAGGCATATCTTGTTTTGTCTCAAACATTGCATTGGTTAAGCATTGGTTAACCAACAAAGAGGCATGTGTAAAGTTAAATGGTTTTATCTTATTATTAATGTATTACATCGTTAAAGAAGACAAAAGAGGTTTTTGTCTTATTATTAATGTATTACATCGTTAAAGAAGACAAAAGTCTTAATAAATAGTTTTGGGATATATGTTTTAAAATAAATGTAACATAAAAATCAGAAATTGTTTTCTAATTGACACAAACTAATTAAGTTACTTAAATTAATTTTTAATTAATATAAAATATTAGAAATTATTATTATTGTTTTAATACAAATAAACTAATTTGTTTAGTTAAGATAAATTTAGAAATAAGTTTCTAAAATTAACAAAATTATAAATGATTTTTCTAATTGTATTATTTTGTTGAATTAAAATAGACATATGTTTTCTAATTAAAATCAAAACTAATTTATTAAGTTAAAATTAAAAAAAAGAATTTTATTAGAAATTAGTTTCTAATTAAACCAAAATAGTTTATTAGTTCAATTATAATTTAAATTAGAAATAAGTTTCTAATTGATTAGATATTAAAACATAATTTGATTAGTTCAATAAATTGTTAATAAAAATATAATGAAAAATAATAAATTAAATTATTTTCATATATGAACATAAGTTCATTATGTGTTAGACAAAATAATTTGTTATTTTGTATACTCTTTTAATTCCTGAAATTTTTTAAGGAAAATGCCTATTATTAAACAGACACCTAAGCTTATTTGATGTGAGACACAGAAAAGACGCATTAGCAGCATGTATGTAAAGTTAGTTAACATATGTTTAATTCCTATAGATGGTCTAACACAACATGTTATTTCAGTTAATAACATGATGCAAGAGTTATATTTTGGAGGTTGTCGAGCTTATACAAATGTTGAAGTAAAGTACATGACCTTGCTTGCAACATTACCTCAACCTCAAGGCAAACTATTACGAATGCTCTAGAATAATATGCCTAACGAGAAGACTTATAATTTGTTAGTGATGACATTTATTAAAAAGATGCGTAGAAGGGAGTTGATTAGGACTTTATATCCTATAGGTCTTCCAATAGAAATAGTCAGAGCTATTGTAAATCGAGTTTCGTGAACTCGCGAACTCATTTTCACGTAGGATTTTTACCTATAGACTGTTCGTAGGTTGAAGCACAATTAATTCAATGTGTTGTTTTATAAGAACTAAGTCTTAATATTTATGTAATATGTTTACATGAATTTTATATAGGAATTCGTCTAGAGTAAAGTAATTAGGATTCAATTGTTGTATGAATGATGATTGAACACATTTGTAGACTTTTGATTTCATAAGCAATTGTGATCGAATTATTTACTCCATGAACGATTAATGTGACATTAATCGTGCATAAATATTTCTTTCTTATTATAGAAACTTAGCGTTTCAAAATGGCTACTGCTTCGAAGAATATTGTTGTTGAACTTAATAGGGGTAAGAAACTCAAGGGTGACAATTATGAAATCTGGAGTATAAAAATCCAATATATACTAGAGGAGCAAGAGGCTCTTGAACCATTAAACCTAACCATGGAAGTTCCTGAGGAGGGCACTACAGCCTAACATAGAAGGGACCGTGATGTGTATGAATTATGGAAAAAGAAGAACTTTTTAGCTCACATCACATTGCTGAGTAGCAATGATAATGATACCATACGTGAGTTTCGTAAATTTGAAACTGCAAAGGACATGTGGTCTGCACTGTCTACTCATTTTTTAGGTGTTTCAATGACCAAAGTGAGGTCACTTACTATTAAGTTTGATACTTATAAGAAGCACCCAGATGATACAATGCAAAGGCATATGAGGAAAATGTCCAACATGGTAAGTGAGTTACGTGATGTTGGTCATGAGCTGTCTGATGAACAAGAAGTGCAAGTTGTGATTTGTTCACCGCCTTATAGTTGGGAGCATATGAAGATGCACCTAACTTATAATGAAAACATCAAGACAATGGAAGATGCTATGAGGCATCTTATCTTGGAGGAAGAGCGTCTTGAAACCTCAAAGATGTCTTCTGAGGCATATGCAGTTAGTTCTAGCTCATATGGAGCTATAAACAAGAAACACAAGCATTATGATGGATATAAGTGAAAAAAGAATGAGAAATTCAACCACTCTTCTCAGGAATCTAAGAAGGCAAAATGGGATCAAAGTGGAAAGGGAAAACATCCCTTCAAAAAGAAGAACATAAAACATGTAAAGTGCTATAATTGTGGTAATAAGGTCCACTTTGCTCAAGATTATACTGAACCCAAGAAGGTACAACTTTATAGTACAAAAATTTGTTCTGTGAATGTTTCTTGTTATGTTTTTCTTACTGAATCATATCCTTTGTGGATTGCAAACTAAAAAGCAATCAACCATGTAGCGAAGGATCGTGATGCCTTCATTGAATTTCGTAAACTCCCACATGGTAATCGATGGCTTTATGTAGGTGATAATTCCAAAGTTGTTGTACAAGGAATTGGCACATGTAAACTGGATATGCATGGAGGGCTACCCCTCATCCTACATTAAGTATTATTTGCTCCACATATTCGTAGGAATCTTTTATCTGTGTTGATGTTAGTTAAACTTGGTTTTAATATAAATTTCCACAGTGGTGGAATGGATTCGTATCTTCAATCTATTAATTATGTTTATGGTTTTTTGTGTTATGGTTTTATTATATTGGATGTGTTAAAGGAAAATAATAATATTAGTTATTCATTATTTATATTTAGTAATTCCAACAATGATGCAACTTTGTGGCATGCTAGACTATGTCATATGAGTCAAAATCGAATCAGTCAATTAGCTAAAGAATGACTTTTAGGTAATCTAAGTCAAGTAGATCTACCTACATGTGAGCATTGTTTAGCTGGTAAAATGGTAAGAAAGCCATTTGCAAAGGGAACATGAGCTTTAAATTCATTGCAATGAATTCATTCTGACATCTGTGATCCAATGAATGTAAAGGCTAGACGTGGGGCAATTTATTTCATCACTTTCATAGATGACTATACTCGGTAATGGTCATGTCTATTTGATTTCTCATAATTCGGAAGCATTCGATTGTTTCATAAAATACATGAACTTGGTTGAGAATCAAATAGATAAGAAAATAAAAGCATTACGAACTGATCGTGGACAAGAATACTTGTCAGAAAAGTTCAAGGCTTTATATGATGAGAAAGGAATAGAAATACAGTTAACAATTCCTAGAACCCCATAACAAAATGGTGTCCCTGAAAGACGAAATAGGACGTTATTAGAAATGATTAGGTCAATGATGGCCCAAGCAAATTTACCAATCACTTTTTGGGGTGATGCGTTGCTAGTACACTGTATGAGTTGTGGACTGGTAAGAGACTTGATATGTCAAGTCTCAGACCTTAGGGGTATGCAGCCAATGTTCATGATCTCTCTCATAAACATGTGAAATTGGGCTCAAAAGGGATAAAAAATATTTTTATTAGATACTCAGAATACTCAAAAGGATAAGTGTTCATTAATGAACAAGGTAATGAAGGTGTAACTAAATTTGAATCATGAGATGTAACATTCCTAGAGAATGATTTTTTTTAAGCAAGGCGAAATAGGTAAAGACCTATTGTTATATGAGTCGCTTAATCAAGATGAGGTACTTCAACCAAGTGGGAGCAATTTCACTTAAAGGTTCTTTATGATGACTGATCTGAGTGGGCGCAATCAGATTAATCATGAATTTGTTTATGATGAACCTCAGTTAAGACGAAGTAATCGAGGAATAATTCTCCGACATCGTTTTGAGATTGAAGAAGAAATTAATATGATTATTCCATAAGAGGAAGAAGAGCCAAAGAATGTAAATGAGGCTCTTACTGGCCTTACTAAAGAAGAATGGATGAAAGCAATGATAGAAAAAAAGGCTTCTTTAAACTCAAATCAAGTATGAGACTTGGTTGACCTCCCTAAAGGCGTAAAGCAATTGGGAACAAGTAGGTTCTCAAAATCAAGTGAAAAGTCGATGGCAATATCGAAAGATATAAAGCACATCTTATAGTAATAGGATATACACAACAGGATGGAATTCATTACGAGGAAACTTTTTCACTTATTGTAAAGTTTGCTTCAATCTGTCTTATTCTGGCTATAATAGCTAGTATGAATCTTGAATTACATCAAATGGATGTAAAAATTGCTTTTCTTAATGGAGAATTAGATGAAGAAATTTATATGGAACAACCTGAAGGTTTCATCAAGGTAGGTCAACAAAATAAAGTATGCCGATTATTAAAATCAATTTACGGCCTGAAGCTGTTGGACCCCGATCTTTAAGTGAAATTTTAGAATTATTAAATGAAATTTAATGAGTGTTTTTGTATGTGTATTGTGTTATAGATGTTGTATGCTTTAAGGAAATTGATTAGAAAAGAAATTGATTAGTTTTGATGACTTTGATATTCGAATAGATTTGTATGGGTTATGAAAGGAGTTGATTGAAATGGAAGTTCAAAAGCAAGAAATAAAGAGTGAAAGTGTGAGAATTTGTTGAATTATGAAAGTTTGACTTTTTGAAAATGAAGAGTTGACTTTTTGGGCTGAAACTTTGTGAATTTTTCTGGGATGATTTAGGAAGATTTTGATAAAATGATCTTCATGAAACTTGTAGTTTCTGTTGAGAGCTTTCTATCGCCATAAAAAATGACATTTTTCGATATCGGGATTGAAAGTCATGATCTTTCAAAGTTAAGTGTATTTTGCTTTGATTTTGAAAATGCTCTAAGTGTAGGATTGTGTATGTTATGTTTTGAGACGATTTTTGAACTGATATGTTTTGAATTGAGTTATTTGGTCTACATGAAAGTTGTAGAGGACGTTTATAGCTTTATAATGATGTATAATATGCAATTTTTGGATGTGGGAATTGAAAGATGAGAATGTGTGAAGTTTGGATATTGTTTAGGTGATTTTTAACAGGGCAGAAACTTTGATTGAACAATTGACCTAGTTAGAGGTTGAAATTGCTTTTACGTTCTTCATGAAAGTCTTATATTATTCTTTTATCTTTCCATTGATGTAAATTATGCAATTTTTGGACCATAGAATTTGAAATTATGATTTTTTACAAGTTGCAGTTACTGTTTGGAAAGAGTATTAGTGGGCAGGAACTTTGATGTGGTTTTTGACTCCCTTAGAGGCCAAATTGATTTTTTTTTCCTTGATGAAAGTTATAGGTTACATTTTTATCTTTGTATTGATATAAAATATGATATGTTTGGACCTTGGAGTTGAAAGATAAAAATTTGAGAAGTGACTTACTGTTTTAAGGGTGACATGATTTTGGATAGAAACTTCGAGTAGATTTTTAACCCCTTTAGAGATGGAATTGATTTTTGAGTTCTTCATGGACGTTGTAGAGCTTCCTTGGAGATTTCTATTGATACCAAATTTGTCAAATTTGGAGTTCTGGATCAAGAGTTATGAATTTTAGAAATTTCGGTTATATATATATATATATATATATCTATATATATGAAAAATCTTTTGTTTTTGCTATTCTCCTCCCCTAATCCAATCCTTGTTCAATCTTTTGTTTATAACTTTTCCGTCTGACATCTGATTGATTTAGTTTTTGAAGTGTTAGATTCTTAAGACAATTATATTCATCAGAATGGGAAATTTATAATTTTTAAGATTAAATTTAAAGAGATTGATTTAATCAAAGTGAGTTAGATATTTTTCCGAACATGATTCAGTATTTTGAGAAATTCTTGATCTGTGGAGATCCAATTGAGTTTGTTGTTATGGAAAATTAAAATAGAAACATGGGGCTACAAGTCTTATGAAGGAATTGAATTTTAATTTAGCCCCTAAGACTTTCAATTTCTGAATTGAGGTTCAGATTAGTGTTCAGTCTTGGATTAGAAAAATCTGAAAGTATTTTGGCCATAACTTTTTCTCTAGTCATCCAAATGAGGTGATTCTTGATTTGGATTAAACTAGAGAAATAGGGATACAATTTGTCTGAATAAAGTAAATTTTAATTCAGCCTTTAAGATTATCAATTTTTGGATGGAATTATAGTGTTGAAAAATGTTTTAGCATAATGATAGTCCGAAATGTTTGGACTATAACTTTTGGAATAGTAAGCCAAATTAAATGATTTTGGTGGTGTTATTAATTAAGACAATGAGGAACATTTCTATAGAAGGAAGTTTTGGCAAATTCCTTTAATTTGATAGTGAGAAAAATGTCCTAAAGTAAGCATAAATTGAAATAAAGTTCAGGGGCAATTTTGGAATATCACTTAAAGAGTTAAGGTTTTAGGCTTATATGGAAGGGTAATATGTTCATTTAGCATTCATTAAAGACAAGAGACAATGTGGCTGTCGTTTTTATGAGTAAAAGCATGACTTTGGACTAAAGAAAGAAAGAAAGAAAGAATAAGAGAAAGAAGAGACAAGAGAGGGTGCTTCAGTGGAGAAGGGAGGAAGAAGAAAGAAATAGCTAGGGTTTCGATTTTCATGACTTCAAGCATGATTTTTTTTCGTAGATTCAAGGGGAAAAAGAAGGAAGATGATGAAAGTTTCCTTCCAAGCCAAGAAAAATCCGAAATTGGAGAAGATGAAGGTAAGAGATGCATTTTGATCTTTGAGTTTTTCACGAATTTTTGGGTTAGATAGCTTGGAAATGGTATGGGTTTGTGATTTCTAAGTTCAATTTTGGTGATTTCTTAGTATTATTGGTTCAATTTTGGATGATTAATTAATTAAGGTTTATGTTATTGAATTAGGAAAATTAAGGAAAGGCTTTGAAGAATTGATGCTTGGGACAAGTTTCAAGCATGGAATTGAGGTGGGTAATATGTTTATATTTTGAATTATAAGCTAATTATGTGATTTTGAAAAATCAAGAAGCAAATGTTTTCAAATTATTGTTTATGTTAATGTTTGAAAATTATAATTTTCGAATGATTAAATTCAATGCTTTTGGAATGATTTTAAGAAATTGAAATAATTATGGAATTCATTATTATTCAAATGTTTTGAATAATTTGAGAAATTAGTGGTTTCATTACTTGAATGAATGGGAATTCATTTGATTTATGATTTTGATAAATTGCAAAACTGTTGCATTCTTTGTATTGATTGATTGAAAAATGGTTATGTAAATTATGATTTTAAGAAATTGCTATGATTTGTGCATTCTTTGTGTTTGGATGAATTAAGGTTTTGATATGTGAAATATGTGTCACATTATGCTTGATTATGACATGACATGAAAATTTGAGATTTCAAAATGTGCCTTCGAGCAATCTGATTTTCAAGCATGAAAATGTGTTATGTGGGTTTGGTTAGGTCCCATAAGTTAGAATCAAGTGCACTTGTCTCTTTTTCATAGGCTTCGCCCGCTTGTCCGCTAGTGGCACTGGAGCTCCGATTTCAGAATCCCATAAGTTCACGGCTATAATGGACCACTATGCGGAAAAGTGTAGTACGTTTTGTTCACGACTGCACAGAATCGCTATGCGAGAATGTGCAGTACGTTCCGTTTTGGACCAACCCAAACCGTTTTGATATGTTATGTGTTTTGATTTGTGTTTATATGTGATGCATTCATGTTTCGATTTTATTTATGAATTGTGAAAAGTTTTGAAATTTCGAGGAATGAGAAAGTGTGGTTTTGAACCATGAAAGTTTTGGAAACTGTTTATGAATGATTTGAAAAGTTTGAAAAATAAGCTTTCGATAAATTTCCTACTGTGAGATTTTTTTATTAAATGAAAAAAGTTTAGAAAATGATTTTGCTTATGTTTCAATTTATAAACATGTTATCCACGAGCAATAAGCTCACCCCCCCCCCTTCATTCTCATCCACAGGTGATGAGAAGAAGATCGGGTAAAAGAAAATGAGGGTTTCCGTTTGTATGTGTTCATATTGTATTATTGTTAAGTTAGATTGTTGCTGAGAAACTTAGAATTGTTGTGTATTGGGTACTTTGGATTGTGGTTATTGGTATTGTATATGGCTTGAAACGCCATAAAGGTTTTATAAGCATTAAATTTATGATGGTAATGAGTTATGGAATTGTACATGAATATGAATTATGAATTTATGTATGGATTTGAGTTATAAATTGGTGTATGATTATGGAATATGAATTGTGATTGTATATGAATATTATTGGATTGTGTTTGGATTGATTTATGAATTGGTACATAATTTAAGATATGAATGTGACTTGAAATGTGAATGGGATATGGATAATGGAATTGAATATGAATGTGTTTTGGATTCCGATGGAGGTCCGATGATTCTGAGTTTTGATTGGAAATTGTAGAAGTGCGTTTAAAACTAATTGCAGGTTTTTGGGATTTTTTAAATATAGCCGTTATGCTGCTCAAATTTTTTTATGGCAAAGAAAGAATAAGAATAAGAATAAGACTTTGGTTAAAAGATGAAATTTTGGGATATGCATGAATGTATAAGAAGATTTTTATGAATTGAGATTTGCATAAGGATGAATTTCCAAAAGGGATATTATATTGTTTTGATTTGTATAAGTTTTAAATAAAGATGAAATGAATGAAAAAGAAAGAAAAAAATTTATACCGGTAATGATCGACTTAGATTAAATGTCTTATGGTTTCCAACGCGATAGTTATATACGCTATTTGTTTTCAGATGTCGGAGTAAGTTTTTGATCTTAAGCGATTTGCTTTCGTTTTGGAAATCCGATTCTTCGATTTTGCTTATGTTTTTGCTTTCATTTTATGATTTCCGATCCGATCTTTTTTGATTCGATTCGCTTTCGTTTCTTTCGCCTTTAATCCGATTTGTGTTGTGCTTTTGCTTTGGCTCAATTTCGTTTGCGAGATCCGTTTTTTCGCTTTCGTTCTTTTCGTTTCCGCCACTTTGTTTTTCCAGTTTATGTATTCGTTTTCGATTTCGCTTTCGTCTTTCGTTTCGATTTGTTATGATCCGATGTTATTTTATTTTCTGATTTGTGCATCCGTATTTCAGTTTTTCGGTTGGGGTCCGGTTTCGAGATCGGGTCCCAACATTTATGGTATCAGAGCTCAGTTTTAGGATCTTACTTGGGCGCATATGTTTGTTAAGAGTTTAAAATGGATAGATTTGAGTTAGAAAGAATGTGAAATTGATGTAAATGATTTGTCATGAATTGTTTGAAGAATTAAATTGATTGTTTGATTAAGGTGACAAAATATGATTGATTTTAGGAATGTGTTACGGAAATTGAGATTAGAATTTCTTGATGAATTGCGACAAATTAATAGAGACTATACTTTTGTGAGATGAAAGAATGAAGATTTGAATGATAGAGATAAATGTATAGAGATTCAAAAGGGTTGATTTTGAATGATGATTGGTCCATATTAAGGTTTCTTAAGAAATGGACCATTGACTTGTGTCAATATGATAAGAAATAGTGATTTGTGGATATTGTGTTTTGATACGATATTGGTGGTATTTTGATGCAAGAAGTGAAATATTGGGAATAAGTTGAGAAATATGTTTGATAAGGAATTAGATAAGAAAGTGAATGATTATAATCATTTAGAAGCAAGTATTTGGTGAATTCTTAAGTTAGAATTTCGAGGTCGAAATTCTTTTAAGAGGGGGAGAAATGTTGGACCCCGATCTTTAAGTGAAATTTTAGAATTAGTAAATGAAATTTAATGAGTGTTTTTGTATATGTATTGTGTTATAGATGTTGTATGCTTTAAGGAAATTGATAAGAAAAGAATTTGATTAGTTTCGATGACTTTGATATTTGAATAGATATGTATGGGTTATGAAAGGAATTGATTGAAATGGAAGTTCAAAAGCAAGAAATAAAGAGTGAAAGTGTGAGAATTTGTTGAATTATGAAAGTTGGACTTTTTGAAAATGAAGAGTTGACTTTTTGGGCTGAAACTTTGTGAATTTTTCTGGGATGATTTAGGCAGATTTTGATAAAATGATCTTCATGAAACTTGTAGTTTCTATTGAGAGATTTCTATCACCATAAATAATGACATTTTTTGATATCGGGATTGAAAGTTATGATCTTTCAAAGTTAAGTGTATTTTGCTTTGGTTTTGAAAATGCTCTAAGTGTAGGATTGTGTATGCTCTGTTTTGAGGCGATTTTTGAACTGATATGTTTTCAATTGAGTTAAGTGGTCTACATGAAAGTTGTATACGAAGTTTATAGCTTTATAATGATGTATAATATGCAATTTTTGGATGTGGGAATTGAAATATGAGAATGTGTGAATTTTGGATATTGTTTAGGTGATTTTTAACATGGCAGAAACTTTGATTAAAATATTGACCTAGTTAAAGGTTGAAATTGCTTTTAAGTTCTTGATAAAAGTTTTAGATTATGCTTTGATCTTTTCATTGATGTGAAGTATGCAATTTTTGGACCATGGAATTTGAAGTTATGACTTTTGCAAGTTGCAATTACTTTTTGGGAAGAGTATTAGTGAGCAGGAACTTTGATGTGATTTTTGACTCCCTTAGAGGCCAAATTGATTTTTCTGTTCTTCATGAAAGTTGTAGGTTGCATTTTGATTTTTGTATTGATATAAAATATGATATGTTTGGACCTTGGAGTTGAAAGATAGAAATTTGAGAAGTGAGTTCCTATTTTAAGGGTGACATGATTTTGGACAGAAACTTCGAGTGGATTTTTGACCTGTTTAGAGACGGAATTGATTTTTAGGTTTTGCATGGAAGTTGTAGAGCTTCCTTGGAGCTTTTTATTGATACCAAATTTGTCAAATTTGTAGTTTTGGACCAAGAGTTATGAATTTTGGAAATTTCGGTTATTGCTATTCTCCTCCCCTAATCCGACCCTTGTTTAATCTTTTATTTATAAATTTTTCGTCCGATATCCGATTGATTTAGTTTTTGAAGCGTTAGATTTCTAAGACAATTATCTTCATCATAATGGAAATTTATAATTTTTGAGATTAAATTGAAAGAGATTGATTTAATCAAATTGAGTTAGATATTTTTCCGAACATGGTTCAGTCTTTTGAGAAATTCTTGATCTGTGAAGATCCAATTGAGTTGGTTTTTGTGGAAAATTAAAATAGAAACATGGGGCTACAAGTCTTATGAAGGAATTGAATTTCAATTTAGCCCCTAAGACTTTCAATTTCTGAATTGAGGTTCAGATTAGTGTTCAGTCTTGGATTAGAAAAATCTAAAAGTATTTTGGCCATAACTTTTGCTCTAGTCATCCAAATGAGGTGATTCTTGATTTGGATTAAACTAGATAAATAGGTCTACAATTTTTTTGAAGAAAGTGAATTTTAATTCTACCTCTAAGATTATCAAGTTTTGGATGGAATTAAAGTGTTGGAAAATGTTTTAGCATAATGATAGTACAAAATGTTTGGACTATAACTTTTGGAGTAGTGCACCAAATTAAATGATCTTGGTGACTTTATGAAATTAAGACAATGGGGAACATTTCTCTAGAAGGAAGTTTTGGCAAATTCTTTCAATTTGATGGTGAGAAAAATGTCCTAAAGTAAGCATGAATTGAAATAAAGCTCAGGGGCAATTTTGGAAGATCACTTAAAGAATTAAGGTTTTAGGCTTATATGGAAGGGTAATATGGTCATTTATCATTCATTAAAGACAAGAGACAATGCTGTTGTCGTTTTTATGTGTAAAAGCACGACTTTGGACTAAAGAAAGAAAAAAAGAACAAGAGAAAGAAGAGAGAAGAGAGGGTGCTTCGGTGGAGAAGGGAGGAAGAAGAAAGAAATAGCTAGGGTTTCGATTTTCATGGCTTCAAGCATGATTTTTTTCGTAGATTCAAGGGGAAAAAGAAGGAAGATGATGAAAGTTTCCTTCCAAGCCAAGAAAAATCCAAAATTGGAGAAGATGAAGGTAAGAGATGCATTTTGATCTTTGAGTTTTTCATGAATTTTTGGGTTAGATAGCTTGGAAATGGTATGGGTTTGTGATTTTCAAGTTCAATTTTGGTGATTTCTTAGTATTATTGGTTCAATTTTGGA
Source organism: Erythroxylum novogranatense (assembly GCA_029891385.1). Taxonomy (NCBI): domain Eukaryota; kingdom Viridiplantae; phylum Streptophyta; class Magnoliopsida; order Malpighiales; family Erythroxylaceae; genus Erythroxylum; species Erythroxylum novogranatense. Next base: position 16,861,174 of record CM057231.1, on the reverse strand, counting down.
TGATTAATTAATTAGGGTTTATGTTATTGAATTAGGGAAAATTAAGAAAAGGCTTTGGAGAATTGATGCTTGAGACAAGTTTCAAGCATGGAATTGAGTGGGTAATATGTTTATATTTTGAATTATAAGCTAATTATGTGATTTTGAAAATCAAGAAGCAAATGTTTTCAAATTATTGTTTATGTTAATGTTTGAAAATTATAATTTTGAATGATTAAATTCAATGCTTTTGGAATGATTTTAAGAAATTGAAATAATTATGGAATTCATTATTGTTCAAATGTTTTGAATAATTTGAGAAATTAATGATTTCATTGCTTGAATGAATGGGAATTCATTTGATTTATGATTTTGATAAATTGCAAAATTGTTGCATTCTTTGTTATTGATTGATTGAAAAATGGTTATGTAAATTATGATTTTAAGAAATTGCTATGATTTGTGCATTCTTTGTGTTTGGATGAATTAAGTTTTTGATATGTGAAATATGTGTCACATTATGCTTGATTATGACATGACATGAAAATTTGAGATTTTGAAATGTGCCTTCGGGCAATATGATTTTCAAGCATAAAAATGTGTTATATGGGTTTGGTTAGGTCTCATAAGTTAGAGTCAAGTGCACTTGTCTCGTTTTCATAGGCTTCGCTCGCCTGCCCGCTAGTAGCACTGGAGATCCGATTTCGGACTCCCATAAGTTCACAGCTACATTAAACCGCTATGCGAAAAAATGTAGTACGTTCTATTCGCGGCTGCACAAGACCGTTATGCGGGAATGTACAGTACGTTCCGTTTTGGACCGACCCAAATCGTTTTGATATGTTATGTATTTTGATTTGTGTTTATATGTAATGCATTCATGTTTCGATTTTATTTATGAATTGTGAAAAGTTTTGGAATTTCGAGGAATGAGAAAGTGAGGTTTTTAATCGTGAAAGTTTTGGAAACTGTTTATGAATGATTTGAAAAGTTTGAAAAATAAGCTTTCGATAAATTTCCTACTGTGAGATTTTTTTATTAAATGGCAAAAGTTTAGAAAATTATTTTGTTTATGTTTCAATTTATAAACATGTTATCTACGAGCAATAAGCTCACCCCCCTTCATTCTCATCCACAGGTGATGAGAAGAAGATCGGGTAAAAGGAAATGAGGGTTTCCGTTTGTATGTGTTCATATTGTATTATTGTTAAGTTAGATTGTTGCTGAGAAATTTAGAATTGTTGTGTATTGGGTACTTCGGATTGTGGTTATTGGTATTGTATATGGCTTGAAACGCCATAAAGGTTTTGTAAGCATTAAATTCATAATGGTAATGAGTTATGGAATTGTAGATGAATATGAATTATTAATTTATGTATGGATTTGAGTTATAAATTGGTGTATGATTATGGAATATGAATTGTGATTGTATATGAATATTATTGGATTGTGTTTGGATTGATTTATGAATTGGTACAGTAATTTGAGATATGAATGTGACTTGAAATGTGAATGGGATATGGATAATAGGAATTGAATATGAATGTGTTTTGGATTCCGGACGGGAGGTCCAATGATTCTGAGTTTTGATTGGGAATTTTAGAAGTGCGTTTAAAACTAATTGCAGGTTTTTGGGATTTTTTAAATATAGCCGTTATCTTTGCTCAAATTTTTTATGGCAAAGAAAGAATAAGAATAAGAATAAGACTTTGGTTAAAAGATGAAATTTTGGGATATGCATGAATGTATAAGAAGATTTTTATGAATTGAGATTTGCATGAGGATGAATTTCCAAAAGGGATATTATATTGTTTTGATTTGTATAAGTTTTAAATAAAGATGAAATGAATGAAAAAGAAAGAAAAAAATTTATACCTGAAATGATCGGCTTAGATTAAATGTCTTATGGTTTCCAACGCGATAGTTATCTACGCTATTTGTTTTCGGATGTCGGAGTAAGTTTTTGTTCTTAAGCGATTTGCTTTCGTTTTGGAAATTCGATTCCGCTTATGTTTTTGCTTTCGCTTTATGATTTTCGATCCGATCTTCGTTGATTCGATTCGCTTTCGTTTCTTTCGCCTTTGATCCGATTTGTGTTGTGCTTTTGTTTTGGCTCAATTTCGTTTGCGAGATTCGTTCTTTTGCTTCCGTTCTTTTCGTTTCTGCCACTTTGTTTTTCCGGTTTATGTATTCGTTTTCGATTTCGCTTTCGCCTTTCATTTCGCTTTTTTATGATCCGATGTTCTTTTGTTTTTCGATTTGTGCATCCGTATTTCCGTTTTTTGGTTAGGGTACGGTTCCAAGATCGGGTCCCAACAGAAGCAGTCTTTAAAACAATGGTATATTTGTTTTCATAACATAATCATTTTGTATGATTTTCAAATGATCGATGAAGACCATCGTGTGTATGTTAAGAGATCCAAAGATAAATTTGCAATTTTATCTTTATGCATGGATGATATATTGATTGCTTGTAATGATTGTGTGTTTCTTACGCAACTCAAAGATTGGTTATCATCTGAATTTGAAATGAAAGACATGGGTGAAACGGCATACATTCTTGGAGTCAAGATTTCAAAAGATTGTTCGAAGATATTGTTAGCGCTTTCACAAACGATGTATATTCAAAAAATTCTTGAATGATTCCGTATGCAAGATTGCAAACCAATTGATAATCATATTACTAAAAATGAAGGCCTTAGTAAGAGAAATTGCCCGTCCACCCCACAAGAAAGGGAACAAATGAAGAATGTTCCTCACTCTAGTGCAGTTGGAAGTCTTATGTACACAATGATGTGTACAAGACCAGATATTTGTTACGTTGTTGGGATGGTGAGCAGATTTCAATCAAATCTAGTCCAAGTATATTGGAAAGCAGTAAAGAGAATATTAAGGTGTCTAAAGGGAACTGTGGACTATGCATTATGTTATTAAGGCAATGATCTGTGTATACAAGGTATACAGATGCAAATTGGGGAAGAGATTTAAATGAAAGAAAATCTACCTCAGGATATGTATTCTTACTAAATCATGGAGCAATAACATGGAAAAGTAAGAAACAATCTTGAGTTACATTATCCACAATAGAAGCTGAATTTATAGCATTTTTAACTACAATATAAGAGGCTGTGTGGCTTCATTGATTCTTAGTGCATTTAGGAGTCATTAAAAGTGAAATTAATTCACCGACCATCAATCGTGATAATCAAGTGCAATAAACTATACAAAAGATCCCAAATTTCATTGTAAGACAAAGCACATAGATACCAAGTATAATTATGTGAAAGATATAGTTACCTGAGGAGAAATGAACATGAGATATATATCTACGCGAGATATCATAGCAGACCCAATGACGAAGTCAATTTCTAGAGATGTATATATTGGGCATGTAAAGCCACTAGGACTACGTAGATGTTGAAATGTACTGTTAAACGTTTTTCTATATATTTTCACTAAGTCTAATGTCATATGTTTGGATATAATGTATGATGAAGACTATACATTGTGTATCATTTGATTCATGAATATATGTGTTTGTGTATAAATATATTTTGGGATGAATCATAAATATATGAGACAGATTATAGATTAGCTCTCTCACACGAGAAATCACCTTTAGTGTTTATGCTCGTTAGAGATGAGACAAGTTTAAAGTTTATTATCTAGGTAATAATTGAGAGCGAGAAACTTAAACCATAAATGTCACAAGGAAATTGGTTCGAAGTGATTTATTAATCACTATATCTATCTTACGTTACTAGATGTGAGTTCTGAATAAGTATTTTAGTAGATAAGTGAACTCAAGTTAAACATTGAGTATGTTTGAACTATCATCTGTACGGTATTTCTTGAATAAAAGATGTTCAAGTTAAACGAAGTGGTAAATACTGTAGCACATAACTCGTATTATGTGTGCTCAACTGACCACAAAAAGGGATTAATGTAAGTCACAAGATCTCTTCTTACATTGTGTGAGACCCTTGGGGATGAGAAGAACCTCATCATATACCCTTATGACTCTTGTTTTATTCTTGAGAATTAAATTTAAGGTTTGCTACTTTAGGTTATTGCAAAAAGATCATGGAAGATGTGATCCTATGGAATAATTCTAGGAAAGCAAATTAAATTTAATTCAAAAGAGAATTAAGAACAGAGGAAGGTCATTTATTTTTTATCATTGACTCGCATGAAAAGTATTCATAGATGGTTATCGTCTCTTTAGTAGAGAACTTAAATACAATCATGACTCAAGAAACTAAATAAGATCAAAGAAAAATACAAACGCGAGATATGACCTAGGGTATAGCATACAATGTCTACTCAAGGACACATAAGTCCCATAATCAATTTGTTAATCGAAATGCCATATACTCCTAATAGATATATGGCATTGTACTCTCGTCGTATGCCAGTCACATTGGTTATTAAACAAGTAAGAGTATTTTAGAGTTTGTTTTTAAGATTAAACACATCATGTGTGAGTGGTAGATATAAGTTATTATTACACCCATAAAGGGTATAATAGTCCTTAGACTCATGAAATAACTACAAAGAGTAGTTATCTGAAGAATGCAACGTTATATATATGCATCTGTGTGTATGGTTGTCGATTCTTCTTCAATCAATAAAAAGACTACAAAAAAATAAACGAAGGATTCTACAATTAAAGTTGATGATAAAGTTCTTTAACCGGTGGAAGTATAACAATAAATCAAGTATGTGTTTTTTGTTTATAATATGCATATGTAAAGATCCTATTTAACATAATCTATGTGATTATATTTTATATTGATGGTTTCTAACACTTATACTACCGCAAGTGTAGCTCGTTTATTTGATGAGCATATTTTCAAGTTACATGGGTTACCTAAAACCATTTTTAGTGACAGAGATGCCACATTTACATGTTCATTATGGGCAAAATTGTTTAAATTGAGTGGTACTAAATTAGAATTTAGTTCTGCTTATCCCTCACAAAGCGATGGTCACATGGAGGTTGTTAATTGCACAATTAAAATGTACCTACTTTGCTTTATAAGTGATGGTCTGTTGGACCCCGTCTCCGAGTCCCAACATTCGGAAGCACACAAGCATACATAAGCATAGAGGACCCAAAACCGAACACAAACTGACCACAAATAGAGAAACTTTTTAATAGAAAATTTGGGATTTCCTTTTTAAGGAAAAAAAATGTTCCTCATGATCTCACGATTCCAACGTCACTGAAAACGCTCAATTTGAATTAGAAATGAAGGAGTTATGGTTAAAATACTAACTTAAAGAAAACAGTGAAAACTGACCCTCAACCGACTTCGTGTCAGAATTTGAAAACATTAGAGGTTATATTGCTGATCCCTTCATAAAACTTGTAGGTTTATGTCTCTAGTTTAATATAAAACAATAATCGCCTCAATCGGAACTCTATAGCTCAAGATATTTTAAAATTAGTAAAGTATATTCAGATTTGATCAGCCGACCTCCACACTTTGCTTCAAACCAACTTTTTTAATTTAAAAGCAATACTGACCAATCAGGTATAAAAAGATAGAAAATTTTCTTAGGATTCCATCGCTTCAAAAAACAGCTTAATCGGAGGTCTATGCAAAAAGTTATGGCCAAAAGAAGGGAGAGGGCTCAGTCGGCCAAAGACCGACCCCAAACGCGCGGACGCTCGGCATGAGCGAGCGACCAGCGCTCGCCCGCATGGACGAGCGGGGAGCGCTCGCCCGCATGAGAGCGACTAGCGCTCGCCCGCATGGAGGAGCGACCAACTCGCCCATCGCTTGCCCGCATGGGCGCCTGGGCAGCCTGTCCTGCAGCCCGACCTACCTAATTTCTAACCCTCATAACGTTTGACTCTGAGCTCCAAATTATAGACGGTTTGAATCGTTGGAAAGCTAAGAGAAAAATCTACATTTTTAAGAAGGACTCAAAGACAAGCTCAGCCACTAAGGGAATCAAAATTTTACTCTAAGACCGATCGACTAGCTCTACACAAAAAGTACTAGAACTTACAAACGCCATAACTTTTGACCCAAGACTCCGAATTTAACAAACTTAGTGTCTATGGAAAGGTAAAAGAATTATCTACAATTTTCATGAAGATCACAGACCTAAAATCCAACTCTATAAGGGTCAAAAGTGGACTCCAAGCTCTGCCTGACAATCTGCCATTTAGACAGCACCTGCATATAATTCTAACGACTCACACCTTGCAATCAATACCTCAAAACTAACTCATTACACCTCATGAACAAGCTCTACAGCTCGTCTAGCACCTTCAACAAGTCTAACTGATCCTATTCAACCTAAAACAACCCAAAATTTGCAGCACAACACAATATACTCAAAACTGACCGCATGAGCACATCAGCCCAGAATTGGCAGAACTTCAACAGCTATTCAATAACTAAAATACCCATACACATACTATTTCAAGGCCACATGCAGCTCACAAATCAACACTAACACATGATAAAGAGAGTACTAGAGCTCTCATTCTCTTCTCAAAACATAAAGAGTTCAATCATAGCTTTAAGTACATATCGGCATATCCATCAAAAGTCAAGTACAAAATACAAAATACATGAGATGCTCAATGCTTATTATGCTTATAAAGCTATCCAAGAGTTAGTTACTAAATTAATACAAAAGTGCCTAAATCTTGGAGTTATGTCTGATGCCTTGCAAGGTTCCGGGTTCAACTTGAATTTACACCTGAGGAGGGAGAATGGGGTGAGCTAACATGACTCAGTGGCTAACATGTTTATAGCCATCGAGTAACGAGCCACACACAAAACACACAATTACAAATTCAAAACAATGGCAATTTATCATATAAAACACCAATAACCCAAAAATCATCACATAAGGCATAGCATGAGAATTTATATCAATCAATCATATATTATTCATCATAAACACAATTAAATGCTAAAATGCACACAATTGGCTCGAGAGTTCCATAAACACGACGGAAACCGAAGTTTACCGTAAACACGACGAGTCCATTTTTCGGATCTCGTAAGCCTCAAGCAGGCAGCCGGGAGAAGGCTAAGGGGGGTCAACGTGCACGTGACTATCGAAGTAGGTTCTCTCTTGCCCAATCACAACCAATTTATGTTTACACATTAAGGCACAAGCATAGCATTTTATGCTTCTTTCATTCTATCAAATCATCATAGTTTCTTTCTTTTTCTTGCAAACCAAATGAAAACACTTTCAATATACACACCATTTAACAAAGATAGCACACATAGGGTATTTGCCCATTACACAACAACTATAAAAATGTCACCCACTTATCGTCGGTATCCGAATTCAAGATTTCCCTTCCTCCTTGTCTTGAGTGGGATTTTCTTGAGTTCCTTCAATTAAATCATACTTTATTCAATAAATACATTTTAAAAGAAAGTCATAATATTCATAAATCAAGCAAAGATGAAAATAAACTTTAAACCTAACCTACCCATAGGACATTTAAGCTAGAATAACCATAACCTTACTTAGAAAATCCCAAAAATCCATAGATCTCACCTTTCTCTCTATCTTTCTTCAATCTCTACACAAACCCTAACTTCCATTTCATCCCATTTTCGAATCTAACATAAATAAAGATGGAACTAACCTCTAATAAGTCGATTTCTCTTCTTTTTCCTCTTCTTCAAGCTTCCTACGACTCTCTTCCACTTAACCGAAAGTTCTCTTTTTCCTTGCTCACGTTTTCTCTCCTTCTCTTCTTTTCCTTTTGTGACTTACGACAATCTCTCTTCTTCTCCTTCTTCCTTTAATTCATTTAACTCTTTTATTCTCATCTTAAAAGCCTACCTCAAAACTACATAGTTTTGAGCTCTCCTTCTAACAATCCCTTTTTGGGCTCTCCTCCTCACAAGCCCACTACACATAATCCACTTATTTCTAATCCTCCTTCTTCTTATTCCACTTATTCTATAAAGCCCATTCTTTCCAACATTAAATTCTAACCCTTCACTTGATTTCCCAAAATTCTAATTCCCAATCATACATGCTAATCCCAAGACTCAATAAAATATATATCTATATAAACACATAATTAAAGCAATTAAAGCAAGAATAGCAAATAAATTAATAAATAATTAATTAAATAAACGAAAAAAAATTTCGGGGCCCAACATGGTCCCTGTCGCTGGATGCGTTGGCTACCATAGATGGAGTATAGTTATAACCAGTTACCACTCTTCACTCAAAAATGCCTCCTTTTAAGTGGTATATGGAAGACCTTCTCCATCACTACTCTCTTATCGTCCAAGAAGACTAGACTTGAGGCGGTGGATCAAGAACTTAAAGCATGGGATGAAGTCTTACGGGACGTTTAGGATTGACTTATCAAGCTCAAAATTCCATAAAAGCACCTATGATGCTAAACAGAGACTTGTTCGTTACCGACCTGGGGATCTAGTCCTTTTAAAGCTTCAACCTTAACGACAAGTCATGCTCACTACTAAAGGTACTCCAATCCTTCCCCTGGTTTTTACAGGCCTTTCTGCATCATTGGTAAATTTGGTTTTGTTACTTATACATTATATTTGCCTCCATCCAAATTACATGTTTTCCATGTCTATCGTCTTAAACCTTTCCACGGGACATCCTTACTCTTTGAACCTTCCCTTCCTCCTTTATCCCATGGTGAATTACATCCAATACCTCAAGCTATTTTAGACGCCAGGATCTTCCAAAACCAACCCAAGTGTTAGTCTATTGGTCTGACTTATCTCCCTAAAAGTGTCTTAATCTGTCCAGTATGATTCTTTGTCTTGATGGCTAAAACCGAGCAGGCTGAACAGAGCGAGACGAAGCTGTAGCCGATAGGATGTTTGGTTGTGGTAGAAAAAACATAAAAAAACTGTTCAGCCTCTTAAAGATGTGTTTGGTTGTAATGGACAGAACGAGAAAATTGTGTCAATGACAAAAATGCCCCTTGTACTTAAGATGATTAACAATGTGTTATGAATTGATAAGTTTATTACGAATGAGAAGCTTTATTTAAAAAGTGAACAAATAATAATAATAACAATTTCAAATTAAGATTGAATAATAATAATAATAATAATAATAATAATAATAATAGTAATAATGATAATAATAATAATAATAACATTTATTATTGATAATAATAATAATAATAATAATAATAACAAGAACAAGAACAACAAAATTAAATTGAATTAATAAATAAGGCTACATGTATAATCATAATTAGACATATTAATAATAATTTCAAATTATATGATAATGATAATGATAATAATAATAATAATAATAATAATAATAATAATAATAATAATAATAATAATAATAATAATAATAATAATAATAATAATAATACTAATACTAATAACCATAATGAATACAATAATAATAACAATGATGGTGATGATGATGGTGATGATGATAATAATAATAATAATAATAATAATAATAATAATAATAATTATTATTATTATTATTATTATTATTATTATTATTATTATTATTATTATTATTATTATTATTATTATTATTATGTTATTATTATTATTATTGTAATTATAATAATAAATAGTATGTTATTATTTTACAAATAATAATAATAATGATAATAAGAAAGTAATTACAATTTCTTATTGATAATATTAATTATGTGCAAACACAACATCTAAGCATTCATTAAATCAATTACATGTATTCTTTACTATAGTGCATCCATTGAGGCATCGATCCCATCCCGAATCATCTCTTGGTTTAACATCGGTATAGCGAATACCATTACTTACAACTTTTCACGCTTTCGACGTTGAGTTAAACTCGCATAAGCAACATATCATATGAAGCCTCAACCTAAAGCGAATTGCTCCTAGCACTGGTCCGCAATTCCTGACGAGTAGGAACCAAACAAGAAAAATAAAAACGAAGGGTAACACGGAAATTACGATATATATCGCACCTTTACGCAATCGGCACTCCTTCGAAATCAAAACTTCATTTCTTGCTCGTATATAAGCAAAAGCTTGGCTTATATAGTTATATATCCATGCTCTCCGGTCTACAAACCCATTGGATTACACCAAATAGGTCAAAAAAGAATTTAATGACACTTTTGAGGAGAGATTTGGATAATAAGGCACACCATAACCAAACCGCCTAAGACATACGAGAAAGCTGAAAGCATTAAAAAAGATACATATTAATGGACCAGCGAAACAAGGACACGAAATAAATACTCCCATTAGCTATCTAATCATCTCCATGGATGTACCAAAGAAAGGAACATGGTGGCGCAGCGACGAAGAACATAGATCATCGCACGTTGTTCTTGGATCAAAGAAGCACATTTCCTTATGAAACCATGACCCTTCTTGTTATTCTTTGCTGGGGTTTTATTTAATCTCCTATCGTTTACATGTATTCTTTACTATAGTCTGCATCCATTGAGGCATCGATCCCATCCGTAAGCTCTCTCCGGTTTAACATCGGCATAATAATACCACTACTTACAACTTTTCTTGCTCGACGTTGAGTTAAACTCCGCATAAGCAACATATCATATGCAGCCTCAACCTAAAGCAAATTAGAAGTGGTTCTGCTGGATTCTGGCGGAACTGTACGTTGCCGTTTGGATCCATAGAGTTGGCTGCTTTCTGTGGAAGCTTCAACGTAAGGATCCCTGCAAAACAAAGAAGGCACATCGGGAGTTGTGTCCCGATTAGCCCCTCCGACGCTCAAGTCAGTCTTTTTGGTGAAGGTGAGGTTGCTATATGCAGAGAAGACTAGGTTATGATTTCGTACCTTTGTTACGATAGAATTATACCTTATATATGAGCAACAATTAGGTTTAGATCTTTACGTGTGTATGGGAGTCTCTCACATGCGGACGGGCAGAGGAGAGCTTAGATCGGGCTTGGGCTTGACATAGTTATTAGGCATGAGACCGATCTTTGGTCCAATCGGCCCATGCATCGTTGAGACTGGGTTCTGGCCCAATTCAGCAGACCCGACCATAAGCCCCCCTACTCATCGAGTCCGGCGAAGAAGGTCGAAAGGAGTATGTTAGATTTTGTTGCTCGTCGCTATCTCATAGCTCGTAAGCAAGACAGCTAAATAAGGTGGTCGATCGGTCGAGATATTGGCATTTTAGCTCGGTCATGGGACAGCTCGGGTAGTCCCGTCGGTCGGATCTTGATTAGTTGTCGCGTGTTGCTCGTCTTGGGATCGGTCGGTTGAGTACTAACCGATCGGCCTCGGCACTTATTGCATGACGACTCGCGCTAAAGCGGTCGGTGGTCATCATTAGCGAAAGCGTGAAGGTACTTGAAGCATTTATTATTTGTGGCGCGTGCCTCGGCGACTTTTCAAAATCCGAAGCGTATCGTCCTTATAGAATTATGCGGTTGTCTCGTACGTCCTTTCAACTGTTCGCGCCACTTCGGATTTCGATTAACCCTAATTTATCTCCGTTCAGATCATGCCGCGTGTCCGGGCATAGCTCGAATTTTCTCCACGCGTCAAGTTTTGACTGGATCGCAATTCGAAAGTTTCCTTATAAATGTCCAGGATCGACAGACGGTTTGGTTTTCTTCACGCTCATTTCGTTCTTGCTTTCCTCTTCTCTTTCTTATTCTCAGTTTCCGGAAGTTTCCTTCAGCGTTGCACAAATTTCCTACCTCATACCACTAAATAGGTACGTCCCTTTCCGTCATTTTCCTCTTCTAAATTTCCTCTTGGTGAGCATGTAGTCCCGGTTCTCAAGTGGGGTTTCTCGAGGATGATGTCGCGAAAGAGCGCTCAAGTTTCATTGAGGCGATGGCGATGTCGAAGAGGTTGGAAGATGTCGAAGAGATTTCGACAAGAGAGCCGAAGGATGGGCTAGTCGTTAAGGAGCTGCCCAAAGGCAAATCGAGGATGTCCGCGGCGGAGTTGAGTCGATCGATTCTTAGAAATGGAATCCCTCGATCCTGGGAGCCTAGGCTGGCCTCAGCGAATGAAAGAATCCACAACAGTACAAGTGGGTGGTTTGCCGTCTCTGAAAATTTCTTCTCGATCGACGGCTTGAGACTACCGTACATCCCGATCGTGGATGAAGTGTGCGCTGATTATCAACTAAAGCCGAGTCAGATTCCTCCGAATGGGTGGAGGTTCATTAATGGCCTTGCTTTGTTGTGCCACCAGTTTGGTTGTCTGCCTTCGGTCAATATCCTGCGCCACTTTTTAAGAATGAGCCAGAGTCCGAGCTCTGGGGGTGGGATTCCTTCCCTGATGTATAAGGATGCCCGGTATCACCCACTAGAATGACTTCAAAATTACCGGTGACGAAAAAATATTTCTTCGTGAAGCCTCGGATCTTCCTCCGAGTCCCAGTGGAGGTATCCCTAGCGGCGATGGAATGACTCGTCGAGCCTATTCTTTTTAGGGAGGAGCGGAGGTGGTCGGCCGTATAAAGAACTCGGCCAATATAACCCTTCGGCTTATTTGGGGATACGGTGGGGGCCTAGCCAACTCTTTCTGATTGACCCCATGCAGGTGGCAGGCTAGGAGAGGAACCGCCCACCCGGTTGACCCTCATGGTTGAATTATTTTCATGCTTGTAGGTTTTGGTTCGATTTCTAACACCTTTACGTTGTTTGTCAGCCATGGTCAAAGTTCATGCTTTCGCCGGCCCACCCAAGTCTGCCAAGGGTAAGCGCAAGGTCGCGAGGCCTTCAGAGGCCAGAGGACAGGAGGATAGGAGAGAGGCCAGTTCAATTGTCGCTCGGCCCGTTACTTCCGAGCGGCAAGATGTCCCTCTTGCCATTTCCAAGCCATCTGCGACACCTATTGTGGTCGTCCCGACTGGTGAGTGCCTGGTTGTTATCGAGGAAGAGGAGGAGAGTGAACGACCTCTGAAGAGGAGAAGGGGGCTCAAGTAGCCGACCGAGCTCCTCGTCCTTTGGACCGAAGCAAGGGGAAAGAGAAAGTGGGAGATCGTGCTGCCCCGTCAGCCAAGGGTAAAGAGAAGAAGCAAACGGGGAGAGTTGACAAGTGGGAGTCGGCGATTAGCCTTGATAACAATGCTTCGATTGCCAATGTCGAAGTGGCTTTTCATATCGCCGAGAGGGTCATTCCTCCTTCGGACGAGGAGCGCTATGATGCGTTGGATGTTGAGGAGTTGACGGGTCGTGCCATCCGCAATTCCATAAGGGAGGTGGCTTTCACTTTGTCCATGCTTCAACGCATCGAGCTGCTGGATCGGGAAGTCCGTTCCCTCCTGGAGCAGGTGGACGGTTTAAAGACCGAGCTCTCGGAGGCCAGAGAGGAATGAGACTTCTCCCGGGTTCAACTCTCTTCTGAGGAGGAGGAGAAGAAACTCTGGGAGGAGGAGCGTGACATCCTGAGAGCTCAGCTCGCTTCGGGAGAGGAGGAGAGGAGCGCCTTGAAAGCTCGGCTCACCGCGGAGGAGGTTGAGAGGGTAAGGGCGATGGCAGCGAGGAACAAGCTGTCCGAGGAATGTGCGGTGTTGCGAGGGAAGCTGGAGTCAGAGAGGGTGCTTAAGGACAAATCCCTCGAGGACCAGGCGCAAACTGAAGATACGCTGAGGAGGGTGCGAGCCTCCGTAAAGGAACAAAGGATCGAGGCGATCATGCGATGGCAGAGGCGGTTCTTGCAGGAGGAGTGTTTGGAGTACTCCTGTGACTTGGCCCTCATGATCCTGAAGAATTGCTATAACGCCTGCGTTTCTGAGGAGTCGGACGGTCCTCCGTTTGAGGGATTTGCCGAGCCGCTGCTTCCTACCGCCCTTGGCCTCTCTCTGGAGGAAGTAAGGGAGAGAGCTATGGAGGACCGAGGGTCAGTCCCGGTTGAGAAGCTGGACCTTAGCTCGGCTGAGGGGGACGAGCTTCCTTGCGAGGATACTTCACCGGTCGCTCCCTTGGACCCTACTCCCGTTTCGACTTTTCCGCCCGCTTCCGAGACCTCCCCTGGGCATCCACCCACTTCTCCTTCTGTGGATTTTTGAAGCTCACCTTGTCGGGCTTGTGACCAGGGCGGATTCACATTAATGTAATCTTTACTTTTGCTTCATTTTTCTGATGTCATTTTCCGTATTTATATTCTTTACTTTCGATGTATGGTGAATTTTAATGAAGTTGCTCATAGTCGACCAGCTTCGAGGTTGACCTATAGTAGAGTCCGAACCGAGGTCCCAGGGATCTCGTTTTGGCGACCGGTCGACCGCAATCAATCTGTGTCAATGCCGAGCGAGGGTCCCAAGAGTCTTGTCTTGGCGACCTGACCAAGCAATAGGCGAGGGCGATCGATGGTCCCGAGAATCTCGTTTTGGCAACCTGGTCGATCGATAGTCGAGGCCGAGCGGTCTCAAGGATCCTGTCTTGGCGACCTGGCCGAGCAATAGGCGAGGGCGATCGATGGTTCCGAGGATCTCGTCTCGACAACCTGACCGACCGTAGTTGATCTATGGAGATGTCGAATGAGGCGAGCGAGGGTCCCAAGGATCTTGTCTTGACGACCCGACCGACCGTAGTCGATCTATAGAGATGCCGAACGAGGCGAGCGAGTGTCCCAAGGATCTTGTCTTGGCGACCCGACCGACCGTTGTCGATCTATGGAGATGCCGAACGAGGCGAGCGAGGGTCCCAAGGATCTTGTCTTGGCGACCGACCAATCAATAGTCGATCTATGGAATGCCGAACTAAAGCACGAGGTCCCAAGGATCTTGTCTTGGCGACTGTTGGCCGTAGTCGATCTATGGAATGCCGAACGAGGCGGCGAGGTCCCAGATCTTGTTCTTGGCGACCGACCGTCGTAGTCGATCTATGGAGATGCCGAGCGATGGCGGATTGGATTTTCTACTCTTTGCCACATATAATGGAACTTTTTTATTGCCAAGAAATCTGAAAACCCCTTTATTGATGATAATGAGGGCGTGAGCCGTTAAAAAACCTGTCTGGCAGGGACAGAAAAAAAGGTTCCCACGTGTTGTATACAAAAACAATAATAAGCAAAGATTAACTAAAGTAAAACTTATCTATTGGTAGAACGCCTTCAAGTTTCGAGAGCTCCAAGGCCTTGGTAGAACCTTCCCTTTCGCATCGCGTAGGATATAAGAGCCATGCCCGGCTTGCTTAATCACTCGATAGGGTCCTTCCCACGCCTGTTCGAGCTTTCCAGGATGCTTCCCAGCCGCCTCAGCCTTTCGCAGGACGTATCCGCCTACCTTTACATCGCTCGGCTTTACCCTTCAATTGTAGAATTTGGTCGCTTTTTGTCTGATGGCTTCCGAGCGAGTTGCTGCCCTTTCTCTGTCCTCACTGAGGAGAACGAGTTCTGCTCTGCGGGCTTCATCATTCCGTTCTTCTTCGTAGTTCGACACCCTTTGGTTGTGCAAGACCACTTCTACGGGAACTAAGGCTTCTGCCCCAAAGGTCATCCTGAATGGTGTTTATCCTGTGGCTCCGTTCGGTATGGTTCTGTACGCCCATAATACTTCTTCTAATTCTTCCACCCAAGTCCTTCGTCCGTCTAGGCGCTTCTTGAGAGCACTAATTATTTTTTTGTTGGTATTCTCCGCAAAGTCGTTGCTCCGAGGGTGAGCTACTGAGGTTAACTGTAGTCTTATCTTTAGTCGGTCGCAGAAGTCTCTGAACTTATCGTTATCGAATTGTCGACCATTGTCTGTAATCAACACCATAGGCATCCCAAAGCGATTTAGTATATTTCTTCTCACGAAATTCTCCACCTTTTGTTCGGTGATTGTGGCGACCGCTTCCGCTTCAACCCACTTGGTGAAATATTCCACTGCCACTATCAAGAACTTCTTCTTTCTAGGAACGAGAAGGAAAGGTCTCATTATGTCCATCCCCCACTGAGCAAAGGGGATGGGATGGCTTACGATTTTCATCCTTTCGGTCGGTTGATGAGACAGGCTATCATTTTTCTGACAAGTCTCACACCGGTCGACCTTCTCCTGGCAGTCTCTTCTCATTGTTGGCCAGTAGTACCCCTGTCTGATCAGTCTGTGAGCCAACATTCTGCCTTCTACATTATTTCCGCACATTCCTTCATGGACTTCGGCCATTGCCTGCTCGGCTTCTTCTTCATTCAAGCATCGAAGCAGTGGTCAGTCGTAGGATTGCTTGTATAAAGCGCCGTTAATGACCGTGTACTCGGCCGCCTTTATTCTTAGTTTCTTGGCCTTCGATTCTTCTTCTGGCTGTGTTCCCTCTAAAAGGTAACGTGTGATCGGTTCCGTCCAACTCGATCGACCGGTACTTACGTCGAGAACTTCCTTGGCTTTTTGAATACTAGGCCGGTCTAGTCGCTTGACCAGAATGTTATTTTTGGCGTCTCGATCTGAGGCCATTTTGGAGAGCGCATCCGTTTTAGCATTTTGAGCTCGTTCTATCTTGTTGATCGAGTACTACTCGAAATTACTTAACTCCCGCTTTACCAGCTCCAAGTACTCGATCATGCTGTTCCCCTTAGTTTCATACTGCCCAGTGACTTGGCCGACCACCACTTGGCTATCGCTATATATCATTAGGTGCTTCACCTCCATCTCCTTAGCTAGCTGGAGGCCGACTATCAGAGCCTCATATTCTGCCTCGTTATTGAAGGCCTTGAATTCTAGCCGAAGGGCGTATTCCACCTTTTCTTCCGTATGCAGGTCGATTAATAACACTCCTGCTCCGCATCCTTCAGCGTTGGACGACCCGTCAACGAACAAGCTCTAGGCAGGGAACTGCTCGTCCTTCGAGCTGGGTTGGCTCATCTCTGCGATGAAGTCTGCCAACACCTGTGCCTTAATGATCGTCCGGGGTTTGTATTGTATGTCGAATTCTCCCATCTACCGCCACTTTATTAGTCGACCAAGTTCGGGCTTTTGAAGGCCTTTGCTGAGGGGTTGGTCGGTCCATACCTCAATGGTATGACTTTGGAAGTAGGGTCTTAGCTTCCGGGCTGCCATTATCAAGTAGAGGGCTAGTTTCTTTATAGGCGTATCGCGCGTTTCGGTCCGGTCAATACTTTCTTGGCGTAGTAGGCGGTGTTGTTCGCTTCCTCGATCGAATAAGTATCTGCTGTTGATCGACCCTCCGTGAATCGCCAAGTATAAATCGATTCTCTCCTCTACCAAAGCTTTGCGGGATAGGCGGGCTAGACAAGTATTGCTTTAAGTGTTGAAAAGCTTTCTGCATTCGTCCGGCCATTGGGACTGGGTCACGTTCACTTTCCTCAAGATTTTGAAAAATGAGAGGCACTTGTCTCCCAATCTGAAATAAACACCTTAGAGAGGCTATCCAACCGGTCAATATCTGCACTTTTTTTAAGCATTGGGGCGAGGGCATTTGGATGATGGCTTCGATCTTCTTTGGATTAGCTTCAATCCCCCGTTGAGTGATCATAAACCCTAGGAATTTTTCGGATGCGACCCAAAAACGCAATTTTCTCGGTTGATTTCATCCAAATTTATTCGTGTCCGAAGACTTCTTGAGATCCTCCACATGCTTCGAGGTCTGTCTTACTTTGACCACCATATCATCCACATAAGCTTCCACCGACCGGCCGATCTGCTTCTTAAAGACCTCCATGACGAAGTCGTTGATAGGTCGCTACCATGTTCTTCAAGCCAAAAGGCATTACTTGGTAGCAATATGTGCCTTGGTCGGTTATAAAGCGGTCTTTTCTTCGTCTTCGGACTCATTTGAATCGATGATAGCAGAAAGCATCCAGTAGTCGGAAGTTCATGCCACGAGGTGAGTCTACTAACTGTCGATATTGGGCAAGAAGAAGCTGTCCTTTGGACATGCTTTATTCAGATCGGTGAAATCAATGCACATTCTTCACTTCCGTTCTTCTTTTCACTAAAACCACATTGGCGAGCCATTCAGGTACTTGACTTCTGGATGAACCCTACCGAGTAATTTCTCTACTTCTTTCTCGATCACTCCTGTCGTCGCTCCTTCACTTGTGTCATCGCTTTTTGTCTTATCGGCTTGTAGTCATGCAGAATACCAAGGGAGTGCGATGCGACTGATCGAGAAATTCCAGGCATATCGCTCGGTATCCAAGCAAAAACCGATCTATTTTCCACCAAACAGCCTGTGATTTCTTTAACGAGGTCTTTCTGCAGCCGGAACCTAGGTTTGTGAATTTAGAGAGGGGTTGGCTTCGTCGATCGACGACCATTGCGTTTCTTCCATCGGGTTCATCCTATCCATCTCCTCATCAACTCTCACATCAAGAGAGCTCGTCGGGACTACCGCCCGTCTAATGTTTTGTTTCCTAAAGTAACACTCCTCACGATTCTCTGCGACCCCGACAAAGTCTTGATTCCATGAGGCGTTAGGAATTTCATCGCTGGTAGTATGTAGAGACAACCGCTCTAAGGCGTTACGGTAGCTCGTCCGATTATTCGTTGTATGCCCTTGAAACTTCAATGACTAGAATTCAACATCCCTTTCTATTTGGCACGGCTTTTGCCCTAATTTCACTTTTAAATAGACTCGGCGAATGGGTAGGTGATGCTCCAGCTTACCCTTTGATAGGTCCGCCTACGGGCGATGAGTCGATCTTGGGTACCTCCATCTGCTTGAAGGCCTCATAATACAACAAGTCGACCGAGCTGCCCGTATCAATCATCACCCGCTTCACCTCGTAGCCGTCCATGTTCAGGTTTACCACGAGGGCGTCATCATGAGGGCAACTTACTCCATCAAGGTCAGACTTATCGAAAAATATCATCCCGTCGCTCTCCCTCCGCTTTTTAGTGGATGAGTCTCTGCCGACTTGTTTGGCATATCTTTTTCTCCCTTTAGCGGTGGATCCCCCTGTTGCATTTCCACCGAATATCGTGTTAATGACCCCAGTAGGTCGGTCGTCTTGTTGTCCAGCGTTTCTATCGTTTCTTTCCCTCGATCGTCCTCTCTCTTCTCGTCGATTATCTGTATTCGCATTCTGCCTCCCTCCATCATTCCTTTCATTTCGCCTCCAGGGCGGTCGCCTATTGTCTGACCGACCTGTCCTGCGCTGATTATCCCGATCGGCATTTTGTTCGTGCCTCACGAATCGGCCTAACCTTCCCCTTTGTATGAGGAATTCGATTTCTTTTTTCAACTGCCAGCAATCTTCCGTATCATGACCAACCTCTTTGTGGAAACGGCAATATAAGTTGGGGTTCCTATCCTTGTAGGGAGTCTTCATTTTATCGGGTTCTCGGATAGTTTCCTCATCCACTCTCATGGCCGCCAGTACTTCTGCATATCGCCTGTTAAGCGGGGTGAACTCCTGTCGATATCCCTGTCGATCGGTCGGCTTTCTCCACTCGGTAGCCTTTTGCGACTTGTGCGAATTGCTCGCCACATCATTTGGCGGCGATCATCCATCTGACGCCTCGTATTTTTCAGCACTTCTTCGAGCTGAATGTACCTATCTGCCTTGTTTCTTATTTCCTGAACGGATCGGGGCTGATTGAGGGCTAACGACTTTTTGAACTCCTCATCCCTCGTGTTGCTCATAAGCGCGACCAACATAGACGAGCAAGTGAGGTCGGGGACCTCGACCGCTCCGTTATTGAATCGAGTGATGAACTCTATGAACTTTCATTCCTTCCTTGGGTAAGTTGCATCATCTCCAAAGTCGCTCTTCAGGACCTTCTTTGGTGGCGAACTAGTTCAGAATAACAACCGAAATCTTGAAGCATGTGATCTGACTCGGGGGCAAGCTGTTGAACCATCGCCGAGCTCCCTCTTGGAAGGCGTGTGAGAAAGCCTTACACTTTGGATAGCGTCCGGACACAATGTAGATTCATCATGGATTGGAAGTCTTGTAGGTAATCCAGGGCCCAGTATTTCGATATATTTTTAGGGGTTGGTATTTTGGTACCAAAAGGAGGCTATCCAAAATTTTCGGAGTGAAGGAGAGTCAGATTTGTACCATCGGGTGATCTCGGCGGAAGCTCATAGCTGCGTTAATCCGATCATCCACGATTTTCTCTGGGCTTCGGTTGGGTGGTGATCGGTGGTCATCTTTGATGCGTCATGCTGCTGCCGTAGACGGTAACATCCCACCCCCTACTGGAAGGATAAAATAGTAAATTTGGCATAGGACTGTTCATGCATAATAGGATTGGTCTACAGTAGCAATTGTGCACATGAAATTTCTGTACATGCATACATGATAATCTCGGTTTGCGTGCCTCAGACAATTTTATCGGGATTAACGGAGTTATTGGGTTTGAAAAAAATTATTCTGAGTGCGCCATAAATTGTTTTCTATTTTAAAGGATTTTCAGGAATTTATCTGGATTTTTCCGGAGAAAATTCCCAGACCGGAAAAATCGCCAATTGGCGAATCAGTCGATTTTTGGTAGCGAAAATTGCTACCCAATGGCACTGTATTCTTGGGTATATTATTTTGGGATTGACCATTTGCGTTGATTGGGTTCGTTTTTTATCTGGATTAAAGAATTAATATGTTGACTTTTCTTTAAACCTTTGAACAAATCACATTTTGCCACCTAGCCTCTCATTACCTTCTCCTTATCCTCACCCACGATTATGCTTCAATTAAGCATGAAACAATTGGTTTTGTTGGCTAGACAATCGAAAATGGGGTAGGAAAGTGGATAATTGATTAAAGTATATTATAGCTTTCTTTGACTTTTCTTTGAAAAGTTAAGCCAACCTTCTTTTGCCACCCATTCTCCTTCATTTAATGCATACGAATCACATGTCTTGGTTTTATCATTTTCTCCTACGGTTTTTGCCATGTGAATGGAATAAAAATAGTAAGTTGATAAGTGTTTCAAGATACTCATCCAAAGCTCTCCCATTTTACTCTCTCACCATCGAATTCTCTTCCTTCTCTCTCAAAGTGAAACCTTCCTCTAGTTATTCTACTCTCCTTGGTATGATGAGTTTTGTGCATGCTAGAGAAGTGAAGGGGGTTGGTGTTTTGGTGTTTCAAGTGTAGAAGTTAAAAGTTGGTAGTCGAAGCTTTAAAGGAGGCTTTAAAGTAGGTAAGTGTTCATTTAAGGTTTAAGCTTTAAATGATGTTTTCATTTGGAACTAAATGTCATGGTAGTTAGAAACATTGAATGGGAAGTTGGTGCATTTATTATGTTTATGGATGCATTAAATTGATGACTATAATGGCTTGAATTAATGGGTGTAAGGTTAGGGTTAATTATGAAGTGAAAGTAGGATGATTTAAATGGTTTTAACTTGATTGGAATTGCTTTTTGATGATGAATTGTACATAGGAATTTCGAAATTGAGTGCTGCACATTTTTGACTATTAGCCCTAGTGCATGTATGAATGTTGTAAGAATTGATTTGCGTTCTTTTGGATGCCTAATAATGTGTTAAAGGCATTGGAAATGATAGAAACTAAGGTTGGACCAAAGCTGGAAATTTAGGGTTTTAACCAATTGTACTGTTGTGAGCATAACTAATTGTGTAGGAATGCAAATGAGGTGAGGTTTGTGACCACTTAAACTTTGTGATGTTAGCTACCTTTTTGTGTGAAATAGGTGTTGTCCAATTTTAGCTTTAAGAGGGTGCAATTTGGCTTGGAAAGTTACTGCTCTTAACTGGAATGAACAGTACCCGAAATCATACCCTAGAGTTTTGCTAATTTTTCTAAATTAATTGATATGGAATTAGGGAAAATGGTCTTCATGAGAGTTGAAGCCTACATTGTTAGCTTTCCATTTCCACTGATCTTGTAATTTTGTGATCTGTATATTGGGAGTTATGCATTGTGGAATGTTGACTGATTTTCTGTCATTTGTGGAAACCTAGCCTAATTGTCGATTTTGTGAGCTTTCTGATTGGAAGCAATTTTAGAAATTTTTGTAACTAGAATTGGCTTTGGTGATCTTCTGAAACATTGTATAGAAAGAAATTATCTTGAAATTTATATATTGCATGTAATTTTTGGATGTCAGATTTGGGAGTAATGAATTTGCAAAACTGAACCTACATTAGGTTTCTCACCGCTTTATACTGATCAGTACATTGTTTGGCAGATTTGAAATTGTTAGAGGTTGAATTGGAATTTGGGTTCTCCTGAAAATTGAAGTTTGAGATCTTATCTTTTCAGGGATATAAAGTAGTGATTTGTTTGACATTTGTGCTAGGAGATATATTGGTTGGAAATTTACTGCTCAGATTGGGACAGTTTAATAGACAGATGCTTCGGTGAATTATTTGACCTAGTTAGTAAATGAATTAGGATTTTGGTTATTCATGAAAGTTTTAGATAACATTGTGATATTGATGAGCATATTTATTATGTAATTTTTGACTGAAGAGAATGAAAGTTACTGAATTTACAATATACTGTACTTTGTTGAGTGACTTTGAGTGAGCATTAGCTTTCATGGGATCTTTGACACCCTTAGGGGTGGAATTACTTTGAATGGTCTAAATGAAACTTGTAGAGCTTGTCATGATCTTTCCAATGAGATGTGGTTTATAGTTTTCTGATTTGTGTGCAAAGAGTTATGGATGTTGGAAGTTTGGTTGGAAATTAGGGAAAAAAATGAAAGGAAATAAGGGTTATATATTAATATGAATTTTGGTTTTTTTTGTGAATAACTTTTTCGTCCGACGTCAAATTGACCTGATTCTTGAGGCATCGGATTCAGTGAATATTTAATTTCATTTTCTGAGAGATTGGGGATTTTGGACGGGAAATTGATGTGAGTCCGGGTAATGGACCGCTAATCACTGTTTTATTTAATTTGAGTGATTATTTAATTGGGGACCTATTAAGGTCCAAATTGAGCGCCGTTAGCGTCATTGGTTTTCTAATTTTTTTAAAACGGATTTTTTCTAATGAAAAAAAGGGAGATTAGGGCCGGGAATTCATGAACATGCATTCTACACCTACATGTGTATTATTAACGAATTCGGATTGAAATTTTAGTGATCGTTTTACTCTCTGATTCTTTTAGAGGCCCAATTGGAGCGTCGTTCAACCGACGTGGCAGAGACTTCCCGACAATAGCTCGGAAGTAATAGGTGAGTAACCTAGGTGGTTACCTCAATCTATGTGTTTACTGTGAACTTGACTGCCCTACGGGGATTACTGTGCTTAGGAATTATGAACTGTGAACTAGGAATTATGGACTGTGCAATGTGATTACTTGTACGATATGGACTGTTAATTGACTGATTGACTGCGAAATATTAACTGTTAATTAACTGTAGATCACTGATCATTGTGAATTATATCTTTTACGTGGATCGCTCAAATGGGCATGTGCATTCATGCCGTATGCATAAACCGATAAAGAATAATTGTGAACCGAGTCGCCATCGACATCGACATCGCGAGCTTTAAACTCGAAGGAGTCCTACTCCCAGACGCCAAGCGCTCTCTTCGATCGACATCAAAAAGAGCTGCGAGCTCGAAGGAGTTCTACCTCCCCTGACGCTAAGCGTCTCATCGTTTCTTGTTATCTTTCAGGCCGCAACACCGTAATAATCAAAAGAGTCACATGTGCATTGCATCGCATCAATGCCCGAAATGATCAGTATGACTCATGATTATCAGAATCGCTTGGATTCAGTAAATTGTTATATCTTGCATGAATTGGGAGAACCATCGATGATGGTTTCTCATTGAGTTCGCAAATCATCCAAAATTGCAATATATTTTCAGACTAAAGAGTACCCGCTTGACACGGGCGATGTCTGTGCAAGTTGAGATAGAGGTCGGGATCGATTCGCGTGCGCTTTGTGTTTCCTAAATTTGTAGTCCGTAATTGTTGTAATCGATTTGTAGTTGTACTTTAGGGTTACCAGAAAATATTATTAAATGATTGTATCTCTTGTAAAAGATTTACTATCATGCCATCGCTTGTTCCGCGTAATTGTGAAATGACCAAACTCTTCCTTTTAACATGGAATGAACGGTCTTTCCAAAAAAAATATACCAAGTTTTACCGACCGACTGATGTAGTACGTCACCCTCGTGGGGCACCGACTCGGATATCACCAACGATATCGGGTTCAGGTCACTCGGGAGTGGGGTGTTATATTTAGGTGGTATCAGAGCCCAGTAGTACGTAATGTATCTGGGCACAGTCTGAAACATAGGGAGCATGCATTTGAGTCGTGTCATTGCAGACCGTGGCAACTGATCCCTAGTTTGAGTCGTACGGGTAGAAATCCTACGTGTGCATACGTGTTAAGTGACTAAGTAAGAGAAAAGTGAGACCGTATGAGAGTGTGAACCCCTGAAAGTGTATAAACAATTAGGAAAGGAAGAAGGAAAAATGGATAAGGAGATTAATATTGTACTGTGGTTAGAATGACTGTATTGGCCTAGACGGATTAAGGAAAGAATTGATATCAATGAATTCCCGGATTAAAATGGTAATATTGTGGTGGTAGAAAAATGAATATGTCTAGAACTGGGAGAGGTCCACTAGAGATATGGGAAGCATACTGGTTATAGTAGGCCTAAGTGAGATTAAAAGTCCGGGATGATTAGGTAATTACAACTCATCAGATATGTCATGAAATGGGAAATATTGGACCGGAGTAAAGTGTAGATGGTCCGATCAGGCATATATTGATTCACTGCATTCGTGTTAGATATCAGTAGATATTATAGGCAAATGCTAATAACGAGATTGTACTAAGAACAAGGTTATAATGTAACGGTCTACTTTGGACTGAAAGAACTAAAAGAGCAAGGTGCCTAGTGCCTAGTAGAGTGAGAAAAAGTAGAAAAGGTGAGATAAAAGTGTACAAATGAACTGAAATGAATTCGTGAAATGGTTATGATCTGGACCGCATAAGCTTGAGACTGAAATGGTTATGTGACTATTGTGCTAAGAGTTTGGAAATCAGTATGATAAAATCGTAAGGGAAAAAGACAGACTGATGATTTCTACTAATTGTGTATCGGGAAATTTTGGATTTGGTTGAAAAGATGTATATGGACACAGAAATGGTAAATGGATGGGTAAAGAGATAGAGATACAGTGGAGTTGTATCACCGATTTTGTAGTGTGTTGAGGACTGTGAATACCCTATTATTGTTTGAGGAAGATAAAGAGATATGTAGCAATAAGGAGATGGCATTGTATAAGCCAAGTAGATACGACCTTAAGAGGTCAAACTGACACATGAAGGATATGGGAATGAAACTAGGAAAAAAATGAAAAAAATGAATGAAACAATGATAGTGATATATGAACAGGGTTGTCGCATTTAAGTCGATTTACCGTTGGGAATATCTATTGGACAGTAAAGTTGATCATGATTAATGAAACGTATGTGAAAGATACATGGAAATCATAGAGGAGATGATCGGTGAAGGATTAGAGTGGCTATAAGTGTAAAGTGGCATCAATCCTCTTCTGGTGAGGTGTAGATTACGGAATAAGTGTTAAAGAAAGTGTTTATGTGACTGTCACATGGAACCTTAGTGCAAGGACTGTTCTGATCTTTAAATTATGGTATAAAATTGTTTTGATTGAGATAATGCGTATAGTTGAGAATGATTGAAAAGTAATTAGGGACACTAATTGGCTTATAAGACTTTCGTGAACAGTATAATGACAGTAGCAAGACTAATGGTCAAACGAAAAGAAGTACGGATGAAATCAAAAGTGAAATTGAGTCATATCTCAAGAGAAGATTTAGGCATAACAAGTGAAATATACTACTGAGGTTATCTGCTTTGTGTGTACGGGAATGTAACGTATCCACCTATGTGAGTGGAATTTTAATTTGAGGTGATTCTATTGCAATGTGAAGCGAATAGAGCTCCATAGGTGAGGCAAAGCGTAAAAATAGTCCGAATCAGAAAAGTGAAAGACTCAAAATGAAGTGGAAATTATGGAAGTCCAAGTATGGATGACTAGGTATTGGTATATCTCGATGTGAAGGACAGGAAATCAATTGAAAAGAGATAAAAAGTCCTAAAGGGAAACTGACAATGACGTGATGTATAATGGGATTACAAATACACTAATTGTGGACTCAATGAAAAAGTTGAATGATGTATGGTAAGTTCAACAAGACCCTAATAGGGAATTATTGTGAGGTAAGCAAATGGTAGTGACTATGTTTATAGACGGAATGTGATTGAAAGTGCTGAACTGTGAAAAGTAAAAAGAACTATATGAATAAGTGAAGAATTTGATACTGAGGATAAGCATACCCTTAGATAGTAGGCAGTGTATGATGAACTGAGACAATATGTTAAACTGGTATAGGATAAATGGAACTGACTTTGATAAATGGTATTGGAGACGTTAGATTCCTATAATAATACATTGTGTTACTTCGAGGAAAAAGACGGGCATAAATGACTACTATATCGACAATGTTGAAATGAATAGACAATTCTGACGACTTAACTCAAATAGTGAACAGATAAGGCTGCAAGGAACAGATCAATTACAGATATTGGAATTTGCAAAGAATGTCAAGTAGATTATCGGGTAATTATGAAGTGTTACTGGAAAATTGAGGTTGTAGATCTAGTGATACTGGATAGAGGTAAGAAAGGTTACTAGTTCAGGAAGCAAACTAGTGTTTCCCATCCTGAATTTGAAGAGTCAAGTGTAATCGGGAGAATGGTATTGAATGATTCAAAATAATAATAATAAGCATGTGTCGAGATTGAACAAAGGAATTGATGAGCAAAGAAATTGAACAGTCGAATATAGGTTTAAATGTTCAACAGGAAACATACTTGATTATGATCATGTGATAGAGTCCTGATTTTCGGTAGGGATATACTACTACACTGCACAATGCCTAACGAGAGTCAAAGACCATAATGTGAAACAAAGGAAAGTGACTCAGGAAAGCTGAATGGGTTAAGTACATATCCGAATAAAGTGACACAGAGCCAACGGAATATAAAGAATGACTGCATTAGGTAAATTATCAATGGTTATAGTGAAATGGAACGAAATGTCATTGTATTGGTAACAAAGGAATGTGAAGCGTCCCTGACGAGATAAAGGAGGTTATGGTAAGTATCACCTTGAAAAGATGTACTCAATGAACTACGAATTAGTCTGTATGTTACTGAAAAAAAAATTTGGATGAATAAAACGTGATAAGTGAACAGATTCGGAAATAATGAACTGAGTCATAGCATCGGAACTAAAGGTAGTGGCTACTCCAGAATTGGTAAGTGAGATAGTTAAGATAGTGAGATCGCCAACTGACAACCTTGTGGAGTCTGTTTACTGTGACGAGTGATAATGAGTTAGCCAAATGAGTGACGGAACAACTGAACTGAATATGGTTACTGTGACCTTTCGGAAAATGCATTATTGAGTGGAAAAGTGACATGTAGGAACATATGATTACGGACATACTGAAATATTGATTGAGAATTTCGAGGACAAAATTTTTATTAGGAGGGGGGAAATGTAACATCCCACCCCCTACTGAAAGGATAAAATAGTAAATTTGGCATAGGACTGTTCATGCATAATAGGATTGGTCTACAGTAGCAATTGTGCACATGAAATTTCTGTACATGCATACATGATATTTCCGGTTTGCGTGCCTCAGACAATTTTATCGGGATTAACGGAGTTATTGGGTTTGGAAAAAATTATTCTGAGTGCGCCATAAATTGTTTTCAATTTTAAAGGATTTTCAGGAATTTATCTGGATTTTTCCAGAGAAAATTCCCGGACCGGAAAAATCGCCAATTGGCGAACCGGTCGATTTTCGGTAGCAAAAATTGCTACCCAATGGCACTGTATTCTTGGGTATATTATTTTGGGATTGACCATTTGCGTTGATTGGGTTCGTTTTTTATCTGGATTAAAGAATTAATATGTTGACTTTTCTTTAAACCTTTGAACAAATCACATTTTGCCACCTAGCCTCTCATTACCTTCTCCTTATCCTCACCCACGATTATGCTTCAATTAAGCATGAAACAATTGGTTTTGTTGGCTAGACAATCGAAAATGGGGTAGGAAAGTGGATAATTGATTAAAGTATATTATAGCTTTCTTTGACTTTTCTTTGAAAAGTTAAGCCAACCTTCTTTTGCCACCCATTCTCCTTCATTTAATGCATACGAATCACATGTCTTGGTTTTATCATTTTCTCCTACGATTTTTTCCATGTGAATGGAATAAAAATAGTAAGTTGATAAGTGTTTCATTACTCATCCGAAAGCTCTCCCCATTTTTACTCTCTCACCATCGAATTCTCTTCCTTCTCTCTCAAAGTGAAACCTTCCTCTAGTTATTCTACTCTCCTTGGTATGATGAGTTTTGTGCATGCTAGAGAAGTGAAGGGGGTTGGTGTTTTGGTGTTTCAAGTGTAGAAGTTAAAAGTTGGTAGTCGAAGCTTTAAAGGAGGCTTTAAAGTAGGTAAGTGTTCATTTAAGGTTTAAGCTTTAAATGATGTTTTCATTTGGAACTAAATGTCATGGTAGTTAGAAACATTGAATGGGAAGTTGGTGCATTTATTATGTTTATGGATGCATTAAATTGATGACTATAATGGCTTGAATTAATGGGTGTAAGGTTAGGGTTAATTATGAAGTGAAAGTAGGATGATTTAAATGGTTTTAACTTGATTGGAATTGCTTTTTGATGATGAATTGTACATAGGAATTTCGAAATTGAGTGCTGCACATTTTTGACTATTAGCCCTAGTGCATGTATGAATGTTGTAAGAATTGATTTGCGTTCTTTTGGATGCCTAATAATGTGTTAAAGGCATTGGAAATGATAGAAACTAAGGTTGGACCAAAGCTGGAAATTTAGGGTTTTAACCAATTGTACTGTTGTGAGCATAACTAATTGTGTAGGAATGCAAATGAGGTGAGGTTTGTGACCACTTAAACTTTGTGATGTTAGCTACCTTTTGGTGTGAAATAGGTGTTGTCCAATTTTAGCTTTAAGAGGGTGCAATTTGGCTTGGAAAGTTACTGCTCTTAACTGGAATGAACAGTACCCGAAATCATACCCTAGAGTTTTGCTAATTTTTCTAAATTAATTGATATGGAATTAGGAAAAATGGTCTTCATGAGAGTTGAAGCCTACATTGTTAGCTTTCCATTGCCACTGATCTTGTAATTTTTTGATCTGTATATTGGGAGTTATGCATTGTGGAATGTTGACTGATTTTCTGTCATTTGTGGAAACCTATCCTAATTGTCGATTTTGTGAGCTTTCTGATTGGAAGAAATTTTAGCAATTTTTGTGACTGGAATTGGCTTTGGTGATCTTCTAAAAAGTTGTAGAGGAAGAAATTATCTTGAAATTGATATATTGCATGTAATTTTTGGATGTCAGATTTGGGAGTAATGAATTTGCAAAAACTGAACCTACATTAGGTTTCTCACTACTGCCCCGATCAGTACATTATTTGGCAGATTTGAAATTGTTAGAGGTTGAATTGGAATTTGGGTTCTCCTGAAAATTGAAGTTTGAGATCTTATCTTTTCAGGGATATAAAGTAGTGATTTGTTTGACATTTGTGCTAGGAGATATATTGGTTGGACATTTACTGCTCAGATTGGGACAGTTTAATAGATAGATGCTTCGGTGAATTATTTGACCTAGTTAGTAAATGAATTGAGATTTTGGTTATTCATGAAAGTTTTAGATAACATTGTGATATTGATGAGCATATTTATTGTGTAATTTTTGACTGAATAGAATGAAAGTTACTGAATTTACAAGATACTGTACTGTGTTGAGTGACTTTGAGTTAGCAGTAGCTTTCATGGAATCTTTGACACCCTTAGGGGTGGAATTACTTTGAATGGTCTAAATGAAACTTGTAGAGCTTGTCATGATCTTTCCAATGAGATGTGGTTTATAGTTTTCTGATTTGTGTGCAAAGAGTTATGGGTGTTGGATGTTTGGTTGGAAATCAGGAAAAAAATGAAAGGAAATAAAGGTTATATATTAATATGAATTTTGGTTTCTTTCGTGAATAACTTTTTCGTCCGACGTCAAATTGACCTGATTCTTGAGGCATCGGATTCAGTGAATATTTAATTTCATTTTCTGAGAGATTGGGAATTTTGGACGGGAAATTGATGTGGGTCCGTGTAATGGACCGCTAATCACTGTTTTATTTAATTGGAGTGATTATTTAATTGGGGACCTATTAAGGTCCAAATTGAGCGTCGTTAGTGTCATTGGTTTTCTATTTTTTTTAAAACGGATTTTTTTTAATGGAAAAAAAGGGGGATTAGGCCGGAATTCATGAACATGCATTCTACACCTACACGGTATTATTAACTAATTCGGATTGAAATTTTAGTGATCGTTTTACTCTCGATTCTTTTAGAGGCCCAATTGGGCGTCGCTCAACCGACGTGGCGAGACTTCCGACAATAGCTCGAAGTAATAGGTGAGTAACCTGGGTGGTTAGCTCAATCTATGTGTTTCATCGTGAACTTGGCGCCTACGGGATTACTTGTGCTTAGGAATTATGAACCGTGAACTAGGAATTATGGATCGTGCAATGTGATTACTTGTACGATATGGACATTAATTGACCGATTGATCATGAAATATTAACTGTTAATTAATCGTAGATCACCGATCATTGTGAATTATATATTTACGTGATCGTTTCAAATGGGCATGTGCATTCATGCACGTATGTATAAGCCGATAAAGAATAATTGTGAACCGAGTCGCCATCGACATCGACATCGCAAGCTTTAAGCTCGAAGGAGTCCTACTCCCTGACGCCAAGCGCGTCATCGACCGACATCAAAAAGAGTCATGAGCTCGAAGGGAGTTCTACCTCCCAAACGCTAAGCGTCTCATCGCTTCTTGTTATGCGCTCGGTCACAACATCGTAATAATCGGAAAGAGTCACATGTGCATTGCATCTCGCATCTTGAATACCAAATGATCAGATGACTACCGTGATTGATCAGAATCGCCGGACATCAGTAAATTGTTATATGTCAGATGAATTGGGAGAACCATCGATGATGGTTTCTCATCGAGTTCGCAAACTCATCCAAAATTGCAATCTATTTTTCAGACTAGAAGAGTACCCGCTTGACACGGACGTATGTCCGTGCAAGTTGAGATAGAGGTCGGGATCGGTTAGCGTCCGCCTTTGTGTTTCCTAAATTTGTAGTCCGCAATTGTTGTAACCGATTTGTAGTTGTACTTTAGAGTTATCAGAAATATTATTAAATAATTGTATCTCATGTAAAAGATTTACTATCACTTCTCGCTTGTTCCGCGTAATTGTGAAATGACTTAAATCGCTTCCTTTAACATGGAATGAACGGTCTTTCTAAAAAAATACCAAGTTTTACCGACCGATGATGTAGACGCCACCCTCGTGGGCACGGACTCGAATATCACCAACGATATCGGGTTCGGTCACCGGAGTGGGTGTTATAAGACTACCGCTGCTTTCTTGGTGAGATCTACAAAATCGGCGAATCAACAGATCACCGCTTCTCGATCATTTTTCGGTGAGGAGGTGTCATAAGCGCGGGGGATCTGCATCCGATTGGTCTTGGAGATTCAGCATATTGATTCCAATATCTTCAAGCGCGCGCTCTGTTCTTCTTGTTCTAGATTGAGAGGTTGCGGCTGATCATCCGGGTTCGTGGACTGTGTACGGGAAGCATGGTGTGTCGACGGCAAGGTAGCAGGGAACTGCAAACCCATCCGTTACATCGCCAGAGCCGCGACAATGCTACATCAGGTTTGTCATTGCTTTGACCGATCTATGTGTTTCTGGACGTGGTGTCTTGATGTCGGGCCCCACGGTGGGCGCCAATTGGTTCTACCAGATTCTGACGGAACTGTACGTTGCCGTTTGGATCCATAGAGTTGGTTGCTTTCTGTGGAAGCTTCAACGTAGGATCCTCAAAAAACAAAGAAGGCACGCCGGGGTCAGTCCCGATTAGCCCTCCGACGCCAAGTCAATCTTTTTGGTGAAGGTGAGGTTGCTATATACAGAGAAGACTAGGTTATGATTTCGTACCTTTGTTACGATAGAATTATACCTTATATATGAGCAACAATTAGGTTTAGATCTTTACGCGCATGGGAGTCTCTCACACGCGACGGGCCGAGGAGAACTTAGATCGGGCTTGGGCTTGACATAGCTATTAGGTATGAGACCGATCTTTGGTGATTGGACCGATCGGCCCATGCATCGTTGAGATTGGGTTCTGACCCAATTCAGCCGACCCGACCAAGAAGTAAGCTAATCAATAAGTTATACACATTAGGAAAAAGAGTAACATATATCCTCCAAAGTGACAAATGTCTTGTATTGCACTAATGATACTATTCTAGTATATATAAAGAAGATCAAATTTATTTATCGAATTTGTTCGTGGAATCTTCTCATTTCCATCATTGAAACAAAGAAAATAGATCGATAACACAAAATCACCGATGCAAGCAATAAAACTAACATTATTATTGAAGCGCTTCAAAATGATTAGCAAAAAGAGCAAAGAAACAAATTAGTTAGCAAAAAGAGCAACACACAAATTGGTCTACGACGCGTTCTCCGATTCGCCGAAGCTTCGCTCTCCACCGATATCTCGAACAGAGCCGAAGTCATCGGCTCGTGAACCTCTCACAATGGGGTCCAAACCCCATGAGAAGACAAGAGCGTAAGGCCTCCAAGGATCGTTCTTCAAAGCTCTTTGTTGGCAGTGGTAGTTCTTGGGATTGGAGAGGTGGGTCGGTCGTCGGACCGCATGAGAGGCGGTAATGGCTTGACGGCGAGAGTTCTTGACATTTTATGTCTACAGAGACAAAGAATGTGAGGCGAGCAAAACAACGGTTGGATTGAATTTGATAGATTTTGTTGGAGAGTGGTTGTCTATGCGTGCCTTAGAATGACGTATTTAGAGGGGTAACGTTATGAGGAATGATTTTCATCCGTGACAAGAGACTCGCCTTTTGTCTTTCATTAAAAGCAGTAACAGATTTTCTTTGTCTCTGCATCATCGAGGCATGTAAGACAAAATTTTAGAGGCAGAAATCAAACGGTTAAGATGGACAGAATTTGTTTGTCTTGTTATCTGTCCCCATGTATAGAGACAGTAACCATTAGGGGGTAAGAGGACGTTGCAATGCTCAAAGCTTGTTTCCCTTTTTTATGCTTGAGGCAAGGACCATTTTGATGGGGAGGAGGAAGTGTTGTGAACAATGATGCAAGAGCAGATCGTTTCACAAGGAGGGTGTGCCAACAACGTGACAAAAACATTGAATAAGCAGATTATGCAAATTTATCTTTCTTTATTTTTCTGGATCGTGCAGAGTTTTTTTTTTATTTTCTGATGATTAGCTTTAAATTGTGGGAATGTGATAACTGTCCTTATGTTTAAAAATTTTGGGAAAAATTATATAAAGTATATTGCCGAAAGTGGAATAAAGGATTTCTAAAATAATTAAGAGTTTATTCTCGAAATCCTTGAGTTCTCCATTCTAAAATGTCTCTCTTCTAAAACGAGCCCTTTTTTTATGGTTATTAAAAACAGTTCCATAAACAGCATTCTTTACATAAATTGCAAGCAGAATTTGTTATCAATCGCCCTAATATACTAGATCCATAAACAGGGGCCATAACATCTTCCTGAAAATCCATCAGTTTACCGTATCCTACTCAACTATGTGGGACAAGCAAGTCTTGACTCGTCTCCTGTGTCTCTTGTGCATTAAATATTTACTTGGAATCTGTATAGAACTCATAGAATTTAGGTCCAGGAAAAGCTCAAAAATGAAAATAGAAGACAGATGTCATTCCGACTTATCTGCGGAAATACATTCATCAATGCCTAGTCAGACGTGAAATCAGCATAATAGGAGTATCGACTAGCACGATCTATAATAACAGGACTAAATCAAGTCGATTAACAAACTACAAGAGGAAAGAAAAACCTGCGGCCACCAGTACATTTTACAGAGCGGTGATATTAATACCTCTCACACATTCCAAAACACGACAGATCCAATTCAAACATGAAATACAATTTTTGCGTATGCTAGGCTGCATAAGGGATTCATGATTCTGCAGTACTTTTGCCTGGAATCTGTCTACTTTATGTACTGAGAGACCCATTTGAAGCCATCACCATATCCCATTTTGCGAACAATGCTGCACATGAAAACCTCCAAAGGACGGACATTAGTGTCTGCAAGGTTTACCTTGCCCTTACCAGTGGTGAAGTTACTTAGACCAAGGTGGTATCTTAACTCATCCTCAGAAGCAGCATAAGGAATATCGATCTTGTTTCCCAAAACAAGGAATGGTACATTAGCCAGAGACTCATCAGAAAGAAGTGCATCCAGTTCCTTCTTTGATTCTGCAAACCTCTCTTTGTCATAGGCATCAACCAAGTAGACCACAGCATCCACCTTTATCACAACAAATCACATTATATTGCCAGTCCATGTCGGAGTACAACTTGATTCTCAACTAACATGCACCATATGGTGGGCAGACAGGAAAATAAAAGACTTCAATTTTCTTGTATACCAATCATCTATTGCCCTAAAAGCCACATGCCTTTCCTCATTACATGAGTCCTTCAACAGGAAATAGAAGCAAAATCCAACTAGGACACCACTAAAAAATATAGTAGGAGCAGGCCAATAACATCAAAATTTAAGCCGCCCACAAACATTAACCTAGAAGCAAAAAGTTCTATCCTGTTAAAATACAAGCACATCAATTTGATGGTTGTAACACAGTACAAAAATCAAGTAGACAGAGCAACTTTTTTTTTTTGTGTCGGAGAGACGGTAATTATATTTGAAGGAGAGACAGAGAAAGCATACTACAAAAACACAGACATGGATATTGTCTGAATATAGGCTTGCTTCTAGATAAGACAGCTAACAATTAACACTGTACCAGTCACAATGTGACAAATGAAATTTTGAACAAGTTTGATTGCTGTTTTTAGCAGAAAACAAGATGCAGCCATTGTGAACATTGCATATGAGGTGACCAAGAATGTGGGCAACAATCAAGGTACTAACATGGGGACAGAAAACAAAATCAAAAGTCATATAAAACAATATAAACTCAAGGAACTGAAAAAACCACAATTGCAAGCCACGTCCAATATATCAAATTATTCACCATGGTCATATTTAATGAAGAAGGACATGGTAAAAGAAGGAAATGAATGCTTAATCAATTATTGTTCTGCAAATTTTATTTCACATCAACCAAACACCATGCACTCTCAAGGAAATTGAATAGGAGTAACATCAACTGATGGGCCACCCTATAGCAAACTAACAGAGGGTTATAACAGTATAATGAAAGAAATATCTCAATCGCAGAAGAACTCTCACCCATCACATTGACAGCAAAAACAACAGCAAACCTAACTAAATTGTCACGATTAACTTGCCTTAGCATAGTAGTCCTTCCACACCCTGCGAGCAATCTGATGGCCTCCCAAATCAAATGCCTTGAACTTGATCTGCCCAATGCTAAGCTCTTCGGAAGTGGGATACTGAGTAGGTTGATGTTGAACCAATCTCTGCAACCAAAACCAATATTATTCACAAAGTTGCAACACCCAACACTCCAAAGACTCAAAAAATTACAAGACAGCCAAGAGCGCCGGTTCAATACTATGCGTCCGCAGCCAACCGGAGCTCAACAATCTGCCTAAAATAAACCTAATAGTGAGTTCTACTGGCCCATATAGCACAACACAGATAAACATAACAAAACAAGAACTATTAGGTCCAATTCCAGTTCTTTTCCAATTTTAGCAGGATCAAACAACATGAGTCTAAACTTTCAAATCAGAGGTCGAGCACTCAACTTTTCAACGTCCTGACACAAAACATTAAATCGGAACTCAAAGTCGAGTAATAACCCAACAACGAAGAAAGAAGAGTGGAAAACGAAAAAGAAATGAAACCTCGTCCTTCAACATATGAAGCAAGGTAGTTTTGCCAGCATTATCGAGCCCTAGAAACAGTATCTTTGCCTCTTTTTGCCAGAGACCGAGAGAGGCCAACACCCCATAGAACCAATCGAGAAGAAACATGGCCTTCAATTCCTGTTCTATATGGTAATTTGATTAGAGGAGTGCGTGATCCAACTCTCACAAGTTCTGCTAGTGACGATCCTCGGTTCTCAGGCAATGTCTACCAACGAGACGAGGGTGGTATGAGAAACTATTCCGAAGTAATAAGTAATAACCATGTATGTGGTCGGTCAAAGTCTGAAATGGGCAGCTGGTGGTAATGCGACGGCGTTTGTAAGAAAAAAAAAAAGGGATTTTACGTACTTTTAATTAGAAGATGACGTCGTATGGCACTAACACTGACCCCAAATCTCTTTTTATTTATTTTAATAAACACAAGTATCCGCCTGGATATTATTATTTGATTGATATATTATTTATAGAAATTTTGACTAGAGAAAGATTAAAGAAAAGGGAAGTGCAAAGAATTCATAATTTAATGTCATATAATTTTCTTTATTAGGTGTAATAAAATAAATGTATCAAATAGGACGAACAGAAATTTTCAGAAGACTGTATGTTATGTTATATCAGTGCAAATGCTCAACCTCAATTCCGATTGTATATCTGTCGTCAACGCTTCTTTCGTTTATCGAACTCTTTTCAACATTTTCTCAATCTAAAGGTTCTGATGATTGGCACCATAGTCTTCACTCAAGTCTTTCCAATTATGCAGGTTCTCCTATCTAATAGAGACGTAGAACCGTAGACCAAGTCTTCTGTGCTGTAATCTTATCTTGGATTTATGTTTATCCATTGTACTTTATGTTTATCCATTGTATTTTCTGTTAAGATCTGATGTATACCTGATGTATATTTATACATCTTTGAGATGAAATCAATACACACGATTACGAAACATTCAATTCGTTTATGGTATCACAGCTTACAAGCTTAACAGCATTTTTTTTCGATTTTGCAGACTATCCATCATGGCCAACGAAACTGATTCCACCACCACCATTCAAAGTGCTGCACTCCCAGGGAATGCCATCGTCTTTCAGCTGGTATCTCATCTGAAGGCAAGCTAACATAATCAAATTACCCTGCTTGGAGGGTCCAAATCAAGGCTTTTCTCCTTGGTTATAATCTTTTCGGCTATGTAGATGGATCGACTCCATGTCCCACTGAGGATGGACTACACAAGTTGTTATGGATTCGTCAAGATCAATTTCTTCTTCATGCTATCTCGACCTCTGTGTCGCAGCCGGTTGTGTCGCTGCTAGGGTCGATTTTGACCTCACGTCAAGCATGGGATTTACTTTCCAACACTTTTGCCGGGAAGTCAAGATCTCGGTTAATGTCGTTAAAGGAACATTTGATTTGTCTTCAAAAAGGGGACTCTACTATTTCTGACTATTTGAAACACATCAAAACTATCGCAGATGAAATTGCGATCATCCATTCACCAGTTGATGACACTGATTTGGTCATACATACACTTAATGGCCTTTCCACCGATTACATGGAAGTGAGTGCAGCGTTGCGCTCAAGAATCTCCCATCAGTTTTGCCGAGCTCCACGAAAAACTCATCGATCATGAAAACTATCTAATCGTCAGGCTCGCCTTCTGGATCAGCATTCTCTCCAGACTTCATCTACGCATATTGTCAATAGAAATCGCCTGAATCAATATGCAAGGCATCACTCTAAACAACAACAGCCATCTAAGGCTTCTGACAACAGATATGTCATGTGTCAATACTGTGAGAAACCTGGCCATATTGCCAAAACATGTTAGAAACTCCATGGAAGGTCGGCTCGCTTTCATCATGACTCGAATCGGTCGGCTCCAGCAGCTCACCTCGCCCATACCAATCTGTCAGCTCCTGGACAATGGATTTTGGATTTTGGTGCGTCCCATCACGTGACAAACGACCTCCGCAATCTGTCTGTTCACTCTCCATATTCTGGATCTGATCAACTACAAGTCGGTGATGGCTACAATATGCCGATAGAGAACACTGGTAGTTTCGCTCTCTCTACTAATTCAAAACCTGTTGTTTTTTATCGTGTTCTTCATGTGCCAAGTGTCAGCAGTAATTTAATATCTATCAAGCGCCTCTGTACACGTAATAACCTATCTATTGAATTGTTTCCTGATCACTTTCAGGTGAAGGATCTGCGGACGAGGTCAGTGCTCCTCACA
Source organism: Erythroxylum novogranatense (assembly GCA_029891385.1). Classification (NCBI taxonomy): domain Eukaryota; kingdom Viridiplantae; phylum Streptophyta; class Magnoliopsida; order Malpighiales; family Erythroxylaceae; genus Erythroxylum; species Erythroxylum novogranatense. The sequence continues at coordinate 16,823,025 of CM057231.1, read as the reverse complement.
GGACGATGCCTCAATGATCTTTACACCTTGTCCCTTCACTCCAACAATCCAACCGCCTTTCAAGTTCGAGTTCCTTCATCTACCACTCTTCATCATATCTTAGGATATCCTGCCAATAAAGTGTTGCAATTTTTGCACTCACGTCATAAATTCAAGTCTCGTCCAGTACCTTCTGATGTTTGTGTCTCATGTCAATGTGTAAAGAGTCATAAATTGCCTTTTTCCATTCAGCATTTAAATTGTTCCAAACCTCTTGAAATTATTTTTGCCGATGTATGGGGTCCAGCTCCAATTACTTCTTTTGATGGTTTCAAATATTATGTGATTTTTGTTGATTCATACTCGAATTATATTTGGCTCTATCCTCTTAAGTTTAAATCAGATGTATCGTTCATCTTTGAAAAATACAAACGTGTTGTTGAGAATTTTTTCAATACGTCTATCAAAACCTTGTACACTGGTAATGGTGGGGAATTTATTAAACTTAAGCCTTTTTTTATCGAGTCAAGGTATTACCCATCTCACTAGTCCTCCCTACACACCCGAATTAAATGGTTCCTCTGAAAGACGACATCGACATATTGTCGAAACTGCCAGGGCTCTATTACATCATAGTGGGCTTTCGTCTTCATTTTGGTCATATGCATTTCTTACCTCTGTCTACCTTATAAACCGTATGCCTACCCTCATTTTAAAAATGCTTACACAGTTTGAAACACTCTTTGGTCGTACACCCACCTATAAACATCTTCACTCCTTCGGTTGTCTCTGTTTTCCTTGGTTGTGACCTTACACTTCTCACAAACTTGAACCTCGGTCCAAACCTTGTATTTTTCTTGGTTACTCCCTCACTCTGTTTGCTTACCTCTGCTTAGATCTGACTTCGAACCAAATTTATTCCTCACGTCATGTCATATTTGTCGATGATCAATTTCCATACTCATCTTTGATTTCCTCTCAGTCTACCTCACCCAATACTGCCGCACCTGCTCCTTCGTTCACTCCCCTATTACTTCCGATAGATCACTTGGCACAGTCTCATGGGGTAGCATCGCCCTCCACTGTAGCGCCTGCATCTTGGCTCAGCTCCTTTGCTCAATGCCCAACCATGTTGCCTACCTCTACTACGTCCCAACCTTCTACCATTAGACCTACTACCCAGCAGCCTCAATCAACGTCCCAACCTTCTACCGTTAGACCTACTATCCAGCAACCTCAATCAACGTCCCAGCCTTCTAACGCCACACCTACAGCCTAGCAACCACCAATAATGTTATCTACTTCACCTGAAACCACGAGACCCTCTGACTCCCCAGCACCTACAACAGCCCAATCACCTGAAACCACAGCATCCCTTGCACCTCCTGACCCACCACAACGCACCCACTCTATGGTCACTCGTGGTATGAACAACATCTTCAAACCCAAGTTGTACACTGTGACTAAACATCCCTTACCCAACACAGATGAACCTCGTACCATTACCTAAGCCTTCAAAATTCCTCAATGGCGTGAATCTGCTAATTCTAAATATGAAGCACTAAAAAGGAACCACACTTGGACTTTGGTACCGGCTATTGAGGCTCGTAATGTCATTGGTTGTATGTGGATATTTCGGACTAAGCGCAATCCTGATGACTCCATTGCGTGTTACAAATCACGTCTTGTTGCTAAAGGTTATAGTCAGTGCTCTAGCATTGATTACACCGAAACATTTTCACCAGTGACAAAACATCAAACTATTAAAATTGTGCTTTCATTGGCATTGGCAAATTCTTGGGCGTTACATCAGATGGATGTTAATAATGCGTTTCTTCAAGGACAGCTTTCTGAGATCGTCTTTATGAGGCGACCGCCAGGATTTGTTGATTCCGCCCGTCCTACTCATGTTTGTAACTTACATAAAGCTATTTATGGTCTTAAGCAGGCTCCAAGGGCATGGTATCAGGAACTCTGTCGCTTCCTTCTCCAATATGGTTTTGTTACAAGTCGAAGTGATTCCTCTCTATTTGTATTTCATCAAGATGGGATATTGATGTATTTTTTGGTATATGTTGATGATCTTCTTCTCACGGGTAACTCCACCTCTCATCTAGATCGGTTCTTGGCAGCTATTTCTGGTCGCTTCTCGCTAAAAAATATGGGCTCTCCGACTTATTTTCTTGGAATGGAAATTATTCCTACGCCTGGAGGTTTGTTCCTTTCCCAACAGCGTTATATTCATGACTTATTAACTCGTTTCCATATGGCAGATTGTAGCCCGTGTACCACTCCTCTATGCACCTATGCTTCACTTAAATTGGACGATGGTTCGGCACCTATGGATGCAACTTTATACAGAAGCATTTTGGGCGCACTTCAATACGTCACCTTGACTAGACCGGATCTCAGTTTTTCGATAAATAAACTGTCCCAATTCATGCACCAGCCATCTGAACTGCACTTTCAACAGCTGAAGAGAACTCTTCGTTACCTCTAGCATACTCATAACTTCGGTCTATCTTTATCTCAACCAAAACAACTTTCAATTCATGCCTACAGCGATGCTAATTGGGGCGGGGATGCTGATACCAAACTCTCCACCTCTGCATATGTTATCTATCTTGGTGGTAATCCTATTTCCTGGAGTTCTAAATGCCAAATGACTGTTGTTCGCTCCTCCACTGAAACAAAATATAGAGTCGTGGCCAATACTGCTGCTGAAATATTATGGATTTGCAATCTACTTCATGAACTTCATGTTCCACTGTCCACTACACCACGCATCTACTGCGACAATTGGGTGCTACCTACGTGAGTTCCAATCCTGTGTTCCATTCACGGATGAAACATCTCTCTTTAGACTATCATTTCGTTTGTGAACTCGTTCAGCAACAATCCCTTCAGGTATCTCATAGATCCACAAATGACCAAATTGCTGACACTCTAATGAAAGTACTTTCACGGAGCAAATTTGAACAACTAAGGTCCAAGATGTGCATCGCTGGTCGCGACTTCATCTTGCGGGGGCATAATAGAGATGTAGAACCGTAGACCAAGTCTTCTGTGCTGTAATCTTATCTTGGATTTATGTTTATCCATTGTGTTTTCTCTTAAGATCTGATGTATACCTTATGTATATTTATACATCTTTGAGATGAAATCAATACACACGATTACGAAACATTCAGCTCGTTTTCTATCCACTCACCAGTGAGCTTCTTCTTTTCCTCTTTTTCAAACCTTCTATTGGTTTGGCAACCGAGACAGAGAACTATGAGTTCATCTCGCGATTCTCCTATTTAAAACTATCAGCTCAGAAGCAGAACCGATACGTCAGAACATTGCTTCTTAGCTGCCTGTGGTCTAACACGAGATGTATCTATTGCCTTTTATAATCTGGGAGTCACTGTCATATTGGTGTATTTAACATCTTCATTTGGGATCTTAAGGATATATTTGGAGAAAAAAATTGGTGGAATGGGGTCATTTTTTATACATCAGACATATATATTAGTTATCCCATATAACTATATACATGCAGACTTAAGTAAAAGGAAGTCGTCTAATTGCTGGGTGAGTGCTTCACAATCACCACTGGACACTTCGCATACTTTGCACAATGATGACTCACACTTCCAAGCAGAACCCTACAATAATAGTCTCGAAATATTCAGTTCCTGCCAGTAATGTAATCAGATTTATATGGAACTTAGCAATTCAATTAAAACCTCTTCAACAAGCCATAGCCATGACTTCCCATGACCAAAGTATCGGCTTCAAGCGTTTCCACTGTGTTACATATAACATCTTTAGCCTCTCCAGCCCTGACCACTTTCTCCACGTTTACCTGTTATACGTAGAGTGTACATATCAACATTCAGAGATAAAGAGAAAGATAGGAAACAGAAACAGATGAAGCAGAAGGTGGATTTACAGGGTTGCTGAAATTCTTAAAGACAGCTTCTGCTCGTTCCATCACAGAATTCACCAAAGCAGAGCTGTATCTTTCCATTGCAGCAATTACATCTCCAGAAAACAGGAATCCTGATAGCAAAGGGCTTATGATAAAAGAGAAGAGAAGCTCAAAATCAAGAGAGCAGGAAAAGTAGAAACCTTTAGCATCAAACTGGGAGTAGATGATAGGTGAGGGCTTAACGTAGAGTAAGATCAGCGTGCTGTTTGAACTGCGACTAACAAGGTTACTGAGACACCAGGATAGAGCGTGCATGCTCTCCTCACTCTCGTCCACTGCCACCACTATCTTGCGTCCTTTCTTCATGTTCACTCTTTCCATTGAATGACTGCTAGTTACTTGCCCAAACACTGATTTATACAAGCTCTTATAATGTTGATAATAATAGATACCAACCAAGTCATTATTTATATATAGAGTAGACAGACATTGGCTGCTTGTAACTGACACTGTATCTGCTGCGGTTTTCAGTTTCCTGGGTTCTTTGTTAGAATTAAGGATCGTGGCTTTATCAGTCCAGATGGAATCTTTAGCAAGATTTAATTATTAATTAGCTACCAACTCAACACAACACCAAAACTGTTGTCCACTAATCTGAATCATATTCCTAGGATATTTTTGGGTATTGGATTTTACTATCAACAACTTGTAATTCTATTAAGGCCTTTTTGAGTCCAAGTGCAAGCCAACCTGATGTCGTTTTCTGTTGATTTTGTAACCATGGAAGACCTTATCTTCTTATCCACTTGGGGAAATGATTTTAGACCAAAAGTGAAGCTATCGCTTGAGTGGATAACACATCTCAAAATCGACATTCAAACTAATAGCAAATTTAGCCTGTTTCGAAAATGATCTCACGTTTCTTTAGTAGTCTATAACCAAATTTCCTGAAAAGGTTTTGGACTTGTGTGTTTCAATAAGAGGGCTGAGGCCTGAAGAATACTTCAACGGCCTGTGACGAATAAAGCTTAATAGTGATATTCAGCTCATCTCAACGAATCCAGATCTTCTATCTAATTTTATGGTGTTTTATTGTGTTTAATAAATCTCAGTCATTCATTTATGTAAGTCTTACGCGGATTCTGCATAAATAAATGTGGGTCTCGCATAAATAAATGACTGAGATTCACTAAACACAATAAGACACCATAAAATTGGACAAAAAATCTTGTTTCCATCTCATCTTGATTCGAAACCTTTTCCTCATAAAATCAGCCAATAGTGCAACAACTTTGAAGCAAAGATTGCTTTGCTTCAACTACCTTCCTCTCCTAATCACATTATTATCTGCATAGTACGAAACCATTGTAATTCCCATGGATTTTTCTCCTTCTTTATGTTATAATTGTACTGTTGAGGATTGATACAAATACACTCCATGAGCTGCCTTTCCCAAAAAGATTCATTACCTTAACAACCACAACTTGGCGACGGTTAAAATGGAAAGCAACAGTTTAACAGAATCCGTTAATTTTGAAATAATATTTTCACAACACAGGTATTAATTAATAATTAAATTTAATTTGACATTTAAAAGTTTTGAAGGTTTCTCTATTATGCAGTACGTTATGTCAATAAAATTAACGGTAATATTAACGTCAAGTTAAAATTAAAATTTAAATATAAAATATAAAATTTGAAATTTTTGCAATTAGCTCAAAAGAAAAGTTAGAGATCAAAGATTAAAATTAAAATATTTTAATCTTTGCTGGATCAATAAAAGTTAGAGTTATGCATGACTGTACGGAGTTTTGATGTTGGATAAACGGAAGAAACGATTTCACTCCTACTAAATTTGAATTTTAGGTACGGCTTGGGACCATTGATAGGACAGATCGAAGGGCCCAGATTCAAATGTGGAAAAGGTTGATTTTGAATTCGAAACAATAAAATAATATTTTATCCATTTCTCAATAAAACTGCTGAGCTGATTGTACATTTGTACGCTAGGGTGAGTTACAAAATACCCCTACTCTCTACTTAGTAGGCAAAAGGAAAATTATTTTTTTGGGGTAGTTTTCAGATTTTTATTTTAATAAAATAAATTTTAATTTGGTTATTAATGTCACTTAAGTTATATTTTTATTACAGGTATATAAAACTTAAAAATAAATTATTTTAATTAAAATTTTAATCTATTATGTAATATTATTTAACAAATTATAAAAATTACAATAAAATAATTTAAAATCTGGCTTTTACAAATTATTATTTATTTTAATATATTTGATAATTAAATCAATTTTCTTTGAAATTTATATATTTTAAAGATTTTAAAATTTAATCATATTATTAATAATTATTTATTTTATTTATTTTAATTATAAAATTAAATAAAATCATTAAGTAAATATAAATTATTCATAATTCTAATATAATTAATTAAATTATTCATTATTTGTATTAAAATTAAAAATATGTTTAGTTAAAATAGAAACATTTCTTATTAAAATAATCTTCAAGTTATGATTTTGTAAACTAAAATACAAATTTAACTAAAATATAAGGAAAAAAAAGAAAATAGCCTTAAAATCAAAGATATTAACTTCACAATTAAAAACACATTTTGGTTATTTTGAATAGTGATTACGTTTTAAATGAAGTTTTCTCATTCACGTGACCACCTCACTTAATTATGGGAATTGGCTATAAGTAAATGAAGGACTATCGCAATTAAATCTTTAAATAAATAAACAAACTGAAAAAATTGTACCCCTGATACTGATGATAGAAACAGGCAGTGTTGAATAGCACTCAAGGGCAGTTTTGGAACTTCATGGCTAATTCATCTCCTTTAAAGTCGAGCAAGTCCTGAAAGAGAAAGACTAGTCCAGCGCACAGAAATTACAGAGAATTTTCAAACAACAGAGAAGATTTGGCAAGCAAGTTGAAAGAAGAAGAAAGCTTTTTGATAATATTACATCGAATATTGAAGAAATGGGAGACGTTACATTGATTGTTGATGGTCTGCAATCGGTTTGTTGTCCAATATCTCACTGTAGAATTTGTCATGAAGCAGAACTCGAAAGCTGTAAAGCCCTTGAAGCTCCATGTGCCTGTTCTGGAACAGTTAAGGTATAATTCAAGTTCTGATTTTGCGTATTGTTTCGTTTGATCTTCATCCTCATTTTTAGCATCCTTTACTAAACTTCCACGGAAATTGTTGCCTTGTTACAGTTTGCGCACAGAGATTGCATACAGAGATGGTGTATCGAGAAGGGGAATACAACTTGTGAAATATGTCTCCAGGTTTGAAAATTTTCTGATTGAAAGATAAACTGATCCTTTTTCTTTTTCTGGGTTTTTGTAATTTTCTAACTTTCGGGTCGATTGTGTTGTTCTTTGCGTTTTGGCTGTTTTCATTTGTTTCGGATACTTGTGATGGTGTTGAATTGGTTTACATGCATTAACGTGTGTCCACTTGTGAGCTAAGAGTTGGGTTTAGATTCATTTCTAAGTTGAACCGTTCAACTCTGCAGGCTTTAGAATCTACATCACTCCCTCTCTGCCTATCTCCTCGTTCTGATATTGATACGTTTCTATTTTCTTTCGGAGAAATACAGCAATTGAATTGCAACCTTGATATTGAAGCTAAACAATGATTTATTTCTTCAAACTGCGAGCTTCTCCAGTTTGCTTCAAAGAGAACTGTAAAGGAAAAAATCGAATTTTAGTCAGGAGATTGCTCGGTTTCTACAGCAGCCAATTTGTCTGTTTTCATTCAATTTTTAAGTTTCAGGCAATTAGTGAGACTGGGGTTTTATTCTAATGTTTCATTTAGTATTGTAACAGAATTATGAGCCTGGATACAGGGCGCCTTCAAAGAAGTCTAAGCTGGTTGAGGCAACGACAATAAGGTAGGTTACCCCCACACATAATTTCAATAGTACAACTACGTATAAGTAGCCAAAGTATAGGAGGCATGGATTGCCCATCAATTGTTTTGTTGATGTGCATGTTTTTCAGTTTCAAGTTCCCAAATAATTGTACTTCCTAAATCCTAAATTATGCATGATGCTTAAAGAGATAGCCTGGAAATACCAAGAGAACACGACCAAGAGAACCAAGTATTGGTGGCTATTGTTGAAGGTGTCCCCATTGACGCTGCATACACTCAGTGCATGGCTCCGGGTGCCTATGGAGGTGGCTCTTGTTGCCGATCATTGGCTCTAACAGTAAGTTCTATTCATAATGAAAAACTGATTATTGCAAATCCTGCAGTTGACATTCTGTTCAATTACGTGAGAGACCAAAAAAAAAAGCTAATTTGATCTTAAAACTGAAATGGGTCCTTTTGGTTGACCAATCAAGGTGAACCTTTATAGCGTTTGTGATACTCTAGGACAGGATTGGTTTAGTGGGCGAACAAACCGACCAAGAAAAATGAGTCAAAATTGACAAAGGGGCAATTGGGCATCAATTGCTTAAAGGCCAGATGTGTGGGTCAGAAAATGGAAACAATTGGCCAAGTTTGACAGGGGAACCCACACTGACACGGCCATTTCCGCTGATCTCTCTCAACATGATAGACAACGTAGAAAAGTTGCAAGTGTTATTTATAATAATTTGTCTTGTTTGAACTGGCAGTTTACTGTATTTTTGTTGTTGAGGCATCTCTTGGCAACGCTTACTGGTGGAACAGAAGATTACCCCTTTACACTTTTCACTGTGAGTATCTACACTTGCGGTAATCATATCAGGTTTTTTTAAGGGTGGTTGTTTTCATTCACACTTCCTGTTAATCTTTCAGATTCTTATCCTGCGGGCTAGTGGAATACTTCTTCCAATGTACATAGTGTTTTGGTCCTTTTCAGCTCTCCATAGTCTCGCTCGGCAACAGTATCATTACCAGGTCAGTACAGACTACAGACCTTACCTTACCATACCAAAAGTATTCACTTCTTTGGGAATTGTACCGATTGTAATGAATTTCTAGAGTCGTCTGATCGTCTCCACTTAAATGCTAAACAATAAATAGTTTCTTGTACGTCAGGTTTCACAAGACGATGATGATGATACCTCCTCCAATGAAGATGAAGATTATACCGCGGACCGGCACTTGGTATAAACACAGCATTAACAACGTACTAGTCATTGTGTATATTTTTATTTATCAATGGTCAATATCTATTCCCATTTTTGTAAGTATTGATGAAGCTCATCATAGCATTTTAAGTCTATGAACGTTCAAAGTTGAATCAGTAGGAACAAAAGCCGGAAAATTGCACCATCTCGGTAAGGCCAACAAACTTCTGCTGCGTGTCCTACAAAACTTTTTGACGTTTACAAGTATCTTTTTGAGAATTGGAATAGAAAGCTTAAATTAGTAAATAATAATAATGGGTAAAAATTATAAATTTAATTAAAAATAAAATATTTTATTAAATAAAATGTACAAATATCTATTAATGTATAATGAACTAATTATAAGTCAAATCTAATAATTTAAATTAAATTTTAATCTAACATAAAATTTAAAATAAAAATAAAATAAAAACTTACTTTTAAAGCAAGTTTATTTCATTGTTATCATCAACAGGAGGATCCAAAGATATTCAAATCCAGTTCAATCTGGATATAAAAGTGCGGTTCAATCGTCGAAAGTGAGATCGATTTGAGTCCGGTCTTATTTGATCTTTTGAATCAGTCCTTGAGACAATCAAAAGTTTCAAATTCTCCAACTTTAAATCACTTTTTTTTGTGAAATTGAAAAATTCTCATTGAAAATAATGAAAATACATAGGGAAAAATACGATAGAGCCTCAAGCTCCAATCCCATGAGGAAAAACGACGGCGATACACTAGACCCCAAATAAACCAAAACAACATCGTTCAAATATCCTAAGCCAAAAGAGCAAAACGACCCTTGACTTCTGAGAGACTCCCAAAACATTTCCAAATTAGGGTTAGCAAATGTGAAGCGACGAGGAAGAGAAGCAAATGAAGGATGACCAAAGCGGACTTGCCCGACCTAGATTACCCACGTGAGCAAACGCGAAAGTCTTGAGGCGTGAATCATCCATTAGATTTTGAAGCTTTCTTGAGTTTAACTTCGTTTCCTTGAAATTTCAACGGTAAGGCGGATCTCTTTGGGACTTAGGGAAACGGAAATCTCAACTTGGAAATCCAACTAGGTAGGCTCCTTGAACAAAATGGTAACCGCTAAGTAGAAAGCTTGCTTTAGTGAGAGAAAAAATATCGTATATCAATAAGGACCTGTACAATATCTGATATATATACATCAACAGATATATTAACAGAGCTACATCTAACAGATCTATACTAACGGACTACACAACTAACTGTACAGTAACGTCGTTACTTCTACACTCCCTCCTCAAGTTGGAGATGGGAAAGTAACCAAGCCCAACTTGACAGTGAAATCAGTAAATTGAGGAGCTGCTAAAGACTTAGTAAAGATATCAGCAAGCTGGTCATGAGTGGAAACATATTGTGGAAGAACAAACCCCTCCTTAAATTTATTACGCACGATATGACAATCGATTTCTAGGTGCTTAGTACGCTCATGAAAGACGGGATTAGCGGTGATGTGGAGTGCCGATTGATTATCGCACTAAAGATTAATCGGAAGAGGAACAATCACCCTGAAATCCTGGAGCAGAGACGCAAGCCATTGAAGCTCACACACTGCAGTTCCCATACTACGATATTCAGCTTCACAACTCGATCTGAAAACAGTAGACTGCTTCTTACTCTTCCAGCTAATTAAAGAACCACCCAAGAAAACGCAAAAATCACTTACTGACTTCCGAGAAATAGGGCAAGATGCCCAATCACTATCACAATAACAAGACAACCGTAGACTACTAGAACTGCTATAAAACAAACACTTCTCTTTAGTACCAGCAAGAAAACGCAGAACATGCAGAACACCATCCCATTGAGCTTTCGTAGGTGAAGCAACAAACTGACTAAGTTGCTGAATACTAAAAGTAATGTCGGGTCTAGTCATATTCAGATAAAGCAATCTCCCAACCACTCTCCTGTACAGGTTTGCATCTTGGAACAATTCACTGTGCTCATCAAACTTATGATTGCGAGGTAAGGGTGTTAGAGTAGCATGGCAATCAGCAAGACCACATCCATTAAGAATATCCTGAAGGTATTTCTTCTGAGAAAGAAACATACCTGTAGGAGTGCGAAGGACCTCAACACCAAGAAAATATTTAACATTCCCATATCCTTAATAGTGAAAATAGAATGAAGAAACTCCTTGACAGTAACAATATCAGCTTCAGAAGGTCCCCCAATTAAAACATCATCCACGTATACTAAGAGAGCAAGAAAACCACCTTTGGTTGTCATGGTAAACAGACAAGGATCATGGACAGACTGAGAAAAGCCAAAACTCAAAACCTGAGTAGTAAATTCAGAATTCCATTCCCTAGAGGCTTGTTTCAACCCATATAAAGATCGTTTCAGTCTACAAACATCACCTGGCCTAGCTTTGGTGTAACCTTCGGGTGGAAGCAAATAAACCTCCTCCTTTAAATAACCATGCAAGAAGGCATTATTGATGTCTAATTGATGAACAAACCAGTGTTGCAAAGTAGCCAAGGCAAGAAAGGTTCTTACGGTAACCAATTTGGCAACAGGTGAAAAACTATCAAAGAAATCAATACCTGCGGTTTGATTATACCCTTTCGCCACTAATCTGGCTTTATATCGCTCCACATCGCCATTAGAAGCAAATTTAACCTTGAAAATCCACTTAGATTCGATAGCCTTCTTCCCCTTTGGTAGCTTAGTGAGCTCCCAAGTCTTATTATCCTCCAGAGCTGATAATTCCTTTTCCATAGCCTCTACCCATTCTGGATGTTGAACAGCTTGCTTATAAGACTGAGGTTCCACAATTTGACCAACATTGGCCATAAAAGCTGTATAAGTAGGAGAAACAGCATACTTAATAGGAGAATCCGATGAAATACTACAGGTCACATAATCCTTCATCCACATTGGTGAGCGACGTTGTCTAGAACTTTGTCTGAATTGTGGAGCAAGAACAACATTGTTATCTGAACGCTCAATCACTCCCTCCAAAGCAGATGTATCATGAACCTGATCATTAAATTCAAATGAATGGTCACTAATGGAAACAACAGGTGAACTTCCCTCTGCAGAAACATTGCCAGGAAATGTACCCTTTTCAAAATCATCAACAACCATATCATGCAAAGGCCAAGTTGGATTAGAAATGCCAACAGAACTAGGAGAAGAACTCGGGTCGCCCTCAGCAAAAGGAAAAACGTGTTCATAAAAGACCACATCCCTTGAGCTGAATATCTGATGTGTTTGTAAGTCATACAATTTGTATGCTTTTTGTCCCACTGCATACCCAACCATCACACACTTAGTAGCCCTGGCCTCTAGCTTATCCTTTTTTGGAATTGTGTTGGTAGCATAACACAAACAACCAAAAACCTTCAACCTGTTATAATCTGGTGTCGTATGATATAGCATTTCAAAAGGTGATCGCCAGTCAAGTACTGCAGTGGGTAATCTGTTGATAAGAAAGGAGGAAGCCAAAATAGCCTCTCCCCAAAATTTTTTAGGCATCTTTGCTTGAAATAGCAATGCTCTTGCAACTTGCAACAAATGCTTATGCTTCCTCTCCACGATTCCATTCTGCTGTGGAGAATAAGAACACGTACGTTGGTGCAGGATACCCTTTGTAGTAAAGAAACTACTGCAAATATTATTCACAAATTCTGTGTCATTATCAGATCTGATCTTCTTGACTTTAACACCAAATTGGTTTTCCACCATCGAAATAAACCTTGGCAAGACTTTGGGCACCTGAGACTTATACTTGAGTAACACAGTCCAAGTGGCCCTGCTAAAGTCATCCACAACAGTCAAAATGTAATGACAACAATCAACACTTGCCTGTTTATATGGACCCCAAACATCAATATGCAAAAGCTCCAGTACATTGGTTGCATGAACAGAACCACCAACTGGGAAAGGAAGCCTCTGTTGCTTCGAAAATGGCATACATCACAAGGAACAATTAAGTCTTTCGTACCAATACACTGAATACGATTCATCACTGTAAATGAGGCATGACCAAGTCTCAAATGCCAAAGAGCATCATCTTTATTTAGGAAGGAATGTGAAATACAAGAATTAGAAAGTGTATTTGTGGAATACAAAGTACTATCAATTCTATTTACTGGTATAGTGTCTATACTGGCTTGCACATAACCATTTATTACAGAGGAGTCAAAGGACTTTGGAGTAAGAATGTACAAGGTACCAACCACCTCTCCCACAGCAATGATGCTGCTACTCTGCAGGTCCTGTATGAGACAGTGTGAAGGAAAGAAAGTTAGGAAAGTGTCAGCATTTTTGGCTAGTTTGTTTACGGATAAAAGGTTGAACTTGAAAGAGGGTAGATATAGAACATTCTCAAGGGTAAGTTTCGGGTGTAAGATCACATTGCTGACATGACTAACCATGGTGGTACGAAAATCAGGTAATTGAACAGGTACAAGACTCTCAAGTTTTCGCCTATGCCTCATTAAACCAATATCATGGCACATGTGATTCGATGCCCCTGTGTCTATGATCCAAACATTTCTACCAGACAAACGAAAATCATGTAATGCTGTGCATTTAGAAACAGCATTACCTGCAAAAGCAAAATTGGCAAATTCATCTCCTCCCCTAGAAGCTGACATCTTGCCTTGTACAATCTGGGCCAGATCTTTCTGCAAGAGTTGCATCTGCAGTACCAAACTTCCAAGGTCTCTGTTCTCAGAACAAGATGTAGTATCAAGTGGTGTGTCCGCAATATCAGCAGCGAAATTAGCACTAGCCTTCTTTGATCCATTTCCTTTCTTCTTCCGTAACTCTTCATACCATTCTGGATATCCAAAAATCTTAAAACAAGTATCTTTTGTATGACCCATATTATGACAATGCTCACACCTCCTATCAGTTTTTTTTCCAGACTCCTTCTTTCTATTACCAGATCTGTCGTCACCTCCCTTAGAGTTAAAAACTTTAGCAAGCAAAGCCATATCAATACTGTCAGTAGAAAACGTCATATTCACGTCTCTTTGACTTTCCACTCTTAGCACCATGCTGTAGGCTTTGTTAATGTCAGGTGCAGGATCTAAATTTAAGATTTGACTCCTAACGTTATCAAAAACGTTGTTCAAGCCCATGAGAAATTGGAGCAATTTAGAAGCATCTGCACGCTCCTTGAGTTTAACATTCATTCACGACAAAGAACACAACCAAGACACTCAAGATGTAGGCAAAGGCATGAGCCTTCAATTCATCCCAACACTGACTAAGCTTATTAAAATACTGTGTAACCGAAGTATTACCTTGAGAAGTAGTACTCATTTCTCTCTGTACTTGATACATCTGTGGAGTATTACAAACGCCAAATCGTTTTTCCAGCACCTCCCATAAATGTGTAGCACTAGGAGAATACACGAAACTATCACCAAGATCTTTAGAAATAGAATTTCGAAGCCATGATTTTATCATTGAATCCACTCTCTTCCACTTCCGGTACTGAACAGAATCTGCAGGTGGCTTCAAGGTTCCATCGATGAAACACAATTTATCCTTTGCCTCAAGTGAAGTTCGAACAGCTGTACTCCAGCTAAAGTAATTAGAGCCAGTTAATGGCGTCATCACAAGCGCCATACCTGGATGGTCGGAAGCATGCAAGAAATATGGGTCATCTTCTCTTTCTGCCATTATCAAGCTTCAAGATCTCTACCGTATGTCTCTGATACCATGAACAAAATGGTAACCGCTAAGTAGAAAGCTTGCTTTAGTGAGAGAAAAAATATCGTATATCAATAAGGACCTGTACAATATCTGATATATATACATCAACAGATATATTAACAGAGCTACATCTAACAGATCTATACTAACGGACTACACAATTAACTGTACAGTAACGTCGTTACTTCTACACTCCTGAAACTCCATAACCACTCCTTCCTACTCCTTCAGCTAATCAGATCTAGGATGTCTTGTAGAAAAGAAGAGAACCGCATTGACCATGATGACGGAGGTGACAGAGCACACCAGAGAAGGCGGATCCAGGTACTTCTTCTTTTGTGAAAGCAAAATAGATCCTTAGTATGGTTCAGAGACTATATTCGCTGATATTGGCCGCCTTCCACTACGATGTCGGGTGACTTGATGGATGATCGGTTGCTCTCGATGCTTGTAGTAATGAGATCAATGGTAGAAGAGAAAGCGTAGAATGAGCTCTAAATCTTACGCCATTCCTTTCATTCCAGATTACACAGGCACAACTCTTAAATCACGTTTTCATTCAAAGTATCTCGCATCAATTTTCTACATCCAAATAAATTATAAATTAGTAATATATGAAATTAGTCTCCGTTGTAAATTTGTAATATATTATATCTTTAATTAATATATTATATCTTTAATGATAAATAAGAACAAAATAAGATATCTAATGAGTGAACATAAGTAGATATTATTAATTCATTCGTTTTGACAAGCTGTATTTTTTTCATAAATCGTCTTTTCAAGTTATTATAATCGGAACAAACTATGATTATTTTCTTTATTACGTAAATCAATGTGGTCAATACAATCAAGATTAATTGAATTATACGTTTTCATCTTACTAAACGCTTTAAATACATAATAGAGAAATTATAAAGCCAACAATAAAAATAAAATCAATAAAAATAAAACAAATCAATAAAATTCTTGTTCTTCATTCTCATATTCTAAATAACGTAAATAAAGTCATTAAGTCTTTGATGTTTCAAATGATTTCATTTCTTTGCATGAGTATGTTAAAAAAAGTTGTAATTACGTTCACAACTAGATATGGAAATTATTTAACCGAGTAATTTAATAGCGAATTTTCTCAATGTTGGAGCACATTTACCAAATAATCTTTAACATTTATTTGTGTTTTAAATTAATAGGTACGATGAATAAAATATATATTATTAATAAGTAAAGGGTGAACTAAATATAAAACTTATCAAGCTACATTTTTGTCAAAATAAGCTCTCTCCTCATAGATGAACTAGTAAAACTCCTTAAACATTTACTAAAGAATTTAATTTCATTTGTTACCTTTAATTCCTTTTCAATAGAAAAATAACTTTACATTTAATTACGTCAAAGAAATTGTCCATAATATTATTTTTACATGTGTCTCCGTTATATAAGCAATAAGGATTAACAAAATAAATTGTTAAATGGGCTATTAGAGTAAGATGCTTATCCAATCATTGGTCAAGTTTGTATAATTTTGCTTCGCTTTTAAAAGACTTATAATTGTTTTGCAAGCTCTATATATACCATCATATATATATACCCTATAGATAATTTCTCATTTGAGTCAACAATTTTACCAACCTTACAAGTGGAGCTACAATCTTCACAATAATTAAGAAGACATCCCAAATTTTATTACCTAGAATAATGGCATAAAAATATTTCCTTCGCACTATTTGATAACTTATAATTTGAAAAATATTTACTTGTCAACTAAATTTTAAAGCGCTTGTTTATGTTTATAAACATTTTTTAGGTAATAAATGAGTTATAAAGCTAGTAATAGTAAGATGCTAAATGTCAACTCGATCTTCTTGCTTTCTTAACAAAGAAAAAAATGTAATATAATTATACACAAAATTGTGATCTTAGATGCACGTGAAACAAGAGTAAAATATGGTCTATACCTCCAATATCTTTTAAAATGAGATTTATACAATAAGCAACACATAAAGACCAATAAATATGCTTATACTTTAATTATAATATGTACTCAATTGATATATAATTAGTTACATTATCTATAACAAAATGTACAATATTGTTTTGTCCAACTCAATAGATAATAAAGCATAAGCATTTTTACCATTTCGTAAGAATTTATAGACTTGATAAAGGTTATTCCAATATTATAGTAAATCAAGAAATTAATTAAGATTCTTTGTTTTTGATCAATCTACCATCTACTATAATAGTGCATCCTATTATTTCCTAGCTAGACTTGTGTTCGTAATCAACTGATATTCTTTTTTTAAATCTTGACGAGAAGGTACACAATCTCATAATAAGAAGGTGTCTTAAATCCTAAATCTATTGTTGTAGCATCTATTGCCTTGAAAAATAAGGTGAATTTAAAGTATTTAAAGGAATATATAAATGATATAATCATCTAGCTCATATTCGTTACATTGCAAATAACAACCTTATTAACCAAAATATTTTTAAAATTGAGTTGAGAATCGGGAATAGTTCTCGAAGGAAAATAAGAATCTATGTCAAGATCAACTTTTATTTTTCTTTATCTAATACTTATTGTTCTTCGTTATCTCCAAAAAATACATTATAAGCTTCTTTATCTTTCTTTTTTACTTATTTCTCCAGATAATTTTCAATCCTCTCATATACATTAAAAAAATTTGCAATAAGTAATATTACCCTTATCGACAACAAAATGCTCCCTTTTATATAAATTATCCCCTTTTAAATATTCTACCACAATATATAAAATTATATTGAACATATTAGTCAAATGTCTAGGAAGAAGAAATATAATCATGTGTTGGATCGGACTTACCATTAATAAAAATGTTAAGTTAATTGAATCTTTTTTATGATTCCATACTTCCTATTATAATTTCAACCATTTTGTAAGTTTTGTACACAATTATACGATTTGGACGTTCTAAGTAAACAACATATATTGAAATTTCCAGTCCTATTTGATAAGCTAATGCATTTATGTTAAGATTATGGTAATAGGAAAGTTTAAAATGAACAAAGACATACAAGTGAATAAAAAACTTTTGCTTACTACATATCTTTTTTTTTAATAATTGAAAAGAAAAATGGATGATTTGGTTTCATCAATTAACACACTTGATAATTTGACATGGTTAAACTTGAAAATGTTTGAAAAAAATGGCCACTTGCATGATCACGTTGTAACTAAAGCCAAGCCCCTATCTTTGGGTTGAAAACAACGAAGCTACTGACGATTAAATCAAACTTAATCTTTCTCAGTCAATTTAATACGCCTTTCATACTTGAAAACTTCTATAAAGGTATAAGCCTCGAGAATGATACTAGGGTTTCATGTATGAGATTTAGGGCTGTTTGTTGATGAGTTTGGGAAAGGATTAATCGGTAAGAAATGAAAAACAAATAGTTGGTTGTTGATTATTATTATAAGGTCAATAGTTTGATATTATACTTTTAGGAATCTTCCATTTCTTTTATTTAGTAGAAATAAAATTAGTTAAATATTTTAATAATAATTAATTAAATACACTTAATTAATTAAAATATAATTAATTAATTAAAATATAATTAATTAAAATTTTTAGTTAAAATATTATTATTAATTAATTAATTAAAATATAATTTATTTATTAATTACAATATTGGAATTAATTAATTAATTAATTAAAATATATTTTATTAATTAATTACAATATTGGAGTTAATTAATTAATTAATTAAAATATAATTATTAATTAATTAATCAATTAGTTACATTATAATTAACTAAAAATAATTAATTAATTAGTTACAATATAATTAATTAAAATATAATTTATTCATTAAAATATTGTAATTAATTAATTAACATATAATAAAGTTTTATTTCTCAAATTTTTTACAAACTAACTATTATTAATAATAATGATAATCATTTCTTCCTTTTAACCAACTATTATAATTATAATAATAATATTCATTCATATTTTTATTATATTTATTCTCATTTTTATTACCATTCTTTCGTGTGAACTAACCGCTTCTTATTTTTATTACCATTCTCTCAAGGAACTAACCGCCTCTTAACGACATAAAGAATAACTAGTTCTCAGGCTAAAGAGTCAACAATTTCTTTCCACCAATGATGGCGAGAATCCTAACTTGCTTTTCAGGTGATCCATCTCCGCACAAACAACTCCAACAGACCCAGATATGATAGTGTACGGGCTGGGGATTTTGGCAAAAGTTTTAGGCATTTATAAGTCTCATATTCTCTTTCTGATTACTCATTTTACGCTTTCAATTTTCAAGTCAAGAGATATCTTTCGAGTAAAGAAAAGGATTGCAAGTTACTTCTTCTTGAAGGTAGAAATGATCCAAGTCACCTTTTGGTGTCTTTTCAATGACCTGTTTGAGATTTCATTACAAGAATTAGCCGATGGGATATTGATGAACCTCTTAAGTTAAGTGGTGATGGTGCTGTCATCTTTTTATACGCAAAGATGAAAACCTTTTACTTTCAGTGCATTCAACAAAATTTGCAAAAAGGAGCTTAAGCTTAAACCAAAGAATTTGGAGATTGGAATGTCTAAAGATGGTTGAAGTCTTCATTTGTTCACTTAGTATCCAAAAACATCTACACTATAAATCAAGAAATAGGATGAGTTAAAGAACAATTAAAGGTCATCAAAAAGTTCAACATTAGAGGATTGGAAGGGAAATCTAAACAATCTGACATAGAGAAAGTTTAGATAATTAAGAAAGATTAAAATAGAATAGGAGAACATAAATCATTAGATGGCAAATAGTCCTCAATCCTTTTAAGCATATGGTTAACAGTTACATCGCACATACAACAAAGTTCTGTAACATTGTTACATCGAAAGTGTGAGACATAAATGAACAAAGACAAGAGTGAAGTTAACACCACAAGGACAAATTGAAAGGATGCAAGCTCAAACTCCACACCCCATAATCTTGAAACCTAGATGTCCTACAATCCCAAAAGAGAGAAACCCCCAATTCTTCTCCATCAAAACCATTGTTTCTTAACCAAAAACTTACCAGTAAACTCAACATTCGTAAACCAAAACAAAAATAAATCATAAATGTTATAATGATGAAAACAAAAAAAAAAGGAATAAGATAAAAGTCCAAAATAAAAATATCCTGTAAACTTTGCGTCTTCTCTTTGTTAGTTTGAAATTTGTATTCAGTTAAAAGAACAACAAACGAGGTCTAACTTGTATCATGACACAAGGAATCAAAGCAATATCAGGACCAATACACAAGGTTGAAACAAAATAGAATAAGTTAAAAAAACCAACTCAAATAAGAGATCAACAAAACAGATCGAATAAAATCAAGATGTTAACAAAGAATTTGAAATTTGATCGATCCTAAAATTAAAAGAGTCGTTAATCAAGTTATCCGAATTTTATTTCTAACAATTGCAAACTTAAACTAAACAAAACATTTAATCAGTTCGTATTTATTCCGATCAAACCGACAAATCCACTTTGATTTTAAGATCATTGTTTACATCAAATATTATTCACAAGGAGAACTCAAGTCTGATTGTCATAAAAGATCAAGATTAATATGCAAGGAGCTGGTTAACCCAATTCCATCTTGCACAAATTGTAGTAGAGCTAATACCCGCCACAAAATTCAATAGCGAAATCAATTTATAACGTGGCTCCATCAAAATCTACAAGTTATCTATACATTAATATCTTCAAGACCTGGAAGAACTGCTCAACAAGGCCCCTGATTAAAATACACGTCAAAATGTGACAATAAAACTTCAGGTATGACAGGAAAAAAAGCTTCAGATCTGCAATAGCTTTCGAACTCTATGCTGAAGTTGAGTAAGGGAGCTAATTCCAGGATTTTCATAAGACCCTGAGCAATCGAGTTTCGTAGTAAGATTCATCAAATTATGGATCAAGACCACCATCTCGTTACAACTTGGGATAGCTAACTTCCAATCAGACCCCTTTTTATGGTTAGCACATATTGTCTCAAGTTCTCTGGATTTTGAGGTAGCTTCTTTTAGTACAGAGACAGGAATTCCTGTACAATCGAACAAGAAAAAAATTTCATGCTTCAAACAAATAAAATTTGTGATGTCCAATTTTCCCAAAATATTCTAAAACCAGATATTGTAACGGAGAGAAAGCAATATGCAGTCCAGTGTTTAGACACGCCTGAACCGAGCTCACTCAGTCACGTTTTGTTTAATTATTGAAATATTCATTTAATTGGAGGTCATTTGTCATGACAATTCCAGAGCAACTTTTGCGTCTCATTTAACTCTGAGAAAGTAAAGAAACTTTATGACATTAAGTAAATCTCCAGTAGCTTCATGATTGCTGTCACTATTATTTGTAGTCAATCAGTCAGTTGCACCTAACAACAAGCTTCAGAGATCTTACGAAGAATACAGAAACAGGCATCAAAGTAACAAGAATCTTACCCGCCAGTCTTGCAACATTCACACCATAGCTTTTTGGGCATACACCAGGCGTCAATCTATAAAGAAATGTAACTTCTTCTATTCCTCCTACCTCATTTCCAACTTGACAAGCCATATGGCAGAGTGAAACCTATTATATAGCAGAAACGAAAGAGATTACAAAGAAGACATCACATAAATTAAATGACCATGCGGACTTAAAGCATTTTTGCATTTATCTACATTGTATTGTTTAAACGTCAGAAAGTAAACCAACACCTCAGTTTATCCTATGTAAATTAAAACATATCAGAGTCAGTAGGAAAAAGGCAAAAACACAGTAGCCAACATAAAAAATAGATCCATGCCTTGGTATCTTTCTCGTAGTCTACAGCTAATCGGTGATAGTGAGTTGAAAACATTCCTCGACACTGCACCTTGTGGACTAGATGTTCAAGAACTGATTCCCTGCCAAGGATAGAATAACAGGTGGGATATTTATCAAGGTTGAGTTAAACCAAGAGATCAGAGGACTAACGAAACTAAATCTTGAGGGTATAACCCAAAAAGAATAAGCTGTTCAAAACTTAAACAATTTCAAATCCAATGACACCTACGCTATTGCTTGTCCATCTGATGTTGATGTGCCCCGACCAAGTTCATCCAAAGCAACCAAGGAATTACCAGTTGCAGAAGACTGGAAGCAAATATAAAAGTTCAAATATGAGATAAATGTGAGCAGAGAGAAAAGCTGCCTCTGCTAGTTTCAGGGAAAAGATAATTGTTACATTCCCAGGTTTGGGATCTTATGAGGATCTTTTAACATTAAAATCTGAAGTAGAATTAACAAGAAACTTTTGTTTGCTACATTTTCTTCCTTGTCAACCTACTGCTGAAAATCAAGGGCTCATTAGGGAGAACCTACAATCCCAAGAATCAATCTTTCTGATGAATGACTGTTTACTTTCCGTCCTCTTCATTTTGATTAAATATAACCGTTGCTATAATTTTGAAGGAGATATACCCAATTATAGTAACTGTCCCTTGTTAGTAGAGGACATAGGAGACATGTGACTGAAACTACAACCAAAACATGAAACTGACACATGGCAGTTTGTAAGTAACACATTACATGAATGAAAACATGAACAATTCCTAATTCCTGAGTTTGCTCTTCTTTATTCAATTCCAGTTTAATAGTAACAAAAATCAAACTGATTATTTGCAAGTTCTCCAATAAATAAAGGGAAAATGAACTAACTCATAAGGAAAACAACCATGAGATAAGTAAATTTCCCCTATAACATGCTTGGAACTACAATAGAAACTCACCAGCATTAGTGCAGTTTCTGAAAGTTCTGTCAAGAAAGTACTCTGACAAGCCATTATATGATCCTTTGCACCCATTCGTACAAATATTCGGTCAACAGGTGACAATTCAAAGTTTTGTGCAGGAACAGAAGCCCCAACCTGTGCAAGAGCAAAAACTATTGGGTATGGACAGACAGCACAAAGCCAACATGCTACAAGAAAATAAAAATACCTGAGCCAGCATCACAGCCAAACAAACTTGGCGGATAAGGGTAGATTTTCCACCCATGTTAGGTCCAGTGAGAAGGATAAAACTGGCACAACCAGAACCACCAATGTTAATATCATTGGGGACAAATGCACCCTTGTTCAATGAATCACTCTTAAGAACAGGATGTCCCAAGCATTTTGCAGATAATCGCGGCACTTCACTTGATAATGATGAAGGGTGCAAGATGATTGGACAACACGACGGTCCTTCATAAAAATCACCAGCAATTGACAGACTGATTAAGACATCTAGTTCTGCAATGTGCATACATCAAATTTCAGGCAAGGATTATAAACTTATCAAGAATAGGGATAAAATTATTTCTTGTCCCTTGAAGTAAAATGAAATGCAAAACGTTGGAGGACTGGGATAGGGGGAACATAATGGGAAAAAGCAGATAAGAAAAGCAGCTTTATTTCACATGATCAAATGTAGGTGTTTATGTTTATACCTGCAACAGCGGAAACCAGCTGCCTCCACTTATCATGATGTAGACAGAAGCGTCCAATTAACTGCTGTGAAATGTTCTTCAATGTGGATTCTTTTTCAGATTCAGTTTGTGAGAGCTCAGCTAACAATCTCTTAATATTTGGGTTCCAGTACCTAAAAAACCCCTGCATATACCATGTTCTATGAAAAAAAAAAAAAGGCAACTGAAACTAAGAAAAGCAAGTCCAGAACAGTTCTCCAGTACAGTGCCTGTGATGGGAAAGATTAGGTCTGGGTGACAGTGACAAACTTTATTTGTCAATTGATCTTTATAGTAACCCTTAAAATTTGGTAATGCAATTAGATGTTTGGAATTCTAAAGGAGCAAGAAACACAATGTATTAGTTCATAAAGACTTTCAGGAAATTCTAATACAAACATTCTTGTCAGTATTTGGCCATCCTTCTTTGAGAAGTTAGTGCAAATGCTTTCCCTATGAGTTCGCTAAAATTGCGAAGACATGCACCTAGTGTTGATTCTATTCATTTATGTGACAGGAAGCAACTCCATTACACTATAGTCCACTAGTCATAGATCCATTCTTTACCTTTTTGGATGAACGCAACTCATAATCTCGAGGAATGCTTGCACGTAAATGCTCTGGAACTTCTAACAAATAAGCTTCTTTGCCAACTGTCACATAAGTAATCTGTAACATTTCATGCAAGGACAGGACTTCTTTAATTGCAGAACATATTCCACTACCAAATTCCAACATATTCTAGAAAGGTTCTTACTGATGTGTCTCCAAGCAACTTCTGTTGTTCCTTCAGGTGTTTAGCCAAATCAGACTCAATTTCCATTAATCTTCTACAAGCAGAGTCATACTGTGCATCAACTCCCCCAAGAGGAATGACACGTCCGGAACTGTTGGCTTCTGCCCAGTTGAAGGCATCCTTGAATTGTTGAAGAATTGAATGAATGTCAGGAACACCATTACCTGCAGAAACATAGCTAAATAAGATGACAGAAGGTATTGAAACGGTCAGGAAGTACCAAATCCAACATACCAGATGTTAACAAATAATGTAGTTGCCTTGCCTCAACATGTTCCAATATGACACCAAGTGAAGAACATGCTTGGGCCATTAATTCACAGCCACGTAAAGCAGATATAAACTCCTGCAGCTGCTTCTTTGCTGCATCATCCTCATACAGAATCACTTTTTTTGCATTTCTTCCATTTGCCTCACTGCATTGAGTCCAGTGCGCATAGAAACTTAATGTACCAAAAACTGTAATTCTTTTAATGTCAGAGAAATGTTTAAATACATGGGCATTCCTTCTCAGCTTTACCTGCTAGTAAATATCCGGGCAAGCAATCGTTCCATGTCTGGAAGTCTGGACAGTGCTTTTCTAAATTCAAGTGCCATTGTTTGATTTTTTCCCTGAGTAGCATAAACACATCACAGTAAAGGTACAACCATAACTGGGAGAAGCAACAAGATGTGAACATAAGGTGGCATAAAACATAGATCCATGGAACCAAAACCAGGATAAGTAGATCCATCAATAAAACACGGATATTCCAGATCAGATTATAGTTCTTTGATGCATTGTTGTCAATATGAATGTGAATGTGTTAAGTATATATGCAATGACAAAGTTTCAACTTCGGAATGGATTCAAAACTTAACCAGAAATGAAACTAAATCCTTAAAGCCCCTCACAAAATTAAATCAAAACATGTCATAAGAGCTCAAAGATAACCGAATTGTGAAGAAAAGGAATGCATCACAACTATCATGACAGCAGATTCAAATTACTAGACAACACAATCTAGAAACATAATGGATAAATATGATAGCCCTGTCAAACATTGTACAAACTAAACCATGACTACCAAATAGAATCTTACTTGTAGATCTTTTACTGCATCTTATGGACCTTAATAGAATCCAAATGGTATAAAGGCCTAGCTAGCCATGTTTTCAGTAGCCTCTTTCCCATAGCTGTGACACAATGGTTCAGCTGTGCATATAATGTCCTTCATAAAAAAATCAATTGCCTTAGGATAATTAAAACAGTGATCTTGTCAATATAATGTGCATTATAGTAATCTTGTCAAGATAATGTGCATAACATGATTACCCTGAAGAATCTCCATTTCTGCTGTTCTCAAAAATTTCAAGGTTCTCCATGGCAGCAGCATCAAGAACCATGTATGGTTTTTTATCAATACCAGCAAACTCAGAGCAAGGAAGTGATTCGAACTTTGCAAATCTAAGTAATGTCTCATCCAGAAAAGCCTGTTTTAAATAATATAGAGTGCCTCCAAGAGCTGAAAGAGCAAGGCTACCATTTTCTCCCTTGTTCACTAGCTCGGACAAAATGACAGGCAGCCACCTTGATTTCTTATCTTCAGTATGAAGATTGACTGACTCCAAATCCCCTTCAATTAGATTTCCAGAAGCAGATTGATCTCTAATACGCTTGTAGATAATTTCCACTTCACGAACAGTTGTATTAGCATCCCAGAACTCTGAGAGAGGAACCAACTCATTGACCAACGGATTTCTGGTGTGCCTCATAATTGCTCTTTCAGTTTCAGAACTGAGCATCTTTGCAGCTTTTATGATTTCCACTGGCCTCAACTCGGATAATAGAGCAGAAAATAAACTGCATTCTTCATTATCCACAAACTGGCAAAGATTCATTCATGATTGACCATGGTTAAATAGAAATGACCACTGGCTTTTAAACACATAAAACATGGTGATGACTACTACCGAAGAACAAACCTGTCCAAGGACAATCCTGCTGGTGGCAATATCAACCACACACACCCCGAACAAACGCTGGAAACTTTTGTCTGTCAAACGCTCACTACTTTCAGCCACAGCCATAAGATAAGAGGCATCAGGATTTGCTGAAAGCAATTCACCCTCTGTTAGTGTTCCTTTTGTAACTATGGCACATATTTCACGTTTCACAACCTAAAACAATAAAAAAACTGTCAAAGTTGAGAATATGAACTGATCACAAAACCACCACAAAACGATCCAATTGAGAAGGAAAATAAATAACCAAAAAAGAACAATAATCAGCAAAAGTATACAAGCGAATGAATGATTGCTATATCATCAAGTCCAAGTGCCAGAAAATTTCAATATCTAATGAAAGATGTACTCCAAACATTGTTACCCAGTTGAGGTCCTCGAGGAAAACATTAAAACACATAGCAATTTATAAGCCTACTACAGGAAAATTTGATGATAGACAATATGAAATTATTTTAAAGCCAATAAGGGTCATTATACCTTGTCCTTAGAACCTTGTTCTTTCCTTCGGAGCTCCAGTTGTTCAGGTGTTTCTGTCTGCTCTACAACTAGAACTCGATAACCCTGTTCTGCAAGGCAAGCTCCTCAGAGAACAACATCTACAAAATAAATGTAAAAATAAAGAAAAGTGAATTTAGGCTAGAGATCATCGATCTGCCCAACCTTTCTAGCCAATTTCTCCACATTTATTGAGAAGTTTCTCTCTGGAAAACCACAATGTGGTTGCTCTCCCTAATGAAGCAGGAACAAATTAGAGATTAGAGACATAAGAGAAAATACATTTGCTTGCGGGAATACAGCAAGGAGGTCACAAGAGAAAGAGGCCAGTATCCAGAAGAAATTAACATATTTGTGAGTATTGGCTAAAACCAATCAATACCTTCATATACTGTAAATCTAGTTCTTTAACTCCCACATGGGCATCCATTTCAAAGAGTTCATAAAATTTTCCCATCTGCACCAGTTAGAAAGGAAAGAATAAAGATATACTCATTAGTTGACTGAAAGACATAGTTATCAGTTGTTTGAATCAAGTGAAATGACGACAATGATGCATAGTTCAAATATACTTTGATACATACCTTGAAAAATAAAACCTTATCCATATGCTTTGACTTGAACTCCCACCATTGCCTCTGCAGATAACAACAAAGTGTTCTGATTACATTTTTAATATGCTTCAACTTCAAATTCAACCATTCAACATGAAAAAGAACCTCAAACACTAAAAGGTTTCATTGGCTAATAGTCCAGCTTTTCTATGCTTGGCCTATACAGAAATTGTGTTCATGTTTTCCATAACTCAACCAATACACATTGAAAATAAAGTAGGCAAAATTATAACCCAGCACCAATTATAAAGTGCTTACCTGGCCACCTGTTAAGCCCTTCAAAAAGTCAGCAGGTAAGTATAGGGTTCTTGCATCATAATCTGCATCTCCAGGATGCCTTCTTTTGGCATCTTTTCGTTCTCTGTTTCAGGTCCAAATAAAAAGTGCAACCACATTAACCATGGAGAATATTGAAAACAGTGGTTGCTCGTTTGAAACAATAAAAGCGATGAAAAACAAAATTGGACATTGCATGCTTAGTTCTAATAATCGTGTGCGTATGTATCTATGGAGATTAACTCTTCTATCAATCTGGATATACATGATTCACAAAACAACTATTCATGGACTCCAGAATTGCAATCGTGGTACATGTACTGAGAAGAAATGCTTGATTTTACAGTTCCCCTCATAAGACCATAAGATCTTATGCTTGAGACTATAGGACTGGACTATGAAGTAGCAACAAGAACTTACCTTCCAAGAAACCATAACCTCTGAGCTTCACGTGCACTAAACCTCTCAGAAGGGTCAGCCATCAAGTGATCATCAAGACTATTAGACACCCCATCTGCAACATAACAAGTCGAAATTCAGCACTCATGATGTACACCCCACCGCTAATTTAACTCCAGAGTTTTATTTATAATATCGAACTAAGACAAACACCCATGATCCAATGCATACGGATATCACCAAAGGCATAAGACAAAGAATGAGAAAAAACATAAACACATTCTCAAACAATGGACGACAAAACCCAGTTAAGAATTGAAAGCCAATCAACACTATCCATATAGTATTCACCACAATTAGTATATTTTCCCATTCCCAAATCCCACCCGAAGACGTATATGACAGACAAACAAATGCATTATTATGCCAGAACAAAAGTAACATAAATACATAAATTACTTTGTTTATTCTCTAGAGGCTCGGCAGCAGAAATCCTAAGCCCTACTTTATCCATATCTCCACAAGCTTTGCTTTTCTTCACAGAATCCACCTTCCCTCCACTAGCTTTTCTTTTCCTGAGCCCTCTCTTATCATTTCGCTTACCTTTCTTGTTATCGTCTTCATCACTAACCTCTTCTACTTCTTCCTCCAAATCCATATCCCCTTCCTCCTCAGTAACTTCCTTCTCTGAGCTCTTTCCCCAATCCTCATCACTCGAATCATTACCACCGTCATTGTCATGGGCAGCGTCCACAACATCCTTCATCTCGTCGTCGTCGTCGTTGTCGATCACCGTCCTCTTGAAAGCCAAAGAACCCCTACGCAACCGCTTGAACCTCACAGTGGTATCCTCAACCCACTCAATCTTCTCCTTTCCCAAATCCAAATTTTCTTCTTCACAATCATCATACAGAACCAAATGCTTACCCGATTTCTTATCATAAGATTTCACACAACCTTCGTACCAACACTTGTCCAGAGGCCAGTAAATCCTAATCCTCTTCTCCACCACCTCATCGCCGTACGGCTTAACGGCGGCTCCAGGCGTAGACGCAGACTGAGATGGGGAAGGTGTTTGGTCAATAACTAGAAGCGGCTTTTTCGACTTGGGATGGAGCGGTGACGGAGTGGTAGGACTAGGGCTAGGGCTCCTAGGGCTAGGTTTTGGCACAGTGTTAGTGACAGTTTTGGCGGGCTTTTGGGTTGGAGAAGGAGATGGTGTTTTGGAAAAGAAAGCTGTGATTTGTCTTTGAGGGTTGACCAGCGGCGACCTGCCGTTGTTCTGCTTTCTAGACGGCGCCATTTCTAAGTCACTCGAGAAAATTGTACCAAAAACAAAAGCTTACAGAGACTAAGGGATAAGAGAATGTCTTGAGAAGAACACTGGTCCTAAATAAGCATCATCTCACTGACATGTAGCTTAGGCTGAAGTTGGGATAGCAATGTGGCGGGAATTCCCGGCAAATGCTTCGATCGGCGTTACTTGGCGGGAATTTGGGGTTTATCAATTAATGCTGTTCGAGATTCTCTATTTATTAAATGTTGTATCAATAATAATATTATTTTTATATTTTTAAATAAAAAGTGAACTTTATTATAGCATAATTAACTTAGTAAATTAAAAAAATATAACAATGGAGCATACTATTTAATCCTCCCACTTATCACGTGATATTATAGTTTATATTTATACATTTTAAATATTAAGTCACATAGCATACTGTTTTATTTAAAAATTAAAAATAATTGTGGTTGAATTCGGCAATATCGGGCCTAAGTCCAATGTAACGGCCGATCGATCGATCACACATTCATCGCTTAATTTGGGTCTAATCCACAAAACCAAACGTCACGGTAAAAACCTCCCATGCATCGTCGTGAAAACGTGGGACCTAAAACCTGCGAGGAATCATATATAAGATGATCCTCTCATTATCAAGTGCGAGATGATAACCTAGTTGTTTTTCTCGATCATATTTTATCTCACCTTCACCAAAAGACTTACTTGATCGTCGGAGGCTTTCTCGACACAACCTCGATAAGCCTTCCTTGTTTTGGTGATTTCGCGTTGGAACCACTTCAACGAAGTATAGGGATCGTGGATCGAATGGCAACAATCGATTCGGTAATCCGTCCCAGAACCATTGGCCCACCGTGGGGCCCGACTTCCGCACCACGCCTAAAAACACGCAGATAAGTCGAAAGCGGCAATGAACCCCGATATACATGTTGTTGCGGCTCTGGCGATGCAACGTGTCGGTTTGCGATTACAGCGATTCTGCCGCACACCACACATCTCCCGCACGAGTCTTCCAATCCAAACGATCAACTATGACCTCGAGCTTTGGAGCAAGAAGAACGAGCATGGCCGTGGAGGACAACGTTGCGCCACGCAACCCCGAATCTCCAGCACCGTGTAGGCGCAGATCCTCCTCCCCACACACACGCCTCCTGGCCGGAAACATATAGAAGAAGCGGTGAGTTGGTGATTCGCCGAATCTGCGATCATGAATCAAAGACAATAGCCGTCCGTCTGCGGCCAACCGCCGACAATTGACTTTAACAACCGATCACCACCGTATGAAGCTCTAGAAAAATCGCGGATGGTCGGACTCACGTGGCTACGAAGCTTGCTCGGATCGCCTGACGGCGCAATTTAACTCTCCTTCACTCCGGACATTTTGGATAGCCTCCCAAGACCGGCACAAAGATACCGACCCCGAGAAATACACCGAAGACCAGAGCCCTTTGACTACATGCAACACTTCCAGGTCCATGATGAGCCTACATCAGTGTCCGGATGCTATCCAGTAAGGCCTTCGCGCGGCTTTCAAGAGGGAGCTCGGCGATGGTTCAACAACTACCCCGGGTTGTATCACATGTTTCGAGGACTTGGTCGCTCTTCCTGAATCAATTCGCCACTAGTGGCGGCCATGAAAACGGCTTTGGAGGTGATGCAACTCACCCAAGGAAGGAATGAGAGTTCGCGGAGTTCATCACTCGGTTTAACAATGAAGCGGTCGAGTACGACCTCACCGCTTCGTCTATCTTGGCCGCCTATGAGTAATCTGAGGACGAAAAGTTCAAGAAGTCACTAGCCCTCGATCACCCCGATCTATTCAGGAGATCGGATCTCGGGCGAGATAAATACATTCAAATCGAGGAGGTGTTAAAGAATACAAAGCGCCGAGCGAGATGATCGTGGACCGAGTGGTAGGATGGATGAGTCTCAAAAAGACAGAGGGACCAATCGACCGGAGAAAGCCGAAGCGTGACATTGGAATCAACAGACTTCACTCCGCTTAATAAACGATCACGCTAAGTCTTGGCGGCTATCATAGCAAACGGAAACTATCAAGGAGCACGAAAAATGAAAACCCATACTGAGGACGAAACACTGTGTATTGCCGTTTTCATAAAGAATTCGGCCATGACAATCAAGATTCTTGCAATTGAAGAAAGAGATTGAATTCCTCATACAAAGGGAAGATTAGGCCGATTTGTGAAGCGAGGGCAAAATGCCGACCGGACCATCGGTACGAGCAGTCGGCCAAACAATGACGACAGCCTTGGAGGCGAAATGACCAGGAATGACGGGGAGACAGAACACTAATCTGATAATCAACGAGAAGAAAGGGGCAATCGAGGAAAGAAATGATGGTAACACCGGCAACAGACGAGCGACCAATGGGGTCATCAATATGATATTCGGTGGAAATGCGGTGGGGCTCCACCAAGGGGAGAAAAGGTATGCCAAGCAGTAGACCGGGACCCATCCACCAAAAAGCCGAGGAGAGTGACGAAATGATATCATTCGATGAGTCGACCTTAAAGGAATAAGTTGTCCTTATGACAATGCCCTCGTGGTAAACACGAATATGGACGGATCGAGGTGAAGCGGGTAATGATTGACACGGGAGCTCGGTCGATTTCTTGTACTATGAAGCCTTCAAGCAAATGAAGGTACCAAGAGCGCTTATTACCTCTGACGGCCCCATCGAGGGAGTGACCGGGCGTCACTACTACCCGCTCGGGTAAATTTGAAAGTGAAGTTCGGGCGAAGCCTTGTCAAATAGAAAGGGACGTTGAGTTCCTAGTTGTTAAATTCCATGGGCGTCTAACGCGATAATCGCCAAAGCTACACAAATGCCCTCGGATCCGTCGTCTCCACTTACTACCGGGTTATTAAGTTTCCGACACCCCACTTGAGTTGGAGTTGTCGAAGGGTCAACGAAAAATTGCTATGGAATGCTACTTGGCAAAGACGAAGACATTAGATGGGCGGTAGATCTTGTGAGCTCTCGGATGTGAGAGCCGACGAAGAGGTGGAAAGAATAAACCCGGTGGAAGAAACGCAAAAAGTCATGCTGGACAAAGCCGATCTCTCTAAATTTACAAACCTTGGCTCCGAGCTGCAGGGGGACCTGGTTAAAGAAATCACAAACTGTCTGGTGGAAAACAAATCGGTCTTTGCTTGGGTACCAAGCGACATGCCCGGAATCTCTCGATCGGTCACATCTCATTCCCTCGGCATTCGCACGACTATAAGCCGATCGACAAAAAAGCGATGCCACAAAGAAAGAACGAGGGGGTGATCGAGAAGGAAGTGACGAAGCTGCTGGAGGCCGGCTTCATCCAAGAAGTCAAGTACCCTAAGTGGCTCGCCAACGTGGTGTTAGTAAAAAAGAAGAACGGGAAATGGAGGATGTGTATAGACTTCACCGACCTAAACAAAGCATGTCCAAAGGACAGCTTTCCGCTGCCTAAGATCGATCAATTAGTGGACTCCACTTCAGGCCATGAGTTGCTCAGCTTCCTGGATGCCTTCTCGGGTTATCATCAGATCCAAATGAGCCTGGAAGACGAAGAAAAGACCGCCTTCATAACCGACCAAGGCACTTTTTGCTACCAAGTAATGCCCTTCGGCCTGAAAAACGCCGGGGCGACCTATCAACGGCTCGTCACAGAAGTCTTTAAACAACAGATAGGCCGGACGGTGGAAGCTTATGTGGACGATATGGTGGTAAAAAGTAAGACGGTCGCGGAGCATGTGCAAGATCTCAAAGAAGTCTTCCAGACCTTGAATAAATTCCAGATGAAGCTAAACCCGGAAAAATGCGTGTTTGGGGTGGCATCCGGAAAATTCCTGGGGTTTATTATCACTCAGCGGGAAATCGAAGCTAATCCCGAGAAGATTGAGGCCATCATACAGATGCCTTCGCCACAATGCTTGAAAGACGTTCGAGATCTTGGCCGGCGGATAGTTTATTGGCGATTCATTTCTAGATTGGGAGACAAGTGCCTTCCATTTTTAAGGTCCCGAGGAAAGCGAATGTAACCCGGTTTCAATGGCGGATGAGTGCGAAAAAGCTTTCCAACACTTGAAACGATATTTTCTAGACCACATTGCTCGCAAAGCCCGGCAGAGGGGAAACCCCGATCTTATATTTGGCGGTCACGGAAGGGTCGATCAACGCGTACTCATCCGTTCGGAAGAAGCGTGCAACACCCGTCTACTACGTCGACAAAGTGTTGACCGGCGAAAGCGACACGCCCATAGAGAAGCTAGCACTCTCTTTGATAATGGCGCCGAAAATTGAGACCTTACTTCCAAAGTCACACCGTTGAGGTATGGGTGACCAACCCTCGGCGGTGCCTCCAAAAGCCCAAACCTCGGCCTACCGGTAAAGTGGGCGGTAGAACTGGAGAGTTCGATATTCAATACAAGCCCTTACGACCATTAAAGCACAAGTGTTGGCGGATTTCATTGCGAGATGAGCCAACCGAGTTCGAGGGACGACGCGCTTCCTTTGGAACTTGTTCGCTGACGGGTCATCCAATGTCGAAGGATGCGGAGCCGCCAGGGTAGGTGCTAATCAGCCCGCATATGGAAGAAAAAGTAGAATACGCCCTTCGGCTAGAATTCAAGGCCTCCAATAATGAGGCAGAGTACGAGGCTTTGATAGCTGGCCTCCAACTAGCCCGGGAGATGGAGGTGAAACATCTGAAGATATATAGCGACAGCCAAGTGGTGGTCGGCCAAGTCACCGGGGAGTATGAGGCCAAGGGAAATAACATGATCAAGTATCTGGAGCTGGTAAAGCAGGAATTGAGCAATTTCGGACAGTATTCAATCAGCAGAATAGAGCGAGCTCAGAATGCTAAGGCCGACGCGCTCTCCAAAATGGCTTCCGATCGTGATGCCGTAAACAATATTCTGGTCGAACGACTAAACCGGCCTAGCATTCAGAAGGCCGGGGAAGTTCTCAATGTAAATACCGATCGACCGAGCTGGACAGAACCGATCATGCAATACCTTTTAGAAGGAAAGCAACCGGAAGACCCATCAGAGGCCAAGAAGCTAAGGAGGAAGGCGACCAATACGGTCGTCAACGAGGCTCTATAAGCGGTCCTGTTGACCGTCACTTCGATGCTGAATGAGGAAGAAGCCGAAAGCGTGCAATGGCGAAGTCCATGAAGGATGTCGGAAATCACATAGAAGCGAGAATGTTGGCTCACCGGTTGATCGAACAGGTACTCTTGGCGACGATGAGAAGAGATTGCGGAAAAAAGGTCGACCGGCGAGGCTTGCGGAGAAACAAGACATGCCTCACCAAATTTAACCGAAATAATGCAGATCGTAAGCCATCCTATCCTTTTCGCTCAATGGGGAATGGATATCTTGGGCCTTTCCCCTGGTCCGGACAAAAGAAATTCTGATAGTGGCGAGAGAATTTCACTAAGTGGGTAAAGCGAGTCTGTCGCCACAATAACCGAGGGAAAATGGAAAGCTTCATAAAGAAAAACATACTATGCCGCCGGGATGCCTATGGTGTTGATCACGATAACGGCGGCGATTCGACAACAACAAATTTAGAGATTTACGCGTCGGCTAAAAATCGAGCTACTGTTAACTTCGTCGCCCATCCCCAAAGTAACGGTCTCATGCAGAAACACCAACAAAAAAGATAATGAACGCCCTCGAAGCGCTGGGCGGAGAAAGACACAGGTAGAGAAGTAGATGAAGTATTGTGGGCATATAGAACCACACCGAATGGGGCCACAGGTGAAAGCGCTGCTTTGGATGACCTTGAGGCGAAGTCCCAGTTCCAGATTGAGGCGGCATTGCCTAATCGGAGGTGTCGAGTTACGAGGAAGAGCAAAATGATGAAGCCCGCAGAGCGGAGCTCGTTCTCCTTAGTGAGGAGAGAGAGAAAGGCGTACTTCGCTCGGAAACCATCGAGCAAAAGGCAACCAAGTTCTACAATGAAGGGTTAAGCCGAGCAATGTAAAGGTCGGAGGATACGTCTTCTTAAAAGCCGAGGCTACTGAAAGCATCCCGAAAGCTTCGGACAAACATGAGAAGGACCTTATCGAGTAATCAAGCAAGTCGGGCATGGTTCTTACGTCCTCGATGATGAAAAGGGAAGATTCTACCAAGGCCTTGGAACTCGCGAATTTGAAGGCGTTCTACCAAGAGCTAAGTTTTATTTATAGCCAATCTTTCCTTATTATTACTTTTGTATACGTGTGGGTACCTTTTTCCTGTCCCTGCCAGACAGGTTTTTTAACGGCCCACGCCCTCGTTTATCATTAATAAAGGGGTGTTCAAGTTTCTCGGCAATGAAAAGCTCCATTGTGGCAAAGATTAAAAATCAAATTAACCATCGTTCGGCATTTTCTACAGATCGACTTTGGTCGGTCGGGTCGCCAGGACAAGATCCCTGGGGCCTCGCTCGGTATCTCCTTAGATCGACTTCGATTGGTCGGTCGCCAGACAAGATCCTGAGGGCCTTGCTCGGTATCTCCTCGGATCGACTTTGGTGGTCGGTCGCCAGACAAGATCCACTGGGCCTTGCTCGGTATCTCCTCGGATCGACTTGATCGGTCGGTCGCCAGACAAGATCCACAGGGCCTTGCTCGGTATCTCCTCGGATCGACTTCGGTCGGTCGGGTCGCCAGGACAAGATCCCTGGGGCCTTGCTCGGTATCTCCTTAGATCGACTTCGGTCGGTCGGGTCGCCAGGACAAGATCCCTGGGGCCTCGCTCGGCATTTCCTATAGATCGACTTCGGTCGGTCGGGTCGCCAGGACAAGATCCCTGGGGCCTTGCTCGGTATCTCCTCGGATCGACTTTGGTCGGTCGGGTCGCCAGGACAAGATCCCTGGGGCCTTGCTCGGTATCTCCTTTGATCGACTTGATCGGTCGGTCGCCAGACAAGATCCTGAGGGCCTCGCTGGCATTTCCTACAGATCGCCTTGATCGGTCGGGTCGCCAGGACAAGATCCCTGGGGCCTTGCTCGACACCTCCGTAGATCGACTTCGGTCGGTCGGGTCGCCAGGACAAGATCCCTGGGGCCTTGCTCGGTAAGCATTCTCAATAGGCCGACCTCGGTCGATCGGTCGCCAAGACAAGATCCTTGGGACCTCGTTTTCAACCCAACCGATCGACCGTGCGTAACACTCGAGCCTACTACGCATCCGAAGCAAAGAACAAACATAGCAATCGACTTTGAAAAAATAGCTTCGAGAAGATGAAATACAAAACACAGGTTCAATCGCGATCAATTCGCCCCGCCACAAGCCCGACCAGGTGAGCTCCTCGGCTGCAAACGATTTTATCAAGCTCTAGAAACCAGACCACTACGAACGAAAACGAAGAGCCAAAAACATGGGTAGTAAGTTCAAAGAAAAGAATTTTATTTCTGCAATTTGGTCCTGGTCACAAGCCCGACCAGGTGAGCTTCAAGTGTTTGCCGGGGGAGAAGGTGTGTATCCGGGAGAATACTCGGAAGCGGATGGGCCTTTCGGAGAAGTCTCCAAGGGAGAGGAGCGATGGCCAGGAGCAATCAAGGAACATCCTCATAGGGATGCCTCCTCTTGAGCGAGGTCTAGCTCCTCATCCTGAATGTCTCTCGGCTCCCCCTCGACCTGCTTCGCTATCTCCTCCAAGGAAAGTCCGAAAACTTCAGGAATAAGCGGCCCGGCATAATCTTCGAACGAGGGGCACGCCGACCCCTCAGGAGTATAAAGCTCGTGACCCCTCTTCAGCACCCTAAGGACCATGTCGCAGGCAAGCTCCAAACTCTCCTCGTACAAGAACCTCGTCTTCCATCGTTTGATGGCGTCGATCCGTTGCTTCCGCACAGACTGCCGCACCTCTGCCAAGGTTCTCTCGGCCCTGTCCCTTTCCACCATTGCGGAGCGACAATCTATCTGAGTCGCTTATTAAGCTCCCGCTCCATTCTAACAGTTTCCCTCCACTCAGCGACCTCTCTCCCCCTCTCCATCCTCTCGATCTCCCTCTCTTTCTCTGCCTCGGCCAATCGAGCCAACAAAGACCTCTTCTCCTCCTCCAAGGATGCATTTTGAGCTTGGAGGAAGTCTTTCCCCTCCTCTACCTCCAACAGCCTGTCCTTCGAGGTCTTCGTTTGCTCATGCAGATCCCGGACTTCTTGGTCCAGCGTCTCCAAATGCTGCAGCACGGCGAGGGACATTGTCGCCGTTCGCACACCAAGACGAACAAGCTGAGATCCCAAATTCAGGGCGCTCTTCTTTTCCATCATCTCCTCGTCCACGGGGAGGATAATCCCCTCGGCAAGATACCGGGATACTTCGAGGTCACCGGCCGTGGCATCCTTAGCAAGCTTAAGGACGGACTCCCATTGCCCATGGTTCGCAGTCCGCACCTTCCCCTTGCCCTTCTCGCTCCTCTCCAGATCGCCCAGCCGGACCAACTTCTTCCTCTTAAGAGGAGGCTCCGCCTCCTCCTCTTCCTCCCCTGCCGAAGCAGCCCGACCCGCGTCAAGCTGGGACGAGGTAATGACGCCGGGCGTAGGGAAGGTCCCCACACATGAAACATCCATCTATCAGTCGAGTGGGCACCCTCGAATAGCGGCGTCTCCACGGTCTCTCCACCTTTCCTTTTCTTCTGCAGTCTTTTTTCAACTTGGCGGCTCGGCACGATCTTCATCCACTCTCACCATGGCTGCGATGACAAATCGAGTTAGAGAAAAACTAACACATCAAATTCAACAATCAATACAATCACGAGAGTCAACCGACGGGCGGTTTCCCCTAGCCCGCTAATCCGAGGCGGGGGTAGACGAGGAAGGAGTGGTGAGGCTCCCGAGGATATCCCCGAATGAGCCGATCAGTTGTATCTACCGAGCTCCTTGATCGACCAATCAACTCCTCCTCCCTACCGAGGGACAAGGTCGACGCGTCATTCCATTGCTCGGTGGGGATACCTCCACGGCAGACTTTGGAGGAAGACCGGGGCTTCACGAAAAAGTACTTGACTCGCCAGATGAAACCTTGGAGGCGTTACGGCGGGCGATACCGAGCATCCTTATATCAAGAAGAAGGAATCCCACCGGAGCTCGACTGTGACTCATTCTCGTGAAATGGCGCGAGCGCCGACGGAAGGTGGATAAGCGAACGATGGCACAAAGAGGACAGCCGCTTTATAAACCTCCAACTGTTTGGAGGAATCGCTCGGCGACATCCCGTAGGTGGAGCACACCTCGTCAATGATTGGGGCATAGGGAGTCTCATCCCACCAACCGAAAAGAAGTCTGCCGAAACAAATGAAGTACCCACGAAGTTCTTGTGGATCCGCTGCTTCTGCAAAGCCAACCGAGGCCCCAAGACGAAGGGATATTAAACTTAATCATCAACCTATTCAACTCCCCACGGGTCATTGACGACGCCATCTTCGGCGGTGCCCCCACAACCGCTCCTCTCTTCTCTCTCTCATCAACGCCTCCGCAACTCCGCCACACTCCCAAAACTACCGCTTCGACATGATCAACAAGAAAAGACTTTGAAACGAAGAGGGAATGAAGAAAAGGACATACCTAATCGGAGTTTGAAAGCAGGAAATCGGACGGCGAAATGAAAGGAAATTCTGGTAATCACGAGCGATGACAAGCAAACGAAGGCAAAGTACAAGCGAGAATGAAAGGAAACGTGAAAGCGCCCTGACTCGTCAACCATGAATATTTATAGGGTGAAAGGAGGAACACTGAAAGTGACCCAATCGGGCTACGACATGGAGACAATCCGAAGCTATGCTTCGGACATGCGCACGATCCGAGCCACGTGAATTAGGGTTACTCGACAACCAAGAGGCACGTGCGGTTGAAAGGAAGAGGCGCGAGCGATTGAAAAGACGTCTGCGGGACGGATACCAAAGGTAACTTGCAAGGACGATACGTATCAAATTACGAGCGGTTGTCGAGCACGCCAGACCAAACAATAAATGTACCAAGTCCAGCGTACGCCAATGATGGCGGGCGACCTACTATAACACGATACGTCACGCAATGTTTATTAAGACCGATCGATCGAGGACCCTCAACCAATCAATCCCAATCGAGCGATTAGCACAAACGGGTCGGCCATTACAAGCGACAGACCCGATGTGTTGACCGACCAACTAAAATCACCCGAGCTGCCCTAAACCGAGCTATAAGGCCAACGCTGACCGATCGGCCACATTGCGACCGATCACCTTTACACATTATGAAGCGGCCGAAATCACAACAACATACTCCTTCGACCCTTCTCTTCGCTCGGACTCGAGGAGTAGGGGCTTATGGTTGGGTCGGTAATATCGGGCCTAAGTCCAATGTGACGGCCGATCGATCGATCACACATCCACTTAATTTGGGTCTAATCCACAAAACCAAATTTCGCCGACACGAGAAAACCTCCCATACACGTGCGTGAGAAGCGTAAGGACTTAAAACCCAGCAGAAATCATATATAAGGTATGATCCTCTCATTATCAAGTGCGAGATGATAACCTAGTTGTTTTTCTCGATCATATTTTATCTCACCTTCACCAAAAGACTTACTTGATCGTCGGAGGGCTACTCGGACACAACCCTCGATAAGCCTTCCTTGTTTTGCAGGTGATTTCACGTTGGAACCACTTGGCGAGTATAGGGATCATGGATCGAATGGCAACAATCAGTTGACGAATCAAAGCGAGAACCAAATTGAGATAGCATTTAATTTATAAAAAGATAATTTTTAATATTTAAAAAATATTAGACTTCAACTCTTCAAACTTATAAACTTTTGAGTTTCAAATCTAATTTTAGTTTGTTTTTATTATCATTATGCAATTGTTTTGTGTCTGAACAATAGAGATATTCTCCCAATCCTTCTACCATGTAAAAATGCACTTTGATTATCAGAAATCAGTAAATCCAAGACAATCTTCAGCTTGTTTGCCAAAATTTTAGAAATTACCTTGTAAAGGAAGTTGGTGCATGCAATACGCCTGAAGTCATCAAAGGAAGAAAGGTAAGAGGTCTTAGGAATCACGAAAATAGTAGTTGCTTGAGTATGAGAACAACCATAAAAGCTCTTAAAGTATCTCTCGACTTCCATTAGAAGGTCCCTTTCCTAAGTAATTTCCCATCCATCTTGAAGCTTGAGGGAATGTATGTTGTATGTGACGTTTGGTTGTAGGAGAGTAATACTACTCTCCTAACGTTGTACTTCCATTTTCTCTATCAATCAAATCTTTGTTTTTAAAAAATACGTCAACCTAGGACAACCTCCATTATATACTTTAAAGTCGAATTGTTTAGTTTAAGTAGAGACCCAAATTCCAATTGAAGATTGTAATGCGACAACATATGAAGTTAACTTTGTAGTTTTGATATCATCATAAATCGACAAAGGTAAAAAAAAAAATTGGTCATAATCATACAGGTTATGCTTAGATATCATTCGACGCTTAAGTCCAATCTCAATTAAAAAATATAATTTTAAAAATATTATTTCTTTTAACGAGTTTGATATCTTTTTATGTTATTTTAATATAGATATAATTGCAATAAGATAGTGACTTTATTTTTATAAGATAACAATTTTATCTCTATAAATATTGTGATCGTGATAAGACTTTAATATTGTTATAGAATTTTATTTGGTTTGTATCATTACTCCTAATTTCTAATTATAAATATTTTTCATGGTCTGGAGTCTTCATTTTGTATATCACTAGAATAATATTAAGCATTTAAACTAACGAGTTACTTAATTAATACCTTTAAAGATTTTTATTTAGCATAATTAAGAAAAATTGAGGAATTGATTTTAAACATGATGCTTAAGCTATATAGGTGACATCTAGAAAATTAAAGTGTTCTTTTTAGCCTAAGGTTCGTGGACTTTAGGTTTTATCTTCAGAGTAGACAATTCTTTTATTTTTTGAACCTACGACATATGTTCTCTTAAATTCTTAAATTTTTATCTTGAAACGAGAAAGATCATTTCTCACTAAAATGTGTCTTATAAAACTATAGGTATTTTCCTTGAGGAAGTGTTGCTCTAAATGTAGACTCTTTCATCTATCCTAAAAGTAGAAATTTCAATGTTATCACTATATTTTTTGTTGACACTCAAAACTTGTAAATCACTTTCTAATTTTATTTTTAGAAAGTAGTGTTAAACATATTAATGAAAAATAATATGAATGAGAAATACATTAACAAATACGATAGAGTAAATGCTTGAGTAAGTATATTCATTAGAAATATTGTCTAGAGAAATTAGAAATATGTATCATCACCATTTTTTATGCTTTTGATTTGTGCTTTCTCACCATATTATTATATTTCCTTTTGAAGTTGATTAAATGATGTGCAAATTTTCATAACCTCCTTGAGGCTTTTTAACATGTATTATGTATTTAAAAGTGCATTGTTAAAGATTACTTGCAATGTATATTAAGGCAAGTATAAGAAATTTGTTTGTAATGTGTGAAGCTTGAGAGAGTGAAGATATCAAGCTTGAGACCAAGGTAATTTTTTTCGTTATAGATTACACCTCATTTAATAAAATTCATAACCATATAGTTTTAAGGAGCCCCTTATGGTGCAAGCATTTATGAGCATTGGTCTATACTTAAATTGTAGATAAGGTGATTGATAATGGTCATGATTTTGTTGCCTTGGTCCAATGAGATTGGTATATTAGAAGACAATTTCTTCAAACTATGGATACTCAATTGGAGAGGAAAAATATGCAATATATGTTAAATTATTATCAAGCCTCCATAGGTTAGTCCATATGTATTTTTTTAATGCACCTATTATTGATATAGGAATATGACTATATTCTTAAACATGTATAAAGTTCCTACAGAGAAACTTTGGTGAATTATTGGTATGGGAAGAATTCAGCCCACACTTAGGGGACGTTTGGTTTGAAGGTTTGGGAATGAAGGAATGTAATAATCGTAAAAAATAGTGTTTGCTTTGGGATTTTCAATTCCAAAGGAATAGGTTTATTTCATTAAGTTTGAGAATCTACTAAATCCTCAAAATGAGGTGGGTATCAAGTTTTCATTCCAATCTAGTGGTTACTATTTATACCCCTCCTCCACATAAGCAATTTTTATTTTTAATTATATTACTCATCATTCATCATCATCATCTTCATTAATAATAATAATAATAATAATAATAATAATAATAATAATAATTATTATTATTCATCATCATCATCATCATCATCACCCATTCAAATCCCAATAAAGCGAGTCCTGAGAGTCCGATAAGACGCAACTTTACCCCTACATAGTAAATAAAATGCTTCCTAGAACCCACATGTAAATGAAACAAGATATGAATGATGCAGAATACAGAGAAAAAAGTACAAAGTAGCATAGTTAATTTAAATAAAATAAAATAAAATTTTAACACTAAATATAGAAAAAAACAAATAATAAATAATAATAAAATATAAAATATAGTAAAATAAAAGTTATTATTATTAATTATTGTTGTTGTTATTATTATTATTATTATTATTATTATTATTATTATTATTATTATTATTATTATTATTATTATTATTATTATTTATAAATTTTAAACTTCTTAATAATAATAATAATAATAATTATTATTATTATTATTATTGATTATTGTTCTTATTATTATTATTATTTATTATAAATTTTAAACTTATTATTATTATTATTATCCTTATTATTATTATTATTATTATTATTATTATTATTATACAAAATTAATTATCTTATTATTATTATTATTTTATTTTATTATTAATGTTATTATATGAAATTAATTATCTTATTATTATTAATTTTATTATTAATTTTATTTTATTTAAATTAATTATCTTATTATTATTATAAATTTTGTAATAATAATAATAAATATGATATGAAAAATGGTATTATATTATCTTTAATTCCATTAATGCAATAAACCAAACAATATTATTTGGTTTTGGTTCGGGATTGGTTTCAACTAATTGTTGCCATTCGATCCATGATCCCTATACTTCATTGAAGTGGTTCCAACGTAAAATCACCTCAAAACAAGGAAGGCTTGTCGGGGTCAGGTCCCGAGTAGCCCTCCGACGCCAAGTAAGTCTTTTGGTGAAGGTGAGATAAAATCGATCGAGAAAAGCAACTAGGTTATGATTTTGTTACCTTGATTATGAGAGAAAATTACCTTATATATGATTCGTAGCTAGGTTTAGGTTTTACGTGTTTGCATGGGATATTACCTTTTGCTAATGGGCCATGAATATACGGGCTAGACCTCAGTTAAGCCTTAGGTGTAGATCGATCGATTGGCCCACAGATCGGATTTGGACCCAATGTTGCCGACCATCCATAAGCCCCTACTCCTCGAGTCCGAACGGAGAGAAGGGCCGAGGAGTGTGTTGTCAGAGTCGTCACTCACTCCATAGCGTATATGGGACATACCGTAATGTGGCCGATCGGTTAGTCTTTGGCCTTGTATCCCTGAGCAGTGATCTGACTTTGCTAGGTCCAATCGGTCGGGTTTTGAGTTATAGTCCGTCGAAGATAGCTCTGGGTTGGCCTAGTTGGTAGGATATTGACGGTAGTGTGTGACCACTGCGCGTTAGGGTCGGTCGGTTGATTGTTCTTAACCGGTTGGTGCGACGGGTTTTGCACGATAGCCCGCTTCGAACGTGGGAAAGAGTGTGGAGCATTTATTTTTGACGCGCGTGCTTCTCGACAACCGCAGAATCAAACGACGTCCTCAGGACTATTGCTCACCGTCCCACACGCCTCTTCGATTTGTCTTCAGGTAACCCTAGCTCCATGGCTCTGATCGCGCCACATGTTCAAGTGAAACTCCGGATTTTATCCACGTGTTGTA
The DNA here is from genome assembly GCA_029891385.1 of Erythroxylum novogranatense. Taxonomy (NCBI): domain Eukaryota; kingdom Viridiplantae; phylum Streptophyta; class Magnoliopsida; order Malpighiales; family Erythroxylaceae; genus Erythroxylum; species Erythroxylum novogranatense. The sequence goes on along the minus strand of CM057231.1, from coordinate 16,779,011 downwards.
CTTCGATTGATGGCGGTTGGAGCTTCTCCTATAAATGACCTCGCCGATGACGGTTTGCTTTTCTTCACTCGCTTCATTCTCGCTATTTTCTTGCTTCATCGCATTTTCTTGCTCTCGGTTATGGAAGCTTTCTTTGGCGTTCTGTGAAACCCCCGATCGCCACTAAATAGGTACGCCCCTTCCTCCATTCTCCTTCTTCTAAATTTCCTCTGAGTGAGTTATGTCGCTCATCGGTTCCCTCAAGGGGTTTCTTCTAGCGATAGTCTTGAGGAGAGGTCGCCGGGTTATGGTTTGAGCGACCTCGATGTCGAGGTTGGAGGATGTCAAGAGATCACAACGAACGAGCGGAAAGACGGGATGGTGGTGAGGAACCGCCAAGGGTAGATCGAGGATGTTCGCGGCGGAGTTGAGGCGGCTCGGTTCTCGTGAATAATGTTCCTCGGACTGGAGCCCGATTGGCTTCCGGGATGAAGGGATTGACGACGGCAGATGGATGGTTCGCCGTCTCGGAGCATTTTTCTCGGTTGGAGGCTTGAGGCTACCATACGCCGATCGTGGGCGAAGTGTCGTCGGCTATCATTGAGGTCGAGCTAGATTCCTCCGAATCCGTGGAGGTTCATCAATGGGCTCATACGTTATGCCACCAATTTGGTTGTCTACCGATCAATATCTTCGCTACTTCGAGGATGAGCCAGAGTCCGATCTCGAAGGTGGATCCCTCTTTGATGTATAAGGATGCCGTATCGCCCAATAGGACGTCGGGCAAATTACCATCAAGGACTAAGTATTTCTTTGGAGGCCATCGGGGCTTCTTCCGAGCCCCACCGTGGAGGTATCCCAAGCCGAAGCATGGAACGATTCGTCAAGTCTTTTCCTTTCCAGGAGGAATCGGTAGTTAACCAGATAAAGGAACTCGGCCAAGATAGCTTTACTCGGCTTATTTCCGGATCTGGCGGGGCTTTACCAACTCTTTTTGATTGACCCGCCACAAGTTAGCGGGCTAGAGAGAAACGCCTCACTCGGTTGACCCTCACAAATAATTGCTTTCCTTGTTTGTAGGTTTTTGCTCAATTGCTAACTCGCTTTCTTTGTTTGTGGCAAAGAATGGTCAAGGTTCATGCTTGCCTGGCCCCCAAGACCGGCAAAGGCAAGAGTGAGGTCGCCAGCCTTCCGAGGTTGTGAAAGCGCGGATAGAGGAGAGACTAGTTCGCCTGGTTGTCCACTCGTTGCTTCCCACCGCGAATGCTCAGCGGCGATTTGAGCTATTTGTCACTTCTTGTGGTCGTCCCACCCGGTCCGATCATGATGTGGACCGGGAAGGGAAGAGGTCGAAGGCCTCAAGAGGAGGAGATTGGTCAAGCTTGCCACCAAGCTCCTCGCTCGTCAATGGCGGAAGGATCTTGTCCCTCGCTTGCCGCTTGTCCCTCGGTGGTCGATCGTCCTCTCGACGCTTGCGTCCTTCGGCCGGCCGAACGACCTTCCGTCCTTCCGCCAATCCAAAGGGAAGGGAAAACGGTGACGCCAAGGGGGAGTCTTTGATCAAACCGCCAGAGGCTCTCGATCGCCGACCTCGATGTGTCTCGTCACATCATGGAAAAGATTACCTCTCATGGACGGGAGATATTTGACCGAAGAGTAATTGAAATGGCGGCTCGCTGCGTGGTTTCTGCAAGGCGCAGAATGTCGCTCGAGGCGCGGCGCTGGAGGTTCCTGGACCAGAGGTCAAGGCCTTGAAGGTGGAAACTCAAGGACAAGCCGCTTGAGGTGGAGGAGGAGAGGATGTTCTCAAGGCTCAAAATTCCTCTCTGAGGAGGAGAAGAAAATTCGGAGGAAGCGACCAATGTTTTGAAGGCCCAAGTTAATACGGGAGGAAGAGATGCGCGCCTTGAGAGCTCACTTACTGGGAGGAGCTCAAAGGGTAAAGGCTATGGCGGAGAGGCAGACTATCCGAGGAGTATGCAACTTGAGAGGGGCGTGGGAGCCTGAGAGGGTGCTTAAAGAGAATCCTCCCGGATCACGCCCAGATCGAGGAGATCCTAAGGAAGGAGGCGCGGATCACGCCTAAACCGAGGAGGCGCCGAGGAGGAGCGGCCTCGACTAAGGAGCAAAGGATCGGGCGATCGAGATGGCAGAGGCGATTCTTCACGGAGGAGTGTTTGAGTACTCCTGCGACTGCCATTATGATATTAAAGAACTGCTATGACGCCTGCGTTCTCGAGGGCTCTGACGGTCCTCGCTTGATGAGTTTGCTGGTAGTTGATTCCTAACGCTATTGGCCTTTCTCTAGAGGAAGTAAAAGAGAGAGCCGAGGAGGACCTGGAACTGCCCTGGGAGGAGTTGGACCTCGCCTCGGAAGGAGGACGAGCTTCTCAGACGACACTTCATGGCCGCCCTCGAACTCCCCGCCTTCGGCTTTTTCCACCGCTTCGGGGCTTCCCTACGATTCTCCGGATATTCTCCTTCTCCGCTCGGCCGCTTGTAGCTCCCCTCTCCTTTTGTAGAGCTCACTGGTCAAGCCAGTGACTGTGATCAACTCATGAAATAAAATTCTTTTCTTTGAATCGACTCTCCATGTTTTCGCTCTTCTTTTTCGCTCATAGTAGTCTAGCTTCTAGTTTGGTAAAGTCGCCAGAGCCCAAGAGCTTACCCGGTCGGTCTTGTGGCTGTGATAAACTTGATATGAATGTACCTTTGTTTTTGTATTTCATCTTCTCGGCTATTTTTTCAAAGTCGATTCTCGTGCTTGTCCTTTGCTTCGGATGCTTATTAGGATTAAGTGTTACGGGTGGTCGATCCGTGTTGAGGTCGGGTCGTAGTCGGGTCCTAGGTCCCGAGGGTCTTGTCTTGGCGACCGGTCGACCTAGTGGGGTCCCAGAGATCCCGTCTGGCGACCCTACCGATCAAGTCGATCTACGGAGATACCGAGCGAGGTCCTGTGATCCCGTCTGGCGACCGATCAATCAAGTCGATCTATGGAGTTACTGAGCGAGGTCCCGTGGATCTTGTCTGGCGACCGAATCGAATCAAGTCGATCTATGGAGTTATCGGCGAGGTCCCAGGATCTTATCTCGGCGACCGACCGATCAAGTCGATCTATGGAGTTACCGAGCGAGGTCCTGTGGATCTTGTCTCATGCACCGACCAATCAAGTCGATCTATGGAGTTACCGAAGCGAGGTCCTGTGGATCTTGTCTCGGCGACCGATCGAATCAAAATCGATCTATGGAGTTACCGAAGCGAGGTCCTGTGATCTTGTCTGGCGACCACCCACCAAGTCGATCTATGGAGTTACCGAGCGAGGTCCTGGGATCTTGTCTCGACGACCAATCGATCAAGTCGATCTATGGAGTTACCGAGCGAGGTCCTGTGGATCTTGTCTGGCGACCGATCGAATCAAGTCGATCTATGGAGTTACCGAGCGAGGTCCTGGATCTTGTCTGGCGACCGAATCAATCGTCGATCTATGGAGATTTGTCGAGTGATGGTTGATTGGACTTTCCATTCTTTGCCAAACGTAACGTAACTTGTTGTTGCCAAGAAATCTGGAACCCATTTATTGATGATAACGAGGATGCGGGCCGTTAAAAAACCTGCCTGGCAGGGACAGGAAAAAGGTATCCGCATGTATACAAAAATGATAACAAGGAAAGATTAACTAACATAAACACTTATCTATTGGTAGAAAGCTTTGTTTTGTGAGTTCCATGGTCTTGGTAGAATCTTCCTTTCTCATCGCTAAGGATGTAGACCATGCCCAGCTTGCTTAATCACTCGATAGGGTCCTTCCCATATCCGTCCGAAGCTTCCGGATGCTTTCCAAATTACTCGACTTTTAGAAGACGTATTCTCCGACCTTTACATTGCTCGGCTTAACCCTTCTGTTTGTAGAACTTGGTCGCTTTTGCCTAATGGCTTCCGAAGCGAAGCACGCCTTTCTCTCTCGTCTCACTAAGGAGAACGAGCTCGCTCTGCGGCTTCATCATTTTGCTCTTCTCGTAATCCGACACCCTCTCGATTAGTAATGCCACTAATCGAACTGTGGCTTCGCTCAAGGTCATTCAAATGGCGTTTCACCTGTGGCCCCATTCGGTGTGGTTCTATATGCCCACAATACTTCATCTACTTCCTTTACCTGTGTCTTTCTCCCGCCCAGCGCTTCGAGGCGTTCATTATCTTTTGTTGGTGTTTTCATGAGACCGTTACTTTGGGATGGGCGACCGGTTAACAGTAGCTCGATTTTTAGCTAACCGCAAAATCTCTAAATTTGTCGTTATCGAACTATGGCCGTTATCTGTGATCAACACCATAGGCATCCCGAAGCGGCATAGTATGTTTTTCTTTATGAAGCTTTCCATTTTCCCTCGGTTATTGTGAAGCGACAGACTCGCTTATACCCACTTAGTGAAATACTCACCGCCACTATCGAATTTCTTTTGTCCGGACCGAGGGGAAAGGACCCAGATATCCATTCCCATCGAGCGAAAGGGATAGGATGACTTACGATCTGATTCTTCGGTTTACCGGTGAGACAGTTTCTGCTTTCTCGCAAGCCTCGCGACCGGCGACCTTTTTCTCGACAATCTCTTCTCATCGTTACCAAGAGACTACCAGTCTCGATCAACCAATGAGCCAACATTCGCCTCTATGTGATTTCGCACATCCTTCATGGACTTGACCATTGCCGCTTTCGACTTCTTCCTCATTCAGCATCGAGCGGTGACGGTCGTGGACCGATATATAGAGCCTCGTTAACGGCCGTATTCTACCGCCTTCCTCTTTAGCTTCGGCCTCGATGGGTCTTCCGGTTGCTTTCCTTCTAAAAGTATTGCATGATCGGTTCATCGCCCGGCCGATCGGATTTACATTGAGAACTTCCCGCCTTTCCGAATGCTAGCCGGTTTAGTCGTTCGACTGAATATTGTTTACTGACATCACGATCGAAACCATTTTGGAGAGCGTGTCCGCTTTAGCATTCTCGAGCTCGCCTATTCTCACGATTGAATCTCGTCCAAATTGCTCAATTCACGCTTACTAACTCCGGATACTTGATCATGTTATTTCCTTGCCTCATACTCCCTAAGACTTGGTCGACCACCACTGGGTCATCACTATATATCTTCAAATGTTTCACCTCCATCTCCGGGCTAGTTGAGGCCAACTATCGTGGCCTCGTATCGCCTCATTATCGAGGCCTTGAATTCTAGCCAAGGGCATATTCCACTTTTTCTTCCGTATGCTGGGTGATTAGCACTACCCGGCTCCAAGATCCTTCTAAGATTGATGACCCACAACGAACAAGTTCCAAAGGGAACCGCTCGTCTTCGAGCTCTGGTTGGCTCATCTCTCGCAATGAAATCCGCCAACACTTGTGCTTTAATGGTCGTAAGGGCTTGTATTGAATATCGAACTCCTCCCAGCTTCTACCGCCCACTTTACCAAATTAACCGAGGTTTCGGGCTTTTGGAGGCACCGCTCGAGGGTTGATCACCCATACCTCAACGGTGTGACTTTGGAAGTAAGGTCTCGCTTTTACGTCGCCATTATCAAAGAGAGTGCTAGCTTCTACGGCGCGTGATCGTGTTTCGCCCGTCCAACACTTTCTTGACGTAGTAGACGGGTGTTGCTCGCTTTCTTCCGAACGGATAAGTACCGAAATGATCGACCCTTCCGTGACCGCCAAATATAAAATCGGGTTTCCCCTCCGCTTAAGCTTTGAATGTGGTCTAGACAAATATCGTTTCAAGTGTTGGAAAGCTTTTTCGCACTCATCCGACCATTGAAACCGAAGTTACATTCGCTTCCTCAGACCTTAAAAATGGAAGGCACTTGTCTCCCAATCTAGAAATGAATCGCCAAATAAATTATCCGCCTTGTCAAGATCTCGAACGCCTTTCAAGCATTGTGGCAAAGGCATCAGATGATGGCCTCAATCTTCTGGATTAGCTTCGATTCCCATTGAGTGATCATAAACCCTGAATTTTCCTGATGCCACCCCAAACACGCATTTTTCTAGTTTAGCTTCATCTCGAATTTATTCAAGGTCCGGAAGACTTCTTTGAGATCTTGCACATGCTCATGCGTACCGCCTTACTTTTTACCACCATATCATCCACATAAGCTTCCACCGTCCGCCCATCTCGTTGTTTAAAGACTTCGTGACTTGCCGTTGATAGTCGCCTGCGCTTTTCAGCCGAAAGGCATTACTTGGTAGCAAAAGTGCCTTGGTCTGTTATTAAGCGGTCTTTTCTTCGCCTTCGTGCTCATTTGATCTCGATGATAACCCGAGAAGGCATCCAGAAGTCGAGCAACTCATGGCCCAAGTGGAGTCCACTAATCGATCGATCTTAGTAATGGAAAGTCGTCCTTTGGACACGCTTTGTTTAGGTCGATGAAGTCTATACACATCCTCCATTTCCGTTCTTCTTTTTACTAACACCACGTTGGCGAGCCACTCGTGGTACTTGACTTCTCGGATGAAGTCGGCCTCCAAGCAGCTTCGCCACTTCCTTCTCGATCACCCCCGTCGTTTTTCATTGTGGCATCGCTTCTTTGTCCGATCACTTATAGTCATGCCAATGCCGAGGGAATGAGATGTGACCGATCGAGATTCCGGGACATGTCGCTTTGCACCCAAGCCAAGACCGATTTGTTTTCCACTGCATAGCTTAGGATTTCTTTAACCAGTCCCCTGCATTTCTGAGCCTAGGTTTGTAAACTTAGAGGTCGGCTTTGTCCAAAGACGACTTTTGCGTTTCTTCCACCGGTTTATTCTTTCCACCTCTTCGTCGCCTCTCATATCTAGAGAGCTCACAAGATCTCTGCCCCATCTAATGTCTTCGTCTCGCCAAGTAGCATTCCCTAGCAATTTTCTCGTTGACCGACAACTCCAACTCCGTGGTGTGTCGAAACTTAATAACCCGGTAGTAAGTGGAGACGACCGATCCGAGGGCATTTTGTGTAGCCGACCGATTATTGCGCTTATACGCCCTATGGAATTTAACAACTAAGAACTCAACGTCCCTTCTATTTGGCAAGGCTTCGCTCAACTTCACTTTCAAATTTACCCGAGCGAACGGGTAGGTCGACGCCCATTCACTCCTCGATGGGGTCGTCTCGCAGATAATAAGCGCTCTTCGGTACCTTCATTTGCTTGAAGGCTTCATAGTGCAAAGTCGACCGAGCTCCCGTGTCAATCATTACCCGCTTCACCTCAGATCCGTCCATATTTAGGTTTACCACGAGGCATCGTCATGAGGACAACTTATTCCTTTCGAGGTCGACTCATCGAATGATATCATTTCGTCACTCTCCTCGACTTTTTGGTGGATGGGTCCCGGTCTACCTGCTTGGCATACCTTTTTCTCCCCTTATCGGTGGAGCCCCACGCATTTTCACCGAATATCATATTGATGACCCCAAATTTATTGTTCGTCTTGTTGCGGTGTTACCATTATTTCTTTCCTCGATTGCCCCTTTCTTCTCTTTGATTATCTAGATTAGTGTTCTCGCCTCCTCCGTCATTCCCATCATTTCGCCTCCAAGGCTATTGCGTCATTGTTTGGCCGACATTGTCTCTACCGATGGTCCCGATCGACATTTTGCCCTCGCTTCACAAATCGGCCTAATCTTCCCTTTTGTATGAGGAATTCAATCTTTCTTCAATTGCCAAGAATCTTCAAAGTCATGGCCGATTTCTTTATGGAAACGATAATACACACTAGTGTTTCGTCCCTCGTAGGGTTTTCATTTTTCAGCTCTCGGATAGTTTCCGCGTTTGCTATGATAGCCGCCAAGACTTCCGCAGATCGTTTATTAAGCGGAGTGAAGTCTTGTTGATTCCAATGTCGGCCGCCGGCTTTCTCCAGTCGACCGGTCTCTCTGTCTTTGTGAGACTCATCCGTCCCTACCACTCGGTCCACGATCATCCGCTTCAAGCGTTTTGTATTCTTTAACACCTCCTCGAAATGAATGTATTTGTTCACCAAAGATCCGATCTCCGAATAGATCGGGGTGATCGAGGCTAGTGACTTTTGAACTCTTCGTCCTCAGATTACTCTATAAGGGCGGCAAGATAGACGAAAGGTGTGAGGTCGGGTGCACTCGACCGCTTCATTGTTAAACCGAAAGTGATGAACTCCCGCAAACTCTCATTACTTTTCGGGTGAGTTGCATCACCTCCAAAGCCGTCTTCTGGCCGCCATTACTAGTGGCGAATTGATTCGGAAGAGCGACACGAAATCCTCGAAGCATGTGATACAACCCGGGGTAAGCTATTGAACCATCGCCGAGCTCCCTCTTGGAAGGCCGCAGAAGCCTTACATCGGATAGCGTCCGAACCTGATGTAGACTCATCATGGATTTGGAAGTGTTGCATGTAGTCCAAAGGGCTCGGTCTTTTCAGATATTTCTCGGGGTCAGGTATCTTTGTGCCGAAAGCGCCGAGGTCGCCCAAGATGTCCGGTGAAGGAGAGTCAGATCAAGGCCGTCAGGCGATCCGGACGAAAGCTCAGAGCTATATGAGTCCTATCATCCGCGATTTTTCTAGGACTTCATAGGGCGATGATCGATTCGTAGTTGGTTTGTTTCAGCGATCGTCGACGGACGGCGGCATTCTTGTCGCTTCTGATCGCAGATTCTGGCGAATCACCACCAAATAGCTTCTTATTTGTTTCCAACTCGAGCGACGTGTATGGACGGAGGAGGGTCTGCATCTAATCGGTCTTTGGTGATTCGGGGTTGCATGGTGCGTAACGTTATCCTCCACTACCACGCTCGTTCTTCTTGCTTCCAATGCTTGAGGTCGTAGTTGATCGTTAGATTGGAAGACTCGTCAGGGAGACGTGTGGTGCAAAGCAGAATCGCCGATAATCGCAAACCGACACGTTACGATCGCCAGAGCCGCAATAAGCAGTTTATATCGGGTTCATCGCCGCTTTGACTTATCTCACGTGTTTAGACGTGGTACCGGAAGTCGGGCCCACGGTGGCGCCAATTGGTTCACGGATTCATTTGAACCGATTATTGCCATTCGATCCATGATCCCTATACTCACCAAGTGGTTCCAACGTAAAATCACCGCAAAATAAGGAAGGCTTGTCGGGGTCATGTCCGAGTAATGGCCTCCGACGCCAAGTAAGTCTTTTGGTGAAGGTGAGATAAAATCGATCGAGAAAAGCAACTAGGTTATGATTTTATTACTTGATTATGAGAGAAAATTACCTTATATATGATTCAGCTAGGTTTAGGTTTTACGTGTTTAATGAGATATTACCTTCCGTTAATTCGCCACGAATATATAAATTTGAATTCAGCTTAAGCCTTAGGTGTAAGACCGATCGATTGACCCATGAGACTGGATTTAGACTCAATGTTGCCGACCCATCCAGTATTAATACAGAAACTCAAGTTATAAACCAAACATCATTTTTTATTTTTTATATCCATTCCCATTCTCTTTTACTATTATACTCATATCCATACCCAATCCCGTGCTCAAACCAAACGCCCCCTTAGTATTAAGATTTCAAGGCACATGAGATAAGCTTCGAATGATTAGGGCCTGTCAACAGAGGGGATGAATTAGCTAGCATCAGCAATTTCAGACAGAAGCTTAACCAAAAAGGAAAAAGCACAAATCTATGTCTATGTAGTCTTAATATATCATTAATACAACAGTCCTGAAGCAAAAGAACCTTTCTAACCAAATAATAAGACGGGAAAGAGAAAAGCTTGATTAAGCATAGAGCAAGAAAAGATTCGTCATTTATAGCTATTCTCCTTTGAACCAAAAGGTGAGATTTTCAGCCTCTGAACCAAATCACGCAACAGAATATGGAGAAACAGAAGCAAAATACAACTGCAAGGGGCATTTACTCTGAAAATAGAACAAATAAATACAGATAAATCAAATAGTTTCAGTAAGATTCTTATTTCAAGGTTGCAACCTTAAAGCAAAAATGAGAAGAAAAAAAACAGCAAAAAAAAGTGTAGCATTATCAAATATGAGACCAAAAGTGCAGCAATTTTAGTACTCTTCAGCATTATTTCGAGCTTGTCAGTAAGGCATTTCACATAATATTTACTAAACAAGTTTTGGCTTTTGAGATGTCACAGAAAAATAAAAACATAAGAACATGTATAAATTATAATACACAAAAGCTCGTCAAGAGTAATATGCAGCCATTGTTTGCCAATGCATGAGACAGAAAAGCATATGATAGCTGTAGAACTTTACGATCAGATTCTAAATACAAATGGGAAGACACAAAAAGCGCGAGAATGGTTGAGTTTTCATACTTTATTTCTCGAGTATTCCTCAACGCTACACTTGGAAGCAAGGAAGAAATCGCACAGTGGCGGAAACCACAAACTCCAATAAACTTGAAAATTACAGAAAAAGAATCGACAAAGTGGTTTCATCTTCATTGCCTCCACCGTAAAAAGCTGTCAGATTGAGAGTAAAATAAAATCCCAACATAGTTTATCAGACAATAAAAGGGAATCCCTGCCATTGGACTACTACACTCTTCCATCTCATCAACCCTTTTTTCATATGGTATGAGTTAAAAAAACAAACTCGTTATCGGAAAGAAAGATCAAAGGTACCGTATTTACTAAATCTAAGCAGAGAAATGAGGGAGCAAGGAAAAAGCCGCGACACCGACAACAGACATGGGGAGAAAGGGAAGAAAAACGAAGAAAGTGTAAATTGGGAGATTGCTTGAGAAAGAGAATCGGATCCAAAATCGTTGGCACCGCCGTTTGGCAGAACACAAGCCTTAAAGAATCAGAAAAACAACACTATTCACCAAATATTCCCTATGGAAAGGGGAAGGACGTAGCAACGAAAGGGAAGCAATAGCTTTACCCATAATCCACAAGTACACCGTCGATTCTAAGGTATTGAATCAACTTAAAGTCTTACGAGCAACTGAAATCTCTCGCGGACAAAGAAGAAGAAGAAGAAGAAGAAGAAACGAAATGATAATCACTATTTATCAATAGAAAATCAATCACTATTTCCAAAGACAGTCAAAACAAATTCAAAACTCAGATTTTCAACAACCACCGAATTCAATAATTAGCCAAAACCCTATAAATAAACCTTTAACGGCGTTATGCCAAACGGAAACCCCCGAAACCTCGTTTTGTTTCTGTGAAAAATCAGAAATCCTGCAAATGCGAAACCTAAAAATCAAAACGAGAAGTGAATCTCAAATCTTCAGTTACAAAGATGAAGCGGATCCAACGAAGAAAGTCACCAGTAAAAATCAAAACGAGATCAGGGAGAAAAGTGGGGAGAAATTAAAAGACGTCAGCTTAACCTTATTTTTTCCCCCAAATATGTAAACTTTGAGTTGTTTCTCTTCTTTCCATCTAAGATGAAAATCCAGTCCTTCAAATCTATATTTGAGCACCCTTTTCTATCATCCATCGCGACTCGATCCAAAACAACATCAGCCCAGTATGTGGCATCTAGGGTTAGAGATGCCACATTTGAGAAATTAATGGACAAGCACAAGAATCTCGTTAAAGTCAATGCCATCCAGGACTTGATTCTTGCTAATCCCACCAAAAACCCTCCATCAGTTTGTATTGATTTCCTCTCTCGCCTCTCCCAAAAGCTCCACCTCAATCGTGGTGCTCCAGCCTTTCTCCGAAGATATCCTCACATCTTTCGCATCTTCTATGACCCATCCACCTCCAAGACTTTTGCAAGTTGACTGAGACTGCACTTGAAATAGCTCGCACAGAAGCAGAGGTTATTGATGCTAATTTGCCTGTTGTTCTTGACCGTTTGGTACGCCTTTTGTCCATGTCTACATCCAAGTCATTGCCACTTCGTGCTATTTTCAAGGTCTGGAGGGAGTTGGGTCTTCCCAGTGATTTCGAGCAATCTGTAATATCTCAAAACCCCCAATTTTTTAGACTTACTGATGCTCATGAGCCTAATACACATACTTTGGAACTAGTTGATCAGGTTCCTAGGAATGATTTTATATCAGCAGTTGAGAATTGGAGAGTGTTGGAATGTTGTAGAGAGGATTGTAATCTTGACAGAACAGAGCTTCGATTTAGTTTCAAACATGTATATCCTCCAGGAATGAGGTTGAGTAAAACCTTCAAGTCCAAGGTTAAGGAATGGCAGAAGTTGCCATATGTTCGGCCGTATGAAGAGTTTGGAGAAACAAAAAGGTCGAAAACAGGACTAAAAGAGTTAGAGAAACGGGCAGTTGCAATTGTACACGAGTTCTTGAGCTTGACAGTGGAGAAGATGGTGGAAGTGGAACAGATTAGCCACTTTAGGAAATGGTTTGGGATTGACATGAACGTAAGGGACTTGTTCTTGGATCATCCGGGTGTCTTTTACTTGTCAACTAAGGGTAAGAGACATACTGTATTTTTGAGGGAAGCCTATGAGAGGGGTTGCTTGGTTGAGCCTAATCCAGTGTACAACGTTAGGAGAATGCTTTTTGATCTTGTTGCTCTGGGACGTCGTGGTTTGCTGAGGACTGACTCTGATGATTGAGTATGAGATTTCCCATCATTATAACCGTGGTTGGTCACTTGCATTGGTTTTGGCTGCTCGTAGATCATTTACTTGGTTTAGCCTCGTCCAGTGAACAACATTAGGAGAATACTTTTTGATCTTGTTATTTTGGCCTTCAAATCCTTTGCCCCTAACTTGTGCCAAGAGGATGGCTTAGATCCTCTAGTACAGGTTAGGGCTAGAGTACCGAAGTCAGAAAATCAGGTCCTATTATTCTGAGACGTCCTCTGGTCCCGTTATTCTGAGACGTCGTGATTTGTTGACGAGTGACTGATGATTAAGTATGAGATTTTACATCATTATAACCGTAGTTGGTCGCTTGCATTGATTTTGGCTTATTGTAGATTATTTATTAGTATCTCAAACAATTTCAGTTTTGACCTGTTTAATCCATACAAAATTATAATCGTGAAATATTACACATCTTTCCATATTGTCAAAAGTTAAAATCATCTTTTCATATTGTTAAAAGATACTTCATTCATACAAAATACCATATAAAAGATAATGGTAAGAATAGAATTATCACCTCAAATCTCCCCATAAATTACAGCTTCATAATCATTATGGATAATCTACATACGAAAGTCCCCTATCACATTTACTTGCTGCATGTAGGATAACAATTTGAAAGCTAGTAGTGAACCTCTCTTATTATACGCATGCGAAGACTGGGTTGTTAACCAATTTGGTAACAAAAGCACTGGAACTTGAGCAGTAATTTAAGTAAACTTGCGCAGTAATTTAAGTAATGACTAGAGAACTGGCCTCTCTATATGATGTAATTGTTCAATCAGTTGCGAAGGGTGAACATTATCTTCCTTCACCAGAAAATCTACATATGGCGATACAAGAGCTGTCTCATGAACACCGTTGTATGTTAACAAGTCCGCAATCAAAATTTTAGCTTGTTCGCTGTTCCCAACACTGCAAAGGCCCTCAATCACCAGGTGATAAGACTCGAAACATGGAACAAAACCACTACTAAGCATCCATTTCATGAGGTCGAGACAAGACCTATATTGTTGCTTCCTGCAGTGCCACTCTATGACCGAAGAAGCAGCCTTGTCAGGAAACAGACCCTTTTTCACCTTATCTCGAACAAGACAATCTGCTTCAGTGACTCTTCCACATCTGCATAAATACTCAACTAAGAAGTCGCAGAAATCTATAGCAGAGCCACCATATTTCTCAATCTTATCTCCAAGCTCAAAAGCAAGTTCAACGTTAATGTTTCTAGCAATATGATTTTCAGAAATTCCATCTTCCTCACTTTCTACAGGAGGGTCCAGATTGTCCACTTTAGTGGTCGTGTTTGACATAGCATAGCCAGCCAGTAGTGCAGAATATATAACACTGTTGGGTTGGCATCCATTTTTAACCATAAGACTCATGATTTCAAAGGCTTGGTCTACTCTCCCTGCAACTACATGAGCTTTAACTAATATGCTGTAGGTAATGTGGTTTGGCTGCACCCCAAAATCTAACATATGAAAAAGAAGTGCGTCAGCCTCTTGAATCCTCCCAAATTCACACAGACCATGTATGACCACAGTATATGTGTAAACATTGGGGGCGCAACCAGATTGCTGCATCAAGTCTAACATCTTTAAGGAATGGGTAATATTACCAGCTTGGCACAGCCCGTTTATCAGTATTGTATATGTTACCACAGAAGGAACTAAACCCAGCTTCAGGATCTTGCCAAACATTGCATACTCTTCCTTCAATCTGTTTTCTTTACAAAGAATATCAAGATACAAATTGAATGCATGAGGGCTTGTCAGATATGTGAACTCCATCATCCATTCATAAAGCATTGAAGCATCAACAGTCTTACCAATCTTACAATAACCATCCATAAGAGCTGTAAAAGTGATTTCATCTGGGGATATTCCTTCCTTTACCATCAAACCCAAAATTCCATTTGCCATTTCTGGTCTCCTCTGTTTGCATAGACCATCAATTATTGAAGTAAAAGTGAGCCTGTCAGGCTGAAGGTCAACTAACTTCATCGACCTGAAAATACTAAAAGCAGCATCAAGTTTGCCTTCTTTGCAGAAACCATCAATCAGAATATTATATGTTACTTCAGTCGGCAAATAGCCATTATCAACTATTCTTCTCAAGAGAAACAAGGCTTTATAAGATTTACTAACTCTACACAACCCTCCAATAAGCTCATTGTAAGTACGTATATTAGGCTTGCACTTCCTTTTCTCCATCAGACTAAGCACCTCAAAAGCGGATATGATCCGCCCTTCTTTACAGTATCCATTTATCAATACATTGTACGTTATAATCCGAGGAAAGAGCCTCTCTTGCAGCATCCTTCTAAACATCCCATGGGCCTCCTCTAACTTTCCTTCTCTACATAGCCCTTCAATCAATACAGTGTATGCATGAATATTTGGCTTACATTGCTTTGTAATCATTTCATCAAGCAAACTGAAGGCCTTATCAACCAAACCAATGTCACACATGGCTTTCATTAGTATGGTGTATGTGCGCGCACTAGGCGGTAAACCTTTCTCGTTCATCTCATTTTTCAGCCCAAAAGCGTCTTCAATCTTACCTGCTTCACACAAGCCATGAATCAACGTTGAATACGTCACTGAATTAGGTTGACAACCATCCCATTGGGACATTACATCGAGCACCATGAGGGCCTGCTCCAGAAGATTTTCCCTGCAATAACCCATCACCAAAGAAGTACAGAGGTGAGTATCTAAACCAAACCCTAGTTTCAAGGCCCTAGACAAAAACATTTCGCCAGCTTGCACAAAGCCATTCTTACACAGACCATTAACAACATTTCTGTAGTCAATACCACCAAGAACGAAACCATCAGCCACCATTCTATTATAAACCAAGAATGCTAGAAAACCCAAACTTACCTTGGCCAAACACATTAATAAATTGCTATAGCATGGGTAGTTTAGTCGAAACCCAATTTCACGCAGTTCATCAAGTGCACCCATTAGCTTCAAAATGTCATCTTCGCTACTAGTGCACTCCTTAATAACGAAAACTATGGCCTTATGAGCTACTGCATATAAGTTACAAAAGACAATCAACTTCAGGAGATGAACTCTACTGTCTATATCATAGCAGTAAGTGGACTGTTTGCAAATCCACTGAAAAAAACGAACTCCAAGGTCATCGTTGTTGCTTTGGAGCTCTATAGTCTTGCAGGCTTCGTGTGGTGACATATGGGAAACCAGTGACTTAAGGAAGGTATTATCTTCCCACTTGGGCTTGTTAATCAAAGCAGACACGTGAAAGACAACATCTTTTATTGGCTTTGAGCTTGTCTGGTCATAACTGGAGAAGAAGAAAACAGAGGATAACACAGAAGGAGAAGGAAACACATTGGATCTCAAGCAGACTTTAGCAAGTTTAGTTAGGTGAATCAACATGCAGAGGCAGACAGAGAAATATGCAAGAGATGAGAAAGCTTTGGAAATGTGAGTAATTCATTTACGAACCTAAAACGGACGTAGAAGCAGAAACTTGCCAAAAGCCAATACTAAACAAGTACGGAAGTAAATACTAAATAGTGGGACGCTTGGGCATAGCTGTGTTCTCAAATATGGTACCGAAAAGAAAGGTTATATATTACTCTCTATTATTCTGTTTAGTTAAAAACGTCATTATTTCTATTGAAATTTTAAGTCACTTCCGTTAGTTTTTTTTAATTTTTACTTTTTAATATTTTAATTTTAATTATATTATTATTTGTTTAATAAAAATTAAATTAAATATGCTACTATTAATTTTATAAAAATAAAATTAAAATAATTAAAAACAAAAATAATGAATTGTCGTGGGCAAATTTATTTTTGTTAATTATTTTAATTATAATTTTGTAAATAAAATTTATAAGATAAAATTTAAATTTAAAATTGATTAATTTATTAAAATTGTTTAATTAAATTATAGAAAATATTAAATTAAATTTCAAAATTGATAAACTTTATTATTATTATTATATTATTATTATATTAAAATTAATTTTTGTTTACTTTATTATTTTAATTTTAAATTTTTAAATAAAATTTAAATTTTAAAATTCTGTCACAGGCGTGAAAATTAATCACTCCTGTTACACATTTTGTTTTTATTTTATTTTATTTTTAAATAAAATTTATAAGATAAAATATAAATTTAAAACATTGATTAATTTATTAAAATTGTTTAATAAATTTATAAATTATAGAAAATATTTAATTAATTTTCAAAATTTGATTAATTTTATTATTATTATTATTATATTTACAAAAATAGATTTTTTATTATTTTATTTTTAATTTTTTAATTTTTAAATAAATTTATATTTTAAAATTTGTGTAAAAAAATGAGACTTAACTTGCACTTGCATCTGACTTAACTTGCACAACTTCTGACGAGCGTTTTTCAAGTGGGTAGAGTTAGATAGAATAACGTTAGACAGAAAATCTGCATTCAATAGAAAGAGTTATCAAGATTGCCTCTAATCATTATTAAATTCATATTCTAGTTAAATAAAACTTATAAAAAGATAATCTTTAACTTTTCCTTGGCAAAATAAATTTATTTAGTAAATTAATAAAATTTAGTATAAAATAATCAAAAGACAATACAAATTAAGTATTTATTTCTTTTAAAAATCATTCAAATATTATAAATTAAATTTTGCTTCAAATCTTTTATTTGTAGTTTTCATGCATGCCAATACATACATATAATTTTATAAATACATCAAAATATCATCTAATATGTTACGCAATGTAATAAATTAATATTGAATACAAAATATAAATATTTATTAATTAAATTTAATTACTAAATTATAAAATATTTAAAATACTTGATAAAAATAAATATTTATCTCTTATTGATATGAAATTCTTATTTTATTCTTCATACGATGTTTGCATGTGTAATCATTCATTTTAATCTTTGCAAATATATCCAAACATTAAAATTTAAATTAATTAAAATATGCAATCGATATAATGAATTAGCTATTAAATATAACATATATATATATATAACTCAAAAAATTTAATTTTAATTAATTATAATTTGATTGTGATTAATATTTTAAAATTCTAATGTTAGAGGTGTATCACTTAAGTATTATCATTATTTTATTGTACTTGCATGTAAATTTTGATACAAAATTTTATTTAAAATTGTTGTTTTGTATAAATAAATTTATAATATATATATTAATCCATACATTACAAAAGACATGTTCCACTTTTTATTCTTACATACAATTGGTAATTAAGTTGCATTTCAAATCATTCATTTTACTTATACTTAATCTAACATATAAAAATAATATATAATATTTGACAAATTATCATAAACCAATAATTTTAAGTTATAAAATATATCATCATTACCATTATTTTTATTAAACATTTGACGCATAAAATTTTGCTTACTCTCATAAAACATTGCCTTTTTTAAAGTTAAAAGGAGATATTTGAACTTGCTTCAAATGTTACCAAGGGCAAATAGGTAAACCATTTACTCAAATCATCTTATTTATTTGGGCAAAAAAAAAAGATTAGGTCAAGTATGCATTTGAACCCAAAGTTTGAGGAACTATGTTTTTTTTGATGGATATGAAAGTATTCAAGTCAATTGAGAGTGTTAGGCCTTTTTCTAGTAACTTTAAAATTATGACTTAATTATATGGCCATCATTTTATCATTTTAATAGGCCTCGTGATCATTATATTTAATATTGCCTAAATTATCTTTGTACATAAATAAATAGTTTATGATATGCAAAAGATGATATAAACTAAACTTTTTCATTTTTTAGAAATTCAAAATTACATTAATAGAAAATGCATTAGTACATGTTACCAATGCCAAAACAGCCCAAAACATAAAATATCGAGGAAACTTAAGACAATATGTCAACCTAAGACAATGACGTAGTAAAAAGAAACGCAAACACTGGACCAAAGAACAATTTGAACAACATCGTTACATATCCAAGGTGTAAAAGGGGTAAATGATCCCCCACCCATTTGCACTTCGAAGGTTCTAGTATTTCCAAAATAGGGCTAGGCGATCAGAGGTCTTCTCGACACTACCATCTAACCAAGGTGAGAAAGATCAATCTTAGTACATCTCCTTCTTAAATCTTCTTCATTCATCAAACCCACCCAAATTAGGGATTGGGTAGAGGATCTTTCTATATGAGATACACCAGACGATGGCTGATCTCTTGGGTTTTATGTTGCTCATCCTCACTACTCATGGATTAGAATTACTTCTGATGTTACATGGGCCAACGTTCCTGTTCAGCACTTATGCTCATGCTTTACACTTTAAAGGGGAAGAACTCCAGGACTTTTGCAGCTTACAAGTGCACTCACTCCTTCTCCTTAAGGTATTTTATTACAAAAGTTTATAGATCTACTTTGTCATGTGATTGTTTGCCCCTTCCACATATTAATTGATTCTCCAAATTGAGGCTAGATTAGGGCAGACTATTTCAGATCGTAGGGTACACAGGACTTTCTTTCTAATTCCACCAATTAAAGAGGATAGAACCTGATTTTTGGAGCATGCAATATTTTGAAAAGTCCTGATATTTGTCTCTCACTAAATCTCCTTGATTGAGGAGGTGAAGGAGATGTGTGTATATATATGCTTGTTGTAGTTAGGAACGTAGTTCAGCTTCAGAAGCCAATCAAGAGCTTCCATGAAGGTGATACCTGCATTGACAAAACACAAATCCTGAATATATATATATAAGGAACGTGGTTCAGCTTCAGAAGCCAATCAAGAGCTTCCATGAAGGTGATACCTACATTGACAAAACACAAATCCTGAATCTTCTCCCATATAAACTGAAAGAAGGGACATAGGAAAAATAGGCGATTCTTCCTCTATCTCATAGAGGACACAAGTAGAATTAGAAGAAATGTAGTGCATTATATCCATTGTTCTTAGTTTATTCAGTACAGCAAGCCATAAAAGAATGAAGTAGTTAGGCATGAGTGACAAATAATAGGAAACCAAATCTGCCTTGTATTATTTTGATTATGTCAATTTCTAAATTTTGCAATGCCGAAGGTGTTTGGAGGTAGATTGATACATTAAAACGTGTCATTTCTTCCTAAGTTAGGATAGTAATTGGGAATGAGAAGCTACGAATATGAGGGAATATTCCATTGCCCCTCTAGGATGATAGAATTCACTTTAGAGTTGATAAGAATTCCATTCCAATACTGAAGAGCTTGAGGAATTCTATTTTGGGGGGCATTTAGCAATCCAATTATCAAATAAAAAGTAAATCTTGCTCCATTTCCAACCTTACAAAATACCAAAGGTTCTAAGATAGATATTAACTTCAAAACTTGAATCAAGGACCAAGAAAAGGAAGGTTTTAAAGGAATAAACCAAAGGTTGGATCTTTTAAGGATATAGCTATGGAACCATCTAATCCATAAATATTTTTTTATCTAAAAGGATGTTCCATAGATTTTTTATCAAGGCTAATCTATTAAAGGTTACAATAGAGGTCAATCTTAGACACCCCTCTTTTCTTCTTTTACATACTTATGACCATTTAACCTAAGCAAAGTGGCTGTTTGAGTTTAAGTTCCCCCATAAAAATCTTCTAAATAGCTTCTCGATGGTTTTAATGACTCCTTTGGCTAAAGATATGTTGGAAGACTAGTAAACATGAAGGGAATTCAGGATAAGTTTGACATGTTGCAATCTCCCACCAAAAGAGAGAACCTTATTAGATCACATACTCAATCTCCTTTGTATTTTCCTTTTAAGGGAAAGGATTCAAAGAATTATATCCATTTTGTGGTAACAGATAGACCCAGATAAGTCAGAGGAGCTAGCTTCCTACTTATACCTATGATTAAAGATATCCTATTTCCATCATAGCTGCACTAACAACTATAATGAAATGGCTCTTTTTGAGGTTCATCTCCAAACCTAAAAGGTCTTTGAATAAAGACAATGTCGAGATAAACATTTCAATAAATTTACTATGAGCCTTGGAAAAAAGCAAAAGATCATCCTCAAAGTATAAATTCATAAGTCCTACCCTCTTGCATTTGCTATGAAATTTGTAGTCTTTGCTATTACCTACTCATTGATCGCTTCAAATTCTTAAGGAGTTTTTATGTATGTAATTTGATTATTTGTGATTAAATATGATATCTCATTTGTGATTGAAATGGAGTGTTAATAAAAACAATGTATGATAGTATAGACTATACTAGAAAATTTAAATTAATTGGAAGTTAGGAAATGAAATCTAATGGAACTTAGGTTAATAGAATAAAAGAATAACAAAATTTAAAGCTATAAAAGTTTGGAAAAAATTTAGTAGTTCTTGAATTTTGTAAGAAAAAGGAAGATAAATAATGGATAATAATAGGGAGAAATTAAAAGACGTAAGCTTAGTATTTTTAACCTTATTTTTCCCCCAAAATATGTAAAGTGTGAGGCATTTCTTTGTTTCTCTTCTTTCCGTCAATCTAGAAAGTCTAAGATGAAAATCCAGTTCTTCAAATCTATATTTAAGCACCCTTTTCTATCATCCATCACGACTCGATCCAAAACAACATTAGTCCAATATGTGGCATCTAAGGTTAGAGATGCTACACTTGAGAAATTAATGGACAAGCACAAGAATCTCGTTAAAGTCACTACCATCCAGGACTTGATTCTTGCTAATCCCACTAAAAAACCTTAACCAGTTTCTATTGATTTCCTCTTTCGCCTCTCCCAAAAGCTCCACCTCAATCGTGGTGCTCCAGCCTTTCTCCGAAGATATCCTCACATCTTTTGCATCTTCTATGACCCATCTACCTCAAAGACTTTTTGCAAGTTGACTGACACTGCACTTGAAATAGCTCGCATTGAAGCATAGGCTATTGATGCTAATTTGTTTGTTGTTCTTGACCGTTTGGTACGCCTTTTGTCCATGTCTACATCCAAGTCATTGCCACTTCGTGCTATTTTCAAGGTCCGGAGAGAGTTGGGTCTTCCCAATGATTTCCAGCAATCTGTAATATCTCAAAACCCCCCAAGTTTTTAGACTTATTGATGCTCATGAGCCTAATATACATACTTTGGAACTAGTTGATCTGGTTCCTAGGAATAATTTTATATCAGCAGTTGAGAATTGGAGAGTGTTGGAATGTTGTAGAGAGGATTGTAATCTTGACAAAACAGAGCTTCGATTTAGTTTCAAACATGTATATCCTCCAGGAATGAGGTTGAGTAAAACCTTCAAGTCCAAGGTTAAGGAATGGTAGAAGTTGCCATATGTTTGGCCGTATGAAGAGTTTGGAGAAACAAAAAGGTCAAAATAGGACTAAAAGAGTTAGAGAAACGGGCAGTTGCAATTGTACACAAGTTCTTGAGATTGACGGTGGAGAAGATGGTGAAAGTGGAACAAATTAGCCACTTTAGGAAATGGTTTGGGCTTGACTTGAACGTAAAGGACTTGTTCTTGGATCATCCAGGTGTCTTTTACTTGTCAACCAAGGGTAAGGGACATATTGTATTTTTTAGGGAAGCATATGAGAGGAGTTGCTTGGTTGAGCCTAATCTAGTGTACAATGTTAGGAAAATGCTTTTCAATCTTGTTGCTCTGGGACGTCGCGGTTTAGTGACGAGTGACTCTGACGATTGAGTATGAGGTAGCACGTCATTATAACCGTGGTTCGTCGCTTGCATTCATTTTGGTTTGTTGTAGATCACTTACTTAATTGAGCCTAATCCAGTGTACAACATTCGGAGAATGCTTTTTAATCTTGTTGCTCTGGGACGTTGTGGTTTGATGATGAGTGACTCTGACAATTGAGTATGAGATTTCACATCATTATAACTGTGGTTGGTCACTTGCATTGGTTTTGGCTTGTTGTAGATCATTTATTAGTATCTCATGCCATATTGTGTGATAAGTACAAAGTTACATCAAATGGATATAATTTTGTATACCTTTTCTCGAAGCAGAAGGTAGGAACAAAATAAGCTAAGATTTTGTTGGCTAACTTTCAAAAGTATGAAAGTGGTAGAGGCTGCAAAGCACACCAAAAGCTCTATTGGTGTATGGGGATGGGGTCATAGTCTTGAAATCACTAAAACAACATTTTTACACAATATTTTGAAACCAACAGGAGTTATCAGTTGACTTCATGGGAACATGGAAGCCAGAAGGTTGAACATCCAATTAAATTCCAAGCATGCTAGTGGAACAAGTGTGTAAAACAAATGTTGATCCATGCGAGCATACGGAATCATTCGTAACTGATACTAAACTTTGGAACGTTAAAAGATATCATAACAAGATTCAGTTTTCTGAATGTTCTTGATAGCAGAACATAATATCCTGGATGAAAAATCTACAAAAGTCTTAATATAAAGAAGTTTCTCTTTGATTACACGAAATTTGGAGCTGCAGTTTTGAAGGCGTTCATAAAACTTTACCTTCCCATGCCTTGGGAAACATTATGGACAGTCTTGTGTTTGTTGAATGAATAGTTCTTAAATGCTAGAAAGTAGTTAGAAAGAACTCTGGTTTTGCATTTACTGAGTAAGAGGGGACGGGGACTAGATTCTCCATGTGAGAGCTATTCCTCTGCTATAGTGGGAGTTCAACTGATTTGTAATAAGTTGTTCTCTTATGTTAGCTACGATAAGCTCTATAATAGAGGGTAGGGAAGTAGTCTTCTGCTCAAACCTTCTATAGTTTCTCTCTTTCCAAATTTCTTAGGTGCATGTGGCAATTGAGATTAGGATCACTGCTCTATCAAAATTTGACACATGTAAATGGAATAACTCAGTAAGAATGTCATAGAGATTGTTCGAAATTGGATCAACAGTACTTAGTCTGGAGATTTTATCCCAAATTTCTTTAGAGTAATCAAACTCAAAGAAAAGATGGTTTCTAGCGTAGCACTCCACTCCCGACGAGACCCGAACCCGACATCAACAGTGATATCCGAGTCCGTGACCCGCGAGGGTGGCGTACTAGAACAATCATTACCTTTTTAAAAGTCGATAAGACATTTTTCTTTTCTTTCAAAAATAATTGAGTGCGCAAAACAATCATTGGTTTGGCCCAATTTTAACAAAACATTTTCAAATATAAAACCATCTCAATGATAAACCAATTTCAATCATTATTCAGCACTCATAAATGCTTAGCCACTCATGAACATATAGAAATGTATGTCCCAAATGGGTCCACTACCATTTCTAAACATTTACAATCACACTATACAATTACACGTAAACAATTGGGCCTACTGAATAAACTCACTATTCTAATGCAGATGTGAACGACACTGATCCCGACCTGAAACTCTATCTTGCTAGCGGTAGACATACTCCCGTTTCACTAACGGGGTACTCTTCATTTCCTGAAAAATAGATGCAATGTTGGGTGAGTTTGCGAACTCAGTGAGAAACCATCATCGATGGTTCACCCAACTCATGCATACACCAGTCATATACACATATCACATAATATCACATCCTAAATTCATCTATGCATTACCAATTTCATATGCACATGCAATTTTCCTCATTCACATATTTCAATCATTTATAGTCATATACAAATGCAATGCGCATGTGACACTTCCATTTTCATTTCGTTGTTGTGATCGAGCGCCTATCAGTGATCAGTAATCGAACGTATCTAGGGAGTAGGAGAGCCCTCTGGGTATGCACTAACTCCCCTCGAGCTCGAAGCTCGGTTCAGTAACAGTGTTTCGTTGGGCTTGAAGCCCTAATACAGTGAGCCTGTGGTATCCGAGCACTGCGTGGGAGAGCCCTCAGGGTATGCACCACCTCAGGGGGCAAGCGATACCACGACATTTCGTTGGCTGCTCCGATCACAACTGCCAATTATCTGATCATTCAGTGATGCATGAATGCATATGTTGCTTTCCAATTGTTAGTCATTTTCACTTTCACCATTTACTAATGTCTTGGACTTTCATCCCAGATTTCATCATATGCAATTCACAATTCAATTTACTCATGCATTCATACACACTTACTCACATTAGCACTTCAATAACACATTACCAATATTTCGAACACCCATGGTCCGAAATCAATCAAAACAATTACACATGTATCCATCCTTAACTCCTCATGGCATCAGTGCATATAACTAAACACATAAGGCTGAGAAACCAACTAGGTTATTCACTTGCACTTCCGAGCTATAGCCTGGAAGTCCCCATACTGTCCGTGGAATATCGATCCATCGGAACTTTTATATCAAATCAAATAAATCACACATCACCACATATACCAATTATTCAATCAATAATACATATTTAACAAATGCGATAAATACTATACATGTTATGACATTCCCGATCCAATTCCCGAATTTCTCAATTTGATCACTCTCATAACAATTTCAGA
This sequence comes from Erythroxylum novogranatense, assembly GCA_029891385.1. Lineage (NCBI taxonomy): Eukaryota > Viridiplantae > Streptophyta > Magnoliopsida > Malpighiales > Erythroxylaceae > Erythroxylum > Erythroxylum novogranatense. The sequence goes on along the minus strand of CM057231.1, from coordinate 16,754,033 downwards.
TACCATACTTCAATTTGCTAATTCCCATACTCTATAGTCACATTCCAATTAAAATCACATTCATTAATCGTTTACCACTCGATTCGATAATCATCAATTCCAATTCCAAATTTCCATTCTTATAAATTCAATATTTTTAGTCTCCAAATTCCAATTTATCTCATTACTTGTAACAATCATCTTATAATCACTTAATTTCATCTCTCCCAAATTGCAAATTCCTATTTTCTCAAATGTCATTTTGATCCATAACCAATCCAAATTAAATCCCAAAATTCTCCAATTCAAAACCTCAATAATCAACTTTTCGAATCAGGCTCCTCGTCATGACGTCTGCTCCTTCGTCATGGCGATAATCCATCGTTCGTCGCGACGACATCTTCGCTTGTCATGACGTGCGGACTAAGCTTCGCTTCGTCATGCGCATTTAATTAAATAATTAATATTCGTTGTGATGTGCACACTGGGTTGACTTGCCGCGGCGTGTTCATCACATCGTCGCGACGTCATGCACTCGTAAACGCGTCCTAAACCCAGAAATTTCTCAGATCCTCTGATATAAATTCACCCAAATCCATTCTAAACACTCTCAATCAATTTTAAACCTTAAACCCAACTTATTTCTAACCTCAAAACATCATTTAACTCATCTTTTATCAAAAACCCAAATCAAAACCAACGAAAATCCTATCATCGTAACTTTCCAAATTTCTAAACAATTTCTTACTCAAATCAATGATCAAATGATCAAATGAAACGATTTAAGGCATAAACATATAGAAACTTACTTGATTCAAGCTTCAATCCTTTGAAAATCCTTCAAGAACTCCAAATCCCAAGTTTTTCTCACCCACGACCGTCGATGGTGAGAAATGAACATTTAAGCTTATCTCTTAAGCTTATATATATATATATATATGATCGTCTGACTCATGTCCAATTCTTAGGGTCTAACAAATCCAATTTCTATTCCATTTTTTTCTCCCAATTTCGCAATGATCATAGATAATAATTTCAAAATCATAATTCAAATTCTTTTATATCAATTATCAATCAATCTCGGACCCGGAATCAAACAAATCGGTCACTAAGTCAATTTTTCGGTCCGAATCCATCACTCTAAAAATTCTGGAAAAATTATCATAATTTCACAAAATTAGGAAATGCCCATTCCTATACTCAATTTCCAATTTCCATTCCTCTAATTTTCATTTCATATTCAAAACTTAATTTATACACTTTTACTAAATTTCCAATTTCCACAATCCAATCTTCCTCTGTACGATTTTAACCAAATTTTCGATTTACACAATCAAGTCGGGGATTGTCATACATGTATGTACTTATATATATATATATGCTTGTGCAGTCACTAATCATTTACCATGCAATGCAACATTTGCCTGTACCCAATCCTAACCCGATCTAAATTACCAACATACCCGTCACACCGGTAACGGGATGTTACATCTAGTCTCTTCCTTTAGATTACATAGGATGCACCTCTTTGAGGGGGCAAGAATTACAGCCTATCCATTATGCTGAGTCTATTCAACATTGCTAGCCAGAGCAGAATGCTTGTTTTAGGTCTAAGAACCTTGTTCCAAACTATAGAGTACCATTCCACTATATTAAATAGCCATTTCCTCAATTTCTTAGCTTCCTTTCGCGTCATTTCTGAAACTAGAACCCCTTTTCATAAATAAGTGTCCTTTTCTTCGAGACTTCTGAACTGTGGAATGGACAGAAGTCTAATTTCATCGGTTGACAGTGACTAGCTTCCATTTGTAATAATTTCGTTGAGCTTTGTATTCATAGGAAACCTAACCAGTAAGGTTCTTTCCATTTGATTTTGAAATAATGCACCTTGCCCAATCCAATTATCATACCATAGGGAAAAACTTTCTCCATTCCCTATTTGACAAGAGATATTCTGTTGAACTTCTTCCTTTATTTTTAGAATTTGGTTAAAAAACCAAGTGTTATTGTCTTTTGGTCTTAGAGCCCAGAAACTCCCATCTTTTAAAATGTAGTTGTGAATCCATTTGATTCCCATTGACTGCTTATCACTAAGGGGGCGTTTGGTTTGAGGGTTTGGGAATGAAGGAATTGAATAATAGTAAAAAATAGTGTTTGCTTTGGGGTTTTCAATTCCAAGGGAATGGATTTATTCCATTAAGTTTGAGAATTTACTAAACCCTCCAAATAAGGTGGGTATCAAGTTTTCATTCCAATCTAGTGGTTACTATTTATACTCCTCCCCCACATAAGTAATTTTTATTTTTAATTATATTACTCATCACTCATCATTATCATCTTCATTATTATTATTATTATTATTATTATTATTATTATTATTATTATTATTATTATTATTATTATTATTATTATTATTATTATTATTATTATTATTATTATTATTATTATTATTATTATTATTATTATTATTATTATTATTATTATTAAGTTTTAAACTTATTATTATTAATTATTGTTGTTGTTGTTGTTGTTGTTGTTATTATTATTATTATTATTATTATTATTATAAATTATAAATTTTAAACTTCTTAATAATAATAATAATAATATTAATTATTAATTATTTTCTTATTATTATTATTTATTATTATAAGTTTTAAACTTATTATTATTATTATTATTATTATTATTATTATTATTATTATTATTATTATTATTATTATTATTATTATTATTATCATTATTCTTATTATACAAAATTAATTATATTATTATTATTATTATTTATTTTTATTATTAATGTTATTATATGAAATTAATTATCTTATTATTATTATTATTATTATTAATTTTATTATACTGAAATTAATTATCTTATTATTATTATTATTATTATTATTATTATTTATAAGTTTTAAACTTATTATTATTATTAATTATTGTTGTTGTTGTTGTTTTTGTTGTTATTATTATTATTATTATTATTATTATTATTATTATAAATTTTAAACTTTTAAAATTAATAATAATAATAATATTATTATTATTAATTATTGTTCTTATTATTATTATTATTATTATAAATTTTAAACTTATTATTATCCTTATTATTATTCCTATTATTATTATAATATGAAATTAATTATCTTATTATTATTATTTATTTATTTATTAATATTATTATATGAAATTAATTATCTTATTATTATTATTAATTATTATTATTATTAATTTTATTATATGAAATTAATTATCTTATTATTATTATTATAAATTTTGTAATAATAATAATAAATATGATATGAAAAATGGTATTATATTATCTTTCATTCTCATTAATACAACAAACCAAACAACATTATTGGTATTAATACAGAAACCCAAGTTATAAACCAAACATCATTTTTTATTTTTCATACCCATTCTCATTCCCTTATACTATTATACCCATATCCGTACCCAATCCCGTGCTCAAACCAAACGCCCCCTAACAATTCTCCAAATTCTCTTAGTCATAAGTAATATATTCTTCTTGATTATTGATTCCAATCTCAATCCTCCCTCTTTTTTGGTTGACAAGATGGGCCCATAGTCTTGCAATCACTAAACAACATTTTTACACAATATTTTGGAACCAGCAGGAGTTATCAGTTGACTTCATGGGAACCTGGAAGGCAGAAGGTTGAACATCTAATTAAATTCCAAGCATACCGGTGGAATAAGTGTGTAAAACAGATGTTAATCCATGCAGACAGACGGAATCATTCGTAACTAATACTAAACTTTGGAACGTTGAGAGATATCATAACAAGATTCAGTTTTCTGAATGTTTTTGATAGTATAATATAACGTCCTGGATGAAAAATCCACAAAAGTCTTAATATAACGAAGTTTCTCTCTAATTACCTTCCCATGTCTTGAGAAACATTACGGACAGACCAATATTTACAAAAACGGGAACACGACATGAAAATTCCAACAGCGAAGCTAAGATCAGACAAAACATGATTGCCCGAGAATAATAAAGATTCCTATTAAGAACTCACCATTGAGTGAACTTACAATGATTAAATCACGGTAGTTCATAAGGATTTGAACTTCTAGCATTCAACACACTTATCTTTGTTTGTGTTCTAAGACGAATAGAGGTTATGTTCTGAGCTAATTTAAAATTGAAACAAGAATATTATTTACCTCATGCGAGAAAATAAGAATTAAGTTATTAATAACAATGAGCAAAATTTGAAAATGGGATACATAAATGTTAATCAATTTCACATTAACAACTCTTAGAAATTGAAAAGGCCTGTCCTAGAGTTATCCTTTTAGAATCTAAGTAGAGCCCTCTCGATCTTATGGTAGCCTTTCAATCGATATTTGACCCTAGCAAAAGATTCCTACAAAGCCAAGCCATTTAATTATTTAAAAATTTTTAAACTTTGATAATTAAAAGCGTTAAAAATAGTGGAAAATTTTTGTTGTTTTCTATCATTTTCAAAACTTTTTATTAAAAAAGTTCGGTAGCACACATTTTGACATCTTCAAAATTTTCAAAGGCCTTGTAATATTTCAAAACACTATCATTACCAGGTCAGTACACACCTTACCTTATCATACCAAAAAGTATTCACTTTTTGGGGAATTCTACCAATTGTAATGAATTTCTAGAGTCATATGAGTGTCTCCACTTAAATGCTAAACAAGAAATAGTTTCTTGTACGCCAGGTTTCACAAGAGGATGATGATGATACCTCCTCCAATGAAGATGAAGATTATACTACGGACCGACACTTGGTATAAACACAGCATTAACAATGTACTAGTCATTGTGTAGATTTTCATTTGTCAATGGTCAATATCTATTCCCATTTTGTAAGTATTGATGAAGATTAATTTTACAGAAATATTGAAGTTCAAGAAAATCTGTTGCATCGAGATAGTTAACCGATCCAATCAACCTAACAGCTAATAACCAAAATGTTCAAAAATGCTCATCATAGCATTTTAAGTCTATAAACGTTTAAAGTCAAGTCAGTAGGAACAAAAGCTAGAAAATTGCACCATCTTGGTAAGGCCAACAAACTTCTGCTGTGTGTCCTACAAAACTTTTTGACATTTACAACTATCGTTTTGAGAATTGGAATAGAAAGCTTAAATTAGTATATAATAATAATGAGTAAAAATTATAAAATTAAGTAAAATAAAATATTTTATTAAATGAAAAGAATATACAAATATCTATTAATATGTAATGAACTAATAATAAGTCAAATCTAATAATGCAAAATAAATTTTAATATAGCATAAAATTTAAAATAATAATAAAATAAAAATTATTTTGAAGCAATATATTTTATCATTATCATCAAAAGTTTAAAATTCTTCACTATTATGTAAAGACTCTTAAATCATGTTTTTATCCAAAATATCTCATCAACTTTTCTACATCCAAATAAATTATAAATTAGTAATATATGAAATTATTCTCTATTGTAAATTTGTAATATATTATACCTTTAATGATAAATAAGATATCTACCGAATGAACATAAGTAGATATTCTTAATTGCTCATTCTAACAAATGCATTTTCTTCGTAAATCATCTTTCCAAGTTTATTATAATCAAGAATAGATAATGATTCTTCGCCTTTGTTACAAAAATCAATATGGTTAATACAATCAATATCAATTGAATTATACGTTTTCATCTTAATAAACGCTTTGAATACATAATAAAGAAATTATAAAGCCAATAATAAAATAAAATTAATAAAACTAAAACAAATCAGTAAAATTCTTGTTCTTCATTCTCATATTCTAAATAACGTAAATAAAGTTATTAAGCCTTTGATTTTTCAAATAATTTTGTTTCTTTGCATGAATACATTAAAAACATTCTAATTACGTTCGCAACTAGATACATAAATTGTTTAATCGAGTAATCTAACGTTGAATTTTCTTAATGTTGGAGCACCTTTACCAAATAATCTCTACCATTTATTTGTGTTTTAAATTAATAGGTACAAGGAATAAAATATATATTATTAATAAGTAAAGGATGAACTAAGTATAAAACTTATCAACCTACATTTTTTTCAACGTAAGTTCTCTCCTTACAAATGAACTAGTAAAACTCCTTAAACATTCACTGAAGAATTTAATTTTATTTGTTACCTTTAATTTCTTTTCAATAGAGAAAATAACTTTGCACTTAATTACGTCAAAGAGATTGTCCATAATATTATTTTTACACGTGTCTCTATTATATAAGCAATAAGGATTAAGAAAATAAGTTGTTAAATGGATCATTTGAGTAAGATGCTTATCCAATCATTGGTCAATAATATCTATATAAAGTTTGTATAATTTTTGTTTCGCTTTTAAAAGAATTATAATTGTTTTGCAAGCTCTATACATACCATCATATATATAACCCAATGATGATTTCTCATTTGAGTCAATAATCCTTACCAACCTCACAAGTGGAGGTACAATCTTTACAATGATTAAGAAGACATCCTAAATTTTATTGTCTAGAATAATGGCAATTTTTTTCCTTTCGCATTATTTGATAACTTATAATTTGAAAAATATTTACTTGTCCACTAAAATTTAAAATAGTTGTTTATGTTTATAAACATTTTTTAGGTAATAAATGAGTTGTAAACCTAGTAGTAGTAGGATGCACAATATCAACTCAATCTTCTTGCTTTCTTAACAAAGACAAAAATGTAATATGATTATACACAAAAATTGTGATCTTAGATGCACGTGAAACAAGAGTAGAAATATGGTCTATACCTCCAATATCTTTTAAAATGAGATTTATACAATAAGTAACACATAGAGATCAATAAATATGCTCCTACTTTAATTATAATATGTACTCAATTGATACATATTAGTTGCATTATTTGTGCCAAAATGCACAATGTTGTTTAGTCCAACCCACTAGACAATAAAGCATAAGCACTTTTTACCATATCAAAAGCATTTATAGACTTGTTATAGGTTGTTCCAATATTATAGTAAATCAAGAAATTAATTAAGATTCTTTGTTTTTGATCAATCTACCATCTACTATAATAGTGCATCCTATCATTTCCTAGTTAGACTTATATTCGCAATCAACGATATTCTGTTTTTAAATCTTGAAGTGAAGGCACACGAGTCTCATAATAAGAAGGTGTCTTAAATCCTAGACCTATTGTTGTTGTAGTATCTATTGCCTCCGAAAAAAGGTGAATTTAAAGCATTTAAAGGAATACATAAATGATATAATCATCTAGCCTATATTCGTTTACTTTAAAACAATATCCTTATTAACCGAAATATTTGTTGAAGATCAGGAGTAGCTCTTGAAGGAAAATAATAATCTATGTCAATAACAACTTTCAATTTTCCTTTATCTAATACTTATTGTGCATCATGATCTCCAAAAGATACATTAGAAGCTTCTTTATCTTTCTTTTTTTACTTATTGCTGCAAATAATTTTCAATCATTTTATGTAAATCAAAAGTTCTTTTATTTTTGCAAGAAGTAATATTATCCTTAAGAACAAAAAAATGCTCCCCATTATATAAATTATCTCCTTTTAAATATTCTACCACAATATATAAAATTATATTGAATATTTCCATGAAATGTCTAGGAAGAAGAAATATAATTATATGTTGGATCAAACTTACTACTAATAGAGAATGTTAAGTTAATTGAATCTTTTTTGATGATTCCATACTTCCTATTATAATTTCAACCAAAAATAAAAATAATTTTGTAAGTTTTGTACATAATTATACGATTTGGACATTCTAACATATATTGAAAATACCTATCCTACACATTTAATTTGATAATCTAATGCATTTAATGAAATTTATGTTAAGATTATGGTAATAGGAAAGTTTAAAAAGAACAAAGACATACAAGTGAATAAAAAACTTTTACTTACTACATATCTTTTTCTTAAATAATTGAAAAGAAAAATGGATGGTTTGGTTTCATCAATTAACACACTTGATAATTTGAAATGGTTAAAAAGATATGACAAAGATATTAATTTGAAAATGTTTGAAAAAAATGGGCACTTGCATGATCACGTTGTAACTAAACCCAAGCCCTTATCTTTGGGTTGAAAACAACAAAGCTACTGACAATTGAATGAAACTTAATCTTCTCAATCAATTTAATACGCCTTCCATACTTGAAAACTTTTATAAAGGTATAAGCCTCGATAATGGTACTAAGGTTTCATGTATGAGATTCAGTGAAATAAAGAAGAACTAGTTCTCAGGCTAAGGAGTCAACAATTTCTTTCCACCAACGATGGCGAGAATCCTAACTTGCTTTTAAGGTGATCCATCTTGGCACAAACAACATCTCAAAGCAACTCCAACAGACCCAGATTTCTTTTAGCAGTTGAAAATAACAGAGTTGGGGATATGATGGTGTATGTACGGGTTGGGAATTTGGCAAAGTTTTGTACGGGTCGGGGATTTTGACAAAGTTTTAGGCCTTTATAAAGTTTTATATTCTCTTTTTTTTTGGTAAAAAAAAGGTGAGTTAAACTCACAAAACAAAAACTAGCGTAAATACATAACACAAACTAAATCATGATGAAATCAAGAATTCATTCCAAAAGGAATGCTCGGAAGATAATGAAATTCAGGAGTATGATCATGAGCCAAATGAGATAAGAAATCTGCCGCAAAATTAGTTTCTCTATGAATGTGAGCAAAAGAGAGAGCTGCAAATTCCTTGATAACAGAACGGATCATCTTAATTAAAGAGGCGCAACAAAAATTGACAGCACAATTTCCAACGATCATATCCACCGCCACCTTATTATCACATTCCACTATAAAGTTAGATAACCTCAACGCTTTAGCTTGTCGAAGATCATAAAAAACTCTCCAAATTTCAGCCATCAAAATGAAGCAAAGGCCGATATTAACAACATATCTCCCACACCACCTACCTAAATGATCTCTAAAAACTCCCCCACAAGCTGCCGCCGAATTAGAATACAAAACTGAGACATCAATATTTAATTTAATGAAATTATTAGGACTTTTGATTGCTCATTTTACGCTTTCGAATTTTCAATTCAAGAGGTAACTTTCGAGTAATGAAAAGGACTGCTAGTTACGTCTTCTTGGAGGTAGAAATGATCAGAGTCACCTTTTGGTGTCTTTCCGATGACTTGTTTGAGATTTAATTACAAGAATTAGCCCATAAGTAATGGGATATTGATGAACCTCTTTAAGTTAAGTGGTGATGGTTATGTCATCTTTTTATACGCTAAGATGAAAACCTTTTACTTTCAAGTTAAGTGGTGATGGTTCTGTCATTTTTTTTATACGCAAAGATGAAAACCTTTTACTTTCGGTGCATTCAACCAAATTTGCAAAAAGGAGCTTAAGTTTAAACCAAAGAATTTGGAGATTGGAATGTCTAAAGATAGTTGAAGTCTTCATTTGTTTACTAGCATCCAAAAACATCTACACTACAAATCAAGAAATAGGATGAGCCAAAGAACAATTAAAGGTCATCAAAAAGTTCAATATTAGAGGATTGGAAGGGAAATGTAAACAATCTGACATAAAGAAAGTTTAGATAATTAAGAAAGATTAAAATAGAATAGGAGAACATAAATCATTAGCTGGCAAATAGTCCTCAATCCTTTTAAGCACATGGTTAACAATTATATCGCACATACAACAAAGTTCTGTAACATTGTTACATCGAAACTGTGAGACATAAATAAACAATGACAGTGAAATTAACACCATAAGGACAAATTGAAAGGATGCAAGCTCAAACGCCACACCCCATAATCTTGAAACCTAAATGTCCTACAATCCCAAAAGAGAGAAACCCCCAATTCTTCTCCATCAAACCCATTGTTTCTTAACCAAAAACTTTCCAGTAAACTCAACATCTTTAAATAGATTCATAAACCAAAACAAAAATAAATCATAAATGTCATAATGATGAAAAAAGAAGAATATAAAAGTCCAAAATAAAAATTTCCTGTAAACTTTGCGTCTTCTCTTTGTTAGTTTGAAATTTGTCTTCAGTCAAAAGAACAATAAACGAGGGTTAACTTGTAACATGACACAAGGAATCAGAATAATATAAGGACCAATACACAAGGTTAAAAACAAAATAGTATACGATAAAAAAAACCCAATTCAAATAAGAAAGCAATAAAAGTATAAAACAAATCGAATAAAATCAAAATGTTACTAAAGAATTTAAAATTTAAATTATCCCAAAATTAAATAGTCATTAATCAGGTTAAAGTTTAGTTCAATATAAAAACAAAAAAAATCAAGTAAGACGGAAAAAATAACTTACACGTCAAAATGTGACACGAAAACTTCAGGTATGACATGAAAAAAAAAACGCTTCAGATCTGCAATAGCTTTCGAACTCTATGCTGAAGTTGAGTAAGAGAGCTAATTCCAGGATTTTCATACGACCCTGAGCAATCGAGTTTCGTAGTAAGATTCATCAAGTTATGGATCAAGACCACCATCTCGTTACAACTTGGGATAGCTAAATTCCAATCAGACCCCTTTTTATGGTTAGCACATACTGTCTCAAGTTCTCTGGATTTTGAGGTAGCTTCTTTTAGTACAGAGACAGGAATTCCTGTACAATCGAACAAGAAAAAAATTTCATGCTTCAAACAAAATAAAAATTGTGATGTCCAATTTTCCCAAAATATTCTAAAACCAGATATTGTAACGGAGAGACAGCAACCTGCAGTCCAGTGTTTAGACACGCCTGAACTGAGCTCACTCAGTCACGTTTTGTTTAATTATTGAAATATTCATTTAATTGGAGGTCATTTGTCATGACAATTCCAGAGCAACTTTTGCGTCTCATACGAACTCTGAGAAAGTAAAGAAACTTTATGACATTAAGTAAATCTCCAGTAGTTTCATGATTGCTGCCCCTATTATTTGTAGTCAATCAGTCAGTTGCACCTAACAACAGGCTTCAGAGATCTTACGAAGAATACAGAAAAAGGCATCAAAGTAACAAGAATCTTACCTGCCAGTCTGGCAACATTCACACCATAGCTTTTTGGGCATACACCAGGCGTCAATCTATAAAGAAATGTAACTTCTTCTATTCCTCCTACCTCATTTCCAACTTGACAAGCCATATGGCAGAGTGAAACCTATTATATAGCAGAAACGAAAGATAATACAAAGAAGACATCATGTAAATTAAATGACCATGCGGACTTAAAGCATTTTTGCATTTATCTACATTGTATTGTTTAAACGTCAGAAAATAAACCAACACCTCAGTTTATCCTATGTAAATTAAAACATATCAGTGTCGGTAGGAAAAAGGGAAAAACACAGTAGCCAACATAAAAAAAATAGATCCATGCCTTGGGATCTTTCTCGTAGTCTACAGAAACATTCCTCGACACTGCACCTTGTGGACTAAATGTTCAAGAACTGATTCCCTGCCAAGCATAGAATAACAGCTCGGATATTTATCAAGGTTGAGTTAAACCAAGAGATCAGGGGACTAACGAAACTAAAACTTGAAGGTATAACCCAAAAAGAGTAAGCTGTTCAAAACTTAAACAATTGCAAATCCAATGACACCTACGCTATTGCTTGTCCATCTGATGTTGATGTGCCCCGACCAAGTTCATCCAGAGCAACCAAGGAATTACCAGTTGCAGAAGACTGGAAGCAAATATAAAAAGTTCAAATATGAGATAAATGTGAGCAGAGAGAAAAGCTGCCTCTGCTAGTTTCAGGGAAAAGAGAACCCTTACATTCCCAGGTTTGGGATCTGATGAGGATCTTTTAACATTAAAATATGAAGTAGAATTAACAAGAAACTTTTGTTTGCTACATTTTCTTCCTTGTCAACCAACTGCTGAAAATCAAGGGCTCATTAGGGAGAACCTACAATCCCAAGCATCAATCTTTCTGATGAATGACTGTTTACTTTCTGGTCCTCTTCATTTTGATTAAATATAACCATTGCTATAATTTTGAAGGAGATATACCCAATTATAGTAACTGTCCCTTGTTAGTAGAGAACATAGGAGACGTGTGACTGAAACTACAACCAAAACATGAAACTGACCCATGCCAGTTTGTAAGTAACGCATTACATGAATGAAAACATGAACAATTCCTAATTCCTGAGTTTGCTCTTCTTTATTCAATTCCAGTTTAATAGTAACAAAAATCACACTGATTATTTGCAAGTTCTCCAATAAATAAAGGAAAAAAGAACTAACTCATAAGGAAAACAACCGTGAGATAAGTAAATTTCTCCTATAACATGCTTTGAACTACAATAGAAGCTCACCAGCATTAGTGCAGTTTCTGAAAGTTCTGCTAAGAAAGTACTCTGACAAGCCATTATATGATCTTTTGCACCCATTCGTACAAATCAACCGGTGACAATTCAAAGTTTTGTGCAGGAACAAATGCCCCAACCTGTGCAAGAGCAAAAACTATTGGGTATGGACAGACAGCACAAAGCCAACATGCTACAAGAAAATAAAAATACCTGAGCCAGAATCACAGCCAAACAAACTTGGCGGATAAGGGTAGATTTTCCATATATGTTAGGGCCAGTGAGAAGGATAAAACTGGCACAACCAGAACCACCAATGTTAATATCATTGGGGACAAATGCACCCTTGTTCAATGAATCACTCTTAAGAACAGGATGTCCCAAGCATTTTGCAGATAATAGCGGCACTTCGCTTGATAATGATGAAGGGTGCAAGATGATTGGAAAACATGATGGTCCTTCATAAAAATCACCAGCAACTGACAGACTGATTAAGACATCTAGTTCTGCAATGTGCATACATCAAATTTCAGGCAAGGATTGTAAACTTATCAAGAACACGGATAAAATTATTTCTTGTCCCTTGAAGCAAAGTGAAATGCAAAACATTGGAGGACTGGGATAGGGGAAACATAATGGGAAAAAGCAGATAAGAAAAGCAGCCTTATTTCACATGATCAAATGTAGGTGTTTATGTTTATACCTGCAACAGTGGAAACCAGCTGCCTCCACTTATCATGATGCAGACAGAAGCGTCCAATTAACTGCTGTGAAATTTTCTTCAATGTGGATTCTTTTTCAGATTCAGTTTGTGAGAGCTCAGCTAAGAATCTCTTAATATTTGGGTTCCAATACCGAAAAAAACCCTGCATATACCACGTTCTATGAAAAAAAAGGCAACTGAAACTAAGAAAAACAAGTCCAGAACAGTTCACCAGTACAGTGCCTGTGATGGGAAAGATTAGGTCTGGGTGACAGTAACAAACAGATATATAAGTCATTTGTCAATTGATCTTTATAATAACTCTTAAAATTTGGTAACACAATTAGATGTTTGGAATTCTAAAGGAGCAAGAAACACAATTTATTAGTTCATAAAGACTTTCAGGAAATTCTAATACAAACATCCTTGTCAGCATTTGGCCATCCTTCTTTGAGAAGTTAGTGCAAATGCTTTCCCTATGAGTTCGCTAAAATTGGGAAGACATGCACCTAGTGTTGATTCAAAATTTTACTATTCACTTATGTGACAGGAAGCAACTCGATTACACTACAGTCCACTAATCATAGATCCATTCTTTACCTTTTTGGATGAACGCAACTCATAATCTCGAGGAATGCTCGCACGTAAATGCTCTGGAACTTCTAACAAATAAGATTCTTTGCCAACTATCACATAAGTAATCTGTAACATTTCATGCAAGGACAGGACTTCTTTAATTGCAGAACATATTCCATTACCAAATACCAACATATTGTAGAAAGGTTCTTACTGATGTATCTCCAAGCAACTTCTGTTGTTCCTTCAGGTGTTTACCCAAATCAGACTCAATTTTCATCAATCTTCTACAAGCAGTGTCGTACTTGTTTACTTAAATTATGTTTTGAATGATAATTAAATATATTTAATTATAGATTCCGGACAGAAGGTCTGATGAAAGTGACTGTGAATTGAGATATTGAAATGCTACTTAAATGTGAATATGAAGACCTAAGTGCTTTATAATATTAGTGATTATAGTACATGCAGTTCATACATGAATGCATAATCAGATAATGACAGTTGTAATCAGAGTAGTCACTGATCAGAGCTAAAAGTTCAATGAGTAAAAATGAGTCTTAAGCTCAAAAGTTATTAAGTGCCTAAGGTTCATTATGTCAAATAAGCCCTGTATCCCCCAAGCAGATAAGGGACAGTTATTAATGAGTTCAGTATCTAAAATATATACGGGACAATTAAAACATCGGCTCACAACAATGCAATAATTGAAAAGTGTCTTATGAACACGTCATATGTATATTTGTAGAAATAAAATGCTTATATTTAAGTGAAAATGTGAAATTTACGTAAAGTGCACTATATAATTATATGTTATGTGAATTGTTGTGATGCATGAATTGAGTAAACAATTGATGATGGTTATCTCATTGATGTAAACTTTGTCTTCATTTTTACATCTCTTATGTGATTTATTTCAGTAAAATTAATGTCAGCTTCATTTCAATATTTGAGCGTTGACTGAACTCTTGATATTGTGATATTTGATTCTCTTAATTAACTTGTTTCTTCACCTTTCAATTTCTCATCAACCATGTTCAAAAGTTAATTTTTCACAATTTTATAGGTATCTCTCATCTCTGCTGCTCTTGTAACCAATCGCATGTTTAATGTATACAATTCTTTATATCTTATAGTTGACAGCAGTTTAGAATCCATATCAGTTTCATTGACAGTTAATTCCTTACTATCAATCATCCAACATTTTACTTTCTTTGTCCATCTTTTCAGAATACACTTGCTTATGATTATTCAAATATTTTTCAAGTTATAAACCTTCAACACATGAAAATATAAAATGTCAACAAACTCAAACTTACCACAATTACAATGAACTTTATCATTACATTAATCATAACTGACCAATTTAGAGTAACTTTTCTCAACAACATTGATCTTATATTTCTCAACTATTTCATCTTTACCGCAAGGACGAAAACTAGAATTATAACAATGATTTCATTGATCTTGAAAATATTTAAAAACTTCTAGCATGTAGACAATAGCTACATGCTTTAAAATTTTAACCGATGCTGACAATGTTGGACTGTTGACATTACTTCTAAAATTAGCTTTTAACTTCTCAAATCGATGATCATTGATAAATCCCTGGAAGTGATTAAAAAATTGTAATAAATTATGTTAATAACTGACGTACCTTTTATCATACTCTTACTTCATTGGGTGATTATCATGTCTACACATAATATTTTGCGCCTATAAATTAAAGCTCATTTTTTCTTAATATGATACATACGCTTCAATCATTCATTATTTTTAAATTTATATTTTTCCAACATTTTATTCCATGTAATGTGAAAATATTCTTTTTCTGCATATTCATATATGCATGAGCTAAAATCTCTTTAAATATAGAAAATACACCACTCAAATAGATGACAACATTTTGATAAATGTGTCAAATACACAATCGATGATAAGTATTTGACTATCATAAAGTTAATGCCTTTGTGATTACCACATTTTGATAAATAAGAATAGTTGTAAGCTTTTTCTTAGACATTGATTTATCAAATGTCTCAAACAACCACTCAAATGTAAGAGCAGTTTTATCATAAAGGAGAGCAATACCAAAAACTGTTGTTTGCTTATGATGATTGACACTGACAAACAAAGCAACTGGACGACTCACCATTCTTCTTGCAAGTAGTATCAAAACACACATCATCATCAAAGTCTAAATAATCATTTCTTATTTTTGTGTCAAACCAAAATATGTTAGTGATTAAATCATCTTCATTTACTTGAATGACATAAAAAAATTTGGATCTTCGACCTACATCTTATACAAATATTCTAACACCTCAAATATTTCTTTCTTTTTCATGTCTCTTGTTCGTTTAGACTTTAAATAATTCTTGTAATTATCCGAAATAAAGCCAACATTATTTCTCCCACCTGCTTGTCTCATCATAAGATCATGGAATGTTTTCGATCAAATTTTCACATCATTAGTTATTTCAATTTATATTACCGCAGCTGAAGATATCTTTCTGTAACTTCTATACAAATGTGTTTTGTTTGGGGATGAAAGATAGTGATTATGCTCATGAGATACTTTTCAATCATTACATTAGAAAGTGTGACCAAAGTAGCCACCGATCACTACCTTAAAATGTGATCAGAGTAGACACTTTCCAATTATTACATTGTTGTAACCAAGCACCTAATTTGTCCTGTATTTATTTTAGATACTAGGCTCATTAATAACTATCTCTTATTCGTTTAGAGAATACATGACTCATTTTACATAGTGAGCCTTAGAATTTTGATCACTTTTGAGCTCAAGGCTCATTTTTACTCATTAAACTTTTAGCTCTAATTGGTGACTACTCTAATAATATTTTTCAATGTAATAATTAAAAAGCGTCTCACGAGTACAATCACTATCTTTTATTCTCAATTAAAACACATTTGCATAAAAGTCACAGAAAGATATCTTCAGCTGCAGCAATACAAATTGAAATAATTAATGATGTAAGAATTCAACCGAAAGTATCCCATGATCTTATGGTGAAACATATAGGTGGAAGAAATAATATTAGTTTTATTTTGAATGATTATAAAATTATTTAAGGTCTAAACGAATAAAAGACATGAAAAGGAAGATACAGTGAAGTGTTAGAATATTTGTATAAGATGCAGGTAAAAGATCCAAATTTCTTTTATACCATTCAAGTGGACGAAAATGATTTGATCACTAACATATTTTGATCTGAAGTAAAAACAAGAAATGACTACTAAAACTTTGGTGATGCTGTGTGCTTCGATAATACTTATAAGAAGAATGGTGAAGATCGTCCACTTGCTTTGTTTGTCAGTATCAACCATCATAAGCAAACAACAATTTTTGGTTTTGCACTCCTTTCTGATAAAACTGTTCTTACATTTGAGTGATTATTCAAGAAATTTAATAGAGCAATATCTGAGAAAAAGCCTACAACTATTCTTACTGATTAAGATGCGACAATTGCAAAGATATTAGCTTCAAGATGGCCAAATACTCATCATCAACTGTGTATTTGACACATTTATTAAAATATTATCATTTATTTGAGTGGTATATTTCTTAAGTTAAAAAATTTTTCAATGGATTTCAACTCATGTATATATGAGTATAAAGAAGAAGATTTTCGTATTGTATGGAATAAGATATTGAAAAAATATAAACTTGAAGATAATAAATGATTGAAACATATGTATCATATTAAAAAAATGAGTTTTAAATTATGAGCGCAAAATATTTTATGCAGATATTATGACCACCAAACGAAGTAAGAGCATGAATAGTATGATAAAAAGATACGTTAGTTATTAACATAACTTATTACAATTTTTTAATTACTTTCAAAAACTTATTGATGATCGTTAATTTTAGGGGTTAAAAGCTGATTTTAAAAATAATGTCAACAGTTCAATATTATCAACACCGGTTAAAATTTTAAAGCATACAGTTACTGTGTACACGTCAAAAGTTTTTAAATATTTTCAAGATCAATGAAATTATTGTCATAATTCTAATTTTTGTCTTTACGATAAAGACGAAACACTGAGAAATATAAGTTCAGTATTATTAGAAAGAGCTACTTTAAATTAGTTATAATTCATATAATGATGAAGTTCATTGTAGTTGTAAAAATTTTGAATTTGCTGACATTTTATGCTCTCATGTGTTGAAAGTTTATAACTTGAAAAATATTTGAACAATTTCAAGCTAAGTATATTTTGAAAAGATAAATAAAGAAAGCAAAATACTGAATGATTAATAGTAAGGAGTCAACTGTCAATAAAACTGATATGTATCCTAAACTGCTGTCAAGTATAAGGTATAAAAAATTGTATACATTAAGCTTGTGATTGGTTACAAGGACAACAAAAATGAGAGATACCTATAAAATTGTAAAAGATCATCTTTTGAACATGTTGAACATGATTGATGAAAAATTAGAAGACGAAAAAATAGTTGATCAAGAGAACTAAATATGACAACATCAAGAATTCAGTCAACGCTTAAATATTGAAATGAATGTGTTGAATGAAGTTGACATTAATTTTGCTGAAATGAATCACATAAGAGGTATAAAAATGAAGACAAAATCTACAGCAATGAGGTAACCATTATCGATGTTTCACTCAATTTATGCATCACTACAATTCACATAACATATAATCACATAATGCACTTTATATAAATTTCACATTTTTATTTTAACATAAGCATTTTATTTCTACAAATATACTTAACAATGTACATATAAGATGCTCATTAGACACTTTTCAATTATTACATTGTTGTGATTGAGTGCCTGAACTGTTCCGTATTTATTTTAAATATTAAGCTCATTAATAACTGTTCTTTATCCGCTTGGAAAATACAAAGCTCATTTTCTATACTAAGCCTTAAACTTTTAATCACTTTTGAGCTCGAGGTTCATTTTCACTCGTTGAGTTTTTAGTTCTGATCGGTGGTTACTTTAGTCACAACTGTCATTATCTAATTGTGCATTTATGTATAAACTACGTGTACCACAATCACTCACATTATAAAACACTTAGATCTTCACATTCACATTTAAGTAGCACTTCAATATCTCAATCTACAATCACTTTCATCGGACCTTCTGCCCGAAATTCACAATTAAACACATTCAATTATCATTCAAAACATAATTTAAACAAACAAGTAATTAAGTAAAACCATCTAAATTACTCACAAGTTGCTCCCGAAATTAATGCCTTGAAGATCCGACGTCTGAAAGTTGACGTTCCAGTTGCTCCTCTATCACAAACAATATACACAATATCACAATTTGCACAATCATAAGTATTCAATAATGCACATGTATGAAATGAATTATATACAATGCATGTTTATGATAATCCTGGGTATTTATTCATCAATTTCATCATAAAATTAATCTCATATCAAAACTCATCTAACTATAATTCATACTAAGATTTATGCATCACTAAATCATTAAAATTTCTATTCCTTTCTCATTATTTACTTCAGATTTTTTCTAAGTCACTTTCAAGTCTACTGTTCACATTCAATTAGAAAGTGAAACTGATAAAATTTGGTCACTCTTTTCTAAAAAAATATTCCTCTATGTCTTATCTTTTCATTGACACTAAAATCATTCAATTTGGTTCAATAATTTAGAAGATATACCTTCAACATTATCAAGTTGTTTACAGTCAATAACAGTGTGCTGTATACAATTTCTATCCAGAAATTCAATATCTTAGAGAAAGAATCAAAATTTGACTGCTTGAGATAATTTGTAGGCCTATATCCCCAGTTTATTCTAAATCAAAATTTATCTTATTTAAAATCTTACAGATCAAGATATCATCAAAATACTGAAACATATTCAATAAAATGTCCAATTCATATTCTTCCAACTAATATCCTTATTTTGATTCAATCAATCTTTTTCAAGTCAAAATCAAAAGTTATAAATTTTTATGGAGAGATAGAAGAATGTGTTATCAATCTAACGTTTCAAAAATTATGTCATTTGGAAGTCGGACGATAAAGTTATGGCTAAAATAATAAAACATGTTCAAGTTGGGAGGACCTATGGGTCACAAAAGTCACATTCGCGACTTTGCCGAAGGATCGCGATCTCAACTTTACCTCCTCCCTTTTTTCTTCTTCTTCACACTTGTTTAGTAAAATAGGCATAGCTTTTACTACAAATATCGGATTAAGGTCATTTAAAAACCGTTTTAAAGAAAACTTCTACATCTACAATTTTCATAAAGAACTTAAAACTAATTTCTGCCTCTATAAGGGCCAAAATTTCAGAATGAAGTAAATGTCCTGAATGTCCCTCCTATGTAGCATCACAAACTTCTAAATATCATATCTCTCAACTCCAATGTCCTAAAATTTCATACTTTATATCAACAAAAAGTTAAAATAAAGATTCAAAACTTTCATGAAGACAATTTTATCAAAATCTGCCTAAATCAATACAATAAAATCAAAGAAGTTCAGAACCAAATTTTTCATCTTATCTTATTTATGTGCTTCATTTCAGCAAACTTCTTTTACGTATTCTTCATCACTAATTCAACACTTCAATTTTTTGTTCTCTCTACTGTCATTTTTCAAACATTAATTTCCACATAATTAATTCAAAAGAACACTCAAAATCATTCAAACACTAATTATATTTCATATCACTCAAAATCATTCAAACACCAATTATATTTCATATCATTCATATTTACTATTCTAACTTTCCCACAAGTAATCGGATGTTACAGCGATTGTGTTGAGACACAATCGCGATCTCGTATGTATGTTTTCTTCCTTTCTTGCCATTTTTATAATAATACAAAATATAATAATAATATTTAAACAATTTAATTTTGAAAAAATAATAACAATAAGGAAATTTATTATAATAATAGAAATAATTTATTAATATTAACAATCTATAATAATAATAATAATAATAATAATATTATTATTATTATTATATTAATCATAAATGGATAAAATATACCAACAAAATATAAATATTCTCATTCTTATTAATTATTCTTATTAATCTTCGACTTCATCGTTAACTATTATTATTATTATTACTAAATTCCTTATAGTTTGTTATTTTATAAATTATTTTAGAATTATTATTATTAAATTTTATATTCCTTATTATTATTATAAATTATATTATTAATAATAATTATTATGTTTCTTTAATTATGTTTATTAATTTAATTGTTTTAAATTATGATAATTATAAATTTTCTACTTAGTATTATTCTTATTATTATTTCATTATTTATTTATTAATTATATTAAATAATATTATTAATTATTATTATTATTAATTTTGTTCTCAATAATAATAAGGATAAAAATATGTTTATACTCATCATCAAGATAAAAAGAATTTAACAAAAACGATGTCAACACTGTACAGCCCTCTTTCAAAGTAGTTTAATTTTTTAATAAAAACAACGTCGTTTTAACGTTAGACAGAATAGGACAGGGTAATCTTGAACAGAGTATCCGGACTCTTCCAGGATGCCTTCTTTTGGCATCTTTTCATTCTTTGTTTCAGGTCCAAATAAAAATTGCAACCACATTAACCATGGAGAATATTGAAAACAGTGGCTCCTCATTTGAAACAATAAAAGCGATGAACAACAAAATTGGACATTGCATGCTTAGTTCTAATAATCGTGTGCATATGTATCTATGGAGATTAACTCTTCTATCTATCTGGATATACATGATTCACAAAACTACTATTCATGGACTCCATAATTGCAATCGAGGTACATGTACTGAGAAGAAATGCCTGATTTTACAGTTCCACTCATAAGACCATAAGATCTTATGCTTTAGACTATAGGACTGGACTATGAAGTAGCAACAAGAACTTACCTTCAAAGAAACCATAATCTCTGAGCTTCACGTGCATTAAACCTCTCAGAAGGATCAGCCATCAAGTGATCATCAAGACTATTAGACACCCCATCTGCAACATAGCAAGTCGAAATTCAGCACTCATGATGTACACCCCACCCCTAGTTGAACTCCAGAGTTTTATTTATAACATCGTACTAAGACAAACACCCATGATCCAATGCATACGGATATCACCAAAGGAATAAGACAAAGAATGAGAAAAAACATAAACACATCCTCAAACAATGGACGACAAAACCCAGTTATGAATTGAAAGCCAATCAACACTATCCATATAGTATTCATCATAATTAGTGTATTTTCCCATTCCCAAATCCCACCCGAAGACGTATATGACGGACAAACAAATGCATTATTAGACCATAACAAAAGAACATAAATACATAAAGTACTTTGCTTATTCTCTAGAGGCTCCGCAGCAGAAATCCTAAGCCCTACTTTATCCATATCTCCCCAAGCTTTGCTTTTCTTCACAGAATCCACCTTCCCTCCACTAGCTTTTCTTTTCCTCACCCCTCTCTTATCATTTCGCTTACCTTTCTTGTTATCATCTTCATCACTAACCTCTTCTATTTCATCCTCCAAATCCATATCCCCGTCCTCCTCAGTAACTTCCTTCTCTGAGCTCTTTCCCCAATCCTCGTCACTCGAATCATTACCACCGTCATTGTCATGCTCAGCGTCCACAACATCCTTCATCCCGTCGTCCTCGTCCTCGTCGATCACCGCCCTCCTGAAAGCCAAAGAACCCCTACGCAATCGCTTGAACTTCACAGTGGTATCCTCACCCACTCAATCTTCTCCTTTCCCAAATCAAATTTTCTTCTTCACAATCATCATACAGAACCAAATGCTTACCCGATTTCGTATCATAAGATTTCACACAACCTTCGTACCAACACTTGTCCAGAGGCCAGTAAATCCTAATCCTCTTCTCCACCACCTCATCGTCGTACGACTTTACGGCGGCTCCAGGCGTAGACGCAGCCTGAGAAGGGGAAGGTGTTTGGTCAATAACTAGAAGCGGCTTTTTCGACTTGGGATGGAGCGGCGACGGAGTGGTAGGACTAGGGCTAGGTTTTGGCACAGTGTTAGTGACAGTTTTGGCGGGCTTTTGGGTTGGAGAAGGAGATGGTGTTTTGGAAAAGAAAGCTGTGGTTTGTCTTTGAGGGTTGACCAGCGGCGACCTGCCGTTGTTCTGCTTTCTAGACGGCGCCATTTCTAAGTCACTCGAGAAAATTGTACCAAAAACAAAAGCTTACGGAGGCTAAATAAGCATCGTCTCACTGACATGTGGCTTAGGCTGGAGCTAATACCGTAAAGGTGGGAATTCCCAGGAAATGCTTCGATCGGCGTTACTTGGCGGGAATTTGGGTTTGTCAATTAATGCCGTTCTAGATTAATTGTCTATTAATTAAATGTTATATCAATAATAATAATAATAATATTATTATATTTTTAAATAAAAAGTGAACTTTATTATAACATAATTAACTTTACTAAATTAAAAATATAACAATGGAGCTTACTATTTAAGCCTCCCACTTATCACGTGATAATATAGTTTATATTTATACATTTTAAATATTAAGTCACATAGGATACTCTTTTATTTAAAAAATTTAAAAATAATTGAGATAGCATTTAATTTATAAAAAGATAATTTTTAATATTTAAAAAATATTAGACTTCAACTCTTCAAACTTATAAACTTTTGAGTTTCAAAATCTAATTTTAGTTTGTTTTTATTATCATTATGCAATTGTTTTTCTATTCAGGCCAATACAATTAAATCGAACCAAAATAAGCCCCCTGTCGGATCGGAAGGCCCAAGGCCCAACACATGCTATCCATCAGTCCATCTCACAACCAACCCAACGGTCGACCCGTTGGTTACACCTTCCTCAGTCATATCACCATCCACTGCTGGTTTATTACTACTTGTAGATGTAGTATAGCTGCAACATTTCGCTCACAGTTTCGATCGATTTAAACGGCGCGTTAAATTACAACCACTATCTGTCTCAAAATTCCACTTGTTTCAGTTTAGTGCTCTTTCTTAATGGCGGTCCAATGTCTCTTTCTCTAAAACCACGCGCCACGATCTCCGTGTTACGCCGTCGCTGCTTACAGCACCAATCTTGTTTTTCCGATTGCAATGGCCAACTCTACGCCGCCTCGAAGCTTCTCTATCTCGATCAGAGACAAAGAGAAAGACGAAAACGGGGTCGCCGAGAGCAAATGCGCGTTCCTAATTGTAGCTCTTTGCCCTTGTCTCGTTTGTGTGATTCTCCTCTTAATTGTGCTTTCTATAATTCTCACAGTCAAGTTTCACTTCTTTTGCCACACTCCTCTTCGCTCTATCATTTTCAAAAAACATTGCCACTAACAATTTCGTTTTCTAGCCTCGGTCACTTTGGGGATTATTCTAATGGTGGAACTCGAAATAATGATGAGATTGATGAGTGCCAGTGTGAAAATAAAGGTGTAGTTGTGAACTCCAGTGTAAATCCTGAGGAGGTCGAGCGTCTGTGCAAGGTGATTGACGAATTGTTTGCATTTGATAGCACCATGGAGGCTGCTGTTGATGGGTGTAGCATCAATTTAACTCCTGATCTGGTCGTGAATGTGCGGGAAAGGTTCCGTCACGCTAGAAAACCTGCACTTTGGTTCTTCAACTGGACGGTGGAGAGGCCTGGTTTTTGGCACAACTCAAGGATTTATAACTCGATGATGGGCATAATAGGAAAGGCTAAGCAGTCTGAGACAATAGTGTCAATGGAGGAGATGGACGTTAACAGGGTGTCGACAATAGAAACATTTGAAATTGCAATGAGAGCTTTTGCTGAGGCCAAAAAGCGAAAGAAGGCTGTTGGGATGTTTAAGTTGATGAAGTACAAGTATAAAGTAGTTCTTCAGACATTTGATTCGTTGCTTGATTGTCTTGGTGAGGCAACGCTTGGAAAAGAAGCGAAAGCGATGTTTGGGAAGTTTCGGGATAGGTTTGTGCCCAATCCGAGGACCTGCACTGTGTTGCTCGATGGATGGTGCAGGGTGAAGAATTTGATGGAGGCGGGTAGAGATAGGAATCACGTGATTGATAAGGCGTTTAAGTCAGATGTTGTTGCTCATAATTTTATGCTTCAAGGGCTGTTGAA
This sequence comes from Erythroxylum novogranatense, assembly GCA_029891385.1. NCBI lineage: Eukaryota > Viridiplantae > Streptophyta > Magnoliopsida > Malpighiales > Erythroxylaceae > Erythroxylum > Erythroxylum novogranatense. Next base: position 16,729,297 of record CM057231.1, on the reverse strand, counting down.
GTGTAGAAAGAGGTCTGATGCAATCAAGTTGTTTGAAGTTATGAAAGCCAAGGCTCTATCTCCTAATTTCTGGGGCTGTACGATTTTGATGCCGTATCTCCGTAATCAGAGAATGATGGAATATGCAATTGATTGTTTTGATGAAATGGTTGATTTTGGGTGCGTGCTAGACGCTCCAGTTTATACATGCTTGATCACAGGTTTTGAAAATCAGAAGAGTGTGGCTATGATTCAGGAATTGTTGAAGAAGATGAAAGAAATAGTTTGCCCACTTGATGTGAATACGTATAATTCCATTATTTTGTTGATAGCTACTAAGAGAACGTCGGATTACGCATCGAGAATATACAGGAGGATGGTTTGGTGTGAGTCGCAAGTTTGCGATGAGATTAGTAGGAAGGGGTATTTACACCTCGGAAGAGCAGGAGGAGATGATGGATAAAGGAAAGAAAGCTGCTCAGCTTGACGACAGGTAGTTTAGCTCTGATTTCTTGATAGCTAGTAAGCCTGATATGCTTGAAGACCTTGCAATTCTATGGTAAGTTCGTAACTTTCCAACTTTTTTGGAAAACAGCTATGAGAAAAAAGGGACGACGCAACTGCCTACACCTTGCAAACTTCATGTTGATCTAATGTGGAATGGTGAAGTGATTTATGAATATTAGTTCTCGTCACTTATAGTTGACTATTGAATGCTTTGTACTAATTGTAATATGTCTTGAGGGCAGCTGTTGGTGGTTTATATTACTTGCTATCGTAAAGTTTCATGCATCCCATGTGTTGTATTATGTTGAATACTTTTTCCTTGTGGCGAGTGATCTTATTCATCTTTCTGGTATAATATTGATCTTTTTTTTATATTTTCTATACCATATATTTCCGTTGGTTATACAATTCATGATGCTTAAAGTCAGAAAACGTAAGTAGAATTGAAAGCAGCCAAGTGGGAAAGCAGCTATATGTTTTCTGTTTATCTTCGTCATTCATTGTAGTTTGACCTCATCTAAGAAATACCAGAAAATATAGGACATTTCTAGGCCAGTTCCCAGGGATCCTAATCGTCAAAACTGCTGAATTTTTCATGAGATGGAATAAAAGTATAAAACTAAACTAAAAACAGAATAGTTCTTCATATGTATGATTATATACATAGTACATATTGGGTGTCCGCTCCAACTCAGACTTCACTTGGAACTATTTTAAGACTTGCCAAATATTCCATCTTGTTAAAATATCAACCGAAACTACAATTAATGAGCTCTCATACTATCTCTGGCATCCTCATCTCATTTTATTTCCTCGTAAAATTACCAAATTAGATCCAGCCGTCGTGAAAAAAAGGAAGTTAGAACTGCAGGCGTGCAATTGGTCCTAAAATCTCATTTAGCAACGCTTGAACTTAAATCTTACGAACTGAAATAACACTCAATTCTCTGTGTAAGTTAAAGTAGCGACCAATAGTTAATTCAAAATAATAAATATTGAAATTACAAATATTTTGCAAAAAGGAAAGACCAAAATTGATTCATTTGAAGCATTAAAGATGTTCAAGGGTAATCTTCAGTGCCAACCGGAAAAATTTATCAAGAACTTCCAATAATGAACTATGCTAGCAGCACATCACTACAATAGTCTTGTAACAAGAATTGCCACAGAAAATATCTAGCCTAAGCCACAAGAGTGCTAGCAGTGGTGGATTCGCTGCAAAACACGATGAAGAAAAGAAAAAAGGTCAGAGTGAAAAAGATACTAAAATAAAAATAGAACTAGAGGTAGATGTAATAAAATCACAAAAGTGTAACATGCAACCATATGCCTATGAAAGTCCAACGCAGATCATAAGGTGGAATACAATAAAGATAAAGGGTAATCTAATCACAAAATATACTGTCTTCTACACAAGAGTCTCAATATAAGCTATCAATAAAGCAGATAATTAACCTAGGCATACTACATAACATCCATATTGGTTTTAAAAAAATTCAAAGATACAAACATCTGATCAATCAGTATTTTGTCAATTTAAATAAAAACCTACAGCAACAATTCAAAGATTTGAATTAATCATTCTGATCATATAAAACGGCAAGGTTGGACGAGGAAGAAAACAAGGAATGGCACCTATAATTCTGTTAAGAAATATATCTATGACCTAAACCTGAGTACTCTCTGATTACAAAGAGGAAATTGACTACTTGTAAGTATGAGTAAAAGGGAAGTAGATACTGCTCTAAACGTGAACTGAAGTAATGATTAATAAATTGCTGAATGAAAAACGACAAGTTATAGGCTTACTATTTCCAGACAGGTGGAAGCTTCTTTGTTTTCTTGTAGTAGCGAGCCAACCTATGAATCCTGCTCTCTACAAGGATCAACCGGAACTTAGAATCCTTATCCTTCCTGTTCCTCTCCAAATGCTTTCTAATAGCAACAGCCGTCTTGATGAGATGATACAAATCTTCAGGGATTTCAGGTGCAAGGCCTAATCGATTAAATCAAAACAATATAATCAACCAAAAGGTACATACCCTAACAAACATTTTTTTTACTACATTATGTCGCAAGTCACAATAGACACTTTTAAAAAGGCAGACGCAAGCTAACCCTTTTAATTTTGTTTTCAATAATAGGGACTATTCACCATAACCAACAACAACATAGCCTCATCTTTCTTCTTTTAATAACTATTCACTCCAACTAAACCATCTCCCTCTCATTTCACAGAGACCAGAAGGAACCAAAGACCCTAATCCTTTTACCTCCATTCACTACATCACCTCAAGTTCAGATGGACTAACAATAAGCACATAGAACGAGAGAAAGGAAAAAAGAAAAAGAATTACCATTGGCTTTAAGAATGCGAAGGATCTTGCTACCAGTAACACTCCTGACCTGAGCAATACCGTGTGAATCACGAAGAATAACACCAATTTGGGATGGAGTCAGACCCTTCTTCGCAAACTTGCAGATGTTATCTTCCACCTGATACACCAAAAATATCACACATTCCTCCTTCACAACTAACAGTTCAGGTCCTAATGCTTTAATCCTCTCAATATAGAACTATCACAATCCAAAGCAACCTAACCGAACCCAGTGAGGTTAGGTTAGTCATTGCAATCAACATCCCCAGAACAAAACAATAGGCCTGGAGAGATAGATAAAGAGAAATAATCCAACGTTGGACGAGAAAAAAAGGAGATTTGGGAGTTGAAAATTTACATCTTGAGAGGAGATCTTAAGCCAACTTGGGGGAGTCCTCTTGTAAGGCAGAGCTGAAGCTGAAATACCCTTACTGCAGCAAAACAACTCTACATCAGATGCACAGAATCATTATTCAAATGCTTATACATACACCCAGGAAGAACTGATTTACCCTCTACTGTGCATACGACCCATGGCGGCGTCGACGAAGGACCTCTCTGTGTGTTGTTGCTTTTTAGCTTCTTCTATAACAAGCTGCGAACCCTAGGTTTTTATGAGCATCAATCGACCACAACGGGCCTTGGGTCTGTATAATAACTATTTTGGACCCAAATAGGCAATGGAGCAATTAATTTGTGCATTAATCTTGAACATGCAATTTACTCAAAAGCTGACCCTACTAACTTTTTGACCTTGTGTTTTCTTACTATTAAAATGTTTACAAGTGAATTGTTTCACATTGTAAAATAATACAAGGTTTAAGATTTATATAAAATAAAAAATTTAAAACTTAATGCCATAAAATTTTAAATTTTAAATTAAATGTATACATAACTTAAATTCAATTATTTATTTATTTAAATTTTGATTTATTTAAAAATGACAAAAGGCCCCAACTCAGCCTGCTAAACCAACTGGTCATGACAAAACGTCTTTTTGCAATAGAGGACATCATTTTGTCATTTAAAAAAATAATTTAGAGTCGGGCTAGCCAAGCCACCTTGGGCCCGGTCAAGCTAAGGCTTATGCCAAGTGGGGTCTGGAGTCGGCGTCGATCTTGAGACATCAAGAGTCAGACCTAGCCCGGCCTGATCTATTGCCATCCCAAGATTTATTAAGATAAGTGATAATTTTATTGGCACAATAAAAAGAAATCTTCTAATATAATGAGTTGATAACGGAAGGAATACTTGAACAAAATATACCAATAATTAAAAAACTTAATTGGTTTGATCGATTTAATCGTAAAAATCTTAAACTATCCAACTTTTTGGTCCGATTTTCAACTTTTAGTTCAATTTACTTTAATAACTCTTGTTGTTAAATTTTGATTAATCTATTAATTAATCGATTAATTTTGTAAATTAATAATTTAGTATACATCAATTAGTATTCATTTAGCAACTCTTTTTAATTGAACTTTAAATTTTAATAAATAAGGACAATCTCTTTAAATCATATTTTAAATTTTTAATTTTGCTTAATCTTTAGCTAGTTTTATGATAATATAATATCAGTTGAATCTTTTAAACCTTAAATCTATTGTCTTATTGATTTAATTTCTAATGCAATTTTAAAACATTGAAATTTACACATATGATTAAAAACTCAACTAATTTGACTAGTTTAAACGTAAAAACTTTGAATCATTTAATTGTTTAGTTCTTTTTTAACTTTTCGATTCAATTTATTTTAACAATTGTTGTTAAAATCAATTAATTTATTAATCGATAGGTCAATTTTGTAAATTAATAAGTTTTATAAATTAAAATTAATTAATTAATTTCATTTAACAATCTTCTTTTAATTAAACTTTAAATTCTTCGATAATAAGAACAATCTCTTTTAATTATATTTCAAATTCATTAATTTTAATTAATGATCAGTAGATTTTACAATGCCTAATATCAGTTGAATTTTTAAAATTTTAAACCTCTTCTATTGCTGATTTAATTTCTAGTCCGATTTTTAAGACATTAAGATACATACCCTCAGGCTGAAATAGGAGAAATGTTCCACATCAGCTAACAAAACTATAAATGGGAAATAAAATTGACTTGGGCATAAAGACTAAGAAGTGTATGCCAACCATATTGAAGCGAGAAAGTAGGTACAAGAATACTCCTTGTGTGAGTTTAGAGGACACCTTCTCCAGAAAATCTCCATCACTCAACACTACTACAACCTTGTCTTTGAATTCAAACATCTCACCAACATTCTCCTCCTCCTCCATCTCATCATCTATTCCATCATTAATATGTCCATATCATATGAGGACTACCGTATAGCTTTTGGGATCAGTGGTATAAGAGCTTTAAGTTATGACCTTGTACTTGCCCCATGCTATGGGTTCGATTCCTTGAAGTGGGAATCGCTCAGTGGTGAAACCAACTAGTTAACAAGAGTTGGCACGGAAGCGTGGTGGATATAAGTAAGGTTTGAAATACTTCCCCCACAAGCTATAACTTTTGGGATCAAAAATTACGATGAATATTTTGACATAATTAGTTTGGAGTTCAGGTGAGCACAGTGAAAGTTGGTGAATAGTAATCACAAAAGATAACAACTGTTCATGCATTTATTTTACATTATACTATGCAGCTACTGTAATTCAAATATACAGTACTATTCACGTATACGATACTATTGATACATACATGTATAGTACTATTCATACGTACAAATAATATTCACGTGAAATAGTGGGAGCTAAATTATGTTCGTGATAAAAGCAATGACAACAAAATTTAAGATTGAAAAGTTCAATTAGAGTAATTTCTCATTATGGAAGTTGAAGATAAAGGCAATCTTGAGGAAAGAAAATTGTCAGTAGCCATTAGTGAACGGCCAGCTGGAGTCAAAGATGAAATGGAACGAGATTGTAGCACTCCACTCCCGATGAGACCCGAACCCGACATCAAAGGTGATATCGAGCAAGTGACCATGAGGTGGCGTCTTAGAACAATCATTTCCTTTTAAAAATCGATAAGACATTTTCTTTTCTTTCAAAAACAATTGAGTCATGAAAACAATCATTGGTTTGGCCCAATTTAACAAAACATTTTCAAATATAAAACCATTTCAATGATAAACCAATTTCAATCATTATTCAGCATTCATAAATGCTTAGCCACTCATGAACATATAGAAATGTATGTCCCAACTGGGCCCACTACCATTTCTAAACATTTACAATCATACTATACAATTACACATAAACAATTGGGCCTACTGAATAAACTCACTATTCTAATGCAGATGTGAACGACACTGATCCCGACCCAAAACTCTGTCTTGCTAGCGGTAGACATACTCCCGTTTCACTAACGGGGTACTCTTCATTTTCTGAAAAATCGATGCAATGTTGGGTGAGTTTGCGAACTCAGTGAGAAACCATCATCGATGGTTCACCCAACTCATGCATACACCAGTCATATACACATATCACATAATATCACATCCCAAATTCATCTATGCATTACCAATTTCATATACACATGCAATTTTCCTCATTCACATATTTCAATCATTTATAGTCATATACAAATGCAATGCGCATGTGACACTTCTATTTTCATTTCGTTGTTGTGATCGGCGCCTATCGGTGATCGATAATCGAGCGTATCTAGGGAGTAGGAGAGCCTCAGGTATGCACTAACTCCCTCGAGCTTGGCTTCGGTTCGATATGATGTTTCGTTGGGCTTGAAGCCCTGTCTGATGAGCACTGTGGTATCCGAAACCTTCGTGGGAGAGCCCTCGGGTATGCACCACCTCGAAGCGCGATACCACGGCATTTCGTTGACTGCTCCGATCACAACTGCCAATTATCTGATCATTCAGTGATGCATGAATGCATATGTTGCTTTCCAATTGTTAGTCATTTTCACTTTCAGTCATTTACCATTTCCAGTCATTTACCAATGTCTTCGGACTTTCAGTCCGGTATTTCAGTCATATGCAATTCACAATTCAATTTACTCATGCATTCATACACGCTTACTCACATTAGCACTTCAATAACACATTACCAATATTTCGAACACCCATGGTTCGAAATCAATCAAAACAATTACACATGTATCCATCCTTAACTCCTCATGGCATCAGTGCATATAACTAAACACATAAGGCTGAGAAACCAACTAGGTTACTCACCTGCACTTCCGAGCTACAGCCTGGAAGTCCCAATACAGTCCGTGGAATGTCGATCCACCGGAACCTCTATATCAAATCAAATAAATCACACATTACCAATCATGCCAAATTCAATAATCAATAGCAATTACGATAAATACTATACATGTTATGACTTTCCCGATTAAATTCCCGAATTTCTCAATTTAATTACTCTCATAACAATTTCAGATACCATACTTCAATTTGCTAATTCCCATACTCTATAGTCACATTCCAATTAAAATCACATTCACTAATTGTTTACCACTCGATTCCGATAATCATCGAATTCCAATTCCAAATTTCCATTCTTATAAATTCAATATTCTTAGTCTCCAAATTCCAATTTATCTCATTACTTGTAACAATCATCTTATAATCACTTAATTTCATCTCTCCCAAATTGCAAATTCCTATTCTCTCAAATGCCATTTTGATCCATAACCAATCCAAATTAAATCCCAAAATTCTCCAATTCAAAACCTCGATAATCAACTTTTGAAATCAGGCTCCTCGTCGCGGCGTCCCTTCCTTCGTCAATCGCGTATAATCCATCGTTAAATCGCGATGTACATCTGCTGCTTTCATGACGCGTCGGATAAAGCTTGCAAATCGCGGCACAAATTAAATATTTAATATTAAATCATGGCGCACATCTGGGTTGACTTCCATGGCGTGTTCATCACATCGTCGCGACGTGCATTCTGTAAAACGTCCGAAACCCGAAATTTCTCGGATCCTCGATATAAATCCACCCAAATCCATTCTAAACACTCTCAATCAATTTTAAACCTTAAACCCAACTTATTTTTAACCTCAAAACATCATTTAACTCATCTTTTATCAAAAACCCAAATCAAAACCAACGAAAACCCTATCATCGACATTTTCCAAATTTCTAAACAATTTCTTACTCAAATCTATGATCAAATAACATAAACAAGTATAAACTTACTTGATTCAAGCTTCAATCCGTTGAAAATCCTTCAAGAAACTCCAAATCCACGTTTTCTCACTCACTACCGTCGATGGTGAGAAATGAACATTTAAGCTTATCTCTTAAGCTTATATATATATATATATATGATCATCTGACGCATGTCCAATTCTTAGGGTCTAACAAATCCAATTTCTATTCCAATTCCATAATCAAAACCTAATTTATACACTTTCTCAATTCCAATTTACTGATCAAATCCTCATCATCCGATTTTAACCAAATTTTCGATTTACACAATCAAGTCGGGGATTGTCATACATGTATGTACTTAGATATATACGCTTGTGCAGTCACTAATCATTTACCATGCAATGCAACATTTACCTGTACCCAATCCTAACCCGATCCAAATTACCAACATACCCGTCACACCGGTAACGGGATGTTACAGAGATGGACAGAAATGTTGTAGCTAATCTTCACCTAGCTTTAGTTGAAGGAATATTATCCAGCATAGAGGAAAAGAAGACTTCGAAGAAAATATGAGATCACCTCATAAAATTGTACGAGGCCAAATAGCTCCACAACAAAATTTTTCTAAAGAGGAAACTATACACTTTATGCATGGCGAAATCTAGTTTAGTGACGGAGCATTTAAATACGTTAAATACTCTATTTTCCAACTCACGTCATTGGGATACACAATAGAGATAAGTGAACATGCGGAACTTCTACTCCAAAGTCTATTAGATTCGTATGATCAACTCGTCATCAATTTAATAACATAGACACTTTAGTCTTCGACAATATTGCAGCTGCTATTCTAGAAGAAGAGAGTCATAACAAAAGTAAGGAAGACAGGCTATCAAATTTGCAACAAGAGGCCTTGGCGGTGACGAGAGGAAGATTAATGGAACGTGACCCAAATTGGAGTCATAGTCATGGTAGATCAAAACTCAGGAGATAGAAGAATTTCAAGTGCTACAATTGTGACAAGAAAGGGCACCTGAAGAATGATTGTTGGAATCTAAATAAAAAAGATTCTATTCCTCAAGGAAATGCAAATACTTCAGATGATGGAGGTTCAATAGTCTATAAAGCAGTAATGACTATTAGAGGTAAGAGAAGATTTATTGATGTATAACTTCTTGATTCAAGACTACTTTTCATATGACCTCTCGAAGAGAATGGTTCCATCAGTATAAATCTGTCTCTGGGAGATCTGTGTATAGCTGTAATGATCAAGCTTTGAAGATCATTAGTATAGGCACCATCAAGATGGTGATGGGACAACTCGACTATTGAAAAAGTGCGACATGTGTAGGGCTTGAAGAAGAATTTGTTGTCTATAGGACAACTGGATGATCTCAATTTCACACTTGAGATTCAAAACAAGATCATGAAAGTGATTAAAGGAGTATTGATGTTTATGAAAGCGGAGAAGATTGTTGCAAATTTGTACATACTGAAGGGAGCAACTTTGCAAGAAGGAGAGACATCCGTTGCAGTAACTAGTCCAAATGACAAATCTGCAATAACGTGGTATAAAAAGCTTAGACATATGTCAGAACAAGTAATGAAGATACTTGCAGAGAAGAATCTACTTCCAGATCTCACAAAGGTATCACTACCCTTATGTGAGCATTGCATTGTGAGTAAGCAACATCGATTAAAGTTCAACACATCAAAGTTCAGAAGTAAAAAAAATAGAATTGATTCACTCTGACGTATGGCAAGCACCAGTTACGTCCCTAGGAAGAGCAAGCAGAAAATGTTACGCAATAATCAAAAAGCCAATGTTTTGAAAATAGATACTGGTATAATCAAATAAGTGTACTTTATTGGCCAATTCAATATGTATTCAATTTATATGTATGTTGCCGATGAGGTGAATTACTAACAAACTGCTACAAAAGTGAGCGAAAACATTGAAAAACAAAAAAGGAAAGTTGAACACACATCTCCCCTATAAGCTAATTCATAACATACAACAACATTTGAAGCCAAACAATACCAATACCATGGAAGTAAAGGTTAAGTTTTTATGAAAGATGTTAATTACAAGCCATGGCAATTACAAGTGAAAAATAAAACTTAGAAACCAAAAAAGTAGAACAAATATGTTATTATACAATTCCAAACTATTCTTTTCCTCTTTATATGTAGAATAATCATGAGTTTACATTTGTACATCTAACGATTGCAATTCTTGGACGGCCAAGAATGTGCTCGCAGATCTAGATTAGCCAAAGTTAGAGTATTGTTAGTCAAGGGAATACCTCTCTGTCTATATTTGTTTGAACAATAAAAAATGCCATAGCAAATCTCTTCCAGCTTCTAGAGAGCTAAACCAAAAGCTAATACATCTTAGAACCTTAAATAAATACTGAGATTGAGAAATCAAGTGCATAGTTGAAAATTGACAAAGATACATGACTTAATTATAATAATTGACAGGAGTTATGTTCCCTATTCCTACTTCCTAACTATAATGTCTTACGACCTTCTTTCCCTGACTCGTCTAAAGTGGAAGCAATCATAGAAATGGAAAATTAGAGTTGGCCAACTCATGCTTCCATATAATTCTCAGTGATGAATGACAAGATGCCAACACTTGATTCCAATTAAAGTAAAGCAAATAAGGTGATTTGACTTAAGCGCAATTGTAAAACTTTTACAAACTAATCTAGTTTGGCTATTTTTACAACTCTTGAACATAAAAGTATCTTGGTATGAGAAAACAATAATTTTAACATTTCATTCTTTTTGGTTGACAATCCTAAAAAAACTATGAAACAAAATAAAATGTAACTCAACATCCCGAGCCTCTCGTGCATATTATGTAACAAAGAAGACAAAACTATAGATAATATGTTTTTTAAATATCTTTTTCAATGGGATGGATTCAAGAAACACTTAGGGATGAAAATGGACCAGGCTGGGTTCAGACTGGACCAACCCGTCTGTGGTCCACCCATGGCCCAATGGGTCACTGAGCAAGCCAGGCCAACCCAACAAGCCTACACTTTTTAAAAAATTTTGACAAAACGACACCGTTTTGCATATTTCCTTTTGACTATGGGCCAGAATTGGGCCAAGATTGCTATCTCTAGAAACAATAACACTAAAACTGAATAAAATTAACACTAGTCAACATACAATTAATAAATAAATGCTACAATAACCTAAATTTGGTTGTATGAAGAGCTACAAAATACTAGATGATATTTAACTTAGGTGACTACTAAATGCTATGTAACGTAATTTAGGTTGTTACTTTATTTGCCTTAGGCATTGTTTTGAGCTCTTCTTTGTTAAGTTATAATGATGAATATTTATTTGGTTGAGTAGTATATTTTCTCAATTTCTAAAATAAAAAAGAAAGACACTAAAATATTGAATGGTACCTCCTCTATGTCTAGATCGAGAAAATAGGTCATATCTAATTCAAATTTGACTTCAAAAATTAGATTTTGAGTCGAGCTCAAGCTCGAGTTTGGATTGTCCAGGTTTAACTCAACTCAAAACCCAATAATTATATAATAAATGATGTCGTTTTACAATAAACAGTGTCATTTTTCATTTTTAATTTAAAAAATAAAAAGTCATGTTGAGTCAAGCTTTAGACTACTCAAGCTTCACCGAGCCGAATTAAGCTACCTGAAGCTCGATCGAACCTTAGACTTTTGCTCGAACCGGGCTTAGGCCCTAGGTAGGCTCTACACTTATTGTGACCCCCTAAAAATGCTAGATGATAGAGAGTACGGGCCAAAGGGGAGACGGGATTTTGCGGCAAAAGCAGAGAGGAGAAGGTGAGTAACTTGATGAGCCTAAATGGAATGATTGTCTACCATTGACTTATTGTTATGCGGTTCAATACTAAAGATGTATGATCAATATAAAAGATGGAGACTAATTTGACGCAATAGATGGTCTTGATTATCAAGGGTTGTACTCTTAGGGGTGCTTGTTTGATGGGTATGAAAAAAGGAATGGGTATGAAATGAAAAATTAAGTTTGGTAAGGGGGTATCATTATAGAGGTATTATTTTCATTACCCATTTTTTAGTAATACCCCATTCCCCTCCTAATATAGAGGAATGGGTATCATTGTTATATAAGGGTATGGTTGTTATAATTAATTAAAATATAACTAATTAAAATATAATTATTAATTAATTAAAATATTGTAATTAATTTAACTACAATATAATTAATTAAAATATAATTCATTAATTAATTAAAATATTGTTATTAATTAATTACAATATAATTAATTTAAATATTATTATTATTTATTAATTAAAATATAATTAATTAATTAATTAAAATATTGTAATTAATTTAACAACAATATAATTAATTAAAATATAATTCATTCATTAATTAAAACATTGTAATGAATTAATTAAAATATTATTATTATTTATTTATTAACATATTTTAATTAATTAGTAATTAAAATATAATGAATTAATTAATCAAAATATAATTAATTAGTTAATTAAAATATAATTAATTAATTAAAATATAATTAATTAGTTACAATATAAGTAATTAAAATATAATTATTAATTAATTAAAATTTTGTAATTAAAATATTATTAATTAGTTACAATATAATTAATTAAAATATAATTCATTTATTAATTAATAATTATATTGTAATTAATTAATTACAATATAATTAATTAATTAATTAAAATAAAATTTTATGTCTTAGTATTTTTACAAACCAATCACTATCAATGATAATGGTAATCATTCATTCCTCTTAACCAACCATCATAATTATAATGATAATATCCATTCCCATTCCTTACTATATTCATTTTCATTCCTATTACCATTCCCTTGTACGAACCAACCGCACTTAATATTAGGAGAGCGGTCTAAGGAGACGAAAATGTGGCAACTAGGATTCGAGCCTAGGTCTCTACAGCCATAACGTGGAATTCTAACCACTAAACTACATCCACTTTTGATTTATTAAATGGTTAAATGTTTAATTTATATAATAAAGCATTATGAGTATGGTTTCACAGTATGTCTGAATGACCTCAACAAGAATAGCAAAAGCACGAAATCATGCCCCGATTTTGTTCAGTATATATACAAAATTTGTCGTATTTTCCTTAGTTTTGAAAACCAAATTACCCTGACCATTGCCTATGTGTTTATTTTAGCCATCGTGGTCGCCTTTATGTCACCATTGTCTTTTTTTTTATTAAAGGGAAAGAAATAACAGAATTACAACACTAGTCTGCGGGTACAGAGTCCCGATAAATCCTCTAAGAGGATATAGTGGCACCCGATGGGTGTAAAATCGAAAAATATAAGACCGACATCCGGAGGTATCACATGGGTGGCGAGTCAGTCCGCGCATCTATTGCTCTCTCGATAAATGTGACGATGAACAACAGACCAATTCCGCATGAGGAGTTCGTGTATACCCGTGACTATGGGGTGGGAAGTCTGAGAGCGAAGCTCTGTTGTGGAAATGAGATGGTACGTAACCATGGAATCTAACTCTAGTTCGATCCGACGAAAACCCCTGTCCCAAGCTAACGACAACCCTGTATAAACGCCCCAAAGTTCAGCCATCAGTGGTTCACACCAACCGAGATTCTGCGAGAAACCCCCAAGCCAGTTGCCGTCCTCATCACGCAAAATGCCACCGGCCGTAGCTGATCGGTGGGAGCGATTACACGCTCCGTCTATGTTAAGCTTGTCCCAACCCGGAGGCGGTGTACGCCACCCAATGAGTTGCTGATGACGAGGAGAGGAGCGGCTCGCTTTCGGTGTTGCCTCGAAGCTCTCTTGGATCGATCTGCAAAAGAGAAGATAAGCAGGTGAGGAGACAAAGGCCAAGTGAAATGAGCATCAAAGATAGATTTGTTCCTTCAAGACCAGAGGAACCAGCACATAGTGCCAAAAAGGACCTGACAATCGTGCCCCTGTACACATCGATGATGGTGTAGGTTGGTCAGGAGCCACTAACGAAGCGGCATAGAGTAAAAGTCCGTGGTGGAGAGAGCCAGGGGCAGAGAATCCCACACTTGGCGCGCACGAAAGCGGTCACAAACAGCATAGAGGGGAGTTTCGTTCACATGGCAGCGCGGGAAGGAGCTGTCAGTAGTCAAGTGTCTGTGCAACCGATAATGGTTGGTGAGAATACGCTCCTGAGCCAGCAACCGGAGGAAGGTGCGTATGCGTTGAGGACCGGGCCATTTCCAGATAGCAGGCCAAAGGGTATCGGACGATGACTCAGCATGGGCCATGATCATGGAATAGGTCGAAGCTACAGTGAAAAAGCCATTGACAAATGGCCCCCAGATCACTTTGTCCTGCCCGAGATATGGCTTGGGGGGGAAAGGTGCCCGCAATAAGGTGACAAATCGACTCGGGAAGATAGGAGTGTAAAATGTCCCAATTCCAATTGCCCGTGGCCTCCACATACTAGTGAGCGCTGTAATGAAGAGACTGCTCGGGTATAGGATGGGTAGTGTGAGAGAGAAGCGGTCCAATGCCGCCTAACCAGGGGTCGACCCATAAACGGGTCTGAGTGCCGTCGCCTAGTCTCCACTGTAATCCTTGGGTCACGATGGGCCAGATAGCCTTAATGCTGCGCCAAACCATTGACCAGCTGGAGAGGCGTTGCTGAACCCGATCGAGGATATACTGATAAGTCCGACGACAAACCCGGTGATGGAGAAGAGGAACCCCAAGATAGGGTCCAAGGTCGTGCGTCTTGCGGAAACCGAGATCACTACTCCAAGGGCCGGCCCATGCTTGCTTAACTTAATTGGTTTCCAGCGGCCTTGTTTAACCGCCTGAGAAATAGCATGGCCAAGGCACTCCATACAAAGGACGAAGAGGTAGGGGAAAAGTGGGTCCCCTTGACGGAGGCCGCAGGAGGGAGTAAAAGCGTCACTGAGTGCTCCATTCCAATTAACTTGGACAGAGACAGTAGATATGCACTTCATGGTGAGAGTGGTGATCGAAGCCGGAAAGCCGACATCTATGAGGGTATCCTGAATAAAGCCCCACGATAACCGATCATAAGCTTTCTCCAAGTCCACTTTAATGGCCATGAGACCTTTATGACCAGCTTTCTATCGCATGGAATGGATGACCTCCTGGGTGATAATGATATTGTCAATAATGAGGAGACCAGGCACGAAACTGCACTGCGTAGGAGCGACGAGATCATCAAGGTGCGGTTAAATCCGATGCACAATGCTCTTAGAGAGGGCTTTGTACAGCAAGCATAGGGTGATCGGACGAAACTGAGAAATAGAATGCGGAAGTGAAGTTTTAGGGAGTAGGACCATGATGGTGAGGTTGAAAGCGGACTCCCAAACTTTGTGGCGAAAAATGGTCTGAAAAAACCTGGTCAGAGAAGGTTCAAGAGTATCCCACTGTGACTGGAAAAATAACACAGTGAACCCATCAAAACTAGGGGCTTTGTTAGGAGCCATGGAGAAAAAAGCTGCCTTGACCTCTTCGGGGCTAAGCGGACGGTGAAGGTCGGTATGAGCTGGCTCCGGGAGGCGAGGAAAAAGGTCGCGAACAGTCCAGTATTGGCCACCTGCTCGTCGGAATGGTAGAGTTCCGAGAGATAGGTGTGCGCCAGGGTTCGAATCGACAAATTGTCAGAGACTACATTGTCATTGGCGTCTGTTAAAGAAGCTATACGCATTTGACGACGTCGCGAGTGAGTGACAGTGTGGTAATAGGAAGTATTTCGATCACCGTATCCGAGCTACTAGCTACGGGAGCGTTGATGCCAGAGTAGCTCTTCCTGGTGGAGGACAAGCTCTAAGTCTGCCTGCAAAGAGGTCTTGAGCTCTCGGAGGAAGGGAGAATCAGTGTCTTCAAGAGGTTTTTGTAAGCCCGCAAGGTGAGCCATGAGCCTCTTTTTTCGGTGGAAGATGTTACCAAAAACAGTATCATTCCACTGTTGAAGAGTATCCGACAGATTGTGGATCGTGCTACTAAGGTCGGGGTGGTGGGGAGTCCAGTGATCAGCGACCACGTGTCCAAAGTCATGATGCGTGAGCCATGCAGATTGAAAGCGGAAAGGTCGGTATGGCGAGAGGGGGTCCGGGGAGAAAGGTGATGCTGAGCGGCCGATGATCCGATTTCAGGAAGGGAAGATTAGTAACTTTAGTGTAGGGGAACGCTGAGATCCAAGAATGGGAATAGAAAGCACGATCCAATCTCGCTTGGACAAGCCCTCGACGCCAAGTAAATCGTGGCCCAAAAAATCCAAGATGCTGAAGGCTACATTAGTGGATACAATCGCGAAACTGCGTATTTACAATTGGTAAAAGGCGCGATCCACCTCGCTTGTCTACTCCTTCCAATTTGGCATTGAAATCTCCCCCCATCAGCCAAGGATGGGTGGTGACTCGAGCCAAGCGAGGGAGATAATGCCACAATCGTTGTAAAGCATATGTAGAAATTTGGCGAAATGGTCAGTAAATCAAATTCAAGTTGTCCCATTGAATGTGGGCATGGGCGAATTAGCGATGGGCCAGCCGAACACGTCTGGTGGCGTCGTATTTCCATAGCAACCAGAATCTTGGCTGAATAACCTTGACTTCAACTCGGAAGGAATGGTCAAACCCGAGATTGCGAATAACTTTCGCCAAGGCTCTCCGCTAATGCCGAGTTCGACGAGAACAACCGATCGCGATTGATGAGTACGAATATAATTCTTCATGATGGGCTTGAAGATCCTTCCCCAATTTCCTTGACAATTCGGATAAAGATGGACATAAATCGGAAGGAATAGGGCCTAAAGTTGCGAGCGCTGAGTCATTGTGGGCTCGGTCAACTCGAACTAGAAAATGGGGCGAGGAGCACGATGTCATCCATCGAGGTGTCGAAGCAAGCGCTTGGCTCCCCACAAAAGTGGGGAAACGTTGGCCTCGTATGATGGCGGGCGGTGAGTCATTTGTGGTCAGAGATAGTGGAGGGGTCAAGGTTTTCCTAAGCCATGGGGTCCTCATCCATGGCCGCCTCCCAAATCAGTTAGGAGTGCCAATAAGAACAAGGGATGCAGGAGGACAATGTCCTCATAGGAGGGATGGCCAAAGCCACGTGGGCGGGCCTAGGAGTGGGTCATTGACCATGGAGGAGGCTATGGGATGACTTGAAATTTTGGTGGCACTGGGTTCAACATGGCTAGGGAAGGAGGTTGGGGCTGGGTGGGAGCATGGTCTGGGCTAGTCGGAGTGCAAGCTGGGGCTTGTGGAAGGGTCTGGTGGGAAACTGGGCTGGGGCGAGGGGGAAGAGAGGGCGTTGAGGCCTGTGCTTGGCCCACGGTGTAACATCCCACCCCCTCCTGGAAGGGTAAAATAGGAAATTTGTTGTAGGATGGGATTGATAGGGAATAATTAGTACTGTTCATGCATAATAGGATTGATACACAGTATTAATTGTGTACATGGAATTTCGGTATATGCATTCATGATAATTCCGTAATTGGGCCTAAAGCAATTTTATTGGGATTAACGTGGTTAATGGGTTTGGAAAATTATTACGAGTCGCTATTAGCGTTTTAGATTTTAAGGGATTTTTAAAATTTTCTCCGAAAATTCCGACCAAACAAAATCGCCGATGGCCTAAACATATTTTGGGGTAGAAAAGGTAATTTTGTGATTGAAAAATTATTTGGAGTGCCTTGTTACATGTTTTACAATTTTAGGAATTTCAATAATTCTCGAAAAATGATTCGGGAAAATTCGGAAATTCCGGATAGGATAAAATTGTCAATTAGCGAACCGGTTGATTTTTGGTAGTGAAAATTTCTATCTAATGGCACTGTAATATTGGGTATATTATTTTGGGATTGAAATTAGGGCCATTGGACTAGAATGGGTCAAATTGTATTAGGTTTCCTATTGACTAATTTGTTTTAACCTATTTTGTCTTTGTTCTTAAAGCTTGCCACTTGTCCTAAAGTATTTAATGACTTTTGTCTTATATGAATCCCTCTCTCGTATTTGCCTTATCAAAGAATGAAAAGAGGAGTTTTACTCCTTAAAGCTTTCACCATCCGAAAATCCTCATCTCCTTCATCTCCATCATTTTTTCCTTCTTCTTCTTTAAGTTTCTTCCTTCCTCCTTGAGAGCCTTCTTTACAAGTTTGCAAACTTACACCTTCTATCTTCCTAGCTAGCTTGATGATAACCTTGCATGGGATGGAGAAGAAGTAAAATAGTTGGAGAATTGAAAAGTTGAAAACTTTGATTAGGTAAGTGTATGGTTTAAGTGTTATTTATGTATTTAATGCATAAATGCATAGTTAGTTGCATGAATTGGAAGTGATTGTTTATGAAATATGATGTATGATGCATTAATGATATGAAACATATGGTTTGAATTGTTGGGCATGTTTATAGAAGAATTAATGAGGTTGAAGATGATTAGTGTTTGAATGATATAGTTTAAATTGATTGTAGTGATACTAGATGAATAAGATTTCAAAGAAAATAATAAGAAAATGAGTGAAGAGGATGCTGAAATTTGAGTGGTTATGTTGAAATGAAGTGTTGGATGAAAGCTGAGTTGAATAGGTAGGTAAATTGAGTGGTTATTGAAGTAGAATGGACATTGGAAAGAAAGAATTGAATTTAGAAGTAAAGCTGGAAAAATTGCTATTTGACCTACCATACTGATTTGATCATAACACATTGTGTGGTTATGCAAATGAGACAAGGTTTGTTCCCAAATAAACTTTGGGATGTTGGCTACATTTTTGTGTGAAATAGGTGTTGTTCAATTTTAGCTTTAAGAGGGTGAAATATGGCTTGGAAAGTTACTGCTCTTAACTGGAATGAACAGTATCCGATAATATACCCTTGAGTTTTGCAAATTTTTATGAATTAATTGAGAAGGAATTAGGATAAATGGATTAGATGAAAAATTGAAGCCTATTAAGTTATCTTTCTAATGTCACTGATTTTGCAATTTTTCGATATGTATAGTAGGAGTTATGGACTGATAACTATGGACTGTTTTTATGCATGAGTGAAACCTAGCTGGATTAGCAGATTTGGTGTACATTCTGTTTTGGAGTAATTTTAGTAATTTTTGTGGACTGAACTGGTTTTAGGGATCTACTGAAGATTTCTAGATGACACCTTGATCTTGAAATTGATATATGGCTTATAATTGTTGGAAATCAGATGTGGGAGATATGGAATTTCAAAGGCTGAACTTACATTGTGATGTTAAGTGCTGATTAGTTCAGTAACTTGCATAACAGATTTGAAATTGTTAGAAATCGAATTGGAGATTGAGTTCTTCATGAAACTTGAAGTTTGAGGTTATCTTTTAGGGATATAAAGTTTGGATTTTCCGACTTGTATACAGGGAGTTATGCTTGTTCAAAGTTTACTGCTCAAATTGACTGATTTCAGGAACAGCATCATTGATAGAATTATTTGACCTAGTTATCAATGGAATTAGACTTTGAGTTGTTGATGAAAGTTATAGATAACATTGTGATCTTGATGAACATATTTATTGTGCAATTTTGACTGAACAGAATGAGAGTTACTAAATTTACCATGTACTGTTCTGTTTTAAGAGGTATGGACTAGGCAGCATCTTTGATTGGATTTTGACACCCTTAGGGGTGGAATTTATTTTTATGGTCTTCTTGAAACTTGTAGAGCATTTCATGATCTTTCCAACGAGATATGGTTTGTAATGTTCTGAATTGTGTGCAAGGAGTTATAGGTGTTTGACTTTCGGTTGACAATAAGTAAGCGAAGGAAATAAGGATATGTATATTAATTGTTTTATGTGGATTTTGAATTTCTTTCGTGAATAACTTTTCCGTCCGACGTCCGATTGACCTGATTCTTGAGGCATCAGTTCATGGAATATTGAATTTCATTTGTGAGAAATTGGAAATTTTTAGGCGGAAAATTGACGTGGCCCCGATAATCTGAGCCTTTAATCACTTTTTTTGTTTAATTGAAACCTATAGAGTCCGAATTGCACACCGTCGGCGTAATAGGTTTCTAAATTTTGATGAATTTTTATAATGGAAAAAAAAAGGAGATTAGGGCGAGAATTCATGAACATGCATATCTCATCAATATGAGCACAAATTTCATATTTAGTGACTCGTACTTTTTTCGATTCATATAGAGGCCCAATTGGGCGTCGATTGACCGGCGTCACAAAGACTTCCGGTATTAGCTCGGAAGTAATAGGTGAGTAACCTAGTTGGTTTCTCAAATTTCGGTTGTTTACATACTCAACGTGAATTACGTGTGAAAGTGAATTGAATGATCACTGCATGACTCTTGGCGTGTATGGGATTGTATTGTATGATTTTACTTGTCTTGAATGATATTGATCTTGATAGATCGGGCTTTATAGCCATCATCTTGAACATTTGCTATTCTTTATTACCTTTGGGCTTTATAGCCAAACACCGTACATTCTTGAATCTTGCCTTTGCATGCATAATTGCATGATCGGATAATGGGCGTGCCCCAAGTTGCTATTTTATTGATAAGAGCTTGAGCTCTCATCTTTGTCTTGGCCGGACCTCGAGCCCGAGGGAGAAAATCCTGACAGCGTCCCCACTTGAACCGGGTCGAGCACTTGGGCTGTCTTGAATAACTGGAAAGAGTCACATATGCATTGCATTCGCACAAATGACCGCTACATGACATATCTTTGCTTTCATAATGGTATGAATTCATCGTGAATGGTTTCATATTATCATAAATTATTCTTGGCCTTCTTGGTAATTGATTATTCTTGTCTTATCTTTATGCGCCATATCGTATGCGTAATGCATGATTTAGTGAACCATCGATAATGGTTTCTCACCGAGTTCGCAAAACTCACCCAAAATTTGCATCTATTTTTGAGTCTGAAGAATACCCGGTTGACACGGGAGTATGTCTCTGTATGTAGACGAGTAAAGGTTAGAGATCGAGATCGGTTCGCGTGCATTAGTGTCTTAGTAAATTGTGTTCATTAATCATGTATAACAAGGCATTGTATTTTCTTGAGCCCATTGTGATATTAATGTTTTGTATTGACTGATTGTAAATTATTCTTGGATGTTGTAATAATGAAATCGGTTTATTGTGAACACGGGTTTTAATTACTTACGGTGTTTTCCGTGTTAGCGTGGAAGCAATGGAAAAAAAGTGTATCTTGAGTTTTAAATCGTGATGTAATCGCCACTCTCACGGGCACGGACTCGGATATCACCAGCGATATCGGGTTCGGTCTTGCGAGGGTGAGGTGTTACATTGATTTGGGCTGTTGAAATTTGGAGCAGCGTCGTGGACGAGGAAGTGGCGTTATGCCTTTTCATTTGAGACGAGCCTCTTGTTTCTTGCTGCTTGCGGTTGGGCGAAAGAAGAGGAGCTTTGCCACTGGTTTGGTTCGAATCGGCGGCCTTGGGAAAAGAGGCGTGGGCGTCTGCGGCCGATGGGGGACTAGCCGTTAGAGGGGCGAACATTGGGAAAACAGAGAGGGCGGAGAAATGCGATCCACGCGATGTAGACGGTGGAGCGTGGGAGGAGACGGATGGGTTAGGGGTCAGGGATGAAGGAGAGGACCGACGACCTCGACGTTGCACTTGCATCCACGGTCCAAAGGCGGTCTCCAGTGGTGGTTCAGCGGGGAGGGCTTGGGGAGGGGCGTCGTTAGAGGACGGAGGTGGGGCTGCAGAGTGACCCTCCGATTCAGGGGCAGTCATCGAACGGGAGGGACAAACGGACGAGTTGTGGCCTACGCGACCACAGGTGAAGCAAATCTGCGGCAGTCCTTCATAAGTGAAATGAATAAGCTCTCCATGTAATTCCACAACCGAGCGCAGGGGGAACTTGATGTCCACATTGACAGCTACGCGAGCAAAACGCCCCCGGTAAGCTTGTTGTGTATTGTGATCGATCTTAACTGTTTTTCCCACTAGGTTACCAAGAGCTGCGAGAATGGAGGGATGGTACCGCGAGATGGGGAGCTCGGGAAACCACACCCACGCAATGAAGTGGGTGATCTTACCGGACGAAGGCCGAAAATCAGGTGTCCACGGTTGAACCGAGAGGACGTGCCCTGCTATAATCCAGGGCCCTTGAGTTAAAGTATGGATATAATATGCCTTTTCCTGAAAGTTGATCAGGTAGAATTCATTTTCCAGATCAACAATTTTTATGGGCCCTTTAGGATGCCACATAGTTTGGAGCCGCTCCCTAAGCAAATTGAATCCCAATTTCCTTCCCAGGAGCTTGATCACGACTACTTGTGCCCATATCTTGTCTAATTTGCCCTTGAAATTGGAGGATAATTCCACGCCTAAACCATGGCCACCTGTACAACAGAGATGTCGCCATCTTGCAGTTCAATAGGGTCTTCCTCTAGCCAGGCTAAATCTACCCATTCAGTTGCAGGTCGTGTAGGCCCGGTGACTGCCGCGTTGTAGCTCATCGGTGGGTGCTGCCCTGGCGGTTCTATAGGGGGGATCTTCCTCGCGTTCCCTCATTCGGACTTTCTTAGTAGTAGGAAGGGTAGAAGTAGACATGGTTGAATCAATTCTGGGATCAGTTGAGTAGCAATTCGTACTATAACGGTGTTTACTGTAGTAGTTGAGTGCACACAAATTAGTCTGTTCTTAAGTTTCTGAGACGGACTTTGTCACTTGTTGTCGTCATCCTCTTCTGATGTGAGTGTAGTTGTCAACCTAATAGCTATGCGTAATGCTTCATCTTTATGTAGACATATATTAGGTATATTATGTAGGATCATTGTTTGCTTATTTGGCTTATGTTATGTGGCTGGCGTTATTTGGATTTTGTGCTTCTTTATTTTTGGATATTGAATACTAGTTGCATGATGTATCGAAGTGCTTTTAACTAGACATTCAAAAGGAGTCACAAACATGATTTTACTATTATGGCCGTATAAGATTGTTGGAATGCTTCAACTAATCTTCCTATGGATTCAAATTCAAGGAAAATATTTGAAATTTAATTATCATGTGATACTATTGAAAAGAATGTTCTAGTGAGATTTTGAGCTAGTAAAGCATAGTGGTCAGGTTGGGCTTTATTTCCCTTTATTTGTGCATCACTTTTGTTTGTCTTTTTCTTCCTTATAAACTACAAGCTTAGTTTAAACTGGTTGATCTTGTAAGAAATTACCCAATTTTAGTTTGATGGAGCTGATGTTAATTGATACAGGTATCGAATGTTTACTCACTTGGTCACATTTGTTTCCATAACTTGGCCTTGTAGAGCTCTCACTTATTTTTGAACTTGTGATCATATTTTATACATGCTTTGAATCACATGATGGAAGTTAAATGTATGGTTTATTTTCTCTTGGCATAACATCAGTAGATATGGCACTTAAGCTCAGGCTCCAACCTTGGTTAGTCAAGTTCAAACTTAAGTTAAGGCCTTTATTTAATTTTGAGCTTAGACTAAGTTTGGGTTCGAGTTGCCTAGGCTCAATCTAGCCCGAAGCTCGAAAATTATATACAAAATGACGTCAATTTATTTTTAATTTTTAAAAAATAAAAAATCAACCAAATTAAGCTTGAACTCAGGCTCAAGTATCTCACTCAACCTACCTAGCCTATTATCATGCTTAAACGTCAAAAACTCCATGCTAACAAATAAGATGTTATTATTAGTTTATTTAGAAGGAAAAAACACAAATGTCAAGAATGGAACATGACATAGGTCATATAAAGGTCTCTTATAACATAACAATTTTTTAGGCTATTTTAGGTTGATGATATACTAATATATTATCTATAATTATTTCAAATGAAAGAAGCTAACTCTTTAACATAGTCCAATTCAATATAAAATTCAAATCAACCATATGTAGGACATAATTTGTTCCAATCAAATGACAATCTTGTAATAAATGAAGGAAAATCTGGGATTAAAATAGAAGTTATTCAAGGTTGAAGTGATATTTGATATCACTTTATAAAAGATAAAAGATAAAATATAAGTACTATCAGAAGTTGTTAATTAGAGGTTCGAAAAGTGAAACCTTGCATTTGAAAATTCATCTAACTATATGTAGTCAAAGAAGAATGGTACAACGAAGTCATATGAATACCATAATTTATGATCCTAAAATCTCTCATATTTTATTTACAAGGAAAATCATTACTCATGAATATCCACTTTCAATCGTAGATAATATTGACTTTAAGACATTTGTTACTTCATTCTTGTCAACTTTTAAGATCCCTATTCATAATAATATATGATATCTTTAAATTTTATGATTCATAAAATGGAAAGATGTTGAAGATATTGTCAGTTAATATCAGCAACTAATGATCACATTAGATATGTAGACATTTGGAAATCACAAGAGAGATTATATGGCTGTCACATTTTAATATATTAACAAGACTTGGACTTTATGTTCTCACATCTTGAGCTAAATAATGTTTAAGAAATATATTTTGATTATTTTTATATTGATTTTTGATATGTTTGATCATTGAACTTGCTTTTAATTAATATATTTATTTATGTTCCAACACCTTATATAAGTGATAGATTAAAGACTTTGTTGGTTAATTATTTGATGGACTGGAGCATTGACGTGAAATTATCAATAATAACTTTGGATAATCGTAGTACACATAATGCCATAATTGACAAAGTTAAGAATAAGCAGTGGGATAAGAATTTTTTAATAGAAGGGAGGATGCAATTTGAAATAGGATAATATATTGAAATGTAACACCTAAATGAGAAATTTGTGAAAACAATAAGATAATTATACATTCCTTACATTAGGAAGTTATACTTGGATTGACCAACAAGGTGGGATTCTATATTTAAAGTGCTTAATGTAGTGATCAAGTATATGAATATGTTTTTGTAATGAGAGTTGATAAAAAATTTATTAAAAATAGAGGTGTTTAATGTTGTAACTAAATTGTTTTCCAATACAAAATAACTACTCATATTTGTTTTTCTAACATATGTAAGATCAACTTAACACTATCTCAGAGGATCACTTATTCTAATGAGGCAGTTTAAATGATGCAACTAGAATGAAGAAAAATTCAACAATTATTAGAATGTGACTAATAATACCATCAAAATTATCACTATTTTGAATTCAACCTACAAGATATTTATAGTTGAATATTGTTTTAGAAATTGTATGGTAATTGAACTTGAAATAAGTTAACACTATGAAGCACTTATGGTAATATTTGCTTTTATTACAAATTAAGAATGGGTAAGGGTTCAATAATAGTAATTCAATGTGAAGTTTAGTTTCTATTGATACAAATTAAGAAAGTTAATGGTTTAAATCTCATTTTGAAGGAATTTATTAAGGAATATAAGGCTAAGATTTCATTTATTAGGATAAAGTTGGATACATATTTGGGAGTTGATATTTTCTAGATTTATGATAGTTTTGATATATTATTGTGGTGGAGATCGATATTCAATTATACAAACAATTGAACTAAATTTCTTAGTTATCCCTATATTTACGATTGTTTCTAAATATACTTTTAGGAGTAGTCAGATAATGAGTCCTCATTGTAGTTCACTTCGTCTGGCAATTTTAAAGGTCTTAATATATGTCATAAGTTGGTTATGTAATGAAAAGATTCAAGGTAAACTCTACTTTACAATTTATATACATTTATGGTTTTAATAATTTTTATCATATAATTTATACTTTTTAATATTGCATTAAGTATAAAGAATATGGATATAGGTTCATTTATAAATTGTTATGGATGCTTATTCAAGAAATGTTGTATATTATTTTTATTAATCATATATTTATTTAATCAAATTATTGTATAATTAAATATATATATTTTAATTAGAATCTTTTAAATGTAGAAAGTGATGTAAAGTGTTGGTGATTTCCACTCAGAAGAAGATTGGCATTTTATATAGTTGTGATGAATATAAAATTCTTATTAATAGAGGTTTATGTTTTTTTGCATTTTTGTGGAACTTATATGTGCTTGCCTTTTACATATCATTATTTTCCTACTAGAATAGTAAACATCTATTGACTCTTCGTATCAATTTTGGGTATTCTATAACCTTAGATCAACTTCCTTAGCTTCATCTTGAATGGGAAGCCAAGAAATGTAAGCTCATATTATAGGTAGACTATGAATAATCCAATTCAGATAATGGAATAACCTAGTTTCATAGGCCATAAACTTGTAATTTGCAACAAATGGTAATTTTATACGACTTTTATACAATGGATAGTATTTTGCAATAAAAACTAGGTTTTGGATATGTGATTTTACATTGGTACAAACAAATATGGTTTTGTATGCTTATGTGTTATTTGGAATTGTGTTACATTAAAGAAGAGAGGTAACAAAGAGAGTACGTGAATGGATGATAATACAATGAACCAAAAACATAAGAGAAAGAAGATAATAAGAAGAAAGGAGATACAATTATTTCATTGTTAAATTTCATATCGATTATTACAACGATGTAAAATATGGTCTCTCCTCTCATAGTAAACCATATGTAACATTGTAATATTTTCACATGAATTAAGTAAAATGTACCATTTCATATTATTATAACATGGAGTTGTCTCTTCTTTCTACTTACGTGATATCATTTCTCTACTTTTTTATGACATATTCATGTGAGCATATTACTGCAGTAGTTGAGTTATAGATTTATTATGATATTTCACCACCATATGATCCAAGATCATTTCAGAGGCATTGTCTATACGTAAAAGTGTCATAGATATTTTTGTAAAGATCAAATGTCATCTCGCTACACATTTTTTAAGTTGAGACACCTGAAATGTTGAATAAGGGTCCTTGGGGGAAGCAACAATTTATATGTCAATTACCCACCTTCTTTATGATTTGATATGGATCGTACTACAGTGGAGAGAACTTATGATTGGTTCTCCTTTACAATGAATGTTTTTAGGAATACCCATTATCCAACCTCAAATTTCTCCTCTGTTCTTCTCTTGTTTGCCTATTGTTACATCTTATTTTGAGAGGAAATCTAGCAGTGGCTAAGGATGTTTCCATATCTTTCGTCTCTTGATTTATCATCAGATTCTTAAAATCCCTATCAAAGTAGGGAACATATATAGGGGAAGATAACCGTATAGTATTTCAAATAGGGTATTGTTAATGGCTATATGATATATCTTGTTATACCACAATTCTGCTAATGATATACAGTCACACCATCTATGGGAATGTCTCCATACATGGGTAAGTCTTTTGGATTTTATTAATTGTCTTTGTCTGCCCATCTAAATGAGGGTGATACGCAGTTGAAAAGTTTAAGCTCACTCTTTGTAACTTGAAGGTTTCCCTTTAGAACGTGTTTAAGAAAAGAGGCTCACTATTACTTATTATGTGTTTAGGCATTGCATAAAGCTTATAGACATGATCCAAGAATGTTTGGGCCATCTCAGATGCAGTAAAAGCATGTTTACATACTTTTTAAATATGTCTATTATAACCAGACTATTTGATATTCCTCTAGATAATTTCAATCCTTCCATAAAATTCATACTAGTCTATTCCATACACCCAACTGGAATTGGTAGAGTTTTAAGATTCTCAAAAGATGCAAGGTTCTCATATTCACTTCTCTAGTATATAAGGTATTTTTAAAGTAATTTCTCATATCTTTGTTTAGTCCCTTTCAGTAAAAGACATTTTGTATCTTCTTAGTGTTTGTTGTAACTCTTGAATGCCCTCTTTATGGCTCATCATGGCTTATGGAGATTAGTTTCCTTCATAGTTTACTACAGAAACTAATTACCAATCTTCCCTTCCACCTAAATAATACTTCTTTCTACTTATATTTGTTGGAGTTCAATTCTCCTATTTTCAGCTTCCTAACGATATTTTAAATGGTTAGTTCCTTCTCTAAGCTTCTTTTAATCTCATCTAATAGACTGTTAAAGTGAGCAACTTAGCAGTAGTTATCCTTGATAAAGTGTTTGTTGCCTTGTTTTCCTTCCCATTTATATAACACTTTAAAGTCATATCGAAACAACTTAGGTAGTTATTTTTGTTAAAAGGGAGTTTAGATTTTGTGTTCAAGCAAATACTTGAGGCTTTGATGATTAGTGTGGACTTGGAATGGTCTTCCATTAAGGTAGTGGTGCCATTGTTTAATGGATTTAATGATTTCCAAAAATTCCTTCTCATAAATGAAGAGCTTTAAGTGTTTAGTAGCTAATGTATTGCTTAAGTGAATAATAAAATGTCTTTCTTATTAGAGAACAACTCTTATACATATGCCACATGCATTAGCTTTTATAATAATTGGTTAGGAGAAGTTAAGCATGACTAGTACCAAAGATGTCACAAGGACCCTTTTCAAAAATTCAAAGGTTCTTATTGTTTCTCTCCCTAGTTCCACTCCTTGGCTGCTTGTCTCTTTAATAACTTTGTTAGAGGTCTAATAATGCCTGTATAATTTCTATTGAACCTTTGGGAATAGTTAATAAGCCCTAAGAATTCCATTAGTTCCCTAAGTGAATTTGGTATTGACCACTTATCGAAGGTTTCTATCTTTCTTTCATCATTAGCCACTCCTTTAGTTGAAATCAAATGTCTCAAGCATTCAATTTACTTTGCCCCAAATACACATTTAGGCCCCCTCATGAATAACTAGTGGGCTTGAAGAGTTATCATTGCCTCTCGAAGATGCTCTAGGGATTGAAAGAAAGAGTCGTTCAATATTAAATGTCATAAAAATATAACACAATTCCTTAAGAATGGAATGAATATCAAATTCAATAACTTGTGAAAAGTTATTAGGGGTATTGGTTAATCTAAAGGACATCATTAAAAACTCATAATGGCCTTCTGGATTTTTGAAAGGTGTCTTAGTTATATCTTCCTCATGCATCCTAATTTGGTGATAACTAGATCTCAAATGAAGCTTGGAATGCTAGCTTGATCTATGTAATTCATCCAACAACTCTTCAATTATAGGTATAGAAACTTATCCTTGATTTTGTGCTTATTGAACACCCTATAATCAACTCACATTCTCTAAGAATAATCTTTCTTTATCACTAATACTATTAGAGAGACTTAGGAACTAAAGCTATGTTCGATAATTTTTGGATCAATTCCTTGACTATCTTCTCTATGGCATCCTTTTGCTCTCTCGAGTATCTATAAAGCCTAATGTTAATTTCTTACATCCCTTCCTTTAATCTAATGATATGAGCTTATGTTCTGTTAAGAGGTAACTAATGAGGTTTGTTGGACCCCTAATGTTTCATAGAAGTTAGAACTATTGAATGAGAAATTTTGGTGGTTAGTCATGAGTAGAGAACAAATGAATAAAAATTCTTGAATTAGAACTGACAGACAAGAGTAAAGTAGTGAATGAGAAATGTGGATAGATTCATGTTTTGCTTTGGTGTTTTTGGTGGATAAGAGATTTTGAAATGGGAAGAATTAAGGTGAGAATTAGAAGTAAAATGAAAGCAAAAATGAAGTTAAGTATGTGTAATAAGTTGATGAAGAATATGTGCATATGTATATGTTACTGTTTTGATGTTCATGATTAATTATGGATTACAATTTTTATAGATTGTATTGGGTTTTAAAATGGAGTTAAGAATGAAGAGTAAATGAAGTAGAAAAGGTGATCTTGGTATAAGTTATGTTAAGGAAAGATTATGAAACAAAATGGGTAGTTGATCTAGAATGTTCACTGAGTTTGTTTCAGTCTTTTAGCCATACCTTTTTCTCTAGTTATCCAAACGAGATGATTCTTTATTTGGATTAAACTAGAAATATATGACTACATTTCTTATGAAGATATCGAATTTAAATTCTATCTTTAAAAGTCTCAAAATTTATCATGAAGTTGAGAAATAGGTGCAGTACATTGGGGATGAATGAAAGTTGTAGATCTTTCTTTTAGCTTTCCAACGATATATAGTATGAAATTTTTAGACTTCTGGGTTGAAAGTTATGGTCCTTATGAGGGGAGATACTTAGGAGTATAGAATGTATCTTCTATGTTTGACCTTCTGCTTCTTCTGTGTTTGACATTCTACTTCTTCTGTGTTTGACCTTCTGCTCCTTCTATGTTTGACCCTCTGCTTCTTCCACGTTTGACCTTCTGCTTCTTCTACGTTTGACCTTTTGCTTCTTCTATGTTTGATCTTTTGCTTTTTTATGTTTGACCCTCTGCTTCTTCTATGTTTGAACTTCTGCTTCTTCTGTGTTTGACCTTCTGCTTCTTCAATGTTTGACCTTCTGCTTGCTTCTTCTGTGTTAGACCTTCTGCTTCTTCTGTGTTTGACCTTCTACTTCTTCTCTGTTTGACCTTCTACTTCTATGTTTGACATTCTGCTTTTTCTGTGTTTGACCTTTTGCTTCTTCTATATTTGACCTTTTGCTTCTTCTGTGTTTAACCTTCTGCTTCTTCTATGTCTGACCTTCTGCTTCTTCTGTGTTTGACCTTTTGCTTCTTCTATATTTGACCTTCTGTACACTATCGTCTGGTCCATTTTTTACCCCTCAAATGATAGAATCTATCTTCAAGTTCTCATGAAAGTTGTAGATCTTAAAGTCCTCTTTCAAATCATCTAAAGAACGTCTTAATATGATATTTGTAGGAAAAGTTATAGCATTTTTTTCCGATTCGTCTGCTTTTTCCCATTCGTCTGCTTTTTCATTTGGCTTCATCTGTACCTATTGTCTGCTCCATTTTTGATCCTTTAGATGATAGAATCAGTCTGTGTTGGACCCCGAACTTTCAGTGGAAATTAGAAATATTAAAATGAATTCAATGAGTATTTTCGGATATGAATTGTGTTATAGATGTTATTGTGCTTAAAGGACATTGATGAGAAATGAAGTGATTGATTTTGATGACTTTGAAATTTGAGTAGAGTTGTATGAGTTATGAAAGTCAAAATGAACTAGTTGATTGAAATGGAAGTTGAAAAGCAAGAAATAATTAGTGAAAGTGTTATATTTTGAAGAAATTAAGAAAGTTGATTTTTGAAGATAGAAAGTTTGACGTGAGAGTTGAATTTTTGATTTAGGCACGTTTTGAGAAAATTATTTTAATGAAAATTTTAGCTTATGTTGAGAGCTTTTCGTAGCCTTAAAGAATGCTATTTTTCGAGATCGGGATTGAAAGTTATGATCTTTGAAAGTTAAGTGTATTTTGCTTTGGTTTTGAAAAATGCTCTAAGTGTAGGATTGTACATGTTGTGTTTTGAGGCCGATCGTCGTACTGATGTGGTTTGAATTGAAATAAATGGTTTACGTGAAAGTTATAGAGAATTAGAATAGCTTTAAAGTGATATATAATATGCAATTTTTAGATGTGGAGGTTGGAAGATGTGAAAATGTGAAGTTTGGATATTGCTTAGGTGATTGCTAACAGGGAAGAAACTTTGATTGAATAATCGACTTAGCTAGAGGTTGAATTTGCTTTGGAGTTTTTCATGAACATTGTAGAGCTTGTTTTTATCTTTCCATTGATATAAAGCATGAAAAATTTGGACAAGAGAATAGAAAGTTATGATTTTTAGAAGTTCTAATGCTGTTTAGTGTGGGGTTGATCGACCGGTCAGTTTGTGTGGAGTTTTTGACCCATTTAGAGGTGATCTGATTTTTAAGGCCTTCATGAAAGTTGTAGAGGGTTCTTTTACCTTTCTATAGACACTGAGTTTGTCAAATTTGGAGTTCTGGGTCAAAAGTTATGATGTTTACAAGTTTAGGTGTTGTTTAAAGTTTTGAGGAGATTACCAATCGATTATCTTCGAGCTAATTTTTGACCCCTTTAAAGACCAAGCTTATTTGTGAGTCCTTGAAAATTGTATATCTTTCTTTTATCTTTCCAACGGTTTGTATAAAGCTTTGTATAAAGCTTTGATTTATGCCATTATGTTTGTATGCCATTATGTAATGCTTTGTATGCCATTATGTTTGTATAAAGCTTTGATTTATGAAATGGTGTATAAATTGTAATTGAATTATGAGATTTTGATGAGGCTATGAGTTATGGATTTTGTATGTTCAATTGAGATATAAGCATGATTTGTATATGAAAAATGTGAATGAGCGTGTATTGGACATTGGATAGTGCGATTGTATGTGAATGTATTTGGATTGAGGAATGAGAAAGAAAAAGAAAAGGAAAAAATTTATACCGGATTTTGGACGGTTTAAGTCTAAGGTTTCAACGCGACGGTGATTCCTAAAATATTTGTTCACGGATGTCGGAAATTGATTTTGTTTCGCTTTGATCTTAGATCATCGTTGCTTCGCTAATCATAACGATTTGTTGCTTCCGCTTTGTGTTACTCGATTAGCCTTGGATTCGATTTATCCGATTTGACAATTGATTCAGATATGATTTTGCTTCCGCCTTGGGTTCCTTTCTTTTGATTTTTTCCTTTCGTTTCGTATTCGTTTTCTGTTTCTCCGGTTGGGATCCAGTTTTCGGATCGGGCCTCAACAGTTGTGGTATCAAAGCTCAGTAATAGGATCTTACATGGGCGTATGTGTATGAGTGATTTGCATGAGAATATGATAAGAGTTAGTGAATTGATATGATTGAATTAGTGAGGGTGTGATATTGATGTGAATGACCTAACATGTATTTGGAGTATAAGAATGTTTTGATTAAGGTGTCGAAAGCATGATTGATGATAAAAGAATGTGATAATGGAGATTAAGGTTCAAATTTCACGATGAATTTGGATGAATTCCTTTCGGATATATATATGTGAGATGTAATATAGGATACGTGAAAGATGAGTTGAATGATAGAGATATAGATATATATATGGAAGTTCAAAAGGATTAAATTGAATGGTATTGGTCCATATTAAGGTTCATTAAGAATTGGACCATTGACTTGTGTAAATCTGTTAAGAAATATTGATATGATATGATATTGGTGGTATTTGATACAAGAAGTGATGAATTGTGAGTAAGTCGAGAAATATGTATGATGAGGAATTAGTTAAGAAAGTGATTGAATATGATTATTTCGAAGTAATTATTTGAGAAAATAAGTTACTTGGTGATTATTCAGATAGAAATTTCAAGGGCGAAATTCTTTTAAGAGGGGAAGAATTGTTGGACCCCGAACTTTCAGTGGAAATTAGAAATATTAAAATGAATTCAATGAGTGTTTTCGGATATAAATTGTGTTATAGATGTTATTGTGCTTAAAGGAGATTAATGAGAAATGAAGTGATTGATTTTGATGACTTTGAAATTTGAGTAGAGTTGTATGAGTTATGAAAGTCAAAATGAACTAGTTGATTGAAATGGAAGTTGAAAAGCAAGAAATAATTAGTGAAAGTGCTATATTTTGAAGAAATTAAGAAAGTTGATTTTTGAAGATAGAAAGTTTGACTTGAGAGATGAATTTTTTATTTAGGCACGTTTTGAGAAAATGATCTTAATGAAAATTTTAGCTTATGTTGAGAGTTTTTCGTAGCCATAAAGAATGCTATTTTTCGAGATCGGGATTGAAAGTTATGATCTTTGAAAGTTAAGTGTATTTTGCTTTAGTTTTGGAAAATGCTCTAAGTGTAGGATTGTATATGTTGTGTTTTCAGGCCGATCGCCGTACTGATGTGGTTTGAATTGGAATAAATGGTTTATGTGAAAGTTATAGAGAATTAGAATAGCTTTAAAGTGATATATAATATGCAATTTTTAGATGTGGAGGTTGGAAGATATGGAGGTTGGAAGTTGTGAAAATGTGAAGTTTGGATATTGCTTAGGTGATTGCTAACAGGGCAGAAAATTTGATTAAATAATCGACTTAGCTAGAGGTTGAATTTGCTTTGTAGTTCTTCATGAACATTGTAGAGCTTGTTTTTATCTTTCCATTGATATAAAGCACAAAAATTTTGGACAAGAGAATAGAAAGTTATGATTTTTAGAAGTTCTAATGCTGTTCAGTGTGGGGTTGATCGACCAGTCAGTTTGTGTGGAGTTTTTGACCCATTTAGAGGTTGATCTGATTTTTAAGGCCTTCATAAAAGTTGTAGAGGGTTCTTTTACCCTTCTATAGACACTGAGTTTGTCAAATTTGGAGTTCTTGGTCAAAAGTTATGATGTTTACAAGTTGAGGTGTTGATAAAGTTTTGAGGAGATTACCGATTGGTTATCTTCGAGCTCATTTTTGACCCCTTTAAAGACCGATCTTGTTTGTGAGTCCCTCTTGATAATTGTAGATCTTTCTTTTATCTTTCCAACGATACCAAGTTTGTAAAATTTGGAGCTCGGAGTCAAAAGTTATGAGTGTTAGAAATTTGAAGGTCGGATTGGGTACTAGCCGACCTCTGTTGGCCGACCTCTGTTGGCCGTGTAGCACCCCACTCCCACCAGACCCGAACCTGATATCGATGGTGATATTCGAGTCCGTGCCCCGCGAGGGTAGCGTACTAGAGCAATCACTACAATTCAAAACTCAGAAAATATTTCTCTTTTTACAAAATCAATCACATAAGTGGAAATCAGTAATAATTTGGGCCCGATTTAAAACGAAAACATTTTCAATGCAACACGATCTCAATCATTAAAAAGGCACTCATAAGTGCTCACCCATCTCATATACAGAGATGCATGTCCCAACTGGGTCCAATGATATCTCTGGCACTTTCAGAAATCATACATCACTCACGCACTAAATAATTTGGCACACTAACTAAAATCATTAATCTGAGCAATTGCAACAATACAATACACAAAAGACAGTACTAAACTCATGCAGACGCGAACTGATCCCGATATCAGACTCCGACCTGCTTGCAGTAATCATACTCCCGTTTGTGCAACGGGGTACTCTTCGATCCCTGAAAAATAATTGCAATGTTGGGTGAGTTTGCGAACTCAATGAGAAACCATCATCGATGGTTCACCCAACTCATGCATATATACTCAATATATCGCATAGTCACAATTCACAATCGAAACATTATCAGACAATTTCACATTTCACTATAATCACAAATTCAATATATCACTGAACACTCATCACATAATACACGAAGTCTCACTTTTCACATGTATTGCCAATTTTACACATATAAGGCGTATCGCCTTTCACACTATTCTCAATTTATCACTCATACGCATTCTCTATTTCACTACACAGTCTGATGCATATGTATGCAGATTCTCATTTTATGTCGCTGTTGTGACTGAGCATTTTCACTGTCCCGATTCGGGCACTTTTCGCACTGATCACATTATCGGCAAGTAGGAGAGCCCTCTGGGTATGCACTACTGCCCACTCTCATACGGGATAGGAGAGCCCTCTGGGTATGCACTATTCCCTTTTACACTAATCGCATTTTAGGCAAGTAGGAGAGCCCTCTGGGTATGCACTACTGTCGTTATGGCCTTAGGTCTTTTCACTGATATCGAGCTCAAAGCTCTGATCATTAAGCTCCAGTCATAACTGTTATTTTACCGCTTATTATTTTGCTAAGCATTCACTCACATTTACACAGTCACTAGCACTTATCGACATATATCTATCACTTCACTCGCTTATCACAGTTGGAACGCTACTCATAATTTTATACACTCAATCACAGTCACAAATGTTCACATTTGCACAATCAATCACATGTATCTCATTTCACTACACTTATCACATTCAGAACATTATTCACATTCTCAGCACATTTATCTAACCGCTATTGTAACACCCAAATACCCCCTGGGAGGATACATGGATGTCACCCAAGGCAGAACAAACAAAATCGGACATTACACATATGCATTGTTTTAAAATCTAAGTTTAACACATATAATACATCTCGACTTTCCGAAACAAATCCAAAGAATATGTACAGCCCAAATAAACCAAACAAAATACATATTCGAGTGACACAAAACTCGACTCCTTTGGCCATGCGGTTGACTTGTCCCATCCTTAATCTCTTTGCTCTTACACTACACGGGCAATCCACCGTCTTAAGCTTATAGCTTAGTGAGTAATCATTATCTAATTTAACCAATTTCTTTTCACAATAACGATATAAGCATGCATTCAGAGATTAATACTCGTGCAAAATGCACTTCATAATAGATGTTATCATTAACAGACAAAACAAATCAAAAGTTCATAAAATAGAAGTGGGTAACGGGACTTATCAGAAGACCGAAGTCTCAACACCGAAGTGTCCATATCGAAGACACCGGTGTCACGAAGACCAAGTCTCGACACCAAGTGTCCATATCAGAAGACACCGAAGTGTCACAGAAGACAGAAGTC
This sequence comes from Erythroxylum novogranatense, assembly GCA_029891385.1. Classification (NCBI taxonomy): domain Eukaryota; kingdom Viridiplantae; phylum Streptophyta; class Magnoliopsida; order Malpighiales; family Erythroxylaceae; genus Erythroxylum; species Erythroxylum novogranatense. Next base: position 16,692,955 of record CM057231.1, on the reverse strand, counting down.
TCGACACCGAAGTGTCACAGAAGATCGAAGTCTCGACACCGAAGTGTCACAGAAGTGCTACAGACCCTTCTAGGCATGCCTATTTACCCACAACTCGGACTAACAGTGTTAAACCAGAACAAAGTCATTTCTAATAATTCATGTGCAAAGCAAGTAGCACTTCCAATGATATAAACATGTGGCAAACGCCTCGAGAAATCATTGTCTGAAATTTAGAACACAACACTTCAATATCACAATCATCAATCAATACTTCGGACCTTCATGTCCGGAACCAATTAGCAATTCAAGACATATCACAATCAAGTTACTTGATAAACAAATCAAAGTGAGACCATCCTGTGTCTATTACAAATTCTTGTCTAAATTACTTACCGATATTACGGACTGCATGAAATTTATTTACGGGACTAGGTTACTACTAACAAACTTTATCTTTCAATTACTTATCAAATTATTGACATTCTTGAAAATCCCGATTCTCGACCTTAAATCGCCTTACTATTTATTGCCTCAAGTCCGGCAATATCTGGCGATGGTCGTTCCTCTATAATACTGATACAAATTATTATTGTGCATACTTCTCGTATGCTAAATGAATATGATGCATGTTCATGCAAATTTTCGGATTCTTTTCTTTGTTCAAAATGCGACACTATTCACAAATCGTATTCTTCTTTGCTCACAAATCGTCTGGTCTTCGTTCACAAATACATCGTTCACTACTCACTATGCACTATTCACTATTCACTACTATTCACTATTTACTATTTACTATTTACTATTTATTCACCGACACCTTTGTTCACACAATCGCTCATCGACCTTTCACACAATCGCTTCATCGACAATCGCTCATCGCCTCCTACCAAAAATCACTTTATTCATTACATTTTTTTCTTTCTTTTCTTTTCCTCTCAATTCTTCTCGATTTTTTCAACATCATCACTTAAAAACTAACCTATGGGGCAAGTCTAATCGATCAGAATCATCCAAATCTTCAAATCTGATAAATCTAAAAATTTTCTTCCCCCTTTCTCTTATCCATAAAACAGATCATATCTACATATATGTCTCAACCAACACCGAAAAGATTCATGATCTAAAGGACTAACCGTTATTTCTTTGCGAAAAGCGGATCGATCAATGCAGACGATGATGAAGAGCATCGGTCGGTGAGCAAATGAACTGAATTTTATGAGTTATACAGTTACATCTAAACCTTATATAAGTCGGCCACTTATTCAATTTTACTATTGGCTTCTTGTGGGATGAATAGTGAAAAGCGCACTTATGATTATGGAATTAACTAATTCCCGAAGTTCCGCATAACTTCCAAAATTCACTAAAATTCGTCATAAAATATGACTGCCATATAATTGTTTCAAAAATACTCTATACGTCACCAATAATTTCTAAAAATCATTGAAGTCTCCAAAAATTACTAAAAATTATCTTAATATTATGCGAATCAATCCAAATTTCATTTTACCAATGTACCCGGAAATACCATGAATGCATGCCAAAATATCAAAGAGATGTAACATAAATCGGACTAAATTTGCTTCATATGCTAACCCCTAATTTGGGGTGTTACAGCTATAATCACTCACACTTGCACAATCACTAGCACATATATTTATATATCACTTTACTCGCTTGTCACAATCAGAGCACTTACTCATAATTTCATACACTGAATTCACAATCACAAGTATTTTCACAATCTCAGCACACGTATTTCATATTTATAACACTCACATGGATATCACTTTTCACATTCACTGCACATTAAACACATAAAGGCCGAGGAACCAACTAGGTTACTCACCTGCACTTCCGAGCTACAGCCTGGAAGTCCCAGCAATATCCGTGGATTGTCGATCCAACGGTGCCTCTATAACAATACAAACGAATTCTCATCACTATATGCTCAATCAATTGAATTCACTGATGCACATGTCTCAATTTGAAATTGTATGATGCATGATCATGATTTTCCAGCGCTCTTATCCAATTCCACTATCTCTCGCTTCACAATCAGAATTCACTATTCACTAGGTCAGTCATATCCATTGACTTCAATTAGTCAAGACATAACTCTTAAGTTAAGCTCAATACTGACATTGGCTCTCTTTTGATAATTAAATTTCCGCTGATCAATTTCGAACTCACAATCTCTACCACAATCGTAGACCTCATTCTCTAGTTCACAACGAATAAAAAATCATCTCAATTGGAGGTCTACACTAAAAGATATACCCTAAAAACCAATTCAATTTCATCTCAAATATCCTTCTTCGCGCGACCTCAACCCTCGTCATGGCCAAGACGAGCGCTTCGCCGCGGCGTGAAGTCCATTTCACGCCTCGTCGCGACGCTCACGAACCACACGTCATGGCGTCTAAAGCCTTCCGCTCGTCGCGACGTCAATTACACATTTAATTTATTAAATCGCGACGTCATTTGTTCGCCTTCTCCGAATCGCTTTCCGCCATTAATGCTCTCTAAAACCTCCATTAAACAACTTAACTACCCAGATCCCTCACATTTATGCTCATTAATGCCACAATCACAATAAATATCAACATTAAACGCATTAAAACTTACCAAATCGTTGAATCGGACGAAGCCCTAAAATCTCCCGAAACTCTTCTCAATCTCTAGCAAACCTCCACTGATTCACTTCCAACCCAGCAAAAGCATCATCCACTCTCAATCACAAGTAAAACCTCAGCTACAATGAAGAGAAATCAACGAAATCTCACGGGGAAAGGAACGAAATCGCCAACGGTGGGAGGAAAGGGGAAAGAAGAGAAATGGGGTTTTCTCACTTTCACTTGCTCTTATATATATATATATAGGGTTTAATTTAAACCTATAAATCACAATCCTCAATTTCATTCAATCTCAGTCTCTAAATTCCACTGGCTCATCACAAAAATTCTCAAACTCACAAATCTAAATTTTCAAGCCATTAGCCACTCACTTTTGGAACCGGAATCCAATCTATCAGTCTCTAGGTCATTTTTCCGGTCCAAACACTTAACTCTAAAAATTCTGGAAAAATCCTCATAAATCCACAAAAATATAAAACACTCGATCTCATACTCAATTATCAATTTCTAAATCTCTATAACTCAATTCTCACTCTGACTCAAATATACAACCCAATATTCTTAAATTCTCAATCACATCACAATTCCACAAATTTAACTATTCAATACAATCAATAAATCATATCTCAGAATTCACAATTCAACTCATAATCACAATTAAATGCTGGAACAATCATGAGTGCATGTCGCTATGTATGCATGTGCAATTAACTCATATCACAGATGTAGAGGCAAAATGCTCAATTATGAATGCACTCTACACTAACCCATCCAAATTACCGATATGACCCTCACGTAGGTAACGGGATATTACAATTCTCCCCTCCTAATTAAAATTTCGTCCTCAAAATTTCACACATAGATGATCAGAAAGGCGGGGGAGTCTTACTATTTCATTATAATTACTCGAAATTCGTCTCTTTCAATATCAACAACACATATATCGGATCCTAACAATATTCCCAATTCCTGTGTATGTAACAATTTGGATCCGAGACCTCTTTTACCGAAGTACCAATTCATAGATCAATTCACATCACAGTCACATAGAGGTCACTTATAACAACTTCAGTTTCTCTGATTTATACTCTTACTTTCATCTAAGTGCATCTATGCCGAAGTGATACACTTGGAAATATTTCATTTATCGCTTAACAGATTATATCTTTTTCTTTTTTTTTGTGCTAAAAAAAACTGATCACAATATTCCAATAACCTCGATCTACTCAAATTATTTCCTTTTTTCTAGGATTTCACACATCTATTTCGAATTCAATTTTTTTTCACTAATATAATACACTACACTCATAAAACAATTTCTGTACTCACAATTCAATCTAGACTACACATCGATCTCATGTCCCTATATATTCCAAACATATCAGTTTCACATTTATCTCCAACAGTCAAGGCTGTTGGTCACTCTCATATATAATCATTTGAATTTTCATTCTAAACCATCAATTTCTCTTTCGATGTACTTTTACAACAATATCAAACTCTGATCGTTCTTTGCAATTTCTTTAACCGTCTCTTTAGTGGGTAATACCCAAATTTTTTAAATCGAAACTATACATATCGCTATCCTTAGCAATTGAAGTCAGTTACAATTCTTCGATACGGTTCACAATTTCAAACACTCTAATTTGGTCTTTGCCAATCCTTTATACACGCAATTGATTTAGAATTCCAATAATTTATAAAACTTTTGCCCCTTTTTCCGGATCGACTGATAACACTCAACGATAACACACTTAACTTAATAACCTCATCGCCAAATTTTTGCTATTGAAGTTCTGCTCAACCCATTTAATTGCATCGCTATCATAACTTTGCGACCACTCAATCTCTTAATCACTTTTCAACTCATTCTAATTCCCAAAATATCTCGATCACTATTGCTTTGCATTGCTATAACATTTCTATACAATTTATGTCCCCATGCTTTTAAAGCAACACTCAGTACAACAAATTTCAAATAATCAATCACAGTACAGTCCACGAAGTTATACTTGCCCCCAAGTACATAGAATCACTTACTGTGACATTTCACTAAATATCGCAAAGTCTCCGAATGTCTCCTTCACAATTATCAGTCATACCATTTACACATTTTCCTCAAACATTTTGTCAAAGCTAAGCCAGAAAATCTTTAACACTATTTGGACGGATCCAGTATTCAATTAATTCTCAATAACCCCAAATTCTGAATACAATTATTCTAGGGAAATTTCGCATTTTATCAATACCTCCATCATCATTAAGTCTCCCAATATGCCATACCCAAATACTAAATCATTCACTATTCATTCGATGAGATTTTGATTTACTCTTATAAAACTTACATGATTACTAATTTCCTCAACTAGGTCAATTCATCCTCTTCACTTTTCGAACACATTTAATCGATCATCGCTACTCATAGTCACTTTCCAATTTGAATACAATGGAGACACTTTACTCTTCAGTAGTACACTAAATTCCTTACACCCATGCTCAATTTGTATAACTCTCTAAAGATCGATTGTCTCCAATGAAGAGCAAATTTTCTCATAGCTTTCTCAGTTTCATCATAACACATTCTGACACCTGTTCCTTTACCCTAATTTCTCCAAAAATTAACTTTCACTTCATTTCAAAGTGTATCTCTTCAATGATCGCTCTCAAATCAAATTATCGGATCAACTAAACCTTATCATTCACTAACACTGTTCATCAAAACGTTGTCAGTCAGTTATTTCCCATCACTATCTATCAATCACTCTTAATATCTCAAAAAGATCAATTTCGATTACGCATAATTTTTCTCAAGAAGAGCAGTTCATGCCATGACTTACAAGATTATAACATCCCTTATAATGAGACTCTACAGGACACTTAAACAATTTCATTTACTCTCATATCTTGTATGCACCGCTATAATCATCACATCGTATCTAAATAGACACTCACATCAATTGACTCATTAGTAGCCTATACTACTAAGAACATTTTAATCTCATTTTATTCTCGACAACCTTTCTCTTTTTGGTACCAGTTCTCAATCATTAATAGTCTCACTTCTTTCTCAATTGATCGCTACAAGCATTCTCGTGCCTTGCCCTAACTCATCTCGAGCTTGGGGCCACAGGGATAATAATCGGAGCTTATTTAATAGGCCACCTATTTTCCTCCTATAACATATTCACGCATATTATTAACTTATGCCCAATCATTTCACCCATAAGGGTGATCCCAATATCAAATGTACACTTCCAGTGACAATCAAATCTGAGCTCAACAACTTTCCTTTTTGCACCCGACCTCGCACGAGAGGATCGAATACAATCTCTATTCATTTCCAATTGATCACTATAAACACTTTCATTCTATAAGAATCGAACTGGCAATTATCCACTAGCTCATTAATTTCTTCTCATGCCATCTCACAAATAAGACACTTACGCTCAATATTTCCACTTGTCACGGGGCTCCATGATCAGGTGTGTATTCACTTAGGCAAATCAGCTGAACCCTAATCACTCTTTCACCGCTATTACCAAGATTTTACACTTTAATCTTTTCATAATTGTCTCATACTCACGAACTTTTCACACTCAAATCAATATCATCATCAGATACAGTCATTCTTGATTTCTTACTAAGATAATTGATTCTCACCATAAATCATGATTTATAACTCTCGTCACGGTAATCAATCTCAATTGCAACTTCTCTATATCATGGAAGACTTTATTTTTCATCCACAATATACACTTGAACTCTTGTCATTTTCATCATATTTCTATTTTCATTTTCCTCTCTCAATTCACAACTATCACTTTATTTCTAACTCATATTCTAAGATATACCCAATAAAACTCTCATATCGCGTTTCATAATATAACCACCGATACCAGTACACTTATCTTCATTTATCACATTAAATCGTATACCCTTTTTGGATTCCATGATGTACACAACTTCCTTCTATCACATTCTCAGACATTATCATTTTCCTCACTATCTTTAATCGCTTAAACGATTGATACATGCTCATGCATGTGACTCATATGCTAGACTAGGGATCAGTTGTCACTGTCTGCTGTGACATGTCTTAGATGCATGCACTTGACACATTTTCAGAAAGCCCATGTAAGATTGTACTTCCGGCTCGATATCACAATGTAGCACCCACTCCCCCGGACTCGAACTCGATATCGATGGTGATATCCGGAGTTCGTGCCCATGAGGTGGCGTCTTAAAGCAATCACTACAATTCAAAACTCGAAAATATTTCTCTTTTACAAAATCAATCACATAAGTGGAAATCAGTAATAATTTGGGCCCGATTTAAAACGAAAATATTTTCAATGCAACACGATCTCAATCATTAAAAAGGCACTCATAAGTGCTCACCCATCTCATATACAGAGATGCATGTCCCAACTGGGTCCAATGATATCTCTGACACTTTCAGAAATCATACATCACTCACGCACTAAATAATTTGGCACACTGACTAAAATCATTAATCTGAGCAATTGCAACAATACAATACACAAAAGACAGTACTACACTCATGCAGACGCGAACTGATCCCAACATCGACTCGACCCTTGCGATAAATCATACTCCCGTTTGTCCAACGGGGTACTCTTCGATCCCTGAAAAATAATTGCAATGTTAGGTGAGTTTGCGAACTCAATGAGAAACCATCATCGATGGTTCACCCAACTCATGCATATATACTCAATATATCGCATAGTCATAATTCACAATCGAAACATTATCAGACAATTTCACATTTCACTATAATCACAAATTCAATATATCACTGAACACTCATCACATAATACACGAAGTCTCAATTTTCACATGTATTGCCAATTTTACACATATAAGGCATATCGCCTTTCACACTATTCTCAATTTCACTCATACGCATTCTCTATTTCACTACACAGTCTGATGCATATGTATGCAGATTCTCATTTTATGTCGCTGTTGTGACTGAGCATTTTCATTGTCTCGATTCGGGCACTTTTCGCACTGATCACATTATCGGCAATTTTGGCAATTTTTGCACTTTTCGCACTGTTCGCACTGATCACATTCGCACTGATCACATTAAGGCAAAAAGGAAGGGGCAATTTTGGAAGTTTACTTAAAGAGTTAAGTTTTAGGCTTATGAGTAAGGGCAAATGGGTCAATTTTAAGTCATTTAATGACATGGCAAGATTGTGGTCCTTTATAAGGAGAGAATGCACGAAATTGATGAAACAAAAGAAGAAAAGAATAAGAGAAAGAAGAGAGAAGGGAGAGCAAGCCTTCGGATGAGTAAAGGAGAAAGAAAAGAGAGAGAGCTAGGGTTTGATTTTTAAGGGTCTTCAAGCAAGCTTTCCATGTTTCTTCATGAAGGAAAAACGTGGAGGATGACGAGAGCTCCAACATGAGCTAAGAAATCTGAAAATTTGTGAAGGATGAGGTAAGATCCGAAATTTTGATTTGTGAATTTTGGAAGATTTTTGGTTTAGAATAATGGAAAATGATATGAGTTTGTGTATTATGGAGTCAATTTTGGTGATTGCTTAGTATTATGGGTTTAATTTTGGATGAAAATTAATTAGGGTTATGCCCAATTTTATGAATTGAGGTTTTTGAAAATTGGTGATTTAGATAGCTTGATTATATATGGAATTAGTATTTTTTAAGTTCAATTTTAAGGATTATGTTATTTATGAAGTCGAATTGGTGTGACATTGGTGTAGGGAATTCTCAATTGGGAGAATAAAAGAAGAAATGGTCAAATTGAAGCTAAGGACAAGTTTCTAGCATCGATTCGAGGTGGGTACCTGTTTATAATAGATTTATAAGCCACTACTGCTTTCCTTAAACAAAGAGATTTTCTGATTTCAATTGCATCATAAATGTTGCATCATTGTATGAATGATTTAAAAAATCATTATTGATTCAATGCATGAACTGTTGATGAATTGCAAAATACATTTATGTTATGCCTCGAAAATTCCATAGCATTTCGTATATTCGGAAAAGAGCATTCGATTAACTGATTTAAGCATGATTATGTGATTGTGATTGAGCAAGAGAGAACTTGTTTCGTTAGTCTCGTACACGATGACCCTTAGCCTTCTCCCGACTGCCCGTTAGAGGCCTCGAGATCCTGAGAAATCGAACTCGTTATGTTTACGATAAACTTCGATTTATTCGTTGTGTTTAAGGAACTCTCGAGCCTTTATGTGTGCATTTGCATTGTGAAGTGTTATGATTGATGCATTCATGTTTTGGAAATTTTGATTTCGACCACTGCAAGAAAAGAACTTTTGAAAATGTGCATTATGGGTTTCAAACAAAGTTTCTGCAAGAAAAGAAAAGAAAAGCATTTTAAAAAGGTTTTGCTTATTTATTTGTTATAAACTGTTACCCACGAGCTATAAGCTCACCCCCCTTCATTCCCATCCACAGGTGATGAGAAGAAGATCGGATAAAGAAAATTGAAGATTTCTGTTTGCATGTGTTTATATTGTATTATTGTTAAGTTAGGTGGTTGCAGAGAAGTCTAAAATTGTTGTGTATTGTGTACTTTGGTTTAGGTTATGGGTAATGTATAAGGCTTGAAAATGCCACTATGTTTGTATAAAGCTTTGATTTATGAAATGGTGTATAAATTGTAATTGAATTATGAGATTTTGATGAGGCTATGAGTTATGGATTTTGTATGTTCAATTGAGATATAAGCATGATTTGTATATGAAAAAATGTGAATGAACGTGTATTGGACATTGGATAGTGCGATTGTATGTGAATATATTTGGATTGAGGAATGAGAAAAGAGAGAAAAGAAAAGGAAAAAAATTTATACCAGATTTTGGACAGTTTAAGTCTAAGGTTTCCAACGCGACAGTGATTCCTAAAATATTTGTTCAAGGATGTCGGAAATTGATTTTGTTTCGCTTTGATCTTAGATCTGTCGTTGCTTCGCAAATCTATTAATCGATTTGTTGTTTCCGCTTTGTGTTACTCGATTCGCCTTCGGATTCGATTTATCCGATTTGACAATTGATTCGTATATGATTTTGCTTCCGCCTTGTGTTCCTTTCTTTCGATTTTTTCCTTTCGTTTCGTATTCGTTTTCTGTTTCTCCGGTTGGGATCCGGTTTTCGGATCGGGTCCCAACAGTCTGTTAGGTCTTCATGAACATTGTAGATCTTGACATCCTATTTAAAACCATATAAAGAACGTTCGAATCTGATATCTGTAGGGAAAGTTATAGCAATTTTTTCCATTCATCTTCTTTTTCCCATTCGTCTACTTTTTCATTTGGTTTCATCATCTGCTCCATGTTTGACCCTTTAGACGATAGAATCTATCTTTAAGGTCTTCATGAACGTTGTAGATCTTAAAGTCCTCTTTCAAATCATCTAAAGAAAATTTTAATCCTATATATTTAGGGAAATTTATGGCAATTTTTCCCATTTTCTGCTTTTTTCCATTCATCTTCTTTTTCATTTGGTTTCATCTATACCTATTGTTTGCTCCATTTTTGACCCTTTAGATGATAGAATCTGTCTTTGATGTCTTCATAAAAGTTGTATATTTTGAAGTTCTCTTTCGAACCATCTAAGTAACACCCTAATCCAACATCTTTATGGAAAGTTATGACAATTTTCCCTGTTCGTCTACTTTTTCCTATTAATCTATTTTTTCATTTGGTTTCTTCTGTGCCTATCGTCTGCTTCCATTTTTGACCTTTTAGATGATAGAATCAATCTTTTAGGTCTTCATGAAAGTTGTAGATCTTGAATTTTTATTTTGAACTTTAAATAATACCCTAATCTGATATCTTTAGGGAAAGTTATGTCAATTTTCCCAATTTGTCTACTTTTTCAATTAGTCTGTTTTTCATTTGGTTTTGTCTGATCCTATCGTCCGGTCCATTTTGACCCTTCAGATGATAAAATCTGACCTTAAGATCTTCTTGAAAGTTGTAGATATCAAAGTCATCTTTGAAATTGTCTAAGATTATCTTAATCTGACATCTATAGGTAGAGTTATTCTATTTGTCCCGAGACAGGTTCAATATAATTGGCGGCAAAATCATGTTTGATTCTTTCGATCATAACTTTTTTCTCCGACCTCCAAATGAAGTGATTCTTGAACTAATAGTTTCTTAACACATTTTTATGACCCTCCATATATTTTGATAGCATTTGGTATTGATTCAAAAAAAAGATGGATTGAATCAAAGTAAGGGTATCGGTTGGAAGAGTATGAATTGGATATTTTACTAAACATGCTTCAGTATTTTGATGATTTTTGGATCGGTAGAGCTTCGAATAGGATGATTATGGTTTCAAAAATAAACTAGAGACATGGAGCTACAAATGGTATGAAGAAATCGAAATCTACGTCAGTCCCTAAGAATTTCAAATTTTGGATGAAGGTTGGGTATAGTATACTGTTTTAGAATAAGAACAGTCCAAAAATGTTTTAGGGCAATACTTTCAGATTTCTGAACCAAATGGATTGATTTTGATGTCATTGGAAACTTAAGACAAGGGAGAACACTTTTCTAAAAGAAAGAGTTATGTCAGAATATTCAAGGGTGCTTTTGGCAAGACACTTAAGTATAAAAGACATAAGGCATAAATGGAAGGGCAAATGGGACATTTCTCAATCATTAAGGGCATAATTGGAAGAAGTAGCGTTGTCTTGCATTTTAAGAAGAGAGAATAACGAAAATTGAAAAAGAGAGAGAGAGAGTGTGTCATGAAAAAGAGAGAGAAATACAAAGAGAAGAAGAAAATGAGAGAAAGAAGAGAAAACAAGCTAGGGTTTAACTTTTCTTAGTCTTCAAAAGAGATTTTGGAGCTATTCCAGAAAGGAAAAAGGAAGAGGAAGAGAAGAGCTTCCTTTGAGCTAAAGATCCCTTCAGTTGGTGAAGAATAAAGGTAAGATCATTTTCAATTTTTTGGATTTTTGAAGGATTTTAGTTCATGGAGTCTAGAAAATGCTTGGGTTTAAGTATTCAAAAATCAATTTTAGTGAATTTTGTATTATGAAATTTTCAATTGGATTCCTATTGAATGAGACTTGGTTTGTTTTAGGGAACCAAGAGAATCCTACTTAAGAGCAAAGGGAAAGACAACCTTGACTTAGATTTTGCAAGCAAATTAGGTGAGTAATGTATTTACAGTTATTGTGTGATTGGGCAAATTCTTGCCTATGTGTGAATATGTGTTAGATTGTTTGAAATTGACTTATTGAAAATACATGATGATTTTGATTATGTTATACCGTCAAAGAAGCATGATATCTTGATGTAATTAAATTGTGATTTTGATCAATGTTGTGCCTTGAAATATGTCATGGCATTTTGTATATATAGAAAGGAAAGAACATGAAAGATGAAAGAAAAGGTTTGAAAGTATAAAAGCATTTTGGCAAAATGATTATGAGCATGATTATATGCTTCTGTTTGGGTGAGAGTGGAACCATTCTGTTCGTCACGTGCATGTTGACAAGAGCCTTCTCCCGGCTGCTCACTTGTGGCATATGAGCTTCGAAAAATAGACTCATTCTATTCATGGGGTAAACTTCAATTTTCTCATTCTATTTCATGGAACCCTTGAGCCGTATGTTGTGCATTTGCATCTTTAAATTGTCAAGTATGAAGCATATTGAGTGTTATGTGTTATGAGCGGTTAAGTGGATTTGAGCTAAATTTGATTAATGTTTAAATTGATTGAATAAAGTATAAATGCTAGAATTGCTAGATATATATATATACATACGCTTAACTTTGGTCAATTGCCAATGGCTATAAGCTCACCCCACGCTTCCCTCCTCAGGTGTAGAAAGAGAAGATTAGCGATCCTTGCAAGACATCGGAACTCCAAGATAGTTAGAGACTTTTGTAATGAAGTTAGTTCAGGAAATTTTGTAATTTAAAATCATTTCAAGCATAAGCATTTTCAATTGTATCATGTGTATTTTTGTATTTTTGTATCTTGTAATAAGTAAAAGGGGTGGTTTTTGAAATGTAAAGATTTTATGAAAACAAGCATTGTGTTCTGTAATAGGCCCAAGTGGTTATTGAAACTCTGATGTATTCAATAATGTTTGCATCTTTGTGACTGAATTTGTTTTAAATAAATCGGGCCGATTTGACTATCGATTTTTTGCATATGTGTTAATTGTTTAAGAAAGTTTGTTTGAATTCATTTATGAAATATGATTGAATTTTGGCTTGTGATTCTCAAAATTTTAATTATTTGATGTTCAACTATTGTGGGCATGCCACCATTATAGGATGACGTGCTTTGTATGATTCCGAATTGTTGGGCTCCGAAAACAGGATGCAACAAGGTTCCTCGAATACAACCTTAAATCAACCAATAATTATTCTAACTCATCAAATGTATTAGATTGCTCCTCTAAATTAATTTACTACGACTAATACTCTAAGGGATGTGTCATTTGCTTCGTATACAATCCCCCAACTTTAGACCCTTTTAGTATCTTATTCAACTCTTTGCTTGATATTAACTTAGTCTTTTTATTTAGATTTCCTTTCAACGTCACTGCTTGGTTTTCCTATTTAAACATCATAGTTTTGGTTTAAAAGTAATACAACAAAATTTTTAGGGTTGCCAATTATTGTACACCCAATACCATATCATGACCCTCTAAGGCAATAACTAATGCATTTCTTGAGGATGGTAATCATTTCATGTTTCACACAAACCTTTTATAATATTGATAACAATTCAATTGAAGCCCACCTCTTACAGTAATTTGTATAGCAGATATTGTTTCCAAGTTACTTTGACTCCGCCTTGCTATTACTTCATCCAAGAAATTATGTGTGATCTTATTGTCAATTAATATATGTATAGGCTTCCTCTAATGGTAGCCCACCACTCTCATCTGTTTATATTCATCTTCAGCCTTTACTCCAATCATAGTTTAGAAAGATACACTGGATGCCACTGGTTCTTCCTAAGTTTCCCTTACTAGCTCTCCTTCTTCCTTCTCCATATTGTCTTTTCCTTCTATTATATACAAATGTAGTAGCTTCTTCTTACACTTACATATGGGAACATAACACTCATCACAACAAAAATATTGCCACTTTACTCTTCTCTCATTAAAATCCATATCACTAACTATGTTATAATTTTTAGAGCTTTTGATGAAGTTAGCTCTAACTACACTTATTTGGGCTCCTAGGATAGGCAAGATTCATCTTTCAGATGGAGTTCTTGTTGCAATTATAGTATGTTCTCTCCTTTAACTCCCATACCAATGTTATTATGGCTTAATCCTGGAGGTGGTTTACTATTTATGTTAAAAGGTAAGAAAGTGGTATGAATTATTATCACAACTTCCTACTTTCTCGCTAAAGATTATGCTTGTTGAAGGTTGCATGGCTCCAGGAGTTTCACCGTCACTTCCAATTCCAGTCACAATCCTTTTAGGAAACATGTATCAGGTACTCTTTAAAGAGTGGCAGTTTGTTGGAGTATTTATCGAATTAAACACAATACCCTTGCACTGATCTCTCATATTTAAATTCCTTGAAGTCACCTACTAAGTCTTCAAATATCTCTTTATCAAATCTCGATCTGAACGTGCTAAAAAGTTTCTCCACTCTATAGGTTCCGTTCTAATTCAATTTTTTGTTACAACTTGTTACCATTCCTAAACTTGTCTCTCTAAGTGTATAACCACTATTCTCACCTTGAGATTATCAAGTGCATGAACAACTATATAAAAAATCCGCTTATATTTGTATACACATCCCTTAATTCGGTTTTCATCAAATATTAGGAAGATATTTTACTAAGTTTAGTCGAGATTGTGTACCCTTCTTTGTCAAATGAATTTTTTGTAGAAAGTATTGCATTTTCCTTTCCGAGTGAAATGTGGTCCTTACTTCTTCCAAAAGTTTGTATAAATTAATGAAAACATAGATTTCAATTCTCCGAATTCTTTTTCTTGTTTGTTAGTTTTGATATGATTTTTCGGTAATAACTTCCCATTCTACATATGATTTTCTAGTAAAACTTTAATGTTTTCCTTAATTCTTTTCAGCTACACACCTCGGTTCTTTCAGTCACGTCACAAGTTCTTTAAGATTCTTCCTCTTTAATTACATGCAAGATGAGAGTAACATAGGGGGTATGTGAATGGAAGATAATATAGTAGTTATTGAGGAAAAGGGGTTGTATAGCGGAAGCAATAAAACAACTCAATCAATAATATACCAGGACTAATTCATCTTTCCCTACTACCAATTAAATAGGATATCTCAAAACAGCCAACCAAGCACAATATCACAATAACAACAATAATAAGAGTGATTAAAATAACAACACAGAGGTTCCAAGATTTTTAACATGGAAAATACCTAAATGGGAAAAACCACGAGACCTAGTTCAGTCAAAAACTCCACTATATCAACAATGGTTACACACAATCATCACCAACATGAGGATACACATCATAGGATCAATATTGCATCTTCTAAATATGCACTTTAAAGTCTAAGTGGGTTGGAAGGATCTCACCAAATAAAGTGACCAATATGAAAACATAAACTAGTAGATATGTAGAACGCATTGAGAGGAACATGTAGCTAAAATTTCATCTTCATCAGACTCCATTTGACCCTCCGATCAAGGCTTCAAAGGTGTTACACTTCTCTTTTCTCTCTCAAAGATCAAAATCACCAAAACAATAATTCTCTCTCCTCCTCTCTTGATTGTGTCAGCTGCCCACTTTAAGAGAAAAATAAGGATTTTCTTGTTTTGTTGGTCAAAATACTAATGGGAGTCAAAATGGGTTTTTAGGTCATCGGCCACAAAATTGGGGGAAATTATTTTTGGCCCAACAATCTCCCCCTTCACCTCAATTGGGGGGCAAAACCAAACTAGCTTCTTGTCTACAAAACAAGAGCTTATTTCTCAGCACTGCCTTAGTCAACATATCTGCACCATTATCATCAGTATGAACTTTCTCAAAGAATAGCACCTTGGACTCCAATACATCCTGAATCCAATGGTGCCTCACATCAATGTGTTTAGACCATGTATGAAATGTGGAATTCTTACTAAGGTTAATAACACTCTAGCTGTCACAATAAACCACATACTTATCTTACTTCATGTCCAACTCTTGTAAGAACTTCTGCAACCAAAGAGCTTCCTTACAAGACTCGGTAATAGTAGTACTCTGCCCCTGTAGTAGACAAGGCAATACATTTCTACAACTTACTTTGTCATGACATTGCTCCCCTTGTAAAAATCACCAAGTATCTAGATGTGGACCTCCTATAATCAATATCACCTACCATGTCAACATCTGTATATCCATCTAACATGGTCTTCCCATTGCCAAAGCAAAGACACAACATGGAAGTACCTGTAAGATACCTAAGAATCCACTAAACTATATTTCAATGCTTGGAGAGAAACCAACTAACCACCCCAATTATATGAGCTATATCTGGCCGGTGTAAATCATAACATACATCAAGCTACCAACTACTGAAGCATAAGGAATTTTCTTTATGTCTTCTTTGTCATTCTCACTTTTAGGGCATTGTTTTATACTCAAATTGAAATAATCCGCAAGTGGAGTAGAGAATTTCTTAGCTTTGCTTATGTTAAACTTGTTGAGGACCTTCTCAATATACTTCTCTTGAGATAACCAAAGCTTCCCATGTTGTCTATCACGAGAAATCTTCATCCCAAAAATCTTTCGAGGTAGACCCAAATCCTTCATTGCAAAGGATTTGCTCAACTCCTTTTTCAACCTATGAATCTTCATAGTATCATGGCCAACAATCAACATATCATCAACATAAAGCAAGAGAATGATGAAATCATCATCAGAAAAATTCTTCACAAATACACAATGATTGGTTGTAGTCCTTTAATACCCCTAGTCTGCCTTAAAGGAATCAAACTTCTTGTACCACTGCCTCGGAGTTTGTTTCAATATATACAAACTCTCATTGAGACAACATATAAGGTTCTTTTGCCCTTTCTCTTTGAATCCCTCTAACTACTCTATATAAATTTCTTCTTCCAAATCACCATGTAAGAAGGTTATCTTTCCATCAAGTTGCTCAATCTCCAAGTTCAAGTTAGCTGTTATACCAAGAACAATTCAAATAGAAGACATCTTTACCACAGGGGGAGAATATCTCTTCAAAGTCTACACCTTTTATTGATTGAAACCCTTCACAACCAATATGACCTTGTATCTTAAATGTGAGTTGTTTTCATACATCTTCAGTCTAACACCCACTTGTTCTTGAGTGTCCTCTTGCTATTTGGCAACTTCACTAGATCATAAGGTTGGTTTTTATGCAAGTATTTGATCTCATCTTGCATGGTTGCTAACCACTCATCCTTCTTCTCATGATCAAGAGCCTTATCATAAGACTCTGGTTCTCCACCATCTGTCAACATAACAATCTCATTTGGATTATACCTAGAAGAAGCTCTCCTATCTCTGGTAGACCTCCCTGACTTAATAAAAGGTGATAGAGTTGATGGTGACTCTGGCTCAGGAGTAAGAATATCATCATCCACATCATCCTGCTTTGTCTAGGCTCCCTCATCATAAGCATCAACTGGTCATAGAGGGACTGGATTTAAGTTAGCAGGGATTTCAACTGAACGTTTTGGTTTTTCACTTTTCCCCAAATCTTTGATGGTTTGATCTATAAAGAAGATAACATCTCTACTTCTGACCAACTTCGTGTCTATAGGATCTCATAATTTGTACCCAAATTCTTCATGTTTCTATCCCAAGAAAATGCACTGCTTGGATTTTCCATCAATTTTGATCTCTCATTTTTAGGAATATGAACGAATGCCCTGCAACCAAAGACTCTCAAATGTTTAAAAGAAACATCTTTCCCTATCACCATCTAATGGAACTAAAGGACATAGGTTGATCACATCAATAACTGTTTGTATAGCTTCACCCCAAAAAGATTTAGGCAGCTTGCATTAGATAGCATACATATAACCCTTTTGGTAATTGATCTGTTCATTCTTTCTGCCACACCATTCTGCTAAGAAGTCTTTGGAACACTCTTCTCAAGTCTAATACCATGAGACTTACAATATTCCTCAAATGGTCTCTTGTATTCACCACCATTATCTACTCGAACACACTTCAACTATTTGCTAGTCTCTCTTTCAACTTTGAGGTGAAAATCTTTGAACATCTCCAAAACCTGGTCTTTAGATTTCAACACAAAACACCAAATTTTTAGCAAAGTCATTAATAAATGTAACAAAGTACAAAGCACCACCAAAAGATCTATCTTTCATATAACATACATCAGTATGCACCAACTCTATGTGACTGGACTTTCTAGATGGAGAAAATTTTGAAATGCAACCCTAAGTTGTTTTCTATAAATGCAATCAACACAAGGTTTTAAAACATTACCTTTGAATTCAAAGAGAAATTTCTTTTGAGCAAGTACTTGCAGTCTCTTAGCACTCATATGTCCAAGCCTTCTACGTTAGAGATTAATGGAGGAATCTTGGGCTACATTCGCATCTCCATTCTTCAGCTTTACATGCATCAAATACAAAGTATTATACTTCTTTCCTCTAGCAACAATGAAACTCCCCTGTGTGATTTTCCATTTACCATAGTACAATCAGTGTCTGTATCCAAGAATACATCTCCCATACCAATAATATTGCATAAGGAATCATTTCACATCCTTACATGACCAAAGATTCAGGCGGTGTAAGATGAGAAAAACTGTCTATAAGGAGTTATATGATATGATGTACCTGAGTCAATGATCTAATCATAATCATAACTCGCAACACTAACTAAACCATCATCACAATACACAAATAAGTCATCCCCGGTAGTCACTACTACTGTAGTATCCTCTTCATCAATCTGTTCCTCTTTCTTGCCTTTACCTTTTTTCCCTGGCTATTCTCTCTTGAGCAATCTACACTAATTCTTGTAATTCCCAAACTTTTGACAATGAAAGCACTGAATATTTTTCATTAACTTGGATCTTCCTCTAGACTTATCATTTTGTTGTGGGGCTCTCTGCTCTTGCTTCTTCCTTTTTGGCCTTTCTTTTATGTCATTAGAGCCTGTGACTCAGACCCAACGTTTTGTTCTTTTCTCCTAACTTCTTCATTTATCAACGCATCAAAAACTTGTTCCAATGTTAAAAACATGATTTGACATAGAATTATTGATAGACACCACCAATGTTTCCAACTATCAGGAAGCGAGCTAAACAACAAGAAAGCCTGCACCTCATCATCCAAATTTAGCTTCAACTTGACTGCTGATTTAATAGGCCCTGGAAGGTGCTTAAGTGCTCACTCATGTCAACACCATCTTTGTAGCTCAACCGAGTAATATGTTTCAGCAAAGCAACTTTACTCTTGCTAGTCTTCCTTTCATGTATATTTTCTATTTTTTTTCAAAGTACATCAGCCAGTGTCTCTTTGGAAAAATGGTGAAAAACATTATGGTCTATCCAATGTCTAGTTGTGCCAACACTCTTTCTATACATGTCATTCCATTGTTTATTAGTCATATCACTTGATCTAGCATTATCTCCTAGAACAGGATCAAACAAATTTTTACAGTATAGTAAATCTTCCATTATAGGCTTTCAAATAAAATAATTAGATGCAAACAATTCAATCAGCAAACCCAATGTTGACTCTTCCATTTTATCAGTACAAATATTCAACCATAGTCACACAGCAGAAGCAATAAAACAACGCTATCAATAATATTCTATATTCTAGGACTAATTCATCTTTTCCTACTACTAATAAAACGAGATATCTTAAAATAGTCAACCAAGCATAATAACAGCAATAATAAGGTTGATAAAAATAACAACACAGAGGCACCAATAGTTTTAACGTGAAAAACCTAACCGGAAAAAACCACGGGACTCAGTCCAATAAAAAATATCACTATATCAATAATGAGTGTACACAGTCATTACCAATAGGTGGATACACATCATATGATCAACAATACATCTTCCAAATACACACTTTAAAGTCTAAGTAAGTTAGAAGGATCTGATCAATCTAAAAATCTAAATTGGTAGATACGTAGAGTGCATTGAGAGGATCCCGTAGCTAAAATTTCATCTTTATCGGACTCGTTTGAACCCTCTAATCAAGGTTTCAAAGGTGCTATACTCTTTTTTCTCTTTCAAAGCTCAAAACTACCAAAACAATAATTCTCACCTCATCTCTTGATTGTGTCGGCTGCCCATTTCAACAAAAAAACAAGAGTTTTCCTATTTTTGTTGGTCAAATTAGTAATGAGAGTCAAAATGAATTTTTGGGTCACAGGCCACACAATGGGGAGATTTATTTTTGGCCCAATAGTAGTAACAAAAAGTGCGAGAGGACATGTCCTCTCCTCTCATAGTGTGCCATGTGTAACATTGTAAATATAGTATTAATAAGACGCAAATAATTGAGGTTTGCTTTTACTAGTTGATTGTGTTCAAGTCGGATTTATGCCAGATTTGGACTCAAAAAACTCAAATTCAATTCAGTAAACAAGTTTCAGATGTTTGTTTAGGCATATGGATAAGTCAAATTTTTTTTTTTACCCAAGAGATATTCTAGACGAATTCCAACTATAGGAAGGCACCTTAAGCCATCAACACTCAGACTAATCCTCACTCGAGTCGGATAAGTCCCTTGTGGGAGTCAAATCTTACCAGTTTGAGTTCAGACCCGATTTTTCTTGTCCCAGTTGGAATTGAATCAGATTTAACCTTTACTTTTTTTGGTAATCGAACTTGGGATCCAACTGACCAAGATCATTGCCATGCCCTTTTTCTGTCAAGCCCTTTGCTTTTTATCCGAACTATTAGTATCCATTTTGTTTCCTCAAATCCAGGCATGAGGGTAGCAGTACCAAACACTAGTTGAGCAACGATTAGAAAGAGAAATGGAGAAATGCCACAATTTGAATGCAGTAATGCATATTCCTCCTTACCATTTACTTGTATATTTAATTCCTTCTCTATGTAGGTTTATGCATGCGTGAACAAAGAAACCAAAAAAACTTGAAAATTGGACAGAAGGAATCACTCTTATAATATGTCCTTACGCCTTTGTAATCTGCACAAAAGTACCCAGTTCCAAGAAGATGTTTAAGTGACTTAAGGTCGAAGATTATACAATTACAAAGCTTCTACCTTGTCCAGGACAAGATAGTACGTCAAAATTTATGGGGGGAAACAAAAAACAGGGATCAGATCACGCCCACCAACGAGTTCAAGAGTAAACTTTAGAATGCAGGTGAGCATTGAGAAGACAAAGGCCTTTGTCAAATCAAAATGCAGACCGGAAAGATGTGGTCTTAAAAAGGTTTCAAAGCCTTGCAAATTGGTCAACCAACTCTAGTTTGACCCAATCTTAAAATCCATGATACCAGGATAATACTTGGAGTTGGTTGGTGATTCGTTTTGAGAAACAATTATGAGCTCTTCTATTATTGGTTTGAACCTCCTGGTGGATTCAGTTCCCTTGTTTTTGCCAATTTTGCTTGTATCAGTCTATCCAGGATAGGAGGCTCCAAAGGATTAGGGTCAAGACAACGTTCTGCAGCACCAACAATAACCTGCTCCACCAAAAGCCAGCACCCATCAGTTCTCACAGAAGTTTCAAAGCTAACACCAAAATGACTCTTAAGATTGGGATATTGAGTGTGCTTGAAAAATGGTAGTGTGAGGCCGTTTTGAAATAAGGTTGCATATTAATAAGGAATTACTACTGAAGCAAACAATCTACACTCTGGATGGGCTGATTAAATCCAATGAAGCTATTCTTTGTTACCTCATCAAGCAAAAAGTCGACTGCTGCTTCATCCTCAACAGTCTCTTTAAGAAGACCCCGTAGGAATTGAATATCCAACTGAATTTGTTGAAATCCACTCCGGTTGAAAGTTTGGAGCCGAACCAATTCTTGCAAACTTTTCAGGCAAAGTTTCACTATAGTATTTATAACAGAATCCTGTAAAATTACAAGCAGACTCATTTGAAATCATATCAAATCCAGCTTCTCTTCTTGCTACAAATCCAAATAATCATGATGCACACCTGTGTATATTCAGTTTTAGTAAATATTTCGACTTTTTGCTTGAACAATTTTGCAAGGTGAGTTTCCAAAAGCTGACTCCTCGCCTTCTGGGTATTTGACCGACTTAATTTATCATCTCGTAATGGGTTGCTGCGGGAGGAGGCAGTGCTACCATTGCTTTCAGTGCGACGATGCTTACGAGGAACTCCCTGAGATAAAATCTGCTTTACCTCAGCTCTAACTGCCTCCAGCTGGTTATAATCAAAATCATAGTAAGTATCATCATTTTATATTTAGGATTACCACTCCATACCAAAGCTAAAAGTTCTCACAATGACATTTTGAAGAAAACTCTTAACTGGATAAAATAGCATGCTAGAAAAAATTCTTAAATACTCAAGAGACCAGGGACAGCAACTGAGGAGGAGATTATATATACGAGCACAAACCTCTTGGAAAAACAAATCGACAAACATATGAACTTCTCGTGGCTCCTTGTGCTGTTTTGAAGTCACAAATATTAGAGAAGATCAACATCAAGCAACTAGTTTTTTCCTCAAGTTAATGGAACATGTTGAATATATAGTACTCACCTTGACCCAATTTGGAGTTGTGAACCTTTTTCGCAGGAGAACTGATATTCTCTGAGTTCTCATATTTATGTACTGAATGAAGAATAAATATATGTTAGGCCCAGGGGCTGAGTTTCAGATACAGATACTTGAAAGGTAGAAAGTTGAATCACCATGCCCACATTGGATGAGGAATTGCATCAACAATGTGACATGTCCAGAACCATGGAGGAAAAGGACAGACTGAAGATTCAAAAATGCTTTAAATATTACAAACAGAGTAGGCTCCAGCACAAACACAGTATATGGAGAGATTTAGCTCATACATGGTGAAGAAACTTTTCGCCAGCTGATCGAAAGATTCTACAAATTTCACCAGGCACAAATGCTGGTCCATTTTCATAGCCTCGAACACCTCCACCAGGGAAAGAAGAAGCCATTTCCTGAGTAGCAACATTATTAACGTTGACACAAGCCCATTGGATATGAGGGAGTGGTACAGTAATCATATATGCCTCAAAATTAACAAAAGAAATAGAATAAATTGATTCTCACGTCAGTAATTCCAGGTATGGCAGTTTGCTTCAAAATTAACAAAAGAAACAGAATAAATTGGTTCTCACCTCAGTAATTCTAGGTATGGCAGTTTGCTCAGCAAAGACACAAAGTTGAGACAATATTAGGACAAGACCAGTAACCACTTTGTCAACCTGCTGTCCCTCAGTCAAGCCTTGCTCTTGCTTCCCTAACTTAATTCTTCCTGAAAGTAAGAGGAAGTCATTATCCAGTTCCCGGAAGAAATCTTGAAATCCTTCTTGTATGAAGTCAATAATCAAGTCTCTCAGTTTAACTATTAGCTCCAAGTCATCATCAATAAGCTGGCGGAAATCCTGAAATTAATAGATCATGCAATAGTTAAAGATGCAAGTGTGTGGTATTTATGAGGTGTCAGAAATAGATGTAGTTTCATACAATAAAGAAAATATACAGGGGAAGAGAAAATTAGAAGCTAGAAAAGAAAATAGTACAGATCACCCAAATGACTGAACAGTGAAAAGCAAGAATGCTGCATTCACCGGCATAAAAGATCACATATTTTAATACAGATCAGATCATGTATCAGAACGCAATAGTTTGCACAGCTTAGAAATTCACTAGTAATGATTCATATTTTGCAAACTTTAATACATAATAAAATGATAGTTTCTTTTTATGCAAGCACAAGCAACAACAGTAAGCTTGGCTGGTATTACCAGTAAGACATCCATGCTTCCCTTGAGGACTGCGGTTTTGCCCGCCTCCAGAGCAACCTTCAACAGATGCTCTTCTGCTCCTTCAGTATGTTTGGCATGATTATTGGTGACTGCATCTGCAAGTTCAAACAGAACTTAACTCAGAAAATTATAATATATTGATTGATACTTTTAGAAGCCTTTGGCAATACAAATTTTCCAGTCTTGCAGAGACAGCACCATCTGCATGGAGACAGGAAGTAGTGTACCCGATGCTCGCACCCCTTCCCCATGCAAAGCCATTGGTCATTCAAACCATCAGCTTACACACCATTGGTCATTCAAACCAACAGCTTACACAAATTTATATGAACTAGAGGTAGTTCAACAATCAGCGCTCATGCTAGCGGTCATTAATACAAATGAACAAAACAGCCACTTGACAAAATATTTGTTCTCCCTGATCGATAAACTAAAGAGGTATATGATAAAAACCATAAAAGTGACCTGAAATATTATGCCGAAGGCCAGAAAGCTTGCTCACAACATACTGTTTGACAGCAATCTGGGCAGCCTGAGACCATTAGGATTAATTAGTTTACATTCTTCAACATGGCAACAAATCCCAAGATATTTTAGACAGAAATGCAGGTTGAGATGAAAGGAAATGTGAGGATGACCTCCAAAGAATGATCAGGGAGAAAAGCCTCAAACAAGACTTCATCCATCATCAGCACATCTCTCCATATGGCTCCTATATTTGGCAAGGCATTTCAGGCCAGATGACAAACAAAAGAAAAGGAAAAAAAAAGTAGCATTTTGCCATTTAATCAATTGATAAACAAGTTATATCCAAAGAGCTTAAAGAAACCAAATCCAAAGAAAAGCAAAACAAAGAATTTTAAAATTGAAGAAAATCAAAGGTGGCATAACAGAGACATATAGAGTTGAAAGTGCATTGCTAGGGTTGAAAGTGCAATGCTATATCTACCATTTACCCTTCAGTCCTCTTAAAGAAGAAAAAGAAAAGAAATAAGAAACTCCAAGTGCTGCAGAGAGAAAGGATAGAGAATCTGTACATATTAAAGCACAAAGATGCTTCAAGCACAAGCAGACATGTGAAATATAGAAAACAGACTTGACAATCTACCGTTTTTAAGTTTTAAGTGCATTGCTACAATCTATGATTTACCCTTCAGTCCTCTTCAGAAGAAAAAAATCTTAATAAGAAACTCCAAATGCTATGGAGAGAAAGGATGGAAAATCTGGACATATTAATGCACAAAGATGCTTCAAGCACATGCAGACAAGTGAAATGTATAAAACAGATTCGAGATTGAAAAAGATCTTTTTGAACACAAAGAAGACATTAAATCTAGACAGAATGCAGCCACATAACTAATTAAGAGAAAATGCATTCAAATAACAAGGAATATATGTCAAAAGATTGAATTTGTACTTACGAAGAATAACCAAAAATTTTGCAGCACAAATCCCTTTCTTTATGTCTTCCTCGAAGATCTTAAAGTGCCTAAGATTAAAACAAATCCAAATCATTTACCATGAGTTAGCATCTATTTTCAAATTATTCATCAAAAACTCTACAATAAAATAAGATATCATAAAAGAACAAAATCAGAATAGAAGATGAAGATTTTTTCTTACTTGGTAATTAAGTCTTGAGACAGTTTAATTAGTTGCTTTTCTGAGTCAGGAAATATTGCTCGATAAGCTCGAACAGCCTCCGCAAATTCACGTATGGAAGCCTAAACCCATATTATAGACAACTTGAAAGTTCATTAAGCACAATCAAGAAATAAAAGAAAAAAGAACACTAATGGCTTCTAAATGCAAGCACATAGTCTATAAAAGTATCAAATGTGTGTACACTAAAGTTAATAATTCAGTGAGAACTAAACAAAAAAAGGCCCATGCCAATAAGAAACCTAAGTAAAAAGAAAAACAACAATGGCAATTTTATCAACCTTAATAGTATTATACCACTGGGGACTTTGAATACACTAAGTTTGAGACAATTGATTGGCCACTTACATCATGTGTAGTAGCAAGAGTCGGCTCAGGATTATTTCCAGGAACAGAGTGATCATTAGACTGTCTCACAACAATGGGAATTTCCTCAGTGTTCAGATGTTGATCCTCGAGAGCTTGTTCCAACTTTTCAAATAGTTTGACCTTCAAGCTATCCATCTGACAAATATTAGAACATGCACTTTTCAAATGCAAAAACATGAGGCCACAGGAATCCTAATACTTAATCCCAGAAAACATAACAAGTGAGGGAGAAAATTGAGAAAAAATCACTAGCTTTATAAATAGTTAGCAAAGAGTAAACAGATGTTTGAGAAGTTCAATGCGTTTCACTTTCTTGGCTTTATGGATTCACACAGTGCCCTTTTTGTCTTAGTTTGGTTTTGTAAGAATGGTGTTTGAACCATTTATTGAGTCCCAACCAACACCTAATGTATCGAGGTTAGTAATTTCTTAACATCGGTTTAGAGCCTTATATCATTTAGGTGTCTCAAACTCAATTCTTTACAGAGTTGCAGTTTATTCTATTTGTCCACAATTCATATGAGGGGACATGTTAGAATGGGATATGAACATTTAGTGTACCTCGCCCAACAAAACATCATCTTAAAGAAAGCAGGTTAGATTCTTAGTGACTTCTATTCTAAATTTCTTGTATAATCTTTCAGTGCCTATAAAGAGGGCAACAATATCCTTAAGATATAATATTTAGACAAACTAACAAGCAAGATTAGAAAATATGCGCTATACAAACCGGAAAATCCAGTTGCTTAAGAAGCATTGCAGCCTCAGCTCTTGTTTGTATTGATTCTGAATCTGAGAATAGCTTCCCCTGAAACACAAGATGTGGTACAAGTTATAGGAAGGTCTATTGATTCACATGTATTCTTTTCAAACTTCCATAAACTTCAATTATTATTAAAGTACAAATTGTCAAAGAAATCTTGTACCAGGAATCAAAGATATCTGTTGGTCCTCCGTCTACATGCTCAATTTGACTAGAGAGTTCAACATCAGCTAAAGATTAACATACCTGCAGGTTTTTTATAACTTTGGCTATTGCTTCTTCAGATGCCCGTTTGCAGTCCTGAAATGATGAGTCACCATATACCTAGCAAATAAAGTAAAGAATAAATAGTTTTCACTCATTAAAACCTAAAAAAATAATGAAGCCCCAAAATCTCTCTCTAATACACACACACACTAGTGTTTATGAAATGCTAGATTTAATTATCAGAAGTTCAACCCCAAACCTGAAAAATTGGCATTGCTCCAGTATAGAATCGCACTGCATCAGCATATGCCTCTGACTTGATACACCTCCCGAGTCTAGCCGGGAGATCATATATGAACTGCTCTTTTCCACATAAGAAGAAATCTGTGTGACTCATGCATGGCCAAAAACCAATGCTTAAATCATGAATTATGACTTTATTTATTCCCTTGAAATTTTCAAAGTGCAATTCTGCATGTAAGCATCAATAACTCTGAAAGCAATTAATTAAATAAGTAAACTAACCAAATATCCAAGTTCCTTTACAATAAATGTGTTCCAAGGAAACTAGTAATCAAGATTGGCCACCAAGCAATAGCTTTTTAGCAGTTCTAGATACCAATTAACATGACTAGCTGTGTGTAATATGTACTGAATGGCTATCAACTGTAAAATTTGTTTAATGATGCACTCAGCATTTGTTTATCCTTTGCAAAGGTCTCTTGTCAATGTGCCAGACAAGGAATTCATTCCAATTACTTCAAGAGAAGATTCACTTTAAAATGTGGTTTCTCAAAGTTCTAATAGTACAGGAAACACAGAAATGGAAATTATGTGGCTACAAACATAAAGATGATATTCATAGTAGGAGGGTAAGTATCTAGGCACCTGAACTTTACGAAGAAGGTTGCGTGTGCGATGCAATTTCTCTATGTGTTCCCTTTTCTCAAATAGAGAAGTGTTCACACCATCACTTCTTGATTGTACCGACATTATCTGCAACAATCAGGAAACTGGAGATTCAATCTTTCTTCATTGTCAAATGCATACAGTGATAACAGCCATAATCTAAAACAAATGAGAATTTTGCTAATTACACATACCTTATTAAGGAGCTGTTCCATATTTGCCTCCATTCCTATGATGTTACTATTCATCCTTGACAATGGAAAAACGGTAATAAGAAAAGAAGATGTATTTAGGAAAATTGAAACAAGAGGAACCAGAAGTAAATCTGATTAACCATATAAAACTTATAAACAACATCCACGACAGTTCATCAACAACTTTTGCACAGAACTGATTACCTCTTAATGGTGTCAGTGGCACTGATAAATTTGTTATAATTTTCATATACCAACATTTGCAAATCAGTGTCCAAATTTTTTATCTCAGCCGCCATCTCCACATGCCTCTGCAATAGCCCTTCTAGGTTTGACTTTTGGGCCTGCATTTGGAGCAAGGGCACCATATCATAAAATTGAAGCCATATGGTAAACTTTCAAAACCATCTACAACATAACATCATCAATTTTATCATGCAATTAACTAACAGCAATTAGTTAAGCTGCTTCAGTCACCTTCAAAATTATACAATTTTCAATGTAAACATGATCACAAACTACTTAAACGCAATGATATCATTAAATTGCAGCCATACGTCAATTTTTAAATTCATTTATTACATAACATTACTAATTTCATCTTCCAACTAACAGCAACTAGTTGAGCTGCTTTACTCATCTCGAAAATTCTATAGCTCTAAACATGATTAAAAGCTAAACAAAAACTGCATAAATCCCCAAAAAAATGTTAATGGCGTACCAGAAGATTCATGTACTGATCGGCGTCGAACGAGGTACTGTCGATGGCATCAAGAGAAGCGAACTTGGAGGAATTGCTAGAGGACATAGAAGGATCTGGAGAGTAGAAACTTGAGAGCAGATCTCTCATTCTCTTCGCTTTGTCGTCCAATGGCTCGTTGTCGACAGCCATTTTGCAGTTGACCCTTGGTTAACTGTCCTCTGGTAGATCCAAGATATAGCTTTTATGAGAAATTGTTGGTCCCTTTGTATCCGTACTGATTCTCACGGGAATAGAGAAGCGTTGAGGCTTGTGGAGCTCTCAGTTTAAGCCGTGAAGACCATAATCGGAGGAACGAATCACCAGGGGACCGTAAACGTCAAGGGACCCGTACTGATTCTCACGGGAATAGAGAAGCGTCGAGGCTTGTGGAGCTCTCAGTTTAAGCCGTGAAGTCCATAATCGGAGGAACGAACGAATCACCAGGGGACCGTAAACGTTGTCGTTCGGTCTACGACCCGGTGCCTAACGAGGCCTATCACGAGCCAATATCAGACGAATTCGAGCTACGCTTAAGTTCTTAATCGCAAATCCAGGCTAAGCATGTAAACCCAATACCATCGGGAACTTGCCCAAAGCCATTACATACCCATTGTACATGCGATCTTATTTTATAATCGAAAGCTGCAAAATAAAGATCGACTATACATAATAGAATAATGACTTCTTTGGTATTTTTTTTTTTTTTGCAGAATGGTGAATTTTTAAAAAGATTATTTTTAAGTTGAAAAAGAAATTTATATAATTAAGCTTCATATTTTTATAAAAAATTTATTTTAACTTAATCTTTTAAATTCACTTTTGGGTATTTTACGTATATTTTCTCGAATCTCTTTGACAGTTGGAAATATTTTTATATTTTGTAAATTTTATTTAAATTTTTTGAGAACTTGATAAATTCTATAATTTGTGGATTTTTTATTATATAAAATTTATTGGTTGCGGGTTTGGACTTACATGGTTTAATACTAAATTGGTAGAATAAAGATTTTACTTTCTCATAATTAAGCACTTGCCATTTGGTGGGTTTTCTAAAAGGCAGAGATATAGATTTCATACGGTATCGCCGGAAAAATAATATAAAATTAATATTTTCAATATTAATTATTGGTAACAACTAGTATCGAATTTTTCGTCTGCTGATATTTAAAATATCAACTAAATATTTATCACTATTGTAAATTTTTAAATTTTTAAGAACTAAATTATAAAAATAAAAAATTAAACAATAAAAAACAAACTCACACAATCAAGCACCAGATCACCCATTTCATCTCTCCGTCTCTCTTCTCTATACCCATTTTCAAATTTTCATTGTTGGTCCTCTCCATACAATTCGACTTCTCACCAAGGGAAACCAAACCATTCACCCACAAAAAAGGGTGAAATATAAATAAAGAAAAGAACTTTAAAAGAAAACAACTATATTAATGCAAGCAAGGCATAAGAAATCAGTGTAACACCCACAAGCAATACATGGGTAAACTTACACGTAAAAGAACAAAATGAAAACAAGTCAAAATTACCCAAAGATTTCAACTAAGCCCCAATCCTACGACTGCATTTCATTGAACACCTCGTAATCTCCTTCAAAAGTTTATAATTTTGATTGGTGTGAGTCGTTGGAGAGGTGAATGGGTTTGAGAGAGCAAAAAACTCTGAATGAATCAAGCCTTGCAAGTGCTTCCTCTACCCACTAGTCCATGAGCTCTCCTCCATCTCCATCAGCCAATTTAACAATGGAGAATAAAAGTAGCTTGGTGACTGTTAGACAACAGTCAATAAGTGTCGTGTGCTTATTTTTTACTTGTTAGACTCTTAACCAGAAGAAGAAAAAAACACCTTTTTAGGTCAGAATTAGAGACTATTTTATGGTAATTAAGAAAAAACACATTGTTTTCACAATGTATAAGAATTTAATTTAATTTTTTATTAAAACAACCAGATGATTTAACAAATATACGAAAATAATATTAATAAAAATGAATTATTTTATTTTAAATTTATATTGTTATAACTTTTGGAGATATAATTGACGTAAAATTATAAATTATACAATACAATATATTGAAGGACTATTTTACAATTTTAACTTTTGAGATAAAGCTAATTTATAAGCTAACGACCTCATATGTTATACAATCTCATATGACTAGAGGTGAGCATTCGGGTAATTCGGGCCGAATTTTCCTTTATTCGAGCTACCAATTACCCTAATTTTTTTATGTTACCCGGCTCGAACTCGAAATTTTAATAACCCGAAATTTTTCAGTGAATCAAAATTAAAGTTACCCTACCAACCCAAAATTTTAATTACCCAACGAACTAATTTTAATTACCAAACTAATCCTAAACAACATTTTAATAACCCGAATGTATCCGGCCCGAAAATTTTGAGTTACCCGAAATAATATAAAAATAAAGAGTCCAAATATTACAATTGACTAGTATAATTTGATTGTTAATTCTACAAGAAAAAACAGTCATGAAAAGTAACACAGTAAATTAAACCGAGTGTTTGTTCTTTGACTTCTTCTTTTCATTGATGGAGTCTGGTAAATCATGAAAATCATCAAACTTCAAGTAATCCAGGCTCCAAAGAAATTTGTGACAATTCTACATTAGAAGAATATAAATCAGAGAATAAATCAATCATGCAAAAATATCACAATGTATAACAAATTGAAATATTAAATAATAAAGCTATAAAAAAGAAAATTACCATTTTCCAAACATTCTAACTCCTCCAAATCCTCCTCAATTTTGATCTCATAACAAGTCACTGAAGCTCTAATCCAATCATGTCCACATATAAATGCTTGAATAATTTTAGGAGTCAATGATCTCCTAAATGCATCAAGAACCCTCCCTCCTGTGCTAAAAGCACTCTTCGAAGACACGATTGAGATAGCGATTGCTAGAACATCACGAGTCATGATAGCAAGTGTAGAAAACCTTGCTCCATTAATCCACCATCCAAGTATATCAAAGTTTTCACAATCCGCTTCTGCCCCTTCACCTAAATACTTATCTAATTCTGATCGTGTATCCCAACCTCCCGTTGCACACTTGAATTTCTTAAATTTGGATTCCATAGTCTCAAATGGTTCACTATCCTTATCTAAATTGCTTGAAAATTGCCCTCTCTCAAATGATCGGCTAGTTTCAGGTGACAACATGCATTTATACTCATTAAACATGGCAAACAAAGTATCTCTCACCTTATGACACATACGTGAAACATCCTCCCATTATAAAGTTGTTGAAAAGCAAATTTCACATACTCTAATTTAGATCGATGATCAAGAATAGCAGCAATATAAATGAACATATTGGCCTTCTCAATATTTCCCCAATACTTGTCAAATTTCCTTTTCATATTGCTTGCCATCAAACTCAATTCAAGATCATTGTTGTTTACCATTTGATCTAAATTACTAGCCACTGTACTTATTTCACTAAAATAAGTATTTGAAGTCACAAAATAAGAGCCCGAAACTCTCAAAGTTAACTCATAAAATTGCTTCAAGAACAATGTTAATCTTCTAGCAACCTCCCAATCATTACAAGTAGGAACCCCCATATCACCCTCCATCTCACTCTTAAAACTAGGATCAAGAACTTCAAATCTCTCAAAAGCTTTTTCAAAGTTTTGGGCAACATCAAGCATCAAGTAAGTCGAATTCCATCTAGTTGAAACATCCAAACACAAAGACTTTTTACAATCAATCATCTCCATCATAATTGCCTCGTTAAACCTTTTCAACCTAGCAGGGGATTGTCTAACAAACCTAACAACAGCTCGAATTCGCATAATTGAGCTAGAAATTTCACTTAAACCATCATCAACCACCAAATTAATTATATGAGCAACACACCTAACATAAAAATGTTCACATCGAATAACACTATTTTTTCTAGTGCTAAACCTTTTTTTCAAATATGCAATGGCAGTATCATTCGAGTTAGCATTGTCAATTGTCATCGTTAGCACATTATCAATGCCCCATTCAATCAAACACCTCTCAACTGCCATACCAATGGCCTCACCCTTATGACTATCAATAGGGCAAAAGTTAATGATCCTCTTGTTCAATTTCCAATCATTATCAATAAAATGCACATTAAACACATATAATTGATTCTTTGCAAAGAAGTCCATGTATCCGTTGTCAGACAAACCCTATGGGTGGAGTTCCTTAACAATTGCTTCAAGTTATTCCTCTCATTTATGTAGAGTTGGAAGCTGTCCCTAGACACAGTAAATCGAGATGGAAAAACGAACTTTGGTTGAACTTTAGACATAAAATGTCTAAAGCCTTGGTTCTCTACAAATTTGAAAGGAAGTTCGTATAGTACAACCATATATGTCAAAGCCTCCCTAGCTACATTTTGATCAAACTTCCAAGCTGTCAAAATATTTTGACTACCATCCTCACCCTTAACTACATTAACTCACGTTGATTAGGATCTAAGAAGGGGCTCATTGTGCAATGATTCATGTGATAAATAAGTGGACGAGTACCTATACTTTTTGAATTGGCAGCATACTCTTTACCACAATAATTGCATCTATTTTTTCTAGTTTCATCTTCAGCCACAAATGCAGTAAAATGATGCCATACCTCATATCTTTTTGCCATAGCCTTTCGCTTTGGTGCTAGTGGAACTGGAGGCATTTCTTTTCCAGAGGCCTCTCTAGACTCTTCATTCGGAGACTCGACGTTAAATGGAATCACTGGATTATTTGACCCTCATTGTTCCATCTAAAAACAGGAAAAAACAAACCCAACATTCAAGATCGAAATCCAAACATGTTCTATTTATACACTTCAAGAACTAGGAAGGCATATGAAGACTTAACAACTCATACACAACAACAAATATAGACATGGTTATGATCTCTAATTCATTAAATCATTCAGTCAGACTAACATTATAGGAGAACCAAAAAGTTTCAACCATTAATAAACCAAAAATAGAGCTAGGACTTACAAAGTGTAAAGATATTTCAAGTTCCACCATTTAGAAGAATTAGAAAGTTTCAACCATTAATAAACCAAAAATAGAGCTAGGACTTACAAAGTGTAAAGATATTTCAAGTTCCACCATGTAGAAGAATTAGAAAGGTAAAAAAGTCCAGCCACACATCCTCTTTCATAAAAGTCATTACCTCATAATCGGTATTTCGAACCACTATGAACCTTTAAATACGAATCTCTAGGTCCAATTCAACTTGTAATCCAAAATGTTTAAGTTACACTGACACATGAATCTAGCCCAAAAGATAAAAAGGAATTTTAAAGACAATTGAGAGTACATGGATGAGATATCAAAACAATTATGAGGTCGATCTTCTATAAACCTCACAAAATGGGACGCCTATAAATCCATAAAAATTAGCATTTCATAACACAAGCACACTTCAAAATCTAAGTCAAAAGTTCCAAAGAATGAAACAAATGTTGTCCTACTACGATCATGGTAGTGTTGCATAAGAGAGGAAACTTCGTCCAAACATTTAATGTCTCATTGTGGATAGAGAAGATACTAAGAAAAGCCTCCTTCAACTCAGTGAGTGTCCCCAATACATGATCTATTCATCCACATCAAGAAAATATGTAGCTAGAAAGGGAGATGGGGTCCTACAAACGATGATAGAAACAGAAAAACAAGGGGAAAGATGTTATTGATGCGCAAGCAAGGAGGAGAGACTGAACATTGAAGTTCAAATCCAAGTAATCAACAAGCAATCTAAACCGTCTCTAAGTGCAGTATACTGATTCTCAAATCCAAGAAACTTATCGTGAGCAGTGAGCATGAGCACTCTCAAACGTGTATCGGTGTATGATGTTTTGCTTTTACCGTGAGCAAGTAATCAATGATTCAACAGAGAACTAAGAAGTGAGAAGAACAGAGAACGATGAACCCTAGAAATCGCATAGAATGATGAACAAGAGAGAGAAGAAAAAGAAGTTAGAAGAGAAAAAGACTCCTTCTGTGGCGTGACCGGCGACCGTGAGGCGTGAGCGATCGCGATCGCGGATCTGCGGAGGGCGGTGCGGATTGGGAGTCTGGGATTATGAAGTGAGGATGATGAGCCTTCTCTTCTGGATCGGCGTGAACACTTGAACAATGTTTGTGTTTAGTGGCTGCCTGCGTTTCAAAAATCGGAAAGGTGAAAACCTAATTTGGGTTAGGTTTATTCGGATGGTCGGGTTATCCAATTTTTTCGAGTTACGGCCGGGTAAAAAAATTCGGGTAATACCCAAGCCGACCCGAATTACCCGAACTTTACCAATTTATTACCGGAATTAATTCAGGTCGGACTGGGTAATCGGACCGGCCCGATTAATGCTCAACCCTACATATGACCCAATGCATATGAAACTCAACTTTCCTCTCCTACTAAACCTTAAAATCCTCCTTTAAGGTGATACTCGTAGAATATTATAACTCCAACATTATACTCCATCTCTCGACAATGTTGTTCAGGTTTTTATCGATCCTAAGCTGCCTTTAAGCATCGCCTTACCACCTCTTATTTTCTCCATCGTCTCCTAATTCAATTTTGATCACTCTAATAGTTTAGCACTATCGATATCCCAGTATATTAGATCTTTACACCGCCTGTTATATAATGCCTTAAATGATGCCATACTGATGCTAGAATGATAACTATTATTATATACATATTCCATCAAAGGTAGATATATATCTCAATCACCTTCAAATTTTAGCACACAAACTTTTATTATATCCTTTAATCTTTGAATGGTATGCTCCGACTGTTCATCTGATTGAGGGTGAAATACAATACTCAAATTCAACCTAATTCCTAAAGTTCTCTGTAAACTCATCTAGAATTGGAAAGTAAATTGTAGATCTCGATCTGATACAATAGATATTAGAACCCTATATAACCTCACAATCTCATCAACTTATAACTTGGTGTGCTTGTCCTAAGGAGTTTGTTTGTTGTATAAGAAAGAAATGAGCAAATTTAGTCAAACCATCTACAATCACCTAAATTAAATCATGTCTACGTTTGGTCCTTAGTAATGCTACCACAAAATTTATCGTAATCTTCTCCCTCTTCTATGAAGGAATGAATAAGGTCTTAGTTTCCCTAATGGTGCTTGATGCTCTACCTTGACCTACTAACAGGTCAAACATCTTGGTACAAACTCCACCACATCTCTCTTCATAATCAGCTACTAGTAATAACGTATTAGGTTCTTATATATTTTTGTAGTACTAGGATGCATAACATATAGTGCACCATGAGCTTCCTTAAAACCTCCTCTCATAGTCTATTTGTATATGACACGTAACCCGTCTACCAATCACTAACAATCCATATATTCTCGCTAAAACGTTACTCTCCATTGCACTCTCTCTCTTATCTGTATCAGATGAGAATCTCGAACTTATGCCTTTTGATCCTATCTTCCAAATCCAATTGAACATGTAATTTCACTGATAAACCACTCACATAATTGATCTCCAATCTCATATCTAGTGCCCTCAACTACACCAATGGTGTCATACTATCTGCGCTCAAATTGGCCATCACACCTAAGATTTTCTTACTCAAACTACATTAGGCTTCCTCGGATGGTAATCAATAGTACAATTATAATCCTTTAGTAACTCGATCCATCTTCTCTGCTTCAAGTTTAGCTCCCTTTGAGTTAAGATATACTCAAGCTTTTGTGATCTGTAAGGATTTGAAATATCTCTTCATACAAATATTGTCTTCAAATCCTAAGAACATACTCAATCAGCAATTAGTCTAGATGGGTGGGATAGTTCAACTTATATGATCTTAATTAACGAGAAGCATATATTATTACTTTCTCATATTGCATCAGTATACACCCCAAACATACCTTTGAAGCATCAGTATATACCTCAAGATCTCCACTAGACGGTAGAACTAAAATTGGGCTAGAAATCAATTTCCGCTTAAGTTCCTTAGAACTCTCCTAACACTATTTAAACCATTGAAACTGAACTCCTTTCTTTAGTAGCTTAGTCAACAAGCTATCTACCATCGTAAATCCTTTTGTAATTCTTTGATAATACCAACAAGTCCTAGAAAACTCCTCACCTCTTTTGTATTTCTAGGCGATTCCTACTCTATTATTGCCTTTACCTTAACAAGATCAGGCATTACTCCTTCTCGGGACACCATATGTCTAATCTAGAACTAGCACTTTCTTAACCTTGCATACAACAATCTCTCCTTTAAAATCTATAACATAATCCTTAAATGTTGCTCATGCTCTTCTTTACTCTCGAATATGCCAATATATCATCAATAAATACTATTACAAACTAATCCTAATACTCCTAAAAAGTCTTGTTTATTAATGTCATGAATGTAATCGTTGCAATAGTCAACCTGAAATGAATCACTAGGAATTTATAGTGACCATACTGAGTAAGAAAAGCTATCTTGAGAATACTTTACTTAACTATCCTCAATTGCCAATATCTCCATTTTAAGTCAATCTTGGAAAATATGACAACTCCCCTCAACTGATCCAAAAGATCATCTATCCTCAATAATGGATATTTATTTTTTATTGTCACCCTATTTAACTGTCGATAATCAATGTAAAGCCTCATATGATCATCACTTTTCTTCACAAAAAATATTGAAGCTCCCAAATGTGATGTACTCAGTCTAATAAAGTCCTTTTCCAACAACTTCTCAAACTACATTTTTAGCTCTTGTAACTCAACAATAGTCACTGTGTAAGGTGCAATAGAAATTGGTAAAACTTTAGACATAGTCTCGATGGTAAAATCTATTTATGGTTGAGGTGATAACCTAATAAATCATTTAAAAATACATCCGAAAATTTCCTCACTACAACTACAAGACAAGAATATCCTCTAACCTATGACTCACCTCCCTCATATATGTAATATGAACTACTCGTGCCTCACATTCATCCAATATCAGTGGTCTAACAATCATGACTGAGGTCACATATGTTGGAACTACTTTGCAATCCTATATAAATATCACCTTTGGTATACTTGAAGACTCTAGCATCACCTCCTTTGCATAACAATCCACTCTAGCTTGATGTTATGCCAACCAATCCATCATAATAATCACATCAAACTCCCTCAAATACATCACTATCAAGTCAATTGATAGCTTCACTCTACCAATCCTCATTAGCATCCCCTTCCTCACACTATTCACTACCAAGCAATCTCATACTAGTAACCACACTCTTAGTTCATATCTTAATGTACTAACCTTCCCTAAAACTCTAGAGACGGACTCTAAAAAGATGTAGAAATGTGTATATCTTAGTTCCATTGATACATATGCCTCAATATCAAATAATAAAATTGTAACCAAAATAACATCATTTGTTGTTGATGCCTCCTCCCTTATCATACGGTATCTTGTTGTCTGAATTTGACCATATATTGAAAATGTCCCACTAATACCTATAATCAATGTTTTAAAAATCGGACCGGACATCGAACCGATCGAAGGAAAGGTTTAAGGTTTAGAGGTTCAACCGGTAGTGAACCGCTATTAAACCGAATATAATAAATAAGATGAAAATTTTATAAGAATAAATAAAAATAAAATATTTTATTGAAATGAACTATAAATAAATAAATATGAGTCCAATATAAAACTTAAAAAACATTTAAGAGAAAAATTGTATTTTGAAGGAGGTTGCGTCTCATCATCGTTAAAAGCTCCAAATTCTCCAACGTTATTTAAAGATTCGTAAACTACGCCTTCATCCAAAGTATTTGCATCCACTTCTTCTACCGCATTAAAATAAATTACAAATTAGTAACGTATGAAATTATTCTCAATTGTAAACTTGTAATACAGTATAATTTTAACTTAAATATAATCAAAATAATGAACTGATCATCAGTAGATGTTCTTAATTCATTTGTTATGACGAATGCATTTTCTTCATAAATGGTCCTTTCAAGTTCATTATAATCAAGATCAGGCGATTATTCTTCTTCTTCGATCCAAAAATCAGTATGTTCAATACAATCAATATCAATTGGATCATACGTTCTCTTCTTATTAAGCGCTCTGAACACATGATAGAGCAATTATAAAGTCAATAACAAAAATAAAATTATTGAAATAAAAACAAAAATATAAAATACCTATTCTTCATTCGCAGATTATAAGTAACGTAAACAAGGTCATTAAGTCTTTGATGTTTCAAACGATTACGTTTCTTTGTATGAATACGTTCAAAAACACTCCAATTACGTTCGTAACTTGATGCAGAAGTTGTTTGACTAAGTAACCTAATAGCGGGTTTTCTCAATGTTGGAGCACTGTCACCGAATAATCTCCACTACTCATCTACATTTTAAATTAATAGTTATGATAAAAATATATATTAATGAATTAAAATTTAAAAGTATAAAACTTACAGGCTGCATTTTTTCATCGTCGCCTCTCTCTTTCTTGATGATCTAGCAAAACTCTCTAAACCTTCACGATACAATTTAATTTCATTTATCGCCAGGATTGCTCTTCACTAGAAAAAATACCTTTGCATTCAATCACATCAAACAAACCTCCCATAATATTACTTGTACGTACTTCTCCACTATAAAAGCAATAAGGATTGAGAAAATAAGCTACTAAGTGGATCCTTTGAGTAAGATGCTTATCCCATCGTCGATCAATAATATCTATATAAGGCTTGTATAATCTCTCATTCCCTTTAAAAAGATCTGTAATTGTTTTGCGAGCTCTATACATACCATTATATATATACCCCAAAGATGGCTTCTCATCTGAGTCAACAATCCTCAACAACCTTATAAGCGGAGCCACAATCTTCACAATGATCAAACAAACATCCCAAAATTTATTATCTAGAATAATAGCGCAAACTCCTTTTCCTTTTTTACTATTTGATAATTTATGACTTGAAAAGTGTTTGTTTGTCACCAAATTTTGAAGTTGGTGCTTATGTTGATAAATACTTTTCAAAGTAATAAATGTAGTTGCAGACCTGGTAGCAGCGGGACGCACGATCTCAACCCAATCTTCTTGCTTTCTTAACCAAGACAAAAATGTGACATGATTATACACAAAAATTGTGATCTTAGATGCGCGTGAAGCAAGACTAGAAATATGATCCATACCACTAATATCTTTTAAAATAAGATTTATACAATGAGCAGCACATGGAGACCAATAAATATGCCCATACTTTGAATGTAATAAGTGCCCAGCTGATACATAATTAGCTGCATTATCTGTTACAAAATGCACAACATTCTTTGGTCCAACCCACTCGTCAATTTCAGAGAATAATTCAGATAAAACATTACCACTTTTTACCATGTCAGAAGCATCAACAGATTTGATAAAAGTTGTTCCCATATTATAATAAACCAAGAAAATAATCAAGGTTCTTTGTCTTTGATCATTCCACCCATCTGCCATAATAGTGCATCCCGTTGATTCCCAACAAGATTTATATGTATCCACAATTAACTGACATTCTTTTTAAATCTTGAAGCAAAGGCACACGCAACTCATAATAAGATGGTGCCTTAAATCTGGTCCTATTCT
Organism: Erythroxylum novogranatense; assembly: GCA_029891385.1. Taxonomy (NCBI): domain Eukaryota; kingdom Viridiplantae; phylum Streptophyta; class Magnoliopsida; order Malpighiales; family Erythroxylaceae; genus Erythroxylum; species Erythroxylum novogranatense. The sequence goes on along the minus strand of CM057231.1, from coordinate 16,652,892 downwards.
CATTGTAGCATCAATTGCTTCTTGAAAATATGGTGAATTTAAAGCATTTAAAGGAATACATGAATGATAGAACCATCTAGCCCATGCTCTTTTACATCTCAAAACAACATCCTTATCAACCATCAAACTTTTTAGACTAGGTTGAGAACCAGGAGTAATTCTTGGAGAAAAATATGAATCTATGTCAATAGTAGCTTTTCTTTTTCCTTCATCTAATGCTTCTGGTGTTTCATCATCTCCAAAAGATATATCATGAGCCTCTTTATTTTTCTTTTCTTTTTTACTTGTTGCTGCAAATATTTTCCAATCATATCACGCACATCAAGTGACACTTTTTTGAAAGGAGCAATATTACCCTTAACACCAGCAAGATATTCTTTCATTATAAAAATTTCCCCCTTTAAATATTCTACCGCAAAACATACAGTTATATTGGACATTCCCATCGATGCTTGAGAGGAAGAAAAATAATTCCATCTTTGGATCGGACTTACCACGAGTGAGGATGATTCCATATTTTCCATTATGATTTAACCTAAAAGTAAAAAATTAATTGGGTATACTATTGTCGGGAAAAATATACAACCTAAATAATTCTCATTTATCAATTGTAATAAAGAAGATCAATAGCAACATAATGGATTAAAAAAGAGCAACATATGTTATGGATGTAGTAAGGAGTATGTTATAAAGTTATTGGCAACATTACTTTCTAAATTTGATTGAAGGTACTCTCTTTGTGTTTCTTGAAAACAAATATAAGAACATCAATTTAAAATAGTTTAGAAAATTACCTTTTATTACAATTCTAAAGGGGTATCTTTAATAACATGGAGTTGATTACTTTGAAATATTTGTATTAATTGTTAGGCGTGACATTATAAAGTTATTGACAACATTAGTTTCTAAATTTGATTGAAGCTACTCTCTTTGTGTTACTTGAAAACAAATATATGGCTTTTTGTTTCAGGATTAAATTATGAACTTTCAAAGCCTCTTAATACTCTTTCAGCCTTTGCAATTCTATTAACGTCAAGTCAGCATTGTGAGGGATGTTATAGCAATTCTCCTAGGTAATAATTAGTTTATTCTCGAGAGTAGTGAGATTTTGGGATTTTGCAAGAATAAAATCCTTTAAAACTACTCTTACCAGCTTAAGTTTTCACATAAGTTGGTAAGATTGCCCATCAACTTCTATATTCCAACATTTGTTGATTAACTCTAGGAATCCTTCTCTGTGAGAGATTCAAGTCAATTTTCAAATCAGTATGTAAGGGCAATTTGAAAACAAATTTTCTCCATAATAAGCATAAGACAGAGGAAATAGATAGCCAAAATGAATTACCATTGATCTGTCAAGTTTTTATTTAGATTTGCATCCTACCCTATTGACTGTTTATCCAAGAAAAGTATCTACTAGTCGAGTTGAGGTCCACTAGGTCTACCTTGGTAAGCAGGTGATAATCAATACAGCAAGGTGTGTTTATTAAAGAACTACCAAATTCCTCATGCCTTTCAATTCATCTCCATCTACACACATATATCCTCATTCATTCTTGCCTTAATTCATCTCCATGGGATTGCCTTTAGGCACTACTCTAATAATCTCCCACTGACCTAAAGTCAATCGCTTGGTATCTAATACCATAAGCGAGTACATGAGAATCAAAATTCTTCGTGGCAACGACTTTGTCAACGGATCAAGAATGTCAGGCTCGGGAATTCTCTCTATCGACATCACCGAGCAATGATCTCCTAATCAAATGGTATCGGCCGGCACGTGTTTGGACCGCTGATGAGACCTGGCTCCTTTGCTCAAGAATAGCCCAAAGGTTGTCACAATACAATCAGATGGGTCCATCACGCTAGGAACTACACCAAGTTCGTAAATGAACTTCGATCCAAATCGCCTTTGTCAAGGCCCGATGCGACAATGTACTCGCTTTGGCCGTGAATCGCCAGCCGCTCTTTGTTTGGAACTCTTCCAACCGATCGCTTCGCCATTAAGTGAAAACATAACCGATTGGGACTCGAGTCGCCCTTATCGATTGAAAATCGCATCTCAGATGCTCGCCACTGAGATTTATCTCCATATATCAAGAAAACATCCTTAGTTCTTCGCAAGATTTTAGATATTCTCGACAACCACCCAAATGACCTCACCAGATCCGATTAGTATCCGTCAGAACACTTAGAGCATATGATACATCGGGTCTCAGATATAGCATTACAGACATATAGATCCTACCGCAGACGACACGGATCATATTCATACGCATCCTCTCATCCCGCGGTCCGAGGACATATAGACTTCGAGAGTGTTATCCCATAAACAATGGAAAGAAACCCTCTCGATTGCTCCATGCTAAACCTCTTTAGCACCTTGTCTATGTAGTTGATCAGTGAAAGACAAGCAACCTCTTCGATCTATCTCTATAGATCTTTATCCCAAGGATATAAGTTGCTTCTCCAAGGTCTTTCATGGCAAATTGTTCGACAACCAAATTTTTACTGATTGCAAAGATTGAGACATCGCTTCCTAGCAACAATATGTCATCTACATATAACACAAGGAATACGATCGTAGCTCCATTCACCTTCTTGTACACACAAGGTTCATCCGAATTTTGTGAGAAACCAAACTCTTTCGATCGCCTCATCAAAACGGATATTCCAACTCCTCGATGCTTGCTTCAATCCATAAATGGATTTCAAGCTTGCATACCTTTTCGCCATCAACGGAAATGAAGCCCTCAGTTGTGTCACGTGACATATCCTCGCCTGATTTCCATTCGTGAAAGTTGCTTCACATCCATTTGCCATATCTCATAATCATAACGAGCAAGAATGGCTAGGAATATCCTAATGGATTTAAGCATTGCATCGGATCAAGGTCTCGCCATAGTCAACTCCTAGTCTTCGACGAAGCCTTTCGCCACAAGCCTTGCTTTATGGGTAATCACATTACCATCCATGCCGCTTTCTTCTTGAAAACTCATTTGCACCCTATAGGTTTTATCCTTCAGTGCATCAACCAAAGTCCATACTTGGTTTTCATACATGGAATTCATTTCGATTTCATGGCACGAAGCCATTTTTCGACTCAACTCTTCGTAACCTCTTCATAGTAGTAGCTCATCATCCCCATGAGCAATACGTCATTCTGTTCAATCACGAAATCCATATCTCTCGAATGAACGTATCCTACTTGACCTACAATTTCGTGTGTAGTAGAAGGTTGAATCGTTATCTCATCTCAGATGAGTTACGCTTGTGTTCAGCAGCTTGATCCAAGGCTCGTCTCGAGCATCTTGAACTTCTTCAAGTTCAACTTTGCTCCTAATCGTCCTCTTTAAAAGAAACTCTTTCTCTAAAAGACAAAGATGCATCAAACAAACACCTTTTGTTCCTCAAAGAAAGTAGAATTGATATCCTCTTGTTTCTTTAGGATATCCTACGAACAAACATTTATCGACTTTCGCTTCAAGCTTATCTCGACCGTGTCCGCTTCACATAAGCAGACAACCACATACTTTCAAATAAGAAAGATAAGATTTCTTGTTAGTCCACATCTCATATGGAGTAACATCAACTGCCTGATGGAACTCGCTAACAAGTAAACAAATGTCTCAAGTGCATATCCCCAAAAGGATTTTGGTAATCAGGCAAGCCCATCATGATCGTACCATGTTCAACAAGGTTCGATTTCTCCTTTCGCCACACCATTATGTCGGTGTGTAAGGAGGAGTCCATCGAGATAAAATCCCATTATCTCTCGAGATAATCCAAAAACTCTTGGTCTAAGTATTCACCACCACGATCGGATCGTAATGTTTTGATACTTTTACCAAGTTGTTTTTCTACTTCATTTCTGAATTGTTTGAACTTTTCAAACGCCTTGATTTGTACCTCATCGATACAGTACCCATATCGAGAATAATCATCGATAAAGGTAATGAAGTAACGCAACCACTTCGCATGGATGGACATCGGACCACATACATCCGAATGTATTAGGTCTAATAATCCAGCCGCCGCTCACCCTTTCCCTTAAAGGTAACTTAGTCATCTTGCCTAATAAACAAGATTCATATGTGTCATATGATTCATAATCGAATGACCCTAAACTTCCACTCAGGAGCTTAGCGATCGCCTCTCATTTATATGGCCATGGCGACAATGCCATAAGTAAGTTGATTTTAAATTATCTCTTTATGTCTTTTAGCGCCATTGACATTCATAACTGGATGTGACATATCTAATATGTAAATTCCATTGCATAATGTACCAAGACTATAAAGCATTCCATTTGAACTAATAGAACAACTATTGTTACCAAAAGACAAATGGAAACCACTCTATTTAAACAAGAAATGACAAGATGTTCTTTGTTAACACGGGTACAAAATAACAATCATCCAAGTTAAGTACAAGCCCACTGGGAGTGTCAAACATAAGTCCCTACGGCTAATGCAAGAACTCTTGCTCCATTGCCAACACGCAGTCCATTTCTCCCTTTACGAGTCGCCATCGTCCTCGAGGCCTCGTGATATCATCAGATATGTGTGAGCCACAACCGTATCTAATACCCATATGTTATGATCGAAAAAGATTAACTCTAATGACAAACATACCAAGAAGTCGAGGCAAACATGCCTTCTTCCGCTTCAGCTTCTTCCAGATAAACTTTGCAGCTACGCCCAATGACCAATTTCACCGCAATGGAAGCAGTACCTTTTGTGCGCTCTTTGGTCTTCTTTCGCTTTCACATCGCACTTCCTTTCTTTCGAGCCTTTTTCTTCTTCCGCTTCTTTTCTTGGAACCAGAGGAAGAAGAATCCACCAATAAGAACGCCTGTTATCTTGCTCGGCAATTTGAAAACAAATTTTCTCCATAATAAGCATAAGATGAGAAATAGATAGCCAAAATGAATTACCATTGATCTAAGCTCAACATTTTGCTCAAAATGACCATTGAAACACTTTCAATAAATACTGAGAAAATTACAGAGGTTATAACATGTTCCCAACATGCTCCATGAATTTTTCCAGGATTTATTTCCCACAAAACTCATTGATCCAAGAAAAGTATCTACTAATGAGTTGAGGTCCACTAGGTCTACCTTGGTAAGCGGTGATAATCAATACTGCAAGGTGTGTTTATTAAAGAACTACCAAATTCCTCATGCCTTTCAATTCATCTCCATCTACACACATATATCCTCATTCATTCTTGCCTTAATTCATCTCCATCTACACAACACACATATCCTCATTCATACAAGAAGTTGTTAGCTAAAAATTAATGGTTGAATCCGTCCTTGTCATACAAACTAACAAGTATAACCACTGCTGCTAAACAAAATAACTCACCCCCAGAAGACAATTCCAGTAGTAGAAACAGATACCATAAGTCATACTCATAACAGAAACAAATTGTCAAATACCATAACAGAAACAAACCAAGAATATAAAGTTAAAAGATCACAACCTCTCACCTACGAAAAGCTCTCAGCTACCTTGAGTCAACAAAAAAAATCTCAGAAGCCAACAATAAGGTGTCTTTGAATTAACGAAGATGAAGGCTACAGAAGTATACAACAATCCCAAATACATTATATATAACCGAACTATAAAAAACAGAGATTGAAGTGAATTAGAGTTCTACTTATTTCAGAAAACTAATTAATCAATGCTACTGATCCTTATCTCCTTACTTGTTAATAACTTAACATATTGAAACAATAACATATAACAATCACTCCCTTATTCTTATCCTTATCTTATAACAGAGAGCTCCACAACTCCGAAATCTCTGAAGTGGCCTATTAGGCAAACAATTCCTCTTGTCGTCGAAGTCCGGCAGGCTTAAATTCGTTGAACCTTAGATCTAAGAACTTGAGCCGAGGCAACTGCAGTACAACTCTCGGGAAGTTCCCATCAAACCTGTTGTTGCTTAGATCCACCTCGAAAAGTAGCTTCAAGTTCTTAAACCTGTGAATACATTGAACCGTGACCTCGCTAATCGGACTACAAAATTGAAATTACCCTAATCCGACCCAATAATACTCACCCGATGCTGTGTAAACTTACTCACTCCCTAATCCTCGAGCCCACCTCAACAAATTGGAATCTCTCTCTTTCTCTGCCTTCTTTAAGCCAATCGAAGTAAGATCTAAGCTTTGCTATGTCAGATCGAGGTGGCCGGAGGTTGCATATGGCCGGAGGTTGCGTCAAATCGAGGTCGCTGTGTCAGATGGAGGAGGTGCTAGAGTTGGCGCGTGCTAAGGACACCAAGGAGCGATGATCGAGCGGAGAAGTCAGATCAACTTCTAGAAGCTTCCAGAAGAGCTTGAGTATTTCAAACGACTTCGCTCGTGGACTACTGCTTGGATCTTTTCAAAGACAAGACCAGATCTGAAAGCAACCGAGCTCCTCCGGCAAGTACCTGGCATCTGAGAAGAGAGAGAGGTGCGATGGCCGATGGAGGCACTCTGAGAAGAGAGAAGGAGAAGACGATGGGATATGTTTAGGTTTTGAAGGGTTAAACATTTTAACTTTTCATCCGGTTATAAAATAATCGGTTCTTGAAAAAACCGGCCGGTTCTCTGATAAACCGATCGGTTTTTATATTCTAGGGTTAATAATTATAACCGAACCGGACACATGGCCGATTCAGACGATTTTTGGTCCGACCGATCGATCCGGTCCGTTTTCACATCATTGCCTATAATTGTTGCTAGTCGACGTCCTGTTTCTCTACCACCACCTCTAATACCAACTCAACCTGAACCTTTACTTGAATCAAAAACACCAATCTGACCAAGTATTATCTCCTTTGCCTTCACTCTGGACCTCCTTTCTATTATTAGATAACTCCTTTGTAGATGCCCCCTCTCTTTATAAATGCCCCCTCTCAACAAACATAGCATGTTTAACTGATCTCAATGAATCCTCAATACGGTCATCTGTGCATTCTCCTACACCTCCTTTACCAAAATGTCCTCTGAACTTCTTACTAACCTTTCTGTCTGATCTAATCGATGGTACACTGATAATGAGTTCCTACCGGCTCCCCCAATCTCCACCAAACTGTAGAAGTAGAAACCACCATTCGGGTTTGATGTAACATTGGCTCTTCTATGTACCCAGCACCCCCAATATTTGACGAAAGGAATCCCTTTGAGCATATTCTTTTGTTAGGTAATAATAGGTTTCAAAAGGAGTTGTTGGAGGACCTTAAAAGGACAGCTGGCGTCACTTCACACGCCAGCGATTACACCGACGCCACCATTTCCATTTTCTTTTTCAAATTTAATATGAAACCCCGTACACCCATTTCCTCCATAAAAGCACCCGTCCTGGTGCCTTGTAATCCTTCTTCCGTTTCAATCTCCTCTCTCTGCTTTAGCTAAGTCTTCCCTTCCTTTCTTTCACTCTGTGCTTCTCAATTATCTATTTTCTTTTTATTTCTGTTCTCTCTCGCTTTGATAGGATACCTGCGTTGCTTCGTCTTGAATCCAGATCTAGGGTTTTTGGCTCAAGTTTTTTGGTTTAGATCTTGAACCTCTATTGTCATCTTCGATTTGGGGGCTTACGACTGGGGTTTTCTTGTGAGTGAAAAAGGCTCCAATGTTTTTAGAATTTCTATGACTTATTCCATCTTCATGCGTCGGATCCGAATACTCCACTCCTTCTCTGTTGTGTTTCTCTACTGGTTCTATTTCTTTTCATGAACCAAATAATCTATCTGTCCACTGAAATCTGTAATTTTGATCCCTAAACCCGCCACTATAACTCTACTCAGGCCCGATACCTACATTTTTTATTTTCTTAAAATATTTTGGATTTAACCGATCCTCTTGGTAGCTGAGAACAAGGCTCAAAAGCATGTCTGCAGTGCAGAAACAGACAGCTAGCTCCAGCTCCGATTCGGACCCTCGATACGCCAACGTTGATGAGAGGAAGAGGAAGAGGATGATCTCAAATCGCGAATCGGCGAGGCGGTCCAGAGCTAGGAAACAGAAACTGATGGAGGACTTTATGAAAGAAGCCGATCAATTGAAGAGCGAGAACAATCACTTGGAGGAAATCATTAATACACGCTCTCAGTATTACGTCCAGGTGGAGTCTGACAACAATGTCTTGAGAGCTCAAGCTATGGAATTAACCGAGAGACTTGCGTCTTTGAACTCGGTGCTCCATCTATGCCAGGAGGTCAACGGCTACAGTTTGGACATTCCCGAGATTCCAGACCCTTTACTCAAACCGTGGCAGCTTCCTTTTCCGGGTCAGCCCATCATGGCTTCAGCTGATTTGTTGCTGTAAGCAAATGACATCATTCCATCTGTTTCAGTTCGTCTAGTGGATTAAGTTATCGTCTAGAGTCTTTCTGTCGTCAGTCGTCAATCGTCCGTTGTTATGGGTCTGTTTGGGGCAAGGTCGCGGTGTGGATTCGTGTATGGACTGACATCTATGCGTTACTATGTAACACGATGTCAGCATGTTATATTGTGCTGTGTTCTCGTTGTTGTTCAAATTCTAAGCAATTATATTGTGCGTGCATCTTCGTGAATTATATCTATGAGGTGAATTGAGCCTTTTAGCTGGAATGAGCATTCATGTTGGATCGGGACTTTTGTGATCATACACGAACGTGTCCCACAATTAGACATTCCTAGATAAGGCTATAAATCGGGGATTCTAATCAGTTCGATCCTATTAATTTAATGAGATGGATTGTGGATTATCTCATCGTTCTAGGTATTTTACGTATTTCGGTCTAGCCGGAGAATATGATGGGAAGATTAGATATTTCTGGCGACGGCGATTTTAACCGGAATACAATGCCAGTATTTAGATTAAAGCAACGCCCAGTTTCAATTTGGACTGACTGCAGCGTCATATCTTTGACTGGTTTGTGTCTATCTACTTTTGCGCTGTTGCCTTTGCCAGCCAACGCTTGCCTGTCACTTTGGTTCTTATCTCGTTGAATAATTCTGTCAGGAAACCTGTGGGGTGTACGTATATCTCTGCAGAAAAATGGACATCAAGATATTTAAAATCACAAACATCTTACGGCGTCCTCTGTAATTCCGCCATCTTTTGTCTGAACTATAGTAAATTTCACAAAATACAGGAATTAAGGCGATAAGTGGTGTAGATCAGAAGTTTATTTACAAAGCCTTTGGATGACGTGTCAGGGAGTTAATGACATTAAACCATATGCCTTAGAAAGATTAAGTGGGTATGATTTTATGGAAAACGAAGCGTGGAACAAACAGCAAACAATCATTCTTTGTCTCCCTGGGCCAAGCGCAAGACCTCCCAAGAGTCAAAGGCAGGCATCTATATCCGGTAGATCTGGCGTTAATGCTCCAGGTTGCGTCTCCTCACCAGACCTTCGATTTCCGAAGCATCTAACCACAGTCTTTTATCCTCATGGTCAGCATATTTTGGTTAAGGCGAAAAGCGGGAAGGTTACTGGCGTACCATAATATTCATTGCTAACTTGACAATGTTATTATTACTTGTGCCTTTTTAACCAATATATTCACTATTTCTTCTGTTTTATAATAAGATTAAGATGCATTTTAATTATTTAAAATAAGTGTCATTTTTTTACTTTATATTCATGTATATAACTTTTTTTCCAAAATTAACCTTTCATTTATCTCTTATCTTAATTATATAGATTACTGATTTCAAGCATAATTTCTCTCACAATTTCATTTAAGATGTTAATTATCGGCGAATTTTATGTAAGATTAATAAAAATATATTTATAATTTTATTAACTTTCTTAATAAACGTGTATTTTTTAAAACGACTCTTATTATAAAACGGAGAAAGTATATCATAAACCCTATTCATTCGACGAATAGTCGTAATCTTAAATTACACAAGTTGATAACACGTGCAATCAAAAACTACACCAATTGATTAATACTTAAAACATATGGTATGCTGTATTCCACACCACTCGAAAATGATATTCCAACACCTTCATTGCTATTACTATTGCATAATGAACAAAAAGAAAAGCATTTTAAAAACGGGTTCTAGTTGTCGTAAGTGCGACACTCATCTGTCTCCGGATTATCCTTGCAGTAGTTCTCCAATGGATCAGACCCTTTCTTCCTGTCCCTCTCGTGGCTTGCGGCGGCGCTCAGCTCTTCAACTTCGTCCCACGCCGCCACACACTCCCCGCTTGCCGGGTCTCCGGCGCACGCCTCCTCCGCGTTCTTGATGCTCTGTTCCACCTTGTCCGACAGTCCCTCCGGCGCTGCTCTTACTTGTCGGAGTTGCATGCGACGGTTTCCGAATCTGTGGGTTCTCCCCCAAGGATTGTTTAGTCTGATCATTGGTTTAGCTTTTGGAGCCTCTTTTGCTGGTTTGGTTAAGAATCTAGGTGTATAGATGTTGAGACCCGATACTGTCGCCATTTTCGTTGTGGATTTGGTACGGCAAAGGAGTGACAACCTGGAGCTGTGAGAATGAAGGTGGCATATAGTTGGGCTTCACCTTCACGTCGAGACGTCGAGTTATGGACAACCATTTCTTATCTGGTGATGACGAATCGTATGCTTCCACGTCACACTAGTTGTAGCAATATTTCCAAAAATATCCACGGTTGCGTAAGATTTTTATTCACTAATAATCAAATGAAGCTTTAACACAAATTGAATATAAATGAAATATTCTTTTCAACGAGACTTTCTCAAAATCTGCAAAAGCACGGTCGCGGCGGCGAGCGTTTGAAGAAGGGACAGAATAAAACCGGAGATATCGCACATCGATCGGTGAGCTTCAATCTAGTACGGACCAGTTCATCTCCGAACTTCATACAGTATTTATAGTTTTCTTACTAATGAATTACGGTGTAAACGTCCCTCGTCCATATACTTCTCAAGTTTATGAGATTAGGACATCCAAATTATGACTACTTGGTAGACTAAGGACAAAAGGAGTGCATTAATTAATGGCCAAGCCCCAAGCATATAGAAAGTTGTACAAAATCAAATTGGTTTTTCAACGTATTCAAAATATATTCTTTCGTTATCTTCATGGAAAGCGAAAGCGATCCTCAGATCGGACGGCTTTTTCTATCACGTGTTGGCCCAGGGTCTTAAATGGCCCAATCTGAACCCCCAACAGCGCATCGATGGACCCGCACGCACCTGATAAAGATCCAAAGGTCTAGATTCCTTAGGCGTGCGCTTCTCGGATGTTGATTGGATATTCAATCACAACTCCATAACAGCATCTTACCTTTTAGAAAAGGGAGTTTTAATCAAACGCTCCATCATGTTGCGCCTTTACAAAGTTTGTCATCGACTCTCTCTCCTCCCTCTCTTACCTCTCTGTCCATCACCACCCAAACCCCGTCGTTTCGCATCCGCCCGTACGCCGTCCCGTCGCCGGAAAGCTCCCTCCAGACACGCCGCGAGATTAAAGTCGACCATGACCTCTGCCGCTTCTCGACTCGCCAATCTTGCGCCTCTGAATTCTGTTGTAGCGGAAAATGTTGGCGGTGGCTCCAATGATTCCGTTTCTTCTACCAATGAACTGTTCGACGAAGAAGGTACTCGTTTAAGTCTTTTACTGACTGGTTAATAAATTGTATCTTTAAGTTATTAGATGTTTCTAGATTCTTGTTGTTATTTGACATACTGTAGCATTACGTGCTTGGTTCAGTAAAGAATTTGACTGTTTTTCCTTTCGAACGCTTTGAGATTGATTCTATTGTAGTATTACGAATGTGTAAATTGGCCATATTTTAACAGAGGATGGTGTCTTTTTCTTTTAGCAAAACCTCATAACTAATTAGTCAATCACCAGTTTTCTATTAGGAAATGTTTTGTTTTTAATGATTAAAGTTTGAATCTGAATCTCCGAGTTTCTTGAATTTATTTACAAACTTTATGTTTTTTGCACTCGTTGAGCTCATGAAGAGGAAAAAGGAAGATATGTGATTTTAATAGCTCCATGTAGTTGTATACGAAGATTTAAGTTTAGCCATTGTCTTGTGCCTACTTAAGGCTTTTAGTCGTTTCCCTGGATGTATGGGAGATTTTACTAATAATTGGTAAATTCATAAATGCAGAAGCTTTGGGAGGTAACTATAAACTTCCTCCGCCAGAGATTAGAGATATTGTTGATGCGCCACCTGTTCCTGCATTGTCATTTTCACCACAGAGAGACAAAATTCTTTTTCTCAAGCGGAGAGCTTTACCTCCACTGGAAGAAATAGCTAGACCAGAGGAGAAACTGGCTGGCTTCCGCATAGATGGGAAATATAACACTAGGAGCAGGATGTCATTCTACACTGGTATAGGTATCCATCAATTAATGCCTGACGGTAGGCTAGGGCCAGAGAAAGAGGTGCATGGGTTTCCAGATGGTGCCAAGATTAACTTTGTCACATGGTCTCTTGATGGTAGGCACTTATCTTTCAGTGTTCGGGTCGATGAGGAGGGTAGTGACAGCAGTAAACTTAGAGTATGGGTAGCTGATGTGGAAACAGGGAAGCTAGACTATTGTTTCGGTCACCTGCTGTTTACCTAAATGCCGTTTTTGATAATTTTGTGTGGGTGGATAACTCTTCTTTATTAGTTTGCACCATCCCATCATCACGAGGAGACCCACCAACCAGACCTTTGGTTCCTTCTGGTCCAAAAATTCAGTCTAATGAGCAGAAAAATGTTGTTCAAGTTAGAACCTTTCAGGACTTATTGAAGGATGAGTATGATGAAGATTTATTTGATTATTATTCCACCTCTCAACTTGTTTTGGCTTCTTTGCATGGAACTGTGAAAGAAATTGGGCGACCCGCTGTATATACATCAATTGATCCTTCCCCAGACGAGAAATATATCCTAATCAATTCTCTTCATAGGCCGTATTCTTTCATTGTCCCATGTGGAAGATTCCCCAGAAAGGTTGAAGTATGGAGAACTGATGGACAATTTGTTAGGGAACTTTGTGATTTGCCCCTCGCGGAGGACATTCCCATTGCATTCAATAGTGTGCGCAAAGGTATGCGCTTTATCAATTGGAGAGAAGACAAGCCTTCCACACTATACTGGTACATACTGTTTGATCCAATAGGATTCTTATGATAATAAATTACTTAGATGACATCTAGATGACATCATCATGCGGTGAATGAATTAACTCATGACATTGTCAGTTCCCTGTTTGGGCTTTTAGGGCTGAGACTCAAGATGACGGTGACGCAAAGGTGGAAGTTTCTCCCAGGGATATTATTTATTCACAGCCTGCGGAACCACTAGAAGGTGAACAGCCTGAAATCTTACACAAGCTTGATCTTCGCTATGGGTATGGCACAATCTTCATGTTTGATCTCCTTTCCTCACCAATTTCAAATACTTGTTTAATTTGTAAGAATCTCTTCAAGCCCATCGCTTTGTGATTTTGTGAATTGCTTAATATTACTCAAACAAGTAGCAAGCTGATACTGGCTAGTATTTCATGCCTTAGGCGCTTCTGTCATGCATATCTTTATAATTTGTCCACAATATAGGCACCAGGTTCAAGCAAGTTTAATTGTTACTGTAATTACTGAAATACTATTTTGGTGATTTTATGTGAGAATTTTGGCTTTTGTGGCTTATTTTTGTACAAAATTGAGGAGTTAACCTTTAGCAATCTTCAAATATTTGCAGTGGGATTTCTTGGTATGATGACTCATTAGCTCTAGTCTATGAATCCTGGTACAAGACAAGACGAACAAGGACCTGGGTGATATCTCCTGGATCTAAAGATGCGAGTCCTCGCATTCTATTTGATAGATCATCGGAAGATGTGTACTCCGATCCTGGCTCCCCCATGACGAGGAGGACTTCCACTGGTACTTATGTGATTGCAAAGATAAAGAAGCAAAATGATGACAACACTTACATCTTACTGAATGGTACTGGGGCTACACCAGAAGGGAACATCCCTTTCCTTGATCTATTTGATATGTGAGTATGATCAACAACTTAGTCGTATCTTCCTTGGCCAGTCTTGAGTCCTCATTGGTGCTATATGTTTTAAACCATATTCTTTCAGAAATACAGGCAGCAAAGAACGAATTTGGGAAAGTGACAAGGATAAGTATTATGAGACTGTAGTTGCATTGATGTCTGATCAAAATGAAGGAGATCTACACCTTGACCAATTGAAAATACTGACCTCCAAAGAATCTAAAACTGAGAATACCCAATACTATATCCAGATTTGGCCTGACAAGAAACCATGCCAGATTACAACTTTTCCTCACCCGTACCCTCAGTTGGCATCATTGAAAAAAGAGATGATTAGATACCATAGAAAGGATGGGGTCCAGCTTACTGCAACTTTATATCTACCACCGGGATACGATCCATCAAAAGATGGTTCCCTTCCATGTTTAGTTTGGTCTTACCCAGGAGAATTCAAAACCAAGGATGCTGCTGGACAAGTTCGTGGTTCTCCGAACGAATTTCCTGGCATAGGTGCAACATCAGCTCTTCTTTGGCTGGCCAGAAGGTAGAAGCTTGCTCTTTTTTTAATTTTGTACTCTTTTTTGTGTATGCAATCTTCCCACTAATATGATAGCTTCTAGTTTTTATTATGCTGAAAAACTGCATTGTTGTGAATTGGTTTGTCCAGGTTTGCCATTTTATCAGGACCAACAATACCTATCATTGGTGAGGGTGATGAGGAGGCAAATGACAGGTTACTTCATGGCACTGTTATATAACGCTGATTACTGTGCATCTCATATGCACTAGTCTTCTTGTTTGTTTTCGGTAAAATTGTTCACACTATTTTTATGCCACAGTTCTTCCTGTGGTAAATCAAATTTGCACAAAACATTTGATCGATTCATATCTTGTTCATGTGAAGGAACAACGACTTTGATAACTCGGGAGAATGGACTTGTTTTATATCTATAAAACATTTTTAGAAGTATAAGAAAATAGATTAGGTTGGCTGTGGTCGTACTGTCTGTAGCCCTTTTTCTTCTTCTAGACATATATTCAGTTTCTTCCTTTACAAGTCAGAAGTGTAATGATGACGTATTTGAAAGATGTTATTGGAATTCTAGCTGATACATGACTTTATCAGATATGTAGAGCAACTGGTTGAGAGTGCAGAGGCAGCTGTTGAGGAAGTTATCCGACGAGGAGTAAGCTTCTCCATTCGTCCTTGTATGACTACCTTTTCATGAAAGTATATTAATTCCTAACATTATTTTTAATGCTGCACTCATTAAGGTTGCTCATCCGAGCAAAATTGCTGTTGGAGGACATTCATATGGTGCATTCATGACTGCAAACCTGTTGGCCCATGCTCCTCATCTTTTTTGCTGTGGAATTGCACGCTCTGGTGCTTACAACCGGACCCTTACACCTTTTGGCTTTCAGGTAGAATACAAATTATGGATGTTTTAGCTTTAAAAATGCAGTACTTCAGAAGAAATTTTCTCTTTCAGTTTAGATGTTATAGTAACGTCTAACATTATTTGTGCATAGAATGAGGACAGGACTCTTTGGGAGGCAACTAATACTTACATCGAGATTAGCCCGTTCATGTCTGCAAATAAAATTAAAAAGCCAATATTACTTATTCATGGAGAAGAAGACAACAACCCAGGAACACTGACCTTGCAGGTATTTCCTCCCTTTTCCGTTGAAGGAACCCTTTTCAATTTTACATTGCCAATCAAGAAACATGAAAGTTTCTTCCTATTGGTTTTGCTGTTTGATAATGATTTTTAGGATATAATTTTTCTTATTGTCAGCTTTTGACTGGTTGCTTATTTCGCATTTCAATATGATGCAGTCAGACCGTTTCTTCAATGCATTGAAAGGCCATGGTGCTCTTTGTCGTCTGGTCATTCTTCCCTACGAAAGCCATGGGTATGCTGCACGTGAGAGCATCATGCATGTTCTTTGGGAAACTGATAGGTGGCTGCAAAAGTATTGTGTGCCCAACTCTTCTAAAGTAAATGCAGAACTTAATGAGTGTAAAGATGAAGTCGGCAAAGGTTTGCAAAATTCTGAAAGCAAAGTCGCCGCTACCAGTGGAGGTGGTGGGCCAGAGTTGGCAGAGCATGAGTACGAAGGATTCCACTCTGTGCCTAGGTCATTGCTATGGTAATGTCTCTTCCTCATTTGCCTATCACCTTAACAGCAAGAATTAAATAAATGGAAATCAACATCAGGTCGATTTATTTCTTCGGATCCCCCTGACTTTAAGTTCATGAGAAATATTCGGATAACGTATTCTATGGTGTCTTATCATACGTCTCACCGTTCTTTGCTATGTTAACTGAAATTGAATTCAGTATCTTTCTTCTTCTGCCTTGTATGGCCATGAGTTGAATTACCTGAAAGATTGGAATGATATGACCTAATAGTTTGTGTTGATCTGGTAATATTACGTACATTGCTTATGTATAGTGGTTTCCTCCACGTTTCCCACTAGGGGTAGGCTTTAATACCATAGTGAGTATATGGCACCTGAATGAAATGTTCTGTACTTTAGTCCACCTATTCTTCCTGCTTCCTTGTTTTGTTTATCTCGTATTCCTCGACTTTGTAGATTGTATTGCGGATGTTTGGCAGCGGAGGAGTAAAAGTGGAGTAGCATAAAAGCTTCTGAAGTAGTGGGAATCGGGTATATGGAATATCTAATTAGATTCAGTGCCTTTGATCATTGTTTATTATCTCTTTCCTGCAGTTTTGCACATCATGGCTGCGAAATAAACACGCAATTGCACTCAGGTTTACGATGATTTCCCCGTGTAGGGACAGGTGGATGTATTACATATATTCCATATTTGCTTAAAAAGCTGTTACACAAGGTTCTTGCATTGCATGTACGGTCCCTCGAATCTATAGTTACGACGAAATATTCATGATCAGAAGAAAAGTGATTTAACTAATACAATGCCTCAAAGCGGAAAATTTTAGTCCACCTTGCTATGAAATAGCTTTTATTAGTTCCGGTTATACAATGGAACAGATCTTCCCCATTAGTGAATTTGGTAATACCAATCGCAATGTTCTTTTAATTTTGAAGTTTGAGTACTGAATGTACACACCGATGAACTTGTGGTTCAGTCTATTTTTGGCTTCCACTTTCAAACAACGTACGACCTAAAACGTCTGATCTCGTGCTCTTTGAAGACAATTGACATTATGTAAATTAATAAATCACTTATTAATTTTATCTTATTAAATAAAATATTGCAAATATATATTTGTACATATTTTAATGCCTGTTATATAAATAAAAATATCAACCAATAAACTTAAAATTTTCAACCAAACGTTATATTAGAATTATTACAAGATTTAACAACTTATATTCAGTGCCCACAGGTCACATCATTTATTTAACTATATTCATCAAAAAATTGCAAGGTTGATATCATAAGTTCTTAATTCAAAGTTTATTATTTTTAAAATTGTAAAAATTGCTAAATTATATCTACTGTAATAATTAATAGTGAGAAATCACCATAATAAAAATAAGAGGCCAGTCTTAAATTAATATTTGTTAAAAACGGTCAATAAATAATAGTGATAAAAAAGTGAGGTAAATGGTATATCATATATGTGTCAATGGTTACTTTTTTAGTACGAAAGGAATAACCGCATTTTCAGCAGATGACATCGATCGTCCTAAGATATTATTAAGGATATCATCAAGCTTACCTAATCTCGAATTTTAACTTTCGAGTCGCATTTTCAGATATTTGATCTTCAGCGGCGCATTTGAAAGCTTACCGCTTATCTTTGCGTGTGTGTTTTTTTTAATTGTTATTGACAACCTCCCGTGACTTTTTTGTTTTATTTGTATATAATTTTTGAGTGTCTCCTTTGACCTCTTTGATTTTAGTATTGAACCTTCCCTTTTATTAATGTATTTATTTATTCTCTTAAAAAAAAAAAGGTTCAAATGAATATCACGTATGCTATTGCTATGCCAGGGGCATCAACTTTTCTTCTGAAATGGAGGGCAACCAAGAAAGCTATAATAACTAAAACAAATTCTAATTGTCGTATATTCAGTGAATCAAATATGTGTTCCAGATCTCAGGGTAAAAAAAAAAAAAACTCTTTTGAAATAAAAACTAAGAGCCAAGCAAGGGGGACACATTACACAAAGTAAGAATACTGCAGACAACAATGAAGAAACATTAAACCACATTTATTCTTCCGCAACAACACTGATCTCATCTTTATCTAGTAAGTCATAGAATGCTCTCACTTTCTCTGCTCATTCCAGTGATGCATCTTCCAAAGCCCACCGGCAGCTAGGCCTAGTGTAATTCCTATGATTATTTCCTTCACAACACTTGGTCCTTTCAAAGTGGGATGAGGGATCCTACCAGCCATTTCGATTATCTGGTTAAGGCTATTTAAATCTGAAAGCAGCAACAGTTGTTCTTAGCTTCTACATAGAAAATGTTTCAATTCCCATACCTACGAATATTTTATACATACGAAAATGTTTAACAAAAGAACAAAGACAACCATGGAATTGAATTAGAGGAAATGCATTCACTAAAACTTTACAAAGGAAAACCAGCAGCTGGCTTTTACTGTAATAATGAACTCAAACAATTTAAGCCAACCCAAACTGCTCAAAATTCCACCAATTTGCACATGATTTTATTGAATCTTGTATTGAAAACGTTATGTCATGTTGGAAATCTAATCCAACAATCGCAACATTGTCAAATTTCATGGATACACAGTTGGGGGAGTTAGGATAGGAGTGGAAATAGTAGACAGTTTAACCATCGCCTTGAATAAAGTTACTGCCCTCATATCCGCTTTTTGTTTGTTATTGTGTAGATGTCCCATGGAGTTGACATCATTTTGGATATAATGCTCGAAAACATAATTTATGCCGATTGCCATAAGCCGCTTTTATGTCGTAGAAATGCATCAAACAGTTCATGTGCAGGAAACCAATAAATTAATTAAATGAAAACGCAAGTTCCGCAACATATTCACATGGTGTCTGAAGATTACATTTTCACATTAAGCACTTCGTCGAATTCCAAAGTTCATGCATTTGCATCTTAAATTAGGAACAGAGTCCCTGATCACTCTCATGATTACCCAGTAACATCCAATCAGAAACACAAAGTGTCAATCAACTTATTGATAGGATCATAAACCAAATACATACAAATTATCCAAACAATGGAGACAATCAACAACTAAAGTCAGCAGAAGCAGAGAGAGAGAGAGAAAGAGAGCATGTGTGTGTGGGGTTTACCTGGTGAGAGACTGCGATTCAGAGAATGCGACAAGGTGCTTATCTTCTAATCTTCATCTGTCGCCAGAACGAGAAACAGTAAGCTCTTCATGGACCCCCAATTGGGCTACTAAATATGGGTTTCAAGTCCAAACAACATCCAAGTTACCATCGACACTTGGATCAATCCAAGTAAACGACATTGTCCTTACTCCTTAGGGAAGTGGAATAGTAATTTGTAATTCTTAAGAAAAAGTATACAATCTTCGAAACAGATTTTTTTCAAACTACGTTGCGTGATCTGGATTTGCAATATGCCACTTATCATGGCTGTTTACGTGTGTTATCCACTTTTTCTTCTATTTTTGTCATGTATTCAAAGAGATTTGATGCCAGAGTGTAGGATCTAAGATACAGATTCAAGTTGAAGTTCGTATCCCTCTTTTCAAGAAGCTTACCTACTCCTATACGAATTTAAAAGTGTAATTGATTGGGTTTAGTTGGTCAAGAGTGGACTTAATATAACCTAATGTCTTACATCAGAGGGAAAAAACACAAACAAGCAAACAAAAGATAAAGAACAGTATAGGCCCCAGACAGCTTTTATCTTACGAAGAACGCAGCATCCAAGTCCAGTACATAAGATGTTGTATTTAATAAGACGCAATTTTATTACTATTCTGTGGCATAGTTAAAGTTAAAAAGGGAAAGAAGAGAATTTTAGATTTTGTGGTTTGATCTTTTTCGTACAACTGAAATGCAAAGATTATTCGTTGCAATTCACCTTTTTTTTTTTTACCTTCAAGGTGTTATAAGGGGATTTCAACTATGTGAAGACATTTTTAAGCAATTTACTTTTAGACTAATCCCTGTTCGAATCGAAGAAGTGTCTTTTACGGAAGGTAAAGTTTTGATTTCAAATTTTAAATAATTATATATATAAGGACAATTCAAACCTGCTATCTTACTTAAATCAGAAGAATTTCTTACTAACTCACTTGCGTTCATTACAATTCACTTTTAATGGTCTTAAGCTGCCAAAGTGATGACTACTTACACTATTTACATCCAGTTAGTCCACTTTGCATGAAAGGGGTCGAGTCCAAATGGCCCACACGACCAAAGTATCTTAAGGTAATTATCTTATAACAAATCAAATTAAAATTTGGAAAATAGAGTCAATTTTCAATTTATACATTTTCTCATCTGAGTAGTTTTAATTTGTCTTTAATGTTACTCATATGTATGAAAAAGCGCTAACAGTTAGTTAGTGTGGGTGTTTTGGTAACTAAAAGCTCGCGATCTTGCCCACCACCTGATACGCTGCGGCTACCTGGAGAACCTACTCCCACATTATCCGCTTGTCTTCTCCACCCATTTTTTATTTTCTGTCTCATTTTTCTTCTCCTTAAACTTGCAACTCTGACTACTTCATACTGCAAATGTGTTGTCATTATCTCAAACTCCGTCTTTTTCCCTCTCTAATTTCTTGGGTTATACCATATTCACACACAAACTAAGACAGACAGACAGACAGACATATATAGGTCAAATGCAGAGACAGAAAAGTTTCTCTTTGAAACCCACAAGATTTCTGGTCTTTTGGTTCACAATCTCATCTTCTGTAATCTTCCTTACCGTTTTTACCTTCTGGCTTGTCAAATCCAGCCCTTATAGTTATATTCTCCAAGAAACCAACTTCGAGTACAATAAAACCACCTTCCTTGGTACAGGTTCCCAACCGTTTACTGTACAGAATTTCGCTGAATTCAGCAGAAATCTCTCAGCAACCAGCTTAAACACTTCCGTTATTGCTAACGGCTATGGCGTAGTCCCTGAAAATACATCTGGGTCCGGTGGAATTTCAGTGGTAACAAGCGACAATGAATCTGAGATGCTAAATGCTGAAGAAGATGGAGAGACTGCAGATACTAACTTAACTGAAGTTCAAGAGAGTGTAGCTGTTGTAGAATCTCCATCTGAGAAAATTGAAAGTAAAGCTAGGGAAGAGAAGAAGAGTAGATCCATTGCCATGGTAAAGGATGAAGGTCATAGTAGGGAAGATGTTGTTGGGAAGATTAGAACAAATTCACTAGTAAAGGTAGAAGCTTTGAGCAATCGGATGAATGCAGAGAGGAAAAATAAAGTTTTTTCTGTTGACAATAGTGGGAATTTAGAGAATGGAAGGATTAAACAGAAGAGTGGAAAAGAATGTGATGTAACGAATGGGAGCTGGGTCTATGATGAAGGCTATCCTTTGTATACGAACAGCTCATGCCCTTTCATAGATGAAGGCTTTGACTGTGCAGGGAATGGTAAATTGGATGGAGATTACACGAAGTGGAGATGGCAACCTCAAGATTGCGACATTCCGAGGTATTAATTCACTTCTTCATCAATTAACTGTACTTTACTACTTTTGATTGGTAAGAAATGAGTATTGAATCCTAAGCAATTATGTTTCTGTTGATTTGTCTGGGGTTGGTGGGTTTCAACAGGTTCAATGTGACAAAAATGCTGGAATTGATCAGAGGGAAAAGGCTAGTTTTTGTTGGGGATTCTATAAACAGGAACCAATGGGAATCCATGCTGTGTATGTTAATGGGAGCCATAAAAGATCCAAAGAGAGTTTATGAGACTCATGGCAGGAGAATCACGAAGGAGAAAGGAAATTATAGCTTCAAATTTGTGGTAATCCCACGGACATAAAAAATCAGTTGTTTCTACTCTTGTCTATTGCAAGTCGATCTGACTTTCCCTTTGCATTATCAGGACTACAAATGTACAGTTGAATACTACGTGTCTCATTTTTTGGTACATGAGGGCAAAGCAAGAATAGGGCAGAGGCGTGTACAGACCTTACGAATAGATAGTATCGATCATGGTTCTTCGAGATGGAGAGGAGCTGATATCCTCATTTTCAACACTGCACATTGGTGGTCTCATTTTAAGACAAAAGCAGGGTAAATTCTTTTCCATTGCCAATGACAATCCTTTTTTGTTTACTTTTAGTTTCCTTACACAGAGGTGTGATTTTAAATGCGAGGAGGATGCTTGTCAGTTTTTAATGCTTCAAGTCCTCTAGTTTCAGAAGAACACTGAGTTATATATTAGCATCATTTTCATTCAGGATCAACTACTATCAAGAAGGTAATCTAGTTCATCCCCAACTCGATGTCCATGTGGCCTTCAGAAGAGCAATGGGGACTTGGGCATCGTGGGTTAACAAACATATTAATCCAAGGAAGACCCGAGTTTTCTTTCGAAGCTCAGCTCCGTCTCATTTCAGGTCTGCTGAGCTGATATACCAATCTGTTCGTGCTTCAACTTTACACATTTATTTACTTTTAATGGTGTGTGTGCTATTGTTATACAGCGGCGGGCAGTGGAATTCTGGAGGGCACTGTAAAGAAGCCGTAAAACCCTTGAGCTATACTTCAAGGATTGACTCTCAGAAGAATACAATCACAGAAGAGATCATCAAGCAAATGAAAATTCCTGTAACTTTCTTGGATATAACCAGTCTGTCAGGATATAGGGTCGATGGTCATCCATCTATCTATGGGAAAAAACCAAGCACGCGCTATTCGTCGAGAATTCAAGATTGTAGCCACTGGTGCCTTCCCGGTGTTCCAGATACATGGAATGAATTGTTGTATTTCCATTTACAATCTAAAGTAGGAACCATATAGGAGCAGATGGTGTTCATTTCTTCAATTGTTTCTACCTTTGTGCGAGCAGCGTTGGAAATGTAAATGTACGAGTGCCACATAAATGCAAGAGTTGAAGTTAGATGGTAGCCCCTGCTGATTATCTTTGTGATTGAGAAGCATGCTCTTTCATATTCTTAGTGATTTCCGAGTAACCGTAGTTTCAATATGCTACCTGACGGCTGATGCCAGGTTGAAGGAGATTTCAAATGAAATAACACAAATAGCCGTTGGCAGTGGCCGGGGAAATTGCTGGAAAATAAGTTCCACAACGTTTGATGTCCCCTGTAATCTGATTGGCGGACATTAAACGTTCCTAGAAGATTATGTATCTTGATTCGTTGTATTAGTCTTGTTTGTGTTCATTACTACTTTTGAAGTTTTGTCCATTCGCTTTTTGCTGATCGAACAGTATTACGGTGTCCTATGTCAAATGTCAACAGATCAACAAAATGACATAAAACAATTCGTTAGAATTCACTTCATGCGCGACGTAAGATTCTACACCAGAACCCACACACCCAAGCGATGACAACATCACATCCCAACACGTGATGTTCGTCATCTGTTAAGTTTGAAGTGCCTTCTTCTTGGTGCGCCGCGTCAGTTTCTCTGGTTCATTTGTCTGGGTCAACCCTGATATATTAATTAACGGCACAAATCACACCGATTCAGCTCATTTTCAGCCAATTATTATTTATCAAATCGATTCCTAAGGCTTATTGTTCTGAATCCAAATTTGTAATCGTTTTTCGCAAATTCCACCTCTAACTAATATGTGTGCCATAAATTATGAAAGACTATATGGGCGTAAGGCAACTGTCTGTAAAAGAAGGAGGAAAGACAAAATGTGTGAGAGATGAAAAGCAAAGAGATGGTTTGTCTTTCAGAGGAGATATATATGGAAAAAATAAAGGAACGTTAATAATAATAGTGCATGGGCATTAACATATAACGTTACTGGGTATGATTGGTTAATAACGATGGACTTTTGGGTATAACAAAGTTTTGTAATAAGGATGATGACCAAGTTTTGGAAGAACCAAAACCTAAACCTCGATACTGTAGTTAAGGAATTACTTTTTTTAGGAGACTTACTTAAATACCATTCAAACATCTTGGATTGATGTAGTTCTTGTTGCTCTTGTATCTTAAAAAATTGCTCATAGAGCGTAGTCATTATTAAGTTCATATTAAATTTTATCAGAGTCATCTAGAAAGAATTATCATAATTACTGACGAAATTATTTTCATGGTAATGCAAATTGTCAATGATTAGAATATAAGAGAACTTTTAGGAAAGACACTACATCTCATCTTTCTCAAAATTAACTTAAATCTTTTATTTGTTGAAAAGTTATGTAAATGAAATGTTAATGTATATTATCTGTGACAAGAATCCAAGTAAAAAAAAGTGTGAGTATATTTAATCATTTATAATAGTGTGCAAATCTTGCATCTCAAGCTAACTTTTAGAAGTGAGTTAGGCCTTTCAACAATTTGAGTTATAGCTGTGTCGTACATGATTGATAGATAGGGAAGATCATTAAGACCGGACATAAAATTGGTCACATCTAATCATCTTCCTTCCAGCAACTGCAGCTTATATTTCTTGTTATATTTGACATGCTCGTTTGGGTCAATTTTCAAAATGTTTGTTTAGGTTATGTCAAAAAAAAAGAAATGTTGATTGTGTTTTATATTAGCTTTCAAAACGTCACACTTTTACTTAAATCAAGTCAATTATGCTATTGAGTTTATTTCTTATGTAAGTCTAGCATATTCTAAACATGTACACTCGTATAGAGTTTAATGTTCATTATTTTACTAGCGATGGTGCTCTTCTCATTGATGACACTCTCTGTTGGTAATTGGTTTGCAATCTTATTTATCTCCCAATCACATGGCCATATATTGCTCATATAACTTAGATTATTAGTTAATTCATATATATATATATATATATACCACTCATATGCTAATCTTAAAAGGATGTTATCTTATGATTTTTATTTTTCTCATGTTTTAACAGTTGGGTAACTATATATATTTGTGGTATATATATGGGGTTATGCAATGTGTATAACTACCGAAGTTGTCTAAGCTGGGGAGATTTTAACTGGGGTCTTTGCATTGGATGAAAATTTAGGGTTGATCTTTTTTTTTTTTTTTACTTTAGTTCACTAGAAACTTATGTTCTAAAATTCGGACCGGTCATCGAACCGGTGATCTTACTGGTCACCGGTTTGACCGGTTCGATCGATTCAACCACTGGTCGAACCGGTGTGACGTAATAAATATGCAATAATTATACAATAATTATATATAATATTAAAAATATTTAAAAAATTCAAAAAATAAAATAAAAAAATAATTATCGGACCGGTCGGACCGGTCAATTGACCGGTTCAGACTGGGTCAATTTGTAGCTGATTTTGAAGGATAAACCAGATCAGTCACCGGTCGGACCGGTCGATCCGGTCCGAGTTTTAAAACACAACCAAAAACTGAAATAGAAATATGGTCAACCCATTTGGACGGATAAAATCATTCTTGGCATGAGTACAGGTTGATCATCTGCTACAATTGTTTCCTGTCCAATCTTTGTCATATGAGCTTTTCTTTTTACCACTTATTGAGACATATTTCCTTCTATTACTGTGGATTAGGCATTGCTGCTTGGTGTAGTCTTGTTGATTGCAAGTTAGTGCTTACAGAAGACAGACCTTATAGACTCGACGGATAAATTTGTGACATAGATTCTAAAGCTCAACCTAGTGCATGTATCGTGTAGATTAGCACGGTTATTGAATGCACCGAACTTTGTTCATTACATATTACTCTGAGTAAAGACAGATGCTTTCCTGTGTGGTTAAAGTAGTTTAAAGAGAAAACCCTAGTCTTTAAAAATCTCCAAAAAACATATTCGGCAACTTTTTATAGCTTGAGTTGCATGGGTTGAAATTTGCAAAAAATGGGTCTATGGTCAAATGTTTATTATTCATTTATAGCGAACACAATTGAAGACATAAAAATGAAGTATTGGTTTATGCTTTATAGGTAAATGATTGGTTGTATATTTATGATATAATTAATTCAGTGTAATCTTTATATTATGCATGTTTGTTTAATTAAATAACATACAACTATATAGGAAAAATATACTTACAAATGAAATTATGATGAGATCATAATTATAAAATTCATATTTTTTATGTTTTATCCCTAAATTGTTTTTATTTGATACTCTATTAAGGTTAGACAATAATGGAATATAAATATTATTCTCAATTTATTATTCTCAATTAATCCAATGGGAGGCCGCTTTTACATTTGGACCAAAAATGGAAACTAATCCTAACTTGATAAGGAAGAAACTTGACTAAAGTGTTGCAAATCTAAGATGGTTGAATATGTTTCCTAACTGCTTTTTAAAGTTTGTTACAAATTTGTCATTAGATCATACCCTCGTTATCCCCTTTTTAATTGTTGAAATAGGGATTCACCCATTTACGTTCAATGATTTCCTTAAACAACTAGATGGTTTTGAAGAATGCATATGGTTGAATATGTTTCCTAACTGCTTCTTAAAGTTTGTTTCAAATTTTGTTATTAGATCATACCCTCATTATCCCCTTTTTAATTGTTGAAAGAAGGATTCACCCATTTACGTTCAATGATTTCCTTAAACAACTAGATGGTTTTGAAGAAGGCATATGGAATGCATTAAGATATAATATCCGAGGTTCTAAACAGTTTATTTATTTCAAGAAAATGCAACTAATCAAGAAGGAGATGAAACTACTGTATAGAGATAATATTCACAACACACACCATCTTGTCAATATAGCAAGAAGAGAATTGGAATCTATGCAACAACTTTAATACTCAAACCCTGAAAATTTGACATATGTTGCAAAGGAAAGGGATGCTTGCACAACTACTCTCGAGCTGTTGCTTTTGATTACTCTCTTTATAAATAAAAAACAAGAGTCAAATGGGTGAAACACGGAGATAGGAACACTTTAGTTTTCCATAAGGCAATTGTCTCAAGGAAAGCTAGAAACATAATCATATCTATCAAGTACAACAACAAGCTTAGAAATCTCAATCTCAGTTTATGCACGGAGCTTATGAGAAAACCTTCTAATCACATTCTTCTAAACAATTCCTTGAGCTGGTTTTATAGGATATTATTTTAATGAAAGATGCCATTCTTCTTTTTAAACCTATTTCTATGCAGGAAATCAAAGATACAATAGTATCTCTACATTCTCAGAAAGTCCTGGCTCAGATGGTTTCAATATCAAATTCTTCAAGGAAACTTGGTCTCTTACAAATAAGTTGGTTTTTGAAGATGTGAAGGAATTCTTTGATAAAGGTACTCTCCTCAAAGAGATCAACAGAACCTTTATAAATTTAGTTCCAAATGCTAGTGAGTTAAACACTTTTTTTGAGTTCAGACCCATTAATTGTTGCAATTCCTTTTACAAATTCATCTCTAAAATCCTAACTCAAAGACTCAAATGAGTTATTCATAAGCATATTAGTCACAATCAAGGTGCATATTTACCTGGTAGGATAATTGGTGACAACATTCTAACGCTTTAAGAACTTATTACTAATTACTCAAAGAGGAGAAGCAGACCTAATTGTTGTGTCAAAATTGATGTATTAATGTGTTTGGTGTGTGTGCTGCCTCTAAGTATGGATTTTGATAATTTTTGTGTTCTGACGCCAACTGTGATCTATTAGAGTTAAAATTAGCCCAAGTGATCTTATGGAAAGTTGTAGAGGATTGTCTTAGCTTTGTAATGAGGTATAATATGCGAATTTAGCATGTGTGGATTGTAAGTTATGAATTTTTCAATTTCGGATATGGTTTAGGTTATGTGATGATTTTAACAAACTTAATAGGGAAGCCACATTGATAGGTGAATTTGAAGTGGTTAGTGATGGAATTTGTTTCTAAGTTTTTCATGAGAAGTGTAATTTGTTTTCTGATCTTTTCATTGATATAGAGCATGTAATTTTTCGACAATGGGTTAGAAAGTTATGAGTTGTAGGAAGAGTGTGTTGCTGTTGAGGATAAAGGATATAGGCAGAAGCTTTGATTGAGAATTTCAATTGTTTATAGATTGAATTGGCTTCCAAGTTGTTCATGAAAGTTGTAGTATTTGTTTTTCTCTTTTGATTGATATAAAATTTGGAATTTTTGACAAAGGGGATAGAAAGATATGAGGATGGAATGAGTGTAGGAACCTTGGAAGAGGTTTGGAGGAAGGCTTTGGAGATATATGTCCGTTAAACGGACCTTCTCGGGTGTAAAAACACCCTTGGGACAGTGTATGTCCGTTAAACAGACATGGAAGTTCGTTTAACGGACTTTCTCGGATGAATTGGGGCAGTTTTGGCCGATAATGTCCGTTAAACGGACATGCATGTCCGTTCGTTTAACGGACATTCACGGGACAACTTGAGAAATCGTGATTTTTGAGCATTTTAGAGGCCGAATCTCGACTTGGTGTCTTTATGAAAGTTTTAGATCTAGATGTCCTCTTTCAAATGATCCAAAAATGAAAGGAATCAGAAATTTTTGAAAAACGTTATGGCATTCGCACCAAACTAGGTTCAACTTGATTGAGGTTTTAAACTTGGTTGCTTCTTTTGACCATAACTCATTCCCTAGACTTCCAAATGAGTTGGTTATTGAAGCAATATGTTCCTAACACATTTTTATACATCACCATGAAAATTGGTATTAATTTATGTTGAATTGAAAGAGATTGAGCAAAAGAAAGAGATAGAGTCGGTTGGAACAGTGTCAATGGGGTTAGTTTTACGGAGTATAGTTTAATGTTTTGATCATGGTTGGACCTGTAGGATTCCAAATGAGATGATTGTTATTTTGGAGTAAACTAGAGAAATGGGGTTACAAAACATATGAAGGAGCTAAATCTTGATTCAATCCTTAAGATGTACCAATTCTTGATGGAAGTTGGGTATAGTACATACTAACTGTCCGAAAATGTTTGGGGCATATTTTCCTATTTACTAAACCGAATTGAGTGATTTTGATGTCAATGAAATCATAAGACATAGAGGAACACTTTACTAGTAGAGAGGATGATCAAATTATGTCATCTTCATTTTCCTTTTTAATATGAATCATAGACCCGAAAAAGTGACGTGGAAATAGATTAGTTTTGGTATTAGAATGATTTTGTGAGGTTTTGCCCCCGGGATTGTCATGAACATGCATTGTACATCTTTCATTTAATTCATGTGCATTATTAAACTATGATTGTGCAAACTGTGATAAATGCGTATGTTATTTGTTATAGAGGCGCATTTGGAACGTCAGCCCACAGACGTTGCCGAGACTTCCAGGCATTAACTCGGAAGTTATTTGGTGAGCAACCTAGATGGTTCCTTAATTATTAGTTGTTTATAATTTTACACTTATAACACTGTGGAGAATAATGGTGGGCTTTGCGTTTGTTTATGCCTAAATTCCGAACCGAAGGTGTCTGATGTACTGGGAGATACTGACATAGGAGTGCCCTACTTGCTATATGTGATTTGAATGTGATTGATTGTGAACCATTTGTGTGAATGTGTTAATTTGGAATCGACTATGATGTAGGCTTGTTTTATTTTGACATATGCATTCCATGCATAAATGCATGATCAGTAATTGATAGTTGTGACCGGAGCAGCCATAGAGAGCTTAAAGCTCAACGTATTTGGGCCTCGAGCCCACAGTGCTTCAGAGCCTCAGGCTCACCGATTAATGCGCCCTTATTGGGACAGTTTAGGTGCTCGGTCATAAAAACGTAATAAATTGAAAAAAAAGGTCACATATGCATTACATATGCATTTGATTGGATATCTTTGATTATGTGAATTGCCAAACGCTTTGTGTTCATGTAAATAATCATGTGGTACATCTGAATGGGTTATTATTGATATAACTGTGATTTGTTTGACTATGCATGAATTGGGTGAATCATCGATGATGGTTCCTCACTGAGTTCGCAAACTCACCCAAAATTGCAAATTTTTTTTCAGGACCGAGAAAGTAGACTCTTAGCTCCAGAGGGACTTTTCCTGCCGTGTAGATCATTTTGGCAAGAGAAGTCATGGCTCACAAGTCGGTCAGCTGACATTTTTGAGGGATGACCTAGTTACGATTTTTGTAATAGTTTTCTTTTGGAGTAATGTACAGACAGTGAAAAACTGACAGAGATGTAAATTACTGCTTTTGAAGAAATGAAATGAGGAAACATTTTGGTTTCAAAAAATTAGTGATTTTCAATATGGATGCTTTATGATTTGATGCCATGTGAGGAACAATAGTGATTGTTTGTAGTTCACCCTCATCGTAGGATATGTATCAGAATGACCTTCGGACGTCCCGGTGTATACCCTATGGTAAGGGGGTGCTACAGGTATAATAGTTTAGGGTCTAACACGAGCTAGGTATAGTACTATGTTGTTGTTGTGTCACTGAACACTAGCCTATGTTAGTGTTATGTTCCTCCAAAATCGTTATGAGACTTCTCCAACTTAGTTGCAACTTGTTCGAATTTATTCTTTCTTTATTAAAGGGATAGAATAAGGCCTTAAAATAAATATAAATTATACTATGTGCCAAACCCTAAATAAATCATCCAAACATAAGAAAAGTACTCTTTAATCATGCTAAAAACATAGTATAATTAAAATTTATCCAATTTCCATGCATGTAAGCATTTGTTTGTCTATAAGCAAACCAATCTCATCACTTTTAACATAAATAAGTAGCAACTCTGGAAAAGAATTTGACTACTTGCATCAAGTTATAACCAATTCAAATAATTTTATAATCCTTCAAACTTTAACATAATCCACAAAATTCAACCTAATGTATAAAATAATATACATGAGAAAGAATCTTTAATATTAAAATATTTTCATAAACTTTATTGAAATAAAAGTAAAATTTCAACTTTAAATTAAAACAAGAACATTTCAATGCTTGTTTGAAAGGTCACCTAATCTTTTGATGCAAAAGTAAATACCTTGTCATGGATATTTCTAGTTAATTAATTAGGTGACCATTTTAAATGGCTAATAGAATCACTCATTAACTTCAACCTTTTGAATTGGTGTAATGTTACTAAAATGAATTTATTTAATGCTCATTTATTCAAACAAAATAATTTTTTTCTTTTTTACGTGGGATAACGAAAATGCTTAAAATAAAATTAGTTCTAACTCAATTGTATGTCCAAATTATACTAAACGTATCACAATGCAAATCAGATATCCATTTTTAAAATTAACGAAGCAAATTTAATCATTAGTACTCATGACTGTTTGCTTATAAAAATACAACAACAATACCCAGTGAGAGTCTCGCTGAAAAGCGGGGTTTACAGAGATTTAATAGTACGCTGCCTTACTCCTAATTGGTAGAGAGGCTATTTTCAATAGACCCATATGTAATGCAAAATATGATAGTTTATACCCTACAGCCAATCGATTGGTTGTAGTTTAGTGATAAAATAATTTAAAGATATTCATTATCTTATACATGTTTATATGCATATGATAAATTTCATGAGATAATTATACATTGCAAATGAAATTATAATTAGATTATAATTACGAGATTCATATTACATTTATGTATTATCCTAAATTTTTCCTAGTTATTGTTTTTATTAAGATTAGACATTAATAAAAGTAAAAGGCTAACATACTTTATGTTTTTCCTTATGAAGGAAGTAGTCGATGAAGGAAATAGTCGATCTTATAAACTAAAGTATGAAAAATTTAAACAAGCATGTGAGTGCTTGCTAGAAGATAAGTTCATTGAACAAATCCGATATGAGAAATCCATTTGCTACATTACTTATATGTCTATGGAATTCTCATTGTGATTATTGTATAAGTAAACATTTAACTTGACGTTTCCAAAGTTATCTTATATAGGGATTGTTATATTTTGATACTACTTATGACCCATTTAATCATAAGTCATTCAATCGATAGTTATTAGATGTAGCATGAACTATATGGAGGTAAATTGAGTGATCAAGATACGATTCATTACACTAAAGTAATTAGGGAGAATGTTATATTGTTTTTGATTAGTATTGGTTTGGAAAATCCTTGGCCAAGGTAGAATGACATTTTGTAAATAGTTTACAAATGTCATTAATGAAATCGATAGCTAATGGTACAGAGAACAAATATGATTGGACTTAAATTAGAGTAAATATTAATTCCATACTCTATGTCTAATTGGAACATTATATGATGAAATGATTGAATTATATGAAAAATCAAGCACAGAAAGGTTAGATAAAACCACTTTGGTATTCTTAAATATTTGGGTGGTCATGATGAGTTGCTATATGCAAATCTTAGTCTATGATTTAACTTATTTAATTGAGAATTAAAGATAAATTAAAAGGAGTTTTAATTTATCTAATTATAATTATAAATTAGAATTATAGTTTACAATTATTCTAACATATTTAGAAACCTAATAGGTCTCACATAAAGAACGGGTTGAAGAGAGCAAAATATTTTAATTAAGTTGGACTTGATTGCAAAGTTTAACTTTATAATTAAATATGATATATTTAATAAATAAGGATCAATATAAGATATTGGATCTTATTTGGACATAATTGGTATTTAATTATAATTATTTTAATTCTAATTAAAGTTTAATTGAAATTAGAATTTAATTTCAATTAAATTACTAAAATGTACAAAACCTATAATAAATAGGCTTAAGCTCTATGGAGCTAGCACTTCTTGCTTAACCTTCTTTGTAAAAGTTAAATAGTTCTTTCATCCTATTTTGTGGATACCATTAGAGGTCAAACACTTGTGCGGTTATGGTGGTTAAAATGAATTAGTTTCAAAAATGGTTCAAGGGATACAATAAGAATAAGATCAAGCTTTGGAATAGGGTATAGATTAAGATTCATGCTTTATTATGATTTACAAGTTAATCATTTTATATAATTAAAGTGATCTTAGTTTTTAGGAAATTAAAATATGAAAAAGTTTTGTAATTATTCCATTGTCAATCGAAATCGAATCTTGTCCTAATTTTCCAATAAAATATTGATAATATAAAATATAAATAAATACATAAAACTAATGCAATACATAATACATGACATATAGAACATGGTAAAAGATTAATACTAAAAGATAAAATAAGTAAATAAACACACAAACTAGAAAAAGACATGTACAAGAATAAATCAAACCAGTCATTACAAGAAAGTAATTAAGCTAAGTAAGAAACTATTTAGGCTAAAAAAAACTAGGAGTTAAGTACTACATAAAAAAATTTAAGGCAAACTATAAAAACAAAAGTCTCGAAAAAAAAATGTTTAAAGGACTTAAGAAATAATGACCTTTCTATGAGAGATCCTTCATTCGTATCCTAGTACGCCAAAATTTTCTATTGTGGTTCATGGGCTTGATAAGTTCCAATAGAGTTGTATTATTCTTGAAGTTTGTTTAAACAAATCAAATCACAATAACAACCAAACTTATAATGAATCATCTTGATCTATCTTCTTTTAGAGTTAAGAATTCTCTTAAAATTATTCCTATTAAGCTAAATTTAGCAAAATTAGTAAGCATAATAATTAATTCCTCCCTAGCCTTGAGTTATACATTATCCTTAATGTATAAATATATACAACAATGAAAACATAGAAACAAACCTTAATGTATAAATATATAAAACAATGAAAACATAGAAAACAATGTAAAGGAGGTAATGATAATTGGTGCTCTAATGATAATAAAAGATACACTAGTGATAATAAAAGATTTTCAACTTTATATAACATTATCAATATATAACCAGAGCTAATGAAATCTAATATCTACTTCGAAGCATCAATGTTTCCTATATAACTTACAAAGTTCTATCACTTCTTAACTCAGATAACATAATCGTGATTTAACATTTATGAACTTATAATATTTTAAACTAAAAACGCATGCAATAAAGATCCACATCATAAAAAAGTAAATTAAAACAAAATATCTAAATCATTGGGTTGCCTCCCATTAGTGCTACTTTACGAATATTTAAACTGAACTTAGTCAATAAGTACTTCACCTTAAAGGCTGCCCCAAATTCTTCTTACTAGTTAATGGATTATTAACTTTCATAAGTAACTTATCTTCCTATACAAATTTTAGATAAGAAGATATATTAACATGATAAGTATTATTGTCTTCTAAATGTGCACAACCTAAGTGTGAAGGGAATTACTTCAAATTAAGTATAAGTGCTTCTTTGGTAAATGGTATTGGTTTAGGCTTTCCTTATCCTAAGTTATTAAAACATGAGAAAGTTTGGTTATATGGCCCTCTCCTTCTAACATAAAAGCATGTTAAACAAGGTTAGAATCCTACTTTTTCTTCTTTAAGTTATAAAGCTTAACATGCTTCTAAAAGTTAATATAAGTAACTTTAGGTAAGTCATTATTGAACCAAGGGAATTTCCAATCGATGTTTTGATGATAAAAAAATAATTCCTACTAATATGTTAATTATTTTGATGAAAAGAAATATTAGATTAAAATGAAGCCATAAACTCTTATGAAGTTGATAAAGAAAAGTTGAAGTATCCAATTGATGAAATGAACATCAAAATAAAAACAAAAGAAGATCAAGGCTTATCAAGGCCATTTCTAGCATATATACTAGATTCATTGCTATTATTAATGCTCTCAAAGGTCTTGGAAAGACCTATACCAATGTTGAATTAGTAAAAAGGTTGCTTAGGTCACTTCCAAAGATGTGGGAAGCTAAAGTGACAGTTATTTAAGAAGTTAAGGATCAATCAATGTTACCATTGGAGGAACCTATTAGATATCTCCTCAGATACAAAACGAAGCCTTAAGATGTAAGTGATCTAGAAGGGGGGTTGAATAGATCCTTAAGCTTTTTGTAATTTTCTACAAAAAAATCAGAAGTTAATTAAAAAAACAATTTAAACAAATTTAAATAAAAGGAGTAGGGAAGAAGATCAAACACTATTTTTATAGAGGTTCGGTGCTAAGACCTACGTCCTCTACCTAAGCTCCCACTTAGGATTTTGCCAATCACTTTATTGCACACTTTGTTGTTGAGTGTGAACTTTTTACAACGCCACTTGATTTCCGGCTCAAGTTACCTTACAAACGATTTGTCTTCCGGCACAAATCCTACCTCACTCGTGACCTTTCACTAGTCACTCAAATTGTAAAAGAAACAGGATAAAGATTGAAGAACAAATGCTCAATACAATTGTGTAACAAAATAAGACCAACAATGAGCAATTTGGAGCAATAGAAGAGTATTTAGGCTTGTAGAACTTGTATATTCTCTTCTTCCATCATCCTCTATTTATACTTGAAGAAATATAACTATTGGAGCTCATTCTAGCTGTTGCTTGATTAATATTACCGTTCCTTGATAATCTCCCTTCCATTTGTGGCTAATTGGACCGTTAGAATAGATTTGTTGCA
Source organism: Erythroxylum novogranatense (assembly GCA_029891385.1). Classification (NCBI taxonomy): domain Eukaryota; kingdom Viridiplantae; phylum Streptophyta; class Magnoliopsida; order Malpighiales; family Erythroxylaceae; genus Erythroxylum; species Erythroxylum novogranatense. Next base: position 16,617,372 of record CM057231.1, on the reverse strand, counting down.
TCCATAAGTCGACTTGTCGAATAAATAAGTCGACTTGTGTTAACCATTTACATAAAATTTTATCTCCACTCTCCAATAAGTCGACTTGTGCTATGTAAGTCGACTTGTCGTCCTCGATAAGTCGACTTATGTATGGTTAGTCGACTTATGTTGACATATCTTCATGTATAAGTCGACTTATGCTTTGCAAGCCGACTTGTGTTGCCTTCAACGGTAACATCCATCCAAATCTTCTATAATCCTCATGTTTTATGCCATTTTCCCTTATAAGGAAACTCCTATCTTGATTCTTCAATGATTAAACACTTGCTCATCTTGATTTGCACAATTCTTTCATTGAATAATACCTGAAATAATTTCTTAACTAATTCTAGATATTTTATTATTATCAAAACATAAAGGGATTTGATTTGCCAACCACCATTGGTCCAACAATCTCTCCCTTTTTGATAATGACAAAATATTTAGAAATTGAAAAGAAATTTGAAAGACATAAAACTTGATCAAGGTTTTTAATCCCTTGTCTTGATGGTTAGTTTGTCTCCCCCTTAATTAATAAACCAATGGTTTAAATAGAAATCAATATAGGTGCAAATCAATATATTTTTACTCCCCCTTAATTAAATATCAATTTCCAATTTTACTCCCCCTTTTTGTCATAATAAAAAATCAATAGTGAAAATAGACTCAAATGAAGATTAATGAAGTTTATAACCAAACATAGCAGCAAACACAAATTGTAGCGCCCCCTCACCGTAGAGTACACCCCGGGACGCCCGTGGGTCGTTACGACGCTTATCCCACAGCAAGGAAGTGCTACGATTGCAAAGCAGTCACTAAACACTCGCATGACATCAATAAAATCAAACTCATCATGCAATTCACTACAATTTAAAACCACAATAAACTTCCATTTCCAAAATATAGACCAGTCTATCAGTCCCCTACAAGTTAAATACAACAGTCCAAAAAGGGAAACTGATAAAAACGTCTATACTAGGTCATCCCAAAAGAATCGCCCCAGCTGACCGACCTGTGATCCATCGCTTCACTTGCTCCCGAACTCTCACTGCAGGAAGATCTATCAAGGGAGCTAGAGTCCTACTAACGCTGCCCTGAAAAATATATTGCAATGTTGGGTGAGTTTGCGAACTCAATGAGAAACCATCATCGATGGTTCACCCCACTCATGCATATACACATGATATATCACATAGATATATTTTAACACAAGTTAAAACACTATAAACACTTTACACATTTTAGAACACTATACACATTTTATGCTATAACACAGCTCAAACATATCATTTCACAGTTGCCACATATTTGCACGCATTCTCAATTTCACTACACAGTCAGATGCATAATGTATGCAAATTCTCTTTTTATGTCGTTGTTGTGACTGAGCGTCGATATTCACATTTTTGGCAAGTAGGAGAGCCTCCGGGTATGCACTATCGCCCGCTCACTATAGGGATAGGAGAGCCCTCGGGTATGCACTAATCCCTTTATGGCCTTAGGCCCATTCATCGATTATCGAGCTTAAAGCTCGATCACTAAGCTCCAATCCAATCATTAATTATGTCTCGCATGCACTTGCACTTACACACCACTAGCACATATATGTATCTCACTCAACACAATTTATCTCTTTCGAATATTCACTCATGAGCCTCAAAGACATGTATCTCACAACTATAAAGTACTCACACTGCACAATCACTAACACATATATGTATCGCATCACTCAATCTATCGCATCTCAGAGCACTACTCATAAACTCAGCACATTTAATTCACATCTACGAACACTCACATTTGCAGTCAATTCACATATTCACAGCACATATTATCACTTAAGGGTCGAGGAACCAACTAGGTTACTCACTTGTAACTTCCGAAACTCTTCACTGAAGTCCCAAAGAATATCCGTGGACTGTCGATCCAACGGTGCCTCTATAACAATTCAAATGAATTCTCATCACTAGATGCTCAATTAATCAAATTCACTAATGCACATGTCTCAATTTAAAATAATATGATGCATGATCATGATTTCCAGCTCTCAATTCCAATTCCGCTATCTCTCACTTTATATCCATAATTCACTATTCACTAGGTTCATAATATCCCTCAATACCATAATTCTCCAATTGAAACTCTAATTATTCAATACATAACACTTAAGTCGCATTCAATACTGCAATAGACTCTCTTTTGATAAATTATGATCTCTCAAATCAAAGTTCAACTCTCAATTAGTACCACACTTGTAGACCTCTTTCTCTAGTTCATAACGAATCAAGGATAATTTCAATTGAAGGTCTACACTAAAAGTTATGCTCAAAAGATTAAGTTATTACACTTCAGAAAACTGTCCCCTTCGTCGCGACGTATGTCCATTCGTCGCGACGTACATGTCGCTCGCCGCGGCGCCTACAAGTCACTCGACGTGGCGTAAAACTCATCCGCTTGTCGCGACGTCTCACTTGGCTCGTCGCGACGTACGCTCGTCGCGGCGTCAACTGAGCTCTTTGCGGCGAATAAATTTAATTTATTCGTCGCGACGAAGCCCTCAGGCCTCAACGCTCGTCGAGACGTGCGACTGGTTCGTCTTCTCCAATTCCCATTTCCGCCATTAATACTCTTAAAACCTCCATTAAACACATTCACCTACCCCATCTAACTCATCAAAATGCCACAAATGCCATAAATAACCATAAATACAACATTAAACACAATGAAACTTACCAAATCAAAGAATCGGTCGGTAACCCTAAAAATCTTCCGAAACTCCTCTCAAGGTCTAACAATCACGATGATTCTCCAACTCCAAGCTAGACATCAAACTCAAATGATCCAGCAGATCTTCACTTACAATGAAGAAGAGACAACTAAATCTCCAAGAGGAAAGGGGAAGATCATCGACGGTGAACCACAAGGAAAAGAAGAACAAGCTTTCTCTCAACTTCAAAAGCATATATATATATATAAGGGTTGGTTTAAACACTATCGATCACTATCCTCAAATTCACTTTAAATAAATTCTAACTCACTATCTCAAAATTCACAATTCACTCATAATCACAATTTAATATGCTGGAACAATCATGAATGCATGTCACTATGTATGCATGTGCAATTAACTCATGTATCACTGATGCAGAGGCAAACTATATGAGCAATTCAATTACGAATGCACTCACTGCTCAATCCATCCAAATTACCGATATGTCCTCACATCAGTAACGGGATGTTACACAAATAATAGCAATAGTCATTACAAAATATGTCAAACCAACACACACATAAAAAGCACATAAAACAAAAACAGAAGTTTAAATGTTGGTCAAGGCACAAGTCAATACACATCATGACGAAGAATCATCGTGCCTACACCCTAACTTCTTAAAGATCTTCTTAAGCATTTTGTGTTGAGCATCTATTTTCTTTGCAAACCCCATGAAGTATAGATTGGAGACCATTGAGGCGCTCATGTAAATCATCCAATTGTTCATTAATTTTAGCAATTTCATCATGAGATACCTCACTTCTTCCCACATTACTTGGTCGTGAGCTACTTGGACGATCTACTGTCCTCTTAGATCGTTTCCTCGAAGATACCTGCTCACCTACTAAAGTCAAACCAAGCTTCTCAACATGATGAGAGTAGACCCAGCCTTTTTCAATTGTTCTAACCAGTTTCATGCTTCTCAAGTTATAAGGCGTGAATCTCCAACTCTGAGGATAAGGAAGACTAGTATAGGAATCCAGATTGCACCTTTGGACCTGAGAGAGACGTGTAATCAAAGCAGTATAAGGCATTCCTTTATGCCAGACTAATTTCCTTTTCAGCTGTCCTCATAATAGACTCACCTTTTTCCTCATCATTTGAATAACTAAGCTCGGATAGTTGATTTTCCTTCCTTCCTCCATGTGCCAAAGAATCTCCTTATCTAGTGAAGTGATATGATTATTACTAACCTTCTTTGGGTACACAACCCTGTTAATCGCATAATGTAATAATCGATAATTTAACGGTAGATCCATAGCCTCAAAGGGAGGGGAATGATCGGAACATAACCGAACCAACAGATCAGCCCCTTTTTTCTCAGTATAGCCGAAATTCTCTTCGGCTTCCTCATCAGTATCACCTTCAGCATTCCTCAAAATCTCAAAATCAGTAAAGGAAGCTCTAGGCCTAACTCCTCCTCTAGGCAAGTTAAACATGGTACACAAAACTGATTCACATAGATAAATTGCTTTCCCGTTAATTTTAGATGAAAGATTAACTCCATCCTCAACATTACTGTCAGTCATAATCAGATTCACATAGAATTCCCTTACTATATCTTCATAAATATCATCCTGAAATCCTAAGAAATCTTACAACCCCAGATTCGTAATTTCAGCAAACACATCAGTAAACTCACTATGATCAAGTTCTCCTCAGTCAAATCTCATAGAAGGAATTAATACCTCATTTTGTAGCACCTTGTAGTAGAGAGTTTGTGCGTCCTTAGACACAAACCTAGGTTCAATCGCGTCATCCTCCCTCGCAGCATCTCCCCTTGAAGAAGACCCACGAATTCTTGGTCCATAGTGAACGTGGGGACCTTGTGGAGGAGCGGTTTCTTTCCCTTTCCTTGAAGATTTTCGAGGAGCCATGGATGTTTAGAGAGAAGGGGAAAAATCGTAGGTTTAGGGTTTGAGAGATATGAGAAAGGGGTTTTCAAAGAAGAGCGTGATCTGAAGAGATAATGAGTGGGTAATGTAACAAAGATGGTCGAAAGTTTATGGGTAACGAAGATCTGAAGAGATTTTAAGGGATAAGTCGAGTTGGAGAGAAAAATTGCAGAGGTTTTAGAGAGAATAGGGTTTCGGAGAAGAAAAGGGGAAAAGAGTTTTAAAGCCTCCGTATAGACATAAGTCGACTTGTTACCTGCATAAGTCGACTTATCGACCTTAATAAGTCGACTTGTTACCTTCATAAGTCGACTTATCGACCTTCATAAGTCGACTTGTCGATCTATATAAGTCGACTTATCCTCAAATTTTTGCATTCTCCAAGCGCTGTGAAAAATCATAAGTCGACTGATTCCCAGATAAGTCGACTTGCTAATGGTCAAAGTCATAAAATGTGTCCAAACTCCAAATAAAATCTCTTTTCAGCCCAAGTATGCAGCAAGATGAATGTATCTTCAGATGTGATTGCACGTTTGCCTCATAATTTGACCATTTGATATATGAATGTAGCCAAAAATAAATTCAACCAAAGGAATTTAAATCACACATGCCTAGTCTCAATTTAATGTTCACAAACACATCTTCCTTAAGAGGTTTAGTAAAAATGTCAGCTAATTGATCACTAGTTGATACATGCTTCCAGCAAATGTCACCTTTTAAACAATGATCACGGATGAAATGATGTCTAATTTCTATATGCTTTGTTCTACTATGAAAAGTTGGATTTTTACTTAAACAAATTGCACTGGTATTATCACAATAAATAGGAATATTTTTAACCACAATATCATAATCAAGCAATTGATCTTTAATCCAAAGAACTTGGGCACATGCACTCCCAGCTACTACATATTCAGATTCAGCAGTGAAAATAGCTACACTAACTTGCTTTTTACTAGCCCAAGATATCAAAGATGAACCTAAGAAATGACATAATCCACTAGTACTTTTTCTATCAATTCTACAGCCACCATGATCAGCATCACTATAAGCATACAAATCAAAGGATTCACAACTGGGATACCATAAACCATGATTAACAGTTCTACTCAAATATCTAAATATTCTTTTGCAAGCACTCAAATGAGAAATCTTGGGGCAAGATTGAAATCTAGCACAAAGACACGTGGCAAACACAATGTCAGGTCTAGAAGCAGTTAAATACAAAAGAGAGCCGATCATACCTCTATAGAGTTTTTGATCAATGTCTTCTTCATGTTCATGTTGTTCCAAGACCACATTTGTTGCCATTGGTGTTGCTGCCACTTTGCATCATTCCATTTTAAACTTCTTAAGAAGTTCCTTGGTATACTTCGATTGGTGGATGAAAATGCCATTTTTGTGTTGCTTGATTTGTAATCCAAGAAAGAACTTGAGTTCCCCCATCATGCTCATTTCAAATTTGCCTTGCATTAAGTCACTAAATTCTTTGCACAAAAATTCATTAGTAGCACCAAACACAATGTCATCAACATAAATTTGACAAATAAGCATATCCTTATCAACATGTTAATGAATAAAGTATTATCAATCTTACCACGAACATACCCATGTTGAGTTAGAAAAGTACTTAACCTTTCATACCATGCTCTAGGTGCTTGCTTTAGTCCATAGAGTGCCTTCTTGAGTTTGTAGACATAATCCGGATGCTCATGATCTTCAAATCCTGGTGGTTGTTTGACATAGACTTCCTCTTGAATGTATCCATTGAGAAATGCGCTCTTGACGTCCATTTGATTTAATTTGATCCTTTTATGAGATGCAAAAGCACATAGCAATCTAATTGCCTCCAATCGAGCCACAGGAGCATATGTCTCATTGTAATCAAGGCCTTCTTCTTGATAAAATCCTTGAGCCACTAGCCTTGATTTATTTTTAATCGCTTCACCATTCTCATCATATTTTATCCGATTTACCCACTTGACTCCAATAATGGTCTTGTCCTTTGGTGGAGCTACCAAATCCCATACATTTCGCTTGAATTGATTAAGCTCTTCTTGCATAGCTAAAAGCCAGTTTTCATCTTTAAGAGCTTCTTCTATATTCTTGGGTTCTACTAATGAGATGAAGGCTGAATTTCTCATATTCTCATAGATATTTCTCCTGGTTCTCAAACCATCATTTAAATCACCAATTACTTGCTCCATGGGATGGTTCTTTGCTTTTGCCCACGTTTTAATATTGGGTACATGGTTTTCTTCGTCTAGCTTCAATTCCTCAATCTTGGATTCAATTTCTTCAACTTTATTACCTGAACTTCCTGCATCATCATCAAAACAAACCTTTCTCGGGGGTGAAATCACCTCATCAAATTTAACATGTATACTTTCTTCAACACATTTAATTCTATTATTATAAACTCTAAAAGCCTTACTAGTTTGAGAATAGCCAATAAACACACCAACATCAGATTTTGAATCAAATTTCCCTAAATTGTTCTTTCCATTATTATGAATAAAGACTTTACAACCAAAAGGATGAAAATAGGAAATATTGGGTTTCTTACCTTTCCAAAGCTCGTATGGTGTCTTATTTTTGTCTCTTCGTAAATGAACCCTATTGATGACATAGCACGCTGTATTAACTGCTTCCGCCCAAAATGTTTTAGGAAGATTGTACTCATTTAACATAGTTATGCTCATTTCTTTAAGAGAACGATTCTTCCTTTTTACTACACCATTTTGTTGCGGAGTCCTTGGTGTTGAGAAGTTGTGCTCTATTTCGTATTTATCGCAAAGAATTTCGAATGGTTCACATTCAAATTCACCTCCATGATCGGTTCTAATTGCAACAATTGACAAAATTTTCTCATTTTGAACCAATCTACACCACTTGGTAAATTCGTTAAAAGTATCACTTTTATTAGCAAGAAATCTCACCCAAGTAAATCTAGAGAAATCATCCACAATCACAAGAACATATAATTTACCACTAAGGCTAGCATGTCTAGATGGCCCAATTAAATCCATATGAACAAGTTCAAGAATTCTAGATGTGCAAATTTCTTTCTTTGGTTTGAAAGATTCTCTAACATGTTTGCCTTTTAAACACGATTCACACAAGTGATCTTTAACAAATTTTATTTTAGGCAAACCTCTCACAATGTCATTTTTTGAAAGCTTAGAAATTAAAGGCAAAGGAGCATGTCCTAATTTTCTATGCCATAAAAATGCATTTTCTTCTAATGTCACTAAACACTTTTCATTAAAATAACTATCATCATGCAAATCTACTATGTATGTATTTCCATGTCTCAAACCAATGAAAGCAACATGACCATCCTTTTTAACCGTGCAATGTGATGATTCAAAAACTACATTAAAATTCATATCACATAGTTGAGAGACACTTAACAAATTATGTTTCAACCCATCAACAAGCAAAACATTGTCAATGGTTGGCAGAGGTTCCTTACCCACTTTACCAATTCTAATGACCTTACCTTTGTTGTTGTCTCCAAAAGTGACATAACCTTGATTCTTTGGTTTGATTTTCGCAAAAAGGTTCTTGTCTCCACTCATGTGTCTTGAACATCCGCTATCGATGTACCAAGTGTTTTACGACCTTTCATCCCTTGCTTGTACCTATAATATCAACGTTCCTTCTTCTTATAGGTACCCAAGCTATTTTGGGTCCATTTTGGTTAGCCATATAAACCACATTAGGTGGTATTGTGCCTTTAATTACCCATATTTTCTTAACCTTAACACATCTTCTAGTACTCTTGCAAGCAATTTCTATATGACCATCTTTCAAGCATCTAGCACATTGAGTGTTTTTTCCATCCTTAGTAAATTTGGAAATTAACGAACAATCTCTATCAAAAGGATCATATCCTAATCCATGTTTAGAAATTGAATATCTTTGCAATGATAACAAATTTTCAAACTTTTCGTTTCCATTCACAAATTTTCCAACCACATATGAAAATTCTTTTCTAAGTCTATCAAGCTCACAAACAAGTTTTTCCTTTTCAACAAGACATGCAGAATGATCTTCCTTAGGACTATCTAAATCATCAATAGTTTCATGTAAGGTACTATTTTCAGCAACCAATTCTCGTATTTTCTTTCTTAATTTTTTGTTAATCTCAATATCTCTTCAAAATCAGCTTGTAAAGCATCAAAAGAATCTCTTAGATCTTGGTCATTGAAAGTTACCTCATTTTCATCATCACTTGATGAACTATTTGCCATAAGTGCCAAGTTGTTTTCATCATCGCTTTGGTATGCTTCCTCATCATCACTCCAAGTTGCCACCAGGCTAGTTTTCCTTTTTCCTTTGTCGTATTTGTCATTTTTCTGAAAGTTTGATGTGGAGGATGAGCTTTTGCATTCTCTTGCGAGATGTCCCCGTTTTCCACATCTCTAACATTCTTCATTGCTTTTCTTTTCGTCATAGCCCTTGGATTTTCTTTCAATTGCAAATTTTTTTCTTTCTCCATTTCTTCCACCATTTAATTCCTTCCTACGATTTTTGAGAAGTCCTTTGAGTTTTCTCAAATTTCTAGCGTACATTGCTATCTCTTCGTCTTCCTCCTCTTCATCTATTTCTTCATCACTTTCATCAAAAGAAGAAGTATTAGCTTTTAAAGCAATAGATTTTTGTGGCTTACCTCTACCTCCTCTGGATTTGAGAATGATCTCATAGTTGATAAGTGATCCCACCAAGGTGTTGAATTCCAGATGATTCAGATCTTTGGACTCCATAATGGCGGTGACTTGTGAGTCCCATTCCTTTGGTAGTGAGCGAAGAATTTTCTTTACCTTCTCGCTGTCCGTCATATGCTTTCCAAAGTTGCCTAATCCATTTATGATTTCTGCAAAACGATCAAGCATAGTGGAAATAGACTCACCTTCCTTCATGACAAACATTTCATAGTCATGAAGCAGCATGTTGATCTTTGTCTCCCGGACTTGGTTGGTTCCTTCATGGGTGATGCGAAGTCTCTCCCACATTTCTTTGGCGCTGGTCCACGAGTTAACTCGGTTTCTTTCCTCAACCGTGAGAGCGCAATAAATTAGCTTCATTGCTTTTGCGTTGATGTAAGCTTGCCTCCAGTCATTGTTATCGTATTCCAGCTTTGTTTTTAACTCACCATTTTCTTTTAAAGGTGGTTGTGGACCGAAGATAATTATCTTTCAATATTCTACTCCCTCGCTTATAATGTGATACTTTATAGGATTTTTCCAAGAAGAATAATTAGTACCATTAAATAAAGGAGGGCGGTTGTTTGTGTTACCTTCTTCTGCTAGGTTATTGTGTGCCATCCTTGGATACTTCTGCTCTGATACCAATTGTAAGTGATCTAGAAGGGGGGTTGAATAGATCCTTAAGCTTTTTGTAATTTTCTACAACAAAATTAGAAGTTAATTCACACAAAAAAAATAATTTAAACAAATTTAAATAAAAGGAGTAGGGAAGAAGATCAAACACTGTTTTTATAGAGGTTCGGTGCTAATACCTACATCCTCTACCTAAGCTCCCACTTAGGATTTTGTCAATCACTTTATTGCACACTTTGTAGTTGAGTGTGAACTTTTTACAATGCCACTTGATTTACGGCTCAAGTTACCTTACAAACGATTTGTCTTCCGACAGAAATCCTACCTCACTCGTGACCTTTTACTAGTCACTCAAATTGTAAAAGAAACAGGATAAAGCTTGAAGAACAAATGCTCAATACAATTGTGTAACAAAATAAGACCAACAATGAGCAATTTGGAGCAATAGAAGAGTATTTAGGCTTGTAGAACTTGTATATTCTCTTCTTCCATCATCCTCTATTTATACTTGAAGAAATATAGTTGTTGGAGCTCATTCTAGCCGTTGCTTGATTAATATTACCGTTCCTTGATAATCTCCCTTCCATTTGTGGCTAATTGGACCGTTGGAATTGATTTGTTGCATCCATAAGTCGACTTGTTGAATGAATAAGTCGACTTGTGTTAACCATTTACGTAAAATTTCATCTACGCTCTCCAATAAGTCGACTTGTGCTATGTAAGTCGACTTGTCATCCTCGATAAGTCGACTTATGTATGGTTAGTCGACTTGTGTTGACATATCTTCATGTATAAGTCGACTTATGCTTTGCAAGTCGACTTGTGTTGCCTTCAACGGTAACATCCATCCAAATCTTCTATAATCCTCATGTTTTATGCCATTTTCCCTTATAAGGAAACTCCTATCTTGATTCTTCAATGATTAAACACTTGCTCATCTTGATTTGCATAATTCTTTCATTGAATAATACCTGAAATAATTTCTTAACTAATTCTAGATATTTTATTATTATCAAAACATAAAGGGATTTGATTTGTCAACCACCATTGGTCCAACATAAGAGACACAAGAAGAAATAATGCTTCCAAAGAAAAGGAATTTAGCATTTAAAGCCTCAAAAGAAGAATCTAGTGAAGAGGAAGAGACATCAACTACTGAAAGAGAAGAAGATAGTAGCTTACTTAATAGAAAATTCAAGAAGTTCTTAAAGAACAAATTCCACAAAATAAAGGACCTTAAAGAAGGCAAATGTGATTTAAAACACAAATCGTCTAACATTATTTACTTTAAATGTAGAAAACCCAGTTATATAAAGTTACAATGTCTTCAACTGAAAGACATTAAGAAGTATAAGAGAAATTATAAGAAGGAGACGAAGGACAAAAAGAAAGCACTTAAAGCATCAACTTGGGATAACACAAGTGAATATAAGAGCGAGCATTTGGAAGAAGAGATAGCTCATATGCACTTTACTACTATGGATAATGATGAGGAAACATCTAATCCTAATCTTTGTAACGATAGTGATATTGATTTTTCATATGATGAATTAGTAGAGAGTTTAGAAATCATAAGCCAAGAAAGGGAAGAAAATTTCTTCCAAACTCAAGGAAGTTAAAAAAGAGTTATGTATGGGTGAGAATGAAAAGATGAAAAGTGAATTGCATAACACTAAAGCATGCAAAATGTGACCATTGATGACAATCATGACTCATAAGCATTAAGGTGTGATAATGAAACATTTTAAACGGAAATTGATGCTTTTAAGGATTCCCCATCTAAATTTACAATGGAAGGAAAACATTTTAAGAGCTTAAAAGAATTCTAATGACAGGCATGAAATTAAATATAAATGTGAAAGGGTTTTCAACATTAAAACTATTTTTATTAAGGGAAAACATTTATATAGTAAAGAATCGTTACCTAAAATGACAACTAAGCGTGGAGCAAGCACATCCAAATATACACATACGCATGAAGCATTTACTAAGACCCAACCTAAAAGTAAACATTATTCTTTCATATATGGCTTACTACCTTGACATAAAGTTCAATAATCTCAATGGAAGAATAGGCATAAAATTTATGATAACATGCAACCCCACTCACACACTTACAGAAGTAAGCATCACATCTTCATTAATAGTAGGTTTCATGTATATAATTATGGTAGGACTTTTCACTATCCTACAAGAACCAACACATTTAATATCCAAAGAAAATGTCTTATGCATACATATATAGAATTCCGAGCAATTCATTTATGCATCATCATTATGCATGTAACATGGTATGTCGTTTTTGTGGCAACTTTGAATATATTGATAGATTTGGTTTTATCAAACAAAGAGTGTTAAGCAAATAATTGAAAGTGTGGATTGAAAAGAAGAAAGAACTAAACAATTAAGGAATCAAAATTTTTTGGGTTCCTAAAACATATTGATTACCTTAATTTATAAGGTTATGGTAAGTAGTAGAGATAATATTATTACTAAAGGCTAATGCATTTTATATTGATGAATCAATCCTTCTTACCTCCAATAAATTCTTGAAGAGGTTACTTAACCCTAAAATTAACCATCAGAAATTTTCAAATTGTTGAACCAAATGAAAAAATGAGAAGGATGAGATGCCACTAATGGATTAAGAATTTTAAAAGAATCTTCATTCAAGTTTTTCATAAGTAGTGCTCAATATGAGGTAATTATTAGTTCATAATTTTGAAAGATATGATTACTTGCTCTTATGTGTCATTTTCAGTATAAATCCTTGGTGATGATTATTTGGATTTGAATTATAAATAAGGTATTTTTAAAGTGTCAACCGTAGTACCTAGAGTTCGAGGTTATATGTAAAATAAGATCACTAAATTAGAATTTACATCAATTGGGTTATTATTTCTATAAACTTTTGTATAAGGATAAGTCTTGTTCAAATTAGAGGAAAATTAGTTTTAGGTGATATGAATTCTTTTTATAAGGCCATTTATAAGATTAAATTCTTTTTGATTGACATTTAGTTGGTTGATATATATTTTAATAGCATTTTGTTGAAGTTTTGATGCTTTAATTTGAGTTTCAAAGATAGTTCCTTAAGCTATTTGGTTAGCTAGTAGACCAATATCTCAGTATGGTTAACCATTATCTTCAAGATTCACCCACCTTTTATTTTCCAATAAGTTTTTTTCTCATTTTAGTCACTTGTCTAGTTGCCTAAACAGTCTCATTGGTCAACCAATCTCCTTTAGTGGTCTACTAATGTCCCAATACTTGACATTCTTTTATCATTCCAGTGAGTTTACAAAGAATTTGGTCACTCCTATGATCAATCACCTATGCACACTGGTCGAACAATACGTTCTAGTGGTTGAATAATATCCCTTTTGTCTAATTTTTTTTTGGTGTTTACCCCCTCTGTTCAACTAACAACATCTATTAGTTGTCCAGTGTACTTTATTGGTTAACCAAAATATCGAAGCCCAACCTTTTTTTCACCATGCCTCCACTGTTCATCTTTTTTTCCCTCTTTGGAAAAAAAATGGTGCTCGATTAGTCAAGGCAAGTGGTTGACTAGTCCTCCTGTTTTCAATATTTCTGTTTATATCCTTTGCCTCTTTTCTTTTATTTATGATTGTATCCCCAAAGATGCTAAACAATTCACTCATTTACTTGAAAAACATCATCCCCATTCCATAAAATTCTCATTAAATTGCATTAAATTAAAAATTGTAATTATTGAATTTCATATTTAAGATTTTCAAAATTTTAATTAATTAAGAATCATTTTCAAAATTAATGCCTTCATAGTATAAAAGAAGTTAATTTTGATTTCCTTTCAATTATATCATTTCATCTTTAATTTTGTTCAATTTTGGTATTTTGGGCACTTTTATGTTTCCATTTTTGAAAATTTAGAGCTTTCAAAATTATATATTGTTTTATGAAATTAATTATTAGATATTATAATTATGCTTTTATCTGTCACAATTCCATCCTTTAATTTTGTTAAAACTTACCTTTGGTATTTTAATTGAATCTTTCAACTTAGACATAATACCGAAATTACGGAATTTTCAAATTAGACATAATTAGAGGTGTCTCTTTCAAAATTGATAATTTGTCTTAAGTTTTTAAATATTCAATAGCATTTTTTAGTGAGAAAGTTTGCTAGTTTTGATCAAATCCATTTTTTAACCAAGTTAGCTTGTCGCATCACAATTTATATTATGCATTTTCAGTTGATAGACTTCTTTTTGATGATTCCAAAGAGAGAGAAAGTTTGATGATATTAGATTCAGGGGAAGTGATAACATTAAGGGGAAGTTATAAAATTTAGGGAGAGTGATCGTTTTGTTACTTTTGCACTTCATTTGATATATTTGATTAAATTTATGTCATCTTCATTGATATTTCTTTGATTTTATTTCATTTTGATTATCTTTTATGTTCTTGATATTGAATTATGATCTTTACATTGAATTATTTTTACGCATAAATTAAGAAGGAGCTAATCATTATCTTGATATTTATTTGTGTGCTTGATTTATTATTATTATTCTCTAATATTACAAGTGTTTTGTAATCATGAAAACAGGGAGATGAACCAACAATGATTCTAATCGGTGTTTTAATGATGAAAAAGCATACTTACTACTAATATGTTTATTATTTTACAAAATAAATATTAGAATAAAATGAAGCCATAAACTCAAGAAGATGATGTATGAAGTTTATAAAGAAAAGTCGACATTTGTAATTGATGAAATGAAGACCAAAACAAGAACGAAAAAATATCAAGGCTCATTAAGGTCATTTCATAATTTGTATTATTATTTGTAAGCTCACTTTGTTAATTTGATGATCCAAAATGCTCACCATACATAATCATTTCATCTTACTTCAGTACACAAGTTTTTACATTCATCAAGAGGCACTGAAGATTTTGTTTTTAATATAAAAACATATTGATCTTTCAAATAATCTTTGGGGAACATTTTGTGAAGTGTTTTAATAATATTTGGAATAAACAAATTACTTTTGAGTAGTTGTTAAAATTATGTTTTTGGGGTGATTGGTTGATCTATATGGGTCAGTGGATGTGGATGATCAATATAGGTTAAAGTTAATAAATTTGATGTATAATGAGTTTGTAATAACATTAGTTGATGTATTGGTTGAATAATGTACCATATTGGTCAACCAATATGTGTACTAGTCGACCAACGTTTAACGGTTAGTGAATTAGGAGTTTTTAGTGCATACTTGTCAACTAGTACATTATATTGGTCGACTAGTGCATTAGATATAGCTATTGTAATAACTAGTTCTTGTATCCAACGACTAGTTTGGATCCCCAAATACTATAAATAAGTTTTTTTTATCATTTTTTTGGCATCACAAAGGTTTTGGGTGTTGTATATACATATTTCAAAGAGTTTCTCATTCATTTGAGCATCATTATGTCATATTTGTGTGAGTGAGCCATTTTGAAGTTATTAAGTGAATAAGTGAGATATTTTTTAGTTGTAATACTTTAGTGGGGTGTTGAATATTATACTTGGGTGCTATGCAAGTTGTAGTGAAGTTTCTCTTTACCTTGAAAGAAGAATTACGGTGAAATTCCAAGAGATATCTTGTGAGCGAAGGTAGGCAAGGGTTGTTTATAAAACTACTATAAATTGGTTTTCATTCTCTCATCCTTATCATCGCTAAATCTTTTTTCAATTGTTTGCTTAGTTTATATTAAGCAATTTTTATACTAATTTATCTTGATTATTGTTAACTACGTATATAAGTTACAAAAATTGTTGAATTATGTAAACACCTAATTCAAACCCCTCTTAAGTGCTATTAGTGACTAATAGTCATCGTGCACAATAAATAATATCCATTTTATAATAAGTTTCATCAAAGATAGGCCCTTTTAAAGCCTTAAAAATGTTGAACTTCACTTTCTTATTGCCCACCTTAAATATCAACTTACCATTATGCACATCAATTAATGTTTGTATAGTAGCCATAAATGATCTTCTCAAAATGATGAGAACTTTAGGGTCATACTCTATGTTCATTATCAAAAAGTATGTAGGAAAATTTAGTTTTCCTACTTTAATATGTAGGTCTTACATTACCCTAGTTGGGTACTTAATGGACCTATCAGCTGGTTAGAATAATACAATTGTAGGCTTAAGTTCTCCTATTCTAAGCTTATAAAAAGAGATAAAGGCATAAGGTTAATACTTGAACCTAAATCAGATAAGCATTTATGAAGATTGGAAGCACAAAAATGACAAGGAATAACAAAATTCCCTATATCTTTTAAATTTAGAAGGTTTTTTTCCATATTGCATTACATTCCTTGAATAAAGGTACCATAGCATAATCCTAAAGTTTATTTTTGTTAGAGATGATTTCCTTTAAAAACTTTACATAAGATGACATATGATTTAATTCTTAAACATATGAGATATTGATGCACAACTTCTTAAAATAGAAATTTCTTAAAGTTACCCTCATCCTTCATTTTTTCCAACCTTTGAGGTTGTGGAATGGGTAGCATATAGGGGTTGACAATGGATTAAGATGCCAGTATTGTATTGTTCACCAAGTCCAGTCTTTGCATTTCAATGACATCATCCTCTTTTTTAGGGTTGTGCAACTTTTGCACTTCCTTTTCCTTAGTGATTGCAACATTAAGTATTTTTTCTATTCCTCAGTATGATGGCTATCGCTCTCTCTTTAAGGTTTGCCATTGTGTTATTAGGAAAATTTTCTTGATCTTATCATCTAAATTAATTGATTCATTTGCACTTTAAATTGTAAATATATGTATAATTGACTATACCTTATCAAGTCAGCCTTTATGAGACTCAAGTTTCACCAAGTTATCTAATTTCACATTAATGAAAGGCTTATATTGTTTAAGCTTCTCTTCCATCCCCTTCTCCCCTTATCCAGGTTCTTATTGAAACTCAGGTGGTCTCACAAATTTGCATGCTCCAATTCTTTTTTCCTTCAAGAGAAATTTAGGTGACTTTTCTACTTAAGATCGTAAGTGTTGGAAAAAGGATCATTCTTGACAATTAGTTTTTCTCTATAGATATTCATATATTTTACACCTTTATAATAATTTAATATAGGCTTCATATTTATACATGTATAGGAAGGATGCCCATATATACCATACTGGTAACATGCCTACCTTTTGCTCATATATCTATTTAACATCTTCGTCTATTTAGAAATATTTGTAACTTTTAATGCCAAGTTTGAAGGTGCTTGGACTTCATAAAGAGAAGCTTTTGATTTTTCCTTTGCAACCTTAGTTGACGAGTTCTTATCTAAGGTTTCAATGACTTATTTGACTTGTTTAATAATTTTTATAGATATTATACCTCTTGTAATAGTGGAAACTAAGGTTTGATATGTAAGACTAGGACCTTCATAAAAATTGCATAACTAACTGTAGAAAATATTAATGGTGTGGACATTGACTAACTAATGCTCTATATCTGTCCCAAGATTTATGGAATGATTCTCCCTCTTTTTATACAAAGCTTTGAATTTGTATCTTAAGCTTAGGAGTCTTAAATAGAGGGAAAAATCACAACATAAAAGCATCGCATACTTGATCTCATAGTCCACCTTGATTAAAAGCAATCATGACCTTGCTCGATGTCTCATACGATAAGGGAAATATCTCATCTACAAACCATCATACCTTAAAAAGAAGTGTTTGGATTATGGAATAAAATTCTTAATAAAGGTGATTGTGTCTTTTCTAGTTAATCAAATAGGGGTCAACAACAAGTAAGGATAGACTTATTTTAGCTTGTAATTTCTTACCCTCTGACTCAACTTGATATATAGAGATGATGGCTTGAGATCAACGAGCTAGGTTTAAGTTGACCAAGCCTCGGGTTAGGCTCAAACTTAAACTATCTAGGCCTGACCTAACCCAAGGCCCAACACATAAGCAAAATGATGTCTTTTTGCAAAAAAAAAAAGATGTCATTTTTACATTTTAATTTTAAAAAATAGCTCAGGTTGGGTCGAGTAAGGCTTGGGTAGGGCTACTTAAGGCCTGGTCGGGCTAGGGTTAGGGCTAGTTGCCTCTGGCCATATTAGGCCTTGGGCTAAGACCAGCCCCAACAGCCCCCGATCTCGGCCTAACCTATTGCCATCCCTACTGATATATGAAGGACTGACACTAATAAGATGCATTAGAATATCTCCTATGTGAATTTTAGGTGACGACAACTCCCTAACACCAATAATGACATTATTTCCACCCTTGTTGTCAATATTTCTAATATTGATTTGATTTGTAACCATCTTTGTTGTGCTTCTACTGTTGTTTTGTTTACGTGGATGCTCGATTTCAAGGTTAATAACAACCATATTATCTAAGTTTGCACTTTACAATCTCTTATCTTGTATAAACTACCTGAAAACAAACTAGGAAAGGTAAGAGTAAAATAAAGCTAAAATTAACAAAATAACACAGTCCCTGATTAATGACATCAAAATTTCATCACTCAAATTTGCAAATGGATATAATAAGATGTAGTAAGTTTAAATATGGAGTATTCTAGGTTATTGTTTCCACAAAGAATAATTAAGCAATTGGTCCTGATGAGCAGATGCTAACTAAATTCACACTTTTCTTAGATACTGTGGCTTATAAACAAAATCTTGTACCTTTAAATCATGTTAATTGAAGTAAGATTTCTAGTGACTACTTGGGAATTTGTTAATGTAAGAAACAATCCTATTAATACTCCTTTCAATTTGATATATAAAATTTAAATGAACATTGATTACATTGCAGAAGAGATATGCTCTTCCCCTTAGAAGGTAACGAATGGACTTCAAAGACTGTTGGGGATGCTTATAGAAGTTGTAAGTTTAGACCACAACATATGTATAAAGAGTGGCCAATCATCCCAAATACATAAGTGAATAAGTCTTTGAGGAGCTCATTGCTTATTGAAACCACTCATATATGAAGGTATGACAATTATTAGCACTATACAAATTAATTTCATAATATCTAATTAATATAATATGTCAATAAGTAGAAAATTACTGAAACAAATATTTGAAATAAAAATATATTAAAATGCACATAGCTAGTCTTAAAAGTTCTATAAGTATTTATGTTAGGTTGGTAAGTTTTTCATTGAGTTATAAGATATCAAGAAACTACCTAAAATTTCTAAATTATTTCAAAGTTCTAATTAAAATTATTTATTTAGATAAAAAGAAAGAGAGGATAAAACTCCACTCTTTAATGTTGAAAAGTATCTTACTACTTACAAAGAAAGTCTAGAAAAGTGTACAAGCAAATCTATTAAAGTTATAAGAGAATATTGTGCTTAGTATTTTTGTCATAATTTTCTATAATGTTGCTACTTTCATTAAGATCATTCGATTTATTGTTTATTGCATGTGCTTTTGAACTTATTACATTATTTTGCTACTCATATTACCTACATTTCATTTCATGTTTTTCTTTTATTTCTGTTTTCTTCTTATCAATATAAGTTATCTCTAGTATAGCTAAAATGACATTAGGTCTTTTTTTGTAATTATATATGATACCTACATTTAGTAGTTTGATTACAATATTACTTTTTTCTTATTTGAAATTTATGTCATCACTATAGTTTGTTTCCTATAAACTTGCAATCACTCTTATCAACGTAAATTTCATTGAAAAATTAACACATCACTTTTCTTTTGTAGGCTCACATTGAAGAAGTGTAAAAAGAAATAGTCAAAAGCTTGATGAAGTTATAGCTAATATGGGAGTAATAAGGCATAGTTGTAATAACTTATTTGGAAGGGGTGTGAAATCATCTAGCATAAAAGATGGCAAGTGAGGTCTTTTACAAAGTTCTTAATAAGTATCTACTATCCATCAAGATTATACTAGAAAAAGAGATGAACCTGAAAGTAGAACATGAAAAGGAGATAATGAAAAAGGAATTAGAATAAGACAAAGTGAACACTTGGAAATGAAATGAAAAATAAAACAAGATAAAGCAAATAGAGAAGAAATAATGCAACAAATGTTCTCTCTCATTCAATCTCAGCTTGGGCAAGCCAATACCTTTAATATTGACATGCTTTGCAAATTCATTGTGCCTAGTCAATCAAGAAGGGAATATTTTATTCCTTAAAATATTACATATCAACATAAAGAACATCAGGTAATAAAGTTCCTTAATTCACTTCTATTGTATATCATCTTATTGTTGTTTCCATTAAGATTAATTCCAAAGTTTTTGATTATTTTGCCATTTGTAAATATAATGCACCTAATATGGATTGAAAAATTCATGCGTTCTAGCTTTGTTTATAAAAATAATTGTATTATTGTTATATTAGTTTTAAACTACAGTAATTGTCTTAATTAAATGGAGATTATAATAAAGTAGTTGGTACTTCATTATTAAAATAAGTCAATATGTTTATGAGTATAGTTATTTTATAATAATTCTAATCTTCTTTTTTAGAAAGGTGATGATTGGGAGTGAATAAGAAGATACTTTACGAAGGATTTTAGAGTGTACATACATATTAGTTTTATTTGTATTTTGGTTGATGCTATTATACTATATATGGGACTAGAGGAAGATAACATATGTGCATATCTTAGCTAACGATTCTTACTATATTTTTGGATAGGTTAAAGGTTGAATTCCATAAGTGCATATGGACTATATGATAGCATCTAAAAATACAATTTTTTAACCACTAACATTTGGCGTTATATACTTTAGGGCATATATTAATGCATGTATATGTACTTTTAATATTATATATTGCCATCTTAATGCACATTATGATAATTTCAGGTGGTTGGCTATTTGTGATTATTTATTTTTCTTTTTATTACAATTCTATTACTTTTTAAAATCTAAACTTGTAGCTTAATAAATGAAAGCCTTTATGCCATAACTTCATTGTTGCATTTTAGATGAAAATTTGTTACTTTAGTTTAAGGCATTTGTTGTTTCGATAATTTTAACGTTGCAATAATTTTCATTAAAGTTTGTTACCTCTACAAGTAAAGTATGTTTTAGCTTGATGATAAAGGTTTGCTTTTACATTAGCATGTCTTTTCTAATAAAAGAATAAAATGTTTCTTTTGTTATTAGATATTGTTGCCTAAAAAATCGATTCATTGTCTTATAAAGATTCAAACGATTGCTATATTCATTTCTATTATAATTTGAAGTTGTTTTGTTATTTTAGTCAAAACTTGATTTAACATTATTCATTTCCTTACCTAATAAGAAATTTTGTTGCCTTACACTTATAATATTGCCACTTTATTTAATGACATGAATTTTGTTACTTTAATAAAAATAACAATAATTGCACTTTCAATTGGACTTTAATTTACATAATACATTTTTGATATAGTAATGAGGAAAAAAGATAAAAATGACGGAAAGGTTTTCATCAAAACTTCACTTAGACCCAAATATTTCTAAACTTTCAAATAAAACCTTAAAATTTGATAAATGTTTAAAAAGGCCCTTAAGTTAACAAAACATTAACCCCTTTGTTAACTTTTTTCAATATAGTTTTTTTTTATATTTTTTTTGGTGTTAGATCCCCAATTCCATGTAGACAATTAATCTGGCATGACGTCCGAATGAAAATTAGGGAACTACTTCAAATGAAATTATATCTACCTGAAAATTAGTGGTTCACGCTTCAAATGTTTAGTAAATTCAGGAAGTAAACAAAATTAGGGATTTGCTTTTTTTAAAATGGATTTTATGCCAGATTATTGTTTATATGATATTAGGGTATTAAAAATGTAGCGCCCCCTTACCGTAGGGTACGCACCGGGACACCCGTGGGTCGTTCCGACGCATATCCTACAGCAAGAAAGTGCTACGCTCGCATGACATCAATATAATTAAACCTCATTATGCAAATCACTAAAATTTAAAACCACAATAATCTTTCATTTCATCAAATCAATCCAAAATATAGACAGGTCTATCAGTTCCCTACAGACCAACACAATATCCCAAAAAGGAAACTGATACAAAAGTCTATACTAAGTCATCCCCAAAAATCGTCCCAGCTGACCGACCTGTGTGCCATCGCTTCACTTGACCAAGCACTCGCACTGCAGGAAACTCTAACACGGGAGCTAATAGTCTACTCACGCTGTCCTGAAAAATATTAGCAATGTTGGGTGAGTTTGCGAACTCAATGAGAAACCATCATCGATGGTTCACCCAACTCATGCATATACACATAATATATCACAATATATCATACAGTCACAATACACAATCGGAACACTATCAGACACTTTACACATTCTCACTATAATCACACATTAGATAGGTCACTAAGAAATTGCCACATACTACACGCATTCTCACTTTTCACATTACAATCTGATGCATAATGCATGCCACTTCTCATTTTATGTCAGTGTTGTGACTGAGCGTCAATATTCTCATGTTTGGCAAGTAGGAGAGCCCTCAGGGTATGCACTACTGCCCGCTCACTTTAGGGATAGGAGAGCCCTCTGGGTATGCACTATTCCCTTTTAGCCTTAGGCCATTGCACTGATAGTCGAGTTTAAAGCTCTGATCACTAATTGCTCCAGTCACAACTGTTTATTAAGCGATTCTAATCATGCCTAGCATGCACTTACACTTGCACATCCAATAGCACATGTGTCGATCAATTCCACTTATAGCATTCATCACATTTACTCATAATCACAGCACATTTATTTCACATTTATAACACTCACATGGACAACAATTTACACATTCGCAGCACATTTAATCACACAAAGATTGAGGAACCAACTAGGTTACTCACCTGTAACTTCCGAGCTACTACCTGGAAGTGCCAGCAATATCCGTGGACTGACGATCCAACGGTGCCTCTATAACAATTCAAACGAATTCTCATCACTATATGCTCAATCAAATAAATTCGATAATGCACATGTTTTATTCAAATTTATACGATGCATGATCATGATTTTCCAGCGCTCTAATCCTTTCCACTATCTCTCGCTTCACAACCAAAATTCACTATTCACTAGGTCAAATTCCTTCACTAAGTCCCCAATATAAACTTCAAGTAGTCAGAACATAACTCTTAGGTTGCATTTGAAACTATAATAGACTCTCTCTTGATAATTACGATCCCTCTAATTAAAAATTCAAGCTCTCAATCTCTACCACAATCGTAGACCTCTTTCTCTAGTTCATAACGAATCAAGAATCACTTTAATTGGAGGTCTACACCAAAAGATATACCCTAAAAACCAAAACACATCCATTCAAAATTTTTGTCCCTCGCCGCGGCGCACAAAGGGACGCTCGCCGTGGCGTGGAACCGTTCGCCGCGGCGAACACCTCACATCTTCTCCCCGCGACGCCTACCACTTAACTCGCCGCGGCGTCTCACTCGGCTCGCCGTGGCGAGCACGCCTTTTCTCGCCGCGGTGTGGCTCTTTATCAGACGTCGCGACGTGCGGCCCAACTTCTTCTTCTCCGATTCCTTTTTCCGCCATTTTCAACCCTTCTCTCTCTATAAACTAGCATTAAACACACTCATCTACTCACATCTAACACATTAAACACCATAAATGCAACAACCACAATAAATAACAACATTAAACACAATAAACTTACCAAATCGAAGAATCGAACGGTAACCCTAAAATCTCCAACGTCTGAAAATCCTCCAAGCTCAAACTCCTACGATTTTCACTCTCAAACCATACGAAAACATCACCATCTCTCAACCACAAGCAAGGCTTCCACAAAGGAACAAATGAAAATCTCCGAGGGAAGCAAGATCAAAGTCGAGGGAAGAGGAAGGAGAAAGGGAAAGACTCTTAGGTTTGTTTTTCAAAGGTGAGATAAGGAGGAATTGAACTTAGAACTATATAAAGGGTCAATTTAACCTATAAATCATAGTCCTCAAATTCATTCAATTTCCAGTCTCTAAATTTAATGGCTCATCACAATAATTCCTAAACTCACAATTCTAAATTTTCCAAGCCATTTACCACTCACTTTTGGAACCGGACTCTAAATCATCAGTCTCTAGGTCATTTTCTCGGTCCGGACACATAACTCTAAAAATTCTAGAAAAATTCCCATAATTCCTCAAAATATAAAATACACAATCCCATACTCAAATTTCACTTTCCAATCCCAAAAATTCAATCCTCACTATAATTAAACTATTCCACTCAAATTATCCCTAATTTCACTTTAAATCAAACCTAACTCAATTATCTCAAAATTCACAATTCAACTCATGATCACAATTTAAATGCTGGAACAATCATGAATGCATGTCACTATGTATGCATGTGCAATTAACTCATTTATCACTGATGCAGAGGTAAAAATGCACGTGCAGTTCAATTAAGAATGCACCCAAAGCTAACCCATCCAAATTACCGATATGCCCATCACATCGGTAACGGGATGTTACAAAAAAAATAAAAATTTTATCTTGGAAATTCTTAATAAAAGGCTCATTTTCTATTAACTAATATCCTTTTAAATGTTTACTAAACATTAAGATTTTATTTGAAAATTTGGAAGTGTTTACGTCCAAGTTCAATTTTGATGAAAACTTTTAAGTCTTTTTGTTAACCCTTTTTTCCCAGCAGTGACTTCACAACCCAAAGCACCTAATCATTTAAGAAGTAATTACCATACGTCCTGACTAATTACTTTTAAAATGTTAGGTTTTAGTCAGAAACACTAACATTCTACTTGTATCTACTTGCCTAGGTCATGTTGAACATTCCTCATATCATAGTCACTTTTAGGTCAATTTCTAGAGATTTTTCTCAAATAATATCGTCTCCATTGCTATGATCTCTACCAAGAGCCTGAAAGACTTTTGATGATCAAGGAAATAAATCAATCTTTGGTCCGCTATGAACTTCAATATGCCTCTCCTTTATATAAGTACACAGACGAGTGCAATAGAATCGTGCTGACTCTAGACTGTTGCTTAGACTTGTACGCACTAAATCTTCAAGAGTTCCAACAACTTTGTTTGAGGCGAAAGATTTCTTATATTTCTTCCCTATATATCATTTAAGCACTTGGGAATGTTTGGCTGCAAGGCAGTTGTTGCTACGTCAATATACAGTACTATGCACTTTCTTATATATTCTTGGTTATCTATTATAGCATATGGACCCAAACTGAATGCTCCATAAGCATGTTCATTATCGCATGTTCATTATAGAACTGGAGGTTTGTTGTGATCTTCAAATTCAGATCAGTACGACTGCTTTCTAATTAACTTAATTTTAATAAAATCAAATATCTTATATTTGGTCCCTAAAGTTTCTCAAACTTTATAATTAAGTTCAACTTAATTAAATTGAATTTTCTTTTACAAGCTGCTCTTTAATGTATGACCCATTAGGTTTTTAATATATTGGCAATGATTATCAATTATAATTCTAATTCACAATTAAAATATGATAAATTAAAATTTCTTTCAATTTATCTTTAATTCTCCAATTAAACAATTTATAATCATAGGTCAAGATTGATGTTTAGCAACATGTCATGACTACTTAAATATCAAGAATGTCAAAGTGGTTTGACTCAACTTGCCCATGCATGATTATAATGTATAATTTAATCATTTCATTATCTAATGTTTCAATTGGACAGAGTATGGATACATTATCTACTCTTTTCATCTAATCATGTTCATTCTTGCTAATTAGTAATTGATTTATAGTTGCTATTTGAAAACACCTTTTCAAATATCAATTCACTTTTGCCAGAGAATTCCACAGATCAGTATTAATCAAGAACAGTGAAACATTCTCTCTAATTACTTTAGAGTGATGAATCCTTTGTTAACTTAATCAATTATCTCCACGTGGTTCATACTACATCTAAGTACTACTGACTGAATTATCACATAACAATTCATAATTAATATCAAAATACAATAATTCTCACACGAGATACCTTAGTAATCTCAAGTCTAAGGATAAGTTATATAACCATCATTATGAGAAAATTCATAGACATATAAGTAATATTCTATTTGGGTTTCTCATAGTTAGGTTAGTTTAGTGACTGATTCTCTAATAATCACCCACACATTAGTTTAAGTATCTTCATATTTTAATTTATGAGATCAATTACTTTCTTCATAAGAAAGAAACATAATGTGTACTCCTTTGATGAAACTACAACTAGGAACATTTAGGAACAATACATAAATATAAATTGAATCTCAAAATTATGATCTCATAATAATTTCAATTATACATTAATTATTCCATGGATTTTATCTTTAGTATTAAAACATCAAATATAATTAATACTTAAAGATAAAGAATGTCATTATCAATTATTGTCACTAAACCAAGGACGGATCCATATTGGGGGCAAGTGGGGGCACTTGCTCCCACTGCCTCCAAAAAATTTCATATAAAAATTATTATTTTAATTTTTGATCTCATAAAAAAATAAAATTTTGCTTCTATTAAAATTTTCCTCCCATTAAAACTAAAATTTTTCCCCCACTTAAAAAAATTTCTGGATCCATCACTGCACTAAATTACAACTAATCGATTAGTTATAGTGCATAAACTAACATAATTACACTGAAGAGTAAGAATAGAATCGTGCTGACTATCATATTAGAATTTGGTTGGGTCAGTTGTGCTAGGCCCAAGCCCAGACCCAGAACAACGCATAGGCCGATCGGCCCATCCTTTGGAGACTGACCTAATTCCTACGGGTAAATCATATAAATTTATTACCTCATCATGAAAAAGGTACGATTCTCATAACCCTATTTTTACCACTCATCAGCTACCAAAAACTCTCACAAAAAGCTGACTTGAGCATCATAGGGGACTTCCGGCTATCAATCCCCGGCGTGCCTTGCGCTATTTTGCAGGTATCTTTGACCCAGAATCAACCAATTCCATGGATCCAAGCAGCAGTGTTTAGCCCCACCAGAATCCGACTGAACCAATTGGCGCCCACCGTGAGGCCGGGCATCAAGACACCACGTCCAGAAACACACAAATCAGTCAGGCGGCGGTGACAAATCCTGACGTAGCCTCAGTTGCGGCACTTGCACTGCAGCGAATGAGCTTGCGACTACCCGCCACCCTTCCACCGCCGCATCCTGATCACCAGACAAACCCTCCGCCCGTCATCCAAAACCTTAGCTTAAACGAGCTGCCTCCTCAACACTCACACCAACATGATCAACCACAACAATCCCAAAACCAAGACCAAGAAGCGTAAAGCGTAGCCCTAGAGGATGACGGTAGAACCTATTCACACCTTCACGCTAACCCTCCTGCACTGCAACAAAACTTTCTCACACACAGACAAATAGAAGAAGCGGCCGATCTATTGATCCGCCAAATCCTACAATCTCAACCGGAACAGTAGCAAACACCAGCTCGGCAAGTGGGTGTGATGGCCGATCGGCACTCTGCGGAAGCCCTGGAAAAAATCGTGGACCACCGGATCAACATGGCCATGAATTCCCGTCCCAGCCAACCATCAACACAGTACAACTCTCCTTTCATCCCAGAGATCTTGGACAGTGTTGGACCCCGATTTTTAAGTGAAATTTAGAAATAAGAAATGAAATTAATTGAATATTTTTGTATATGAACTTTGTTAGAGATGTATTGCCCAATGAGAAAAAGAATTGATAGTGATGATGAATTTGAAAATTGAGGGGATTAGAAAGGGTTATAAACGTTTAAGTGAATGAGTTGTTTGAAAGGGAAGTTTAAAAATCAAGAAATGAAAAGAAAATGGTGAAAATTTGAAGAATTAAGAAAGTTGACTTTTGGATATAGAAAGTTTGACTTGAGAGTTTACTTTTTGTTTTAGGCAAAATTTGAGAAAATGGTCTTCATGAAACTTGTAGGTTATGGTGAAAGCTTTCTGTCGCCATAAAGTTTGCTATTTTTCGATATCAGGAGTAAAAGTTATGGTCAGTCAAAGTTAATGTTATTTACTTTGACTTTGAGAATGTTTGTAAGTGTAAGATTGTGTATCCTGTGCTTTGAGGCAAATTGTCGGATTGATGTAGTTTGAATTGAGTGAAGTGGGTTTCATGAAAATCATAGAAGATTTTTCAAGCTTTACGATGATGTATAATATGCAATTTGTGGATGTGAGAATTGAAAGTTATAAAATTTGAAAGTTTGGATGTGTATTAGGTTGATCTTAGTTATGACAGAAGTTTTGACTGAGAAATTGACCAGGTTAGTGATTGAATTAGCCTTTAAGTTCTTCATGAAAGTTGAATATTTTGATTTGATCTTTATTTTGATATAAAGTATAGAATTTTTCGATCATGGAATAAGAAGTTATGATTTTTACAAGTTTCTGTTATTGGTTTAGCATGATTATTAGAGGACAGAACTTTTGATTGAAAAATTGACTTCCTTAGAGGTCAAATTGATTTTTATGTCCTTCATGAAAGTTGTAGGTGACTTTGTGATCTTTGCATTTATATAAAGTGTGAAAATTTAGGACTTTGGAAATGAAAGATAGAAATTTTCAAAGTTGACCACTGTTTGGGGATACATTAAATAGGGGTAGTATCTTTGATTGGATTTTTGACCAATTTAGAGACAAAATTGAGTTTTGGTTCCTTGATGGAAGTTGTATAACTTTCTTTTAGCTTTCCAATGATACCAAATTTGTAAAATTTAGAGTTCTGAGTCAAAAGATATGGGGTTTTAAAGTTGAGACGTCGGTTAAGATGTTGGACCCCGAACTTTTGATAAAAAATAGAAATATTAAAATGAATTTAAATGAGAAAGAAATTGGTGAGAAAATTATGAATTTAAGGAAATTTGATGAAATTAAGAAATAATTTATGAGAAAAGAATTGTTTAATTTTGAGGACTTTGAAATTTGAGTGAACTTGTATGGATTATGAGAAGAAAGTGGATGAGTTGATTGAAAATTTGAAGAATTTAGAAAGTTTGACTTTGGAGATGAATAGTGATTAAATGGTTGACTTAAGAGTTGACTTTTTGTTTGAGACAAAATTTGAGAAAACGATCTTCTGAAAACTTGTAGTTTATGTTAAGAGCTTTTCGTAGACATAAAGTTTGATATTTTTCGATATCGGGAGTGAGAGTTATGATCAGTCAAAGTTCATTTAAAGTTTGACTTTGAGGGAAAAGTTGACTTTTTAATTGAGGCACAATTCGAGAAAATGATGAACATGAAACTTGTAGCCTCTATCGAGAGCTTTTCGTAGACATAAAGTTTGCTATTTTTCGATGTCGGGTTTGGGAGATATGATTTTCAGAAGATATGCTTTGTTTTGAAAATGTTATTAAGTATAGATTTGTGTATTCTATGCTTCGAGGCTACTCGTCGTATGGATTTAGTCTGAATTGGAGTAAGTGGTATTATTGAAAGTTGTAGCTTGTATGTCGATCTTTCCGACGCCATAAAGTTTGTAATTTTTCGATATCGAAGCTAGGAGTTATGATTTTTGGAAAACCCGTTTTGTTCTTGGGTTTTCAATCCAACCCTTTTGTAATCTTTTGTGCATATATCCTTCATCCGACATCCGATTGACTCGATTCTCAAAGCGTTGGATTCCTAAGACAATTACGTTCATTTTTATGAAGAATTATGATTTTTATGAGATTAAATGAAAAGAGATTGATTGAACCAAAGTAAGAGATGAGTTATAGATAAGTTAGATAATTTTCTGAACATGGTTCAGTATTTTGCGATTTTCGGGAGCTGTACAACTTCGATTGAGTTGATTCTTAAGGGAAAATAAATTTAAGATATAGGGCTACAACTCTTGTGAAGGGATCGAAATTTAATTTCATCCCTAAGATTGTCCATTTCTGGACTGAAGTTATGTTAATGTTCAGTCTCGGATTTTTCGCAGGTCCGATAGTATTTCGGCTATAACTTCTTCGTTTCTGATCCGAATTGAGCGCGGTCAGTGGCGTTGGATTCGTATGATCTAGAGGAACAATTTTCAAGAAGAAAGTTTATCCAAATTATTTCTTTTAGATGCTTGAAAACAGGACGCAAGTAGTCAGTTTTTCAAGTTCCTGCAGTGACAATTTTGGAAATAGGCAAATAAGTGAGGGTAACTTGGTCATTTTGGCACCATTTTTTATGACATGGCAGAACACACATAAGGGATGTCGTTTTTGCTTCCAGAAACCAGTAGAATTCACGAAAATTCTAGAACCAAAGAAGAAAAGAGAAGAAAACGATGAAGAGAGAAGGAGAGGGAGATTCGGCCATCAAAGAAGAGAGGTAGGTTTTCACGTTTTTCTTTCTTCCTTAAGTCTTGTAGAAGAGTCATCGGCAAAGAGGAAGAAGAAAAAGAAGAAAAGAGTTGGGTGTTGTGGTTCTCTTGCTTGGGAGAAGTGGTTCTAGAGTTTCTTGAAGAAGAAAGAGGAAGAGGAAGAGATGATGAAACAAAACAGATTTTTTCGTGGGTGTTAAGAAGGTAAGAGATTTCGAAATTTGAAGGTTTTCTAGTTAGGATTTGTTGTCTTTCTTGCTTTAAAAGAATGGTATAAGAACTGATTTGTGTTTCTTTGGATGTTTAATGATGTGTTAAAGGCATTGGAAATGATAGAAACTAAGATTGGACCAAATCTGAAAATTTAGGGTTTTAATTGATTGTACTGTTTTGATCATAACTCATTGTATAGGAATGAAAATGAGGTGAGGTTTGTGGCCACTTAAACTTTGGGATGTTAGCTACATGTTTGTTAGAAATAGGCACTGTCCAATTTTAGCTTGAAGAGGTTGCAATTTGGCTTGGAAAGTTACTGCTATTGACTGGAATGAATAGTACCCGAAACCATAACCTAGTGTTTTGCTGATTTTTCAAAATTAATTGATATGGAATTTGGGAAAATGGTCTGAATGAAAATTGAAGCATATTAAGTTAGCTTTCCATTCCCACTGATTTTGCTATTTTTCGATCTGTATATTGGGAGTTATGAATTGTGGAATGTTGACTGATTTTCTGTCATTTGTGGAAACCTAGCCTAATTGTCGATTTTGTGAGCTTTCTGATTGGAAGCAATTTTAGCAATTTTTTTTGACTTGAATTGACTTTGGTGATCTTCTGAAAAGTTGTAGAGGAAGAAATTATCTTGGAAAGGATATATGGCAAGTAATTTTTGAAGGTCAGATTTGGGAGTAATGAATTTGCAAAAAACTGAACCTACATTAGGTTTCTCACTGCTTCCCTGATCAGTACATTGTTTGGCAGATTTGAAATTGTTAGAGGTTGAATTGGAATTTGGGTTCTTCATGAAAATTGAAGTTTGAGATCTTATCTTTTCAGGGATATAAATTAGTGATTTGTTTGACATTTGTGCTAGGAGATATACTGGTTGGAAATTTACTGCTCAGATTGGGACAGTTTAGTAGACAGATGCTTCGGTGAATTATTTGACGTAGTTAGTAAATGAATTGGGATTTTGGTTATTCATGAAAGTTTTAGATAACATTGTGATCTTGATGAGCATATTTATTATGTAATTTTTGACTGAAGAGAATGAAAGTTACTGAATTTACAAGATACTGTACTGCGTTGAGTGACTTTGAGTGAGCAGTAGCTTTCATGGGGTCTTTGACACCCTTGGGGGTGGAATTACTTTGAATGGTCTAAATGAAACTTGTAGAGCTTGTCATGATCTTTCCAATGAGATGTGGTTTATAGTTTTCTGAATTGTGTGCAAAGAGTTATGGGTGTTGGAGAGTGACTTGTGTAGAAAAGAAAGGAAAGAAGACGAGTAATGGAAATTTGGGAAAATTTCAGCATGTGCGGATGGCCCTCGGGTTTAGGATTTTTGAAAATAATGGATTAATTTGAGAGAAGTTATAGTTGGTATAGCTTAGGAAAGGTGTAGTGTAGCACCCCACTCCCGACGAGACCCGAACCCGATATCCATGGTGATATCCGAGCCCGTGACCCGCGAGGGTGGCGTACTGGAACATTCATTACCTTATTAACAAAAATCGTATGACATTTTCTTTTTCTTTCAAAAACATTAGAGTCATAAAACAATCATTGACTTGGCCCAATTATAACAAAACACCTTCAAAGATAAAACCATTTCACTGATAAAACAATTTCAATCATTATTAGCACTCATTAGTGCTCACCACTCTATACAATTACATGTAAACAATTGGGCCTACTAAATACCAAATTAATACACTAATGCGGAATCTGGACGACATCGATCCCGACCCGATACTCTGTCTTGCTAGCGATGAGACGTACTCCGTATGTCTAACGGGGTACTCTCCATTTCCTGAAAAATAGATGCAATGTTGGGTGAGTTTGCGAACTCAGTGAGAAACCATCATCGATGGTTCACCCAACTCATGCATATCCACACAATTACACAATATTGTATATATATCATAAACAAGAAATCACAGGCATTCAATTTCACATTAAACATTCATTTATGCAGTGTGCATGTGACTCTTTCATTTTCTTTCGTTGTTGTGACCGTGCTTTGAGCTCATATCGTTGAGCCATTGGCTCAAAACATCGGGCTTAAAGCCCAAAGCGTTAGGCATAGCCACGATCATCGAGTCGAGGCTCGAATACGTTGAGCACGAGGCCTGTGCGTTGAGCTTAAAGCTCGAAATCGGTGGCGACACGGTCACAACCGCCATTATCGATCATTTACTATGCATGAATGTACATGTCATTTTCCAATTTCCAATTATCGCATTTCTATTTCCAATTCCAATTAATTACTATTTCCGATCATTTTCCAATGTCCTCGGACTTTTAGTCCGGTATTTCATTCCCATGCATTTACTTTTCGTTTCATTACCACATTTACAATCCAATTTACTAATGCATTCTTACGCACTTATTCTCATTTGCACTTGATATCACAATCCAATATTTGAACACCCATGGTCCAAATCAATCAAATCAATCAATCACATATATCCATCCTTGCTTCCTCATGGCAATCAATGCATATAATTAATAAACACATAAGGTTGAGAAACTAACTAGGTTACTCACCTATTACTTCCGAGCTAATCTTGGAAGTTTTACGCCGTCGGTCTGACGACGCTCCACTGGGCCTCTATAAGAAACAGAGAAAGAACTAGTCACTACAGATGCAATTTGTGCACATGTAGGTGAAATATGCATGTTCATGAATTTTCCGGCCCTAAATCCAAATTTTCCCATAACAAAATCCGTCTAAAATTAGAAACCTATTGGCGGCGACGGCATGCAATTGGGACCTCTATAGGTCCCCAATTAAACAAAAGCATGATTAAAGGCTCCGTTGCGGGGCACGTCAATTTCCCGTCCAAATATTCCCAATTTCTCACAAAATGAAATTAAATGTTCTACGAATCCGATGCCTCAAGAATCAGGTCAATCGGACGTCGGACGGAAAAGAAATTGACAAAAGAAGCATGAAATCACAAATTACCAATTAACAAATAAAAATAATAAAATAATAATAATAATAAAAAAAAGAACCAGCCTCGCTGGGAGCGACGTCTCGCCCCAGCGGGGCTGACTCATTCGGCCTTGTCGCTAGGGCGAGGCGTCGCCCTAGCGACGTGGCCTTTAAGCCCCGTCACTAGGGCGAGCCGTCGCCTTAGTGACCGGGCGAAATTCCCAATTTCCTTTCCCTTTTTTTTTTTCCTGATTTCCAATCCAATTTTCAACACCAATAACTCATTGCACACAATTCAGAAAATTTCCAACTATATCTCGTTGGAAAGATCATGAAACCCTCTACAATTCTCAAGAAGATCATAAAAATCAATTTCACCCCTAAGGGTGTCAAAAATCCCTTCAAAGCTACTGCCTACTCAAATCCCATTAAAACAGACAGTATATTAAAATTTCCATAACTCTCAGATTCTTCAGCCAAAAATTACCACATAAATATGCTCAATAAGTTCACAATGTCATCTACAACTTTAATTAACAACTCAAAATCAAATTCCATTGCTAAACAAGTCAATTAATTCACTCAATGTTGCTGTCCCTGAAATCATTCAATTTGAGCAGTAAACTTATAACAAGCATAACTCCCTGTACACAAGTCAGAAAAATCAGAACTTTATATCCCTGAAAAGATAAATCCTCAAACTTCAATTTTCATGAAGAACTCAATTTCCACTTTAATTTCTAACAATTTCAAAACTGTCATGCAAGTTACTGCCATGATCAGCAATTCCTAACCTAATGCAGGATCAGTTTTTGCAAAATCATAACTCCCAACTCTGACCTCTAAATATTATATGCCATATCTCATTTTCAAGATAATTTCTTACTATTAAACTTTGCAGAAGATCACTCACACCAATTCAGTCCACAAAAATGGCTAAAATTGCTTCCAAGCAGAATACTCACAAGTCAGACACTTAAGCTAGGTTTCATCAACATGCCCAAAACCAGTCCATAGGAATCAGTTCATATCTCCCAATATACAACTCGAAAATTAGCAAGATCAGTGGAAATGGAAAGCTAACTCAATATTTTACAACTTCCATGAAGACCATTTTCCTAAATTCCATCTCAATTAATTTAGAAAAATCAGCAAAGCTCATAGGTTATGGTTTCGGTTACTGTTCACAGGCAATAAAACAGTAACTTTCCATGCCAAATTTCGACCTTCTAGCATTACAATTTAATAACACCTATTTCACACTAAATTGAAGCAAACATCCCAAAGTTTAATTGGGCACAAACCTTGCCTCATTTGCTTATCTACACAATGAGTTATGATCAAATCAGTATACTAGGTCAAAATTCAATTTTCAGCCTTACTTCAACAATTCACTTCTTATCATTTCAATTCAATTCCTACTACTATAAGCATCTCAATTGGACACCAATTCAGTACCTAGGTCACTCATACATTAACTTAGACCTATAGGCACAATTTTGCAGCATTACACTCTTAATTTCTATGCAAGATTAATCATCACTATTCAATCAAAATCAAGCTAAAACACTTCTAAACCACATCATTCATGTTCACTTTATCAAACCATACTTAACCTAGCCTTATACCCACCAATTCCATCTACAATTTTCATTCAAATCATGGATCAATAATCATAATAAATGCACCATAACTCTAATTCAATACATCTAACAACCATGATTCAATACTATATAAGTAAAGCCTCCTTAAAACAAACTTAAAACCTTACCTACTTAAGTTTCCAACCTTCAATTTTCTCTTTATGCCCACTTTACACCTTCTCTACTCATTTCTACCACCATACATGCTTCTCATGGATAGAAGAATTAAATTGCAAGGCAAAAAAAATAGCTTGATTTCATGAAGGAGCTAAGGAAGAAAAGAAAAACGATGGAGAAGCTTGCAAAAATAAAAAGTAGGTTTCGGATGGGTATGAAAAAAAAACAAGAAACTTGTCTTTAAATCAATGAATTTCCGTAGTCATTAGCTAGGAATAAGACAAAAGCCATAAATTCATGGGACACATGGTATTTTCCTTAAAAAAACAATAAAATAAGGAAGAGATAAAATATGCCATAGGATTTTCTTAATTTGACCCATTCAATTCCAATGGCCCTAATTAAAATCCCAAAATAATGTATCCAATATTATAGTGCCATTGGATAAAAATTTTCGATACCGAAAATCAACCGGTTCGTCACTTGGCGATTTATCCGGTCCGGAAATTTTCGAAAATTTTCCCGAATCATTTTTTTGAAAATTACCTAAATTTTCCAAAATTGTAAAACATAAGACAGTCCACTCCCAATAATTTTTTAAACACGAAAACCACACTTTCCACTACAAAAACACATTTAGGCCATTTACCGGCGATTTTGCCGGTCCGGAAATTTTCTCCGGATAATTCCAGAAAAATTTCCATAAATCTCTAAAAATGTAAAACACTCTATGACGCACTCCAAATAATTTTTTAAATCCCATTATCACACCAATTTCACAAAAGATCACAATTAGACACTTATGCCGGGAAATATCATGAATGCATGTATGACTATGTGCCTGTGCAAAACTCACCATTTATGGAGGCTGCATGACATATGTTCATGCCGAGTTATAATTTAATACTCCTAACCCATCCCAATTTACTAAAATACCCTTCCCATCGGAGATGGGATATTACATGTAGGAAAGATTAGGTTAGCTTAAAGTCAAGTTTTTATATGCTTGGAAAATTTTCAGCATTTGATCTTTTATTAATTGGGGCTTTTATGCTTTGATTAAGGCATTGAGAAGCCATTGGAAGTAGGGGAAAAGCAATTGGACCAATCCAAGATGCTAGCAAGGAAATTCAGGTGGGTAGTATATTTATTTATTGAATTGTAAGCTAAGAATGCGAATTTGAAAAAAAAAATTAAGAAGCAAGGTTTTGATAAATGATTTTATGAAAATGATTTTGAGAAAATACAAGATTTATGAAATTCATGAGTTTCAAATTATTCGATTTATGATTTAAATGATTTAAAGAAATTAGTGCATGTTTGGTCATGAATGTGATTATTATGTGATTAATTTGGTGATGTGCATTGCATTAGATTGATTATGTGAATTCATGTAAATATATGCTTGTGTCATTTATGACACAATTTGATGTTATGAGATGAAAAGGTGAAAAGCAAGATGTTTGAAAAGTGCCTTGGAACCATCTGAAATTATGTTTTGCTTATGTGCTATATGGGTTTGGTAAGGTCCTTTGTGAGTCGTTTGTCTCTACTTGTTATAGCCTTCTCTCGGCTGCCGCTAGTGGCATAGGAGTTCGATCTCGTACTCCCCTCATTCACGGTACATGAACCGCTATCGCGAGAATGTGCGATACGTCTATTTTGGACCGAACCAAACCAAACCACTTGATGTGTTATGTGATTTGTGTTGGATGCCGCGGTATAACTCGCAAACACACGCCGCAGTATAACCTGCAAACACCTACGGGTGGGGTGTGGGGTCCAACACGAAACCACTTGACGTGTTATGTGATTTTGCTTTGTTTGTGTTGTGATGTATTATGACGTGATGCATTCATATTTGAAATTGTACATGAGAAATGAGAAAGTAAATGTTTATGAATATTTTGAAACAAATGAAGATTTGGAAATTTTAGAAAATGTTGATGAAGGTTTATGAATGTTTTGAAAGGTTTTAAAATGAATGTTTGGATAAATTTCCGAATGGGAAATGTTTGAAAAGTTTTAAAGGACACTTTTAAACTTATTGTTCAATTTATAAATATGTTATTCACGAGCTTAGTGCTCACCCCCCTTTCATCCCCAATCTCCAGGTTTTAAGCAGGAGAACGGATGAAAGACGAGCAATGTTTGTATTTATGTGTAAAGTTCGATGTTCGTATTGGATTTTATGGATGGTTAGAAAACCAGAAAAAGCGTATTTAGTCCGAATGTAGAGAATGTGTTATGAATTACGAATGTATGTATTTGAGTTAGGTTGTGGAATTGAATATGTGTATGATTATGGATTTATTTACCAAATTGCATTTGCGTATGGATTTGGATATGAATGGGATTGATTGAGATTTTATGCGATCAATTGAGAATTTATGAAGTGTTAGACATAGGATTGCGTTTACTGCTGGTGTTTGGATTAGGACGGGAGGTCGATGATTCTGCGTTGTGTTTGGACATTTTAGAAGTGTTTTGACTCTTTGCAAATTTTGGGCTGTCAAAATATAGCCGTTATCTTTTAGAAATTTCAGTAAAAGGGTTTAAAAAGTGAGTTTGACAATTGATATGGATGTATAAGAAGATGATTAATAAGAATCAAGCAAATTGAGAATTGCATGAGGAATAGTTTCCTAGAAAGGGAAATCGATATGATTTTGATTAGTATGAGAATGGTTTTAAGATAAATAAGATGAGAAAAAAAAGAAAAAGAAAAAAAATTATACCGGTTTTGGAATGTCCAAGGTTTCCAACGCGTCTCGCATAATTGTTTCATAATTGTGTTCGGATGTCGGATCCGTTGTTGCTTTATGTTTTTGTTTCAGAATTCCGTTTTTCGTGCTCCATTTTTCGGTTGGGATCCGGTTCCCTGATCGGGTCCTAACATAAGAAGAAGGGGGCGCAAGTCCACTTGAACGTCACGGTCGTGCATACGCATGATCGCGACTTTGCGGGTTCACTAGAATGTCGCGATCGTGCATGTGCATGATCGCGACTCTGCTGGACCATCTGAATGTCGCGGTCGTGCACGCGCACGATCGCGACTTCCCTATTTGTTTAAGAAAGGTAATTTTCTGAACATACTCCACTCTTTCGCTTATATCTTTTCCGTCCGAAATCCGATTGACTTGGTTCTTGAAGCGTTGGATTCCTAAGACAATGAATTTAATTTTTATGAGAAATTTGTGAAATTTTGAGATTAAATTGAGGTTGATTAATTTAATCAAAGTGAGTTAGGAAAGTTTTTGAATATAGTTCAATATTTTGAGAAATTCGGGATATGTGGTGATCCGATTTAAGTGATTCTTGAGGCAAACTAAAATTAAGACCTGGGGCTACAAGTCATATGGAGAAAGTGAATTTCAATTTAGCCCCTAAGACTTTCAATTTCTGAATTGAAGTTCGGATTCGTGTGTAGTCTTGGATTAGGAACATCTGAACGTATTTTAGTCATAACGTTTGATCTAGAAATCCAAATGAGGTGATTCTTAATTTGGATTAAACTAGAGAAATATGGCTACAATTTATATGAAGAAATTGAGTTCCAATTTTGTCTTTAAGGATATAAATTTTTGAATGGAAATAATCGTGCTGGAGAATGATTTAGCATAAGACATATCTGAAATGTTTTGAGCATAACTTTTGATATAGTGCTCTAAATTAGATGATTTTGGTGGCGTTACAAAATTGAGATAATAAAGAAAAATTCTTTAGAAGGAAGTTTTAGCAAATTCCTTCATTTTGATGATGTGAAAAATAACCTAAGTTTAAGCATGATAAAAGGGTAAAATTGGAAGATCATCTAACGAATTAAGATGTTAGGCTAAAGTGTAAGGGCAAAATGGTATTTTATCAATCACTTAATGACATGGCAAGGGGCTGCCATATAAGATCAATGAAAGCCACGAAAATAGAAGAAGGAAAGAAGGGAAGAAAGAAAATAAGAGAGAAAGAAAGGTGGAGGTTTCGGTTGAGAGAAAATGAAAGAGAAAGAGAGAAAAAGCTTAGGGTTTTGGATTTTAGGGCTTTCAAGCACGGTTTTGAGTAAATTCCAAGGGAAAAAGGAGGAAGGAGGTAAAAGCTTTCAAATGGAACCAAGAAATTTTGAAAATGGAGAAGAAATGAGGTAAGAGAAAATTATGAGTGTTGGATTTTTAAGGAATTTTTGGTTTAGGTTCATTGATAATAGTATGGGTTTGTTAATTCTATGCTCAATTTTAGAGATTACAAGGTTTAATTATTCAATTTAGGATAATTGTGAATTTGGGGTTTTTGCCCAATTTTTATGATTGGGGATTTTGGAAATTATTGGTTTAGAATCAATGAAAATATTATGGGTTTGTGAAATATGAGATCAATTTCGAAGATTATGGGATTGATGATGTTGAATTTGGGTGAATATGTTTAGGTAATTTTAAATTGGAAGAACAAAGGAATCTATGGGCAAATTGACGATTTGGACAAGTTTTTAGCATCGATTCGAGGTGGGTAGTATATTTATTTATTGAATTTTAAGCTAAGCATGTGTATTTGAAAAATTCAAGAAGCAAATTTTGATAAATTAATGTTTAGAAAAATGTTTGAAAAATATGATTTCGAAGGATTAAATTCCTTATTTCAGAAATGATTTTTAGAAAATGCAAGATTTATGAAAGTCATGGTTTTCGAATTATTTGAATAAATTGAAAAAAAATGTGTTTTGTGAATTTGAATAAGTTTGATTTATGATTTAAAGATTGATTTATGATTTATGAATAAGTTTGAATAAGTTTGACTTATGAATTACTGCATACATTGTTATGAATTTGATTGAGATGTAATTAAATTGATGATGTGAATTTCATTAGATTTGTTATATGAATTTATGTGGATATGTGAATGTGTCATTTATGACACGATATGATGATGCGATATGAGATTTTGAAAGAAAAATCAAGTTTTCGAAATGTGCCTTCGGGCTATTCGATTTTTCGAATATGATTATGTGTTATGTGGGTTTGGTCAGGTCCCAAAAGTAGGACGAGTGCGCACTTGTCTATTTTTATAGCCTTCTCCCGGCTGCCTGTTAGAGGTACTGGAGTTTCGATATCGGACTCCCATAAGTCACGACTACACCGGACCACTATGCGGGAAGGTGTAGTACGTTCCGTTCTGTTACCGCAGGGCATTATCTTGAGAATATCGCATATGTTACATTTTGGACCGAGCCAGACCATTTGATATGTTATGTGTTTTTGTTTTGTTTATAAGTGTGATGCATTGCATATATATGAAAGATGTTTAAGAAATATGGTTTTTGTTCATGAAATGTGAAAAATGTGAAAATTTTGAGAAACAAGAAATTTGCAAAAATTTACTACTGAGAAACTTTTGAAATAAATGGC
The DNA here is from genome assembly GCA_029891385.1 of Erythroxylum novogranatense. Classification (NCBI taxonomy): domain Eukaryota; kingdom Viridiplantae; phylum Streptophyta; class Magnoliopsida; order Malpighiales; family Erythroxylaceae; genus Erythroxylum; species Erythroxylum novogranatense. The sequence goes on along the minus strand of CM057231.1, from coordinate 16,576,691 downwards.
AAAATGATTTTTGCAAATGTTTTCGCTTATTTTTTAATTTATAAATATATTATCCACGAGCAATAAGCTCACCCCCCTTAATTCCCATCCATAGGTGATGAGAAGAAGATCGGGTGAAAGAAAATGAAGGTTTTCGTTTGTATGTGCTCATATGGTAAATTTGTTTAGCTAACTGATTGCTAAAAAATTTAGAATTGTTGTGTATTTTGGATTAGGATTTTGGGTATTGTAAATGGCTTGCAATGCCGTTAGAGTATGTTGTGTATTCATTTTGAGAATGTATTATGAATTCTGGACATATGTATTGGATTAAGTTATGGCTTGGATTGTGTGTAGCGCCCCCTCACCGTAGGGTACACATCGGGACTCCCGAAGGTCGCTCCGACACGTATCCCACGATAGAGGTGCACTACTAAAAAATCCCGCTAATAGTCCACATGGCATCGCAATAATTAAAACCATAATATATCAGAAATTAGTAAATTTTAAAATCCAAAATAATCTTGATACAGTCATCCAATATCAGAATAGACAAGTCTATCAGTCCCCTAAACAAAACCAAAAAGGAAACTGATACAAGCATCTATCCTAAGTCATCTGTAAAAGTCCAACCCAATGACCGACACATGTGCCATCGCTTCTCTTGCCGACGCTTCATTGCGGCGAGAAAAGACTATCTCGGGAGCTAGGAGTCTACTCTATCGATCTGAAAATTAGATGCAATTTTGGGTGAGTTTGCGAACTCGGTGAAAACTATCATCGATGGTTCACTCAAATCATGCATTACGAAATTATGTACTGACGCACAAGATGATACAATTAGTATATATCAATTTACAGTAGCCTGTAACAGTTTGCAGTATCAAATAACAATTTAACAATTTGCAGTATCACATCACAATTTACAGTAAATTATGCCATCACGTAATCAGTCATTGTCACAAATCAGTTAATCATGAAATTGCAATGCATATGTGACTCTTTTCCAGTTATTCAGTGTTGTGCCCAAGTGCTCGATCGGTATTGATGAGGGACGCGTCGAGATTATTCCCTCGGGCTCGAGGCCGGTCGATCTGATGTTAGAGCTCGAGGCTCTTTTCAGTGATAATAGCAACTTGGGTCACATATCCATTATTTGATCATGCATTTATGCATGTAATGCAGTGTTCAGTAATTTAGTGTATGGCTATAAAAGCCCAGTATTGCATTTCTCAGTGTCATGCAGTAGTCCAATCCAATACAAGTAAAAGCATGAAATTCAATTATATACATTTCATAAATCATGCAATTCACATTGACAAGTAATTCACTTGAGCATTTAGACAATCAGGAATTTGAGAAACCAACTAGGTTACTCACTTTACTTCCGAACTCTTGCTGAAGTCCCAAAATGTCCGTGGAATGACGATCCAACGACGCCTCTATAGCAGTAAAATACAGTCCCATTACTAGATGCTCAATTAAACGATTCAGTGATGCATGTCTCTATGAAATTATGTACAATGCATGTCCACGATTTCCGGCGCTAAAACCCAATTTTGATATCCTATGTCCAATTCTAACTCTTCGCTCAATTGATCGACAATAATTGATCCAATCCTAAAATTCAGTTCAATTTCCTCAATTCATACTTCCTATAACAGTTCCCTATTCATTGGATCAAAACCTTTATTGAAAATCCCAATTGAAATTCCAATTGTCTCAATTCAATACTTAGGTCACACTATGAACCATAATTGACCTTAATCTCGATAAATCAATACCATTTAAATTAAATTCTAACTTCCATAATTATCCTCAATTGTAGACCTCTTTCCCTAGATCATAATGAATCGAGAATCACCTCAATCGGAGGTCTATACCATAAGTTATGCCCAATAAACTAACACTCATCCATTCAGAATTTTTATCCCTCGTCGCGACCTACGTCCCTTCGCCGCGACGTGGGAAGCTCGTTAGTCGGAACGTGGAGACCGCTCGTCGCGACGAATAAATCCACGCTCGTCGCGACGTCCAGCCGAGCTCGTTGCGACGAATAAATCATTATTCGTGGCGACGAAGCCCTCACGCCTCTGCGCGCTCGTCGCGACGTGCGAAGGCCGATCGTCTTCTCCGATCGATTTTTCGACTTTTCTCTCACTAAAACCAGTATTAAACACTCCTAACTACCCACTCAAACACAATAAATGCCATAAATGCAACAACTAACTATTAATAACAACATTAAATTCATAAATACTTACCAATAGAAGATCAAATTCCACAAATCCCTCAAATCTCCGTAAACCCTAAAATCTTTCAAACTCAACGATAAACCACTCTCAAACCTTCTCAACCTTCATCAATCACAGTAAACAAGTTAGCCTTGCACAATGAGGAGAAAACCACAAGGAAAAATCGAAGAACCTCACCAATGGGAGGAATCGAAGATCACCGTGGAGAAGAGAAGAAGAAATGCTAAGCCTTAGGGTAAAAATCCCCAAATTCCAAATCTAAGTATTTATAGACATGAGTCTCCAAATCAGTTCAAATTTCAGTCTCTAAATTTCAATGGCTCAACATTTTTATTTCCTAACAGTATAACTCTAATTTTTTTCCATTGCCATTGGACAATTCTTTCAGTACTATACAATCAATCGGTCTGTCACTCAAAAATTTCCGGTCCGGGCATTTTCTCCTGAATTTCCCGAAAATTCCTATAAGCCACTATCAATAGCCAATCACTCTTAGACTATTCTAACTCAGTCATTCGAGCCCACTTACTCTTAATTTCTCAATCAATTGCAATCCAGTCAGTTTCCAGTTCACAATCCAATCAATTCATACTCACAATTAAAATGCCAGAAAATCATGAATGCATGTACCTATGAATAAATGCATATGCAATAAACCTGTTCCTCTATAATTAGAGGCCATTAACATGCTCAATCAGTGAATGCAATGAAACCTATCAGTCTGACCCAATATTACCATAATGCCCTTGCTAACAGTAACGGGATGTTACAATTCACCCCTCCTAATAAAAATTTCATCCTTGAAATTTATTACCTGTCTGATTGAATAGATGAGGATAATGACTCCTCATATGCTCCTCAGTCTCCCACGTAACTTCCTCAGAAGAGTGGTTCTTCCAAAGGACTTTCACCAATGGAATCACCCTGTTCCTCAGCTGCTTGACCCGTGATCCTATAATCTGTACCGGCTCCTCGACATAACTCAAATCACTGGCTATCTCAATCTCCTGAGCTGGAATCACATGCGTCGGGTCTGAACGGTACCGTCGGAGCATACTAACATGAAACACGTCATACATCTGGGACATCTCACTCGGTAATGCCAATCTGTAAGCCAACGGTCCAATCCTCTCAAGGATCTTATACGGACCAATATACCGAGGGCTCAATTTGCCCTTACGGCCAAACCTCAGTATTCCTTTCCAAGGAGACACTCGGAGAAACACTCTGTCACCTACACTGTACTCCATCTCTCACCGATGCCGATCCACATAGCTCTTACATGCATCTAAGCCGCCGCTTGATGCGACTCGGATCAAGCTGCACCTTATCCATCAGTATCTGAATCACTCGGTACCCTCAATCGATCTCATACCCTCTTCATCCCAATACAATGGCGATCGACACGGACTCCCATACAAGGCCTCATACGGTGCCATCCCAATACTACTCTGATACTGGTTATTATATGCAAACTCGATCAGTGCCAAATACTTATCCCATGATCCTCTGAACTCCAATACACAAGCTCGAAGCATATCCTCAACAGTCTTAATCGTCCTCTCACTCTGCCCATCTGTCTGAGGATGAAATGCAGTACTGAAGTTCAATCGAGTACCCATAGCAATCTGTAGGCTCTTCCAAAACCTCGAAGTGAACCTGGGATCCCTGTTCGAGACTATCGACAACAGAACCCCATGCAACCGTACAATCTCTGCTACATACTTCTGGGCCAACTGATCGAGAGTATTGCTCTCCCTCACTGGCAAGAAGTGAGCCGATTTGGTCAATCGGTCCACTATGACCCAGATAGCATCATGCTGTCTCGGTGTCTTAGGCAACCCTATCACAAAATCCATGGTAATTCGCTCCCATTTTCACTCCGAAATGGGCAACGAATGCAACTTCTCCACTGGAGCCTGATGCTCTGCCTTAACCTACTGACAAATCAGACACCTGGAAACATACTCTGCCACTTGCCTCTTCATACCAGGCCACCAGAAATGCTGTCTCAGTGAATTATACATCTTGGTCGTACCAGGATGCATAGCATAGGCAGCTACATGTGCCTCCTTTAGGATCTCCCGTCTCAAATTATCAACATCTGGCACACACAGTCTCTGTCCCATCCATAAAGTCCCATCTCTCAACTCAAACTCCGAATCAGTACCGGCCTGGACTCTCTCAATCAGTCTCACTAACACCGGGTCTTGATCCTGAACTCTCCGGATCCTATCATGCAACATCGGCCTCAGCCTTAGAGTAGCAATCAGAGCTCCATCCTAACCCAAATCCATCTATACATTAAGAGCTCTCAACTGAATCAGACCAGGTAACCTCGAAACCTGAACCTGAGCTGCACTACCATGCGATCTCCTACTCGATTACATCGGCCACCACATTAGCCTTCCTGGATGATACTCGATCGATGCGATCATAGTCCTTGATAGCTCTATCCATCTCCTCTCTCAGTTGAGCTCTCTCGACTAAGCAAGTACCGCAAACTCTTATGATCGGTGAAGATCTGGAGCGTCTCCCATCGAGATAATGTCTCCAGATCTTGAGCAAATACAAGCTATGCCAACTCGAAATCATGCAGGATAATTCACCTCGTGAGACCTCAAGCATCTCGAGGCATCGCTTATAACTCTCCCATGCTGCATTAATACACATCCCAATCCCTGATGCGAGGCATCACTGTAAACCACAAAGCCTCCAGTCCCAGATGGAATGCCTAACACCGTTGCAATCGTCAACCGATGTTTCAGCTCTTCAAAGCTCTTCTGGCACTCCTCAGACCATCTGAACGGCACATTCTTCCTCAATAAGCCGTCGAAGGCGAGATCAACGAAAACCCCTCGACGAACCTCCGGTAATATCCGGCCAATCCTAGGAAACTTCGCAACTCTGGCACACTCCTCGAAATCTCCCAACTCATAACTGCCTATATCTTGTGAGGATCCACCTGAATACCCTCACCGGACACCACGTGCCCCAGAAATACAATCTCATCAAGCCAGAATTCACACTTAGTGAATTTGGCGAACAGTTGTCTCTCTCTCATGACCTGAAGGACAATCCTCAGATGCTCAGCGTGCTCCTGTCTACTCCTCGAATAAACCAGTATGTCATCAATAAATACAATCACAAACCGATCCAGGTAGGGCTGAAAAACTCTATTCATCAAAGCCATGAAGGCTGCCGGGGTATTAGTCAACCCAAACGGCATCAATAGGAACTCGAAATGCCCCTACCTACTCCTGAAAGCACTCTTAGGCACATCGGCCTCTGCAATCCTCAACTGGTAATAACCTGATCTCAGATCTAATTTAGTGAACACCTGAGCTCCCTGCAACTGATCAAATAAATCGTCAATCCTAGGCAGTGGATACTTGTTCTTCACTGTCACCCGATTCAACTGCCTATAATCAATACACAGTCTTAGAGTCCCGTCCTTCTTCTTCACAAACAGTACCGGAGCTCCCCATGGCGAAACACTCGGTCTAATGAACCCTTTATCCAGTAGCTCCTGCAACTGAGCCTTAAGCTCTCTCAATTCTACTGGTGCCATCCTATACAGAGGGATCGATATAGGAGCGGCACCTGGAACGAGATCAATCGAGAGCTCTGTCTCCCACTCTGGCGGTAATCCCGATAACTCCTCGAGAAATACATCCGAAAATTCTGTGACTACGGGAACATCCTGCAATCTCGGCTTGACTCTGGAATCCACTACGTGAGCCAGATAGGCCTCACAACCTCCCTGCATCAATCTCAGGGTACTCAAGAAGGATATCATCCTTGTTGGCACTGCCTGACTAACTCCTCGAAACACAGCTCTGGGCTGACCAGGAGTTTCCAGCATAACCTCCTTGGTATAAAAGTCCATAATAGCCCTATGCGTAGTCAACCAGTCCATCCCCAAAATCACGTCAATCTCCCTCAGAGGCAAAATGATCAGATCGACACTCAGAACTGCTCGGTCGATCTGAACCAGACACCCTATACAGACCTCTCCCAATACAGTCGTACTACCTAGAGGTATACTCACCTCTAACCCATACTGTAACCTCTGCCTATCCCCATGCAGTCTACATGCTAAATGCGGTGCAATGAAAGAATGAGTGGATCCAAGATCCAACAATGCATATGCTTCAAAACCAGAAATCAGAAGCATACCCGCAACAACATCTGGGGAGTCCTGGGCCTCCTGCCGAGTCATGGCATAGACCCTGGCCTGAGACTGCTGTCTGCTGCTCGGTCCCTCTGACCTCACTGCGGACCCCTCTGCTCGGCCTCGGCCTCGACCTCGGCCTCTCCATTCTGATCCACCTCCACGGCTCTGCTGCACCATGGTATTGCTGCCTGATCTTCCAGTCATAGTAGACAGGGCTCCCAAAGTCTCTGGGCAGTTCCTTACCAGGTGGTCCATCGAGCCACACCTCAAACAGGCTCCAGACAGCCATCGACACTCTCCACTGTGCCTCTTGTCACAATGCTCGCATAAAGGAACATACTGTCCTGAAACTCTGGCACTGCTGCCACCACTACCAGTCTGTACAAATCTGCCCCTCTGCCCATGACCAGTCTGTCTAGCCCCTCCTGCAGACCTAAAGGGCCTACTCGGCGCTTCTTGCACCCTCTGCCAAGACCGCCTCGATCCGTCACTAGACCTCTTATGCCTGGTCCCCTGACCAGTCTCAGCTAGACTCTCCTCAAGAATGCTTTCGATCCTCACTGCAGAAGCCCTCAACTCAATAAAATTGCCCATATCGGACCTAGCCAATCGGGTACGGATCTCCAGATTGAGTCCGCCCTCAAAACGCCGACTCCTGTCAGCCTCAATAGCAACCAATGTAGAAGCATAGACCATCAGCTCGTTGAACCGCACCTCATAGTCGGCCACGGTCATCTGCCCCTGTCTCAGCTCTAAGAACTCCTGCATCTTCCTTTCCAGATAGACCTTGGGCATGTAATTGTCCTTGAAGGCCCTCAGAAAATCATCTCATATCGATTATACGAGGGCACAGTGGTGCTGCTGGGCGATCTTCCACCACTGATATGTAGGACCCTGTAGCAAAGAGACGACATAATCAAACCTCTCCTCAGGGTCGCAAACCATCTGATTGAGGACTCTCTCAGTCCTCTCTAGCCATCCCTCAGCCTCCGCAGGGTCGGTGCTGCCATAGAAGTCAACAGCCCCCTGCTTACGCAGTCGATCATATCTCTGTTCCCGTCTCACAGGAACTCGAGGAGACAACTCCTCTAAAAGAGGCATCGGGGACTCCCTACTAGCTCCTACCGATTCTAGGTCAGCTGGTAGCTCAACTCGATCTCCAAGGACGGATGACCTAAAACAGACAAGAAATTCCGATCAGTTCTGCTATTCTTACAGTGATTCCAGCCTAAAATACACTATGCCCCAAAAGATGCCAAACCATGCTCTGATACCACTTAATGTAGCGCCCCCTGACCGTAGGGTACACATCGGGAATCTCGAAGGTCGTTCCGACACGTATTCCACGATAAAGGTGCACTACCAGAAAATCCCGCTAATAGTCCATATGGCATCGCAATAATTAAAACCATAATATATCAGAAATCAGTAAATTTTAAAATCCAAAATAATCTTGATACAGTCATCCAACATTAGAATAGACAAGTCTATCAGTCCCCTAAACAAAACCAAAAAGGAAACTGATACAAGCATCTATCCTAAGTCATCCGCAAAAGTTCAACCCAGCTGACCGACCTGTGTGCCATCGCTTCTCTTGCCAGCACGCTCGCACGGCAGGAAAAGACTATCTCCGGAGCTAGGAGTCTATTATATCGATCCTGAAAAATTAGATGCAATTTTGGGTGAGTTTGCGAACTCAGTGAGAAACCATCATCGATGGTTCACTCAAATCATGCATTACGCAGATTGCGTACAGCACGGCATAGTAAGATACAATTAGTATATATCAATTTACAGTAGCCTGTAATAGTTTGCAGTATCAAATAACAATTTAACAATTTGCAGTATCACATCACAATTTACAGTAAATTATGCCATCACGTAATCAGTCATTGTCACAAATCAGTTAATCATGAAATTGCAATACATATGTGACTCTTTTCCAGTTATTCAGTGTTGTGCCCAAGTGCTCAGTCAGTATTCAGTGGGGGACGCGTCAGGAATTTCTCCCATCGGGCTCGAGGCCCGGTCAGTACAGTGTTAGAGCTCAAGGCTCTTTTCAGTGATAATAGCAACTTGGGTCACATATCCATTATCTGATCATGCATTTATGCATGTAATGTAGTGTTCAGTAATTCAGTGTATGGCTATAAAAGCCCGGTATTGCATTTCTCGGTGTCATGCGATAGTCAATCAATACGGTAAAAGCATGAAATTCAATTATATACATTTCAGTAATCATGCAATTCACATTGACAAGTAATTCACATAGAGCATTTAGACAATCAGGAATTTGAGAAACCAACTAGGTTACTCACCATTACTTCCGAACTCTTGCTCGAAGTCCCAAAGAATGTCCGTGGAATGACGATCCAACGACGCCTCTATAGCAGTAAAATACAGTCCCATTACTAGATGCTCAATTAAACGATTCAGTGATGCATATGTCTCTATGAAATTATGTACAATGCATGTCCACGATTTCCGGCGCTAAAACCCAATTTTGATATCCTATGTCCAATTCTAACTCTTCGCTCAATTGATCGACAATAATTGATCCCATCCTAAAATTCAGTTCAATTTTCTCAATTCATACTTCCTATAACAGTTCCCTATTCATTGGATCAAAACCTTTATTGAAAATCCCAATTGAAATTCCAATTGTCTCAATTCAATACTTAGGTCACACTATGAACCATAATTGACCTTAATCTCGATAAATCAATACCATTTAAATTAAATTCTAACTTCCATAATTATCCTCAATTGTAGACCTCTTTCCCTAGATCATAATGAATCGAGAATCACCTCAATCGGAGGTCTATACCATAAGTTATGCCCATAAACTAACACTCATCCATTCAGAATTTTTATCCTCGTCGCGACCTCGTCCCTTCGCCTCGACGTGGGAAGCTCGTTAGTCGCAACATGGAGACCGCTCGTCGCGACGAATAAATCCACGCTCGTCGCGACGTCCAGCCGAGCTCGTTGCGACGAATAAATCATTATTCGTGGCGGAAGCCCTCACGCCTCTGCGCGCTCGTCGCTGACGTCTGAAAACCTATCGTCTTCTCCGATCGATTTTTCGACTTTTCTCTCACTAAAACCAGTATTAAACACTCCTAACTACCCACTCAAACACAATAAATGCCATAAATGCAACAACTAACCATTAATAACAACATTAAATTCATAAATACTTACCAATAGAAGATCAAATTCCACAAATCCCTCAAATCTCCGTAAACCCTAAAATCTTTCAAACTCAACGATAAACCACTCTCAAACCTTCTCAACCTTCATCAATCCAGTAAACAAGTTAGCCTTGCACAATGAGGAGAAAACCACAAGGAAAAATCGAAGAACCTCACCAATGGGGGGAATCGAAGATCACCGTGGAGAAGAGAAGAAGAAATGCTAAGCCTTAGGGTAAAAATCCCCAAATTCCAAACCTAAGTATTTATAGACATGGGTCTCCAAATCAGTTCAAATTTCAGTCTCTAAATTTCAATGGCTCAACATTTTTATTTCCTAACAGTATAACTCTATTTTTTTTCCATTGCCATTGGACAATTCTTTCGATCTTATCTGGTCAATCGATTACATCACTCAAAATTTCGGTCCGGCATTTTCTTCCGAATTTCCCGAAAATTTTCTATAAGCCACTATCAATAGCCAATCACTCTTAGACTATTCTAACTCAGTCATTCGAGACCACTTACTCTTAATTTCTCAATCAATTGCAATCCAGTCAGTTTCCAGTTCATAATCCAATCAATTCATACTCACAATTAAAATGCCTGAAAATCATGAATGCATGTACCTATGAATAAATGCATATGCAATAAACCTGTTCCTCTATAATTAGAGGCCAGTAACATGCTCAATCAGTGAATGCAATGAAACCTATCAGTCTGACCCAATATTACCATAATGCCCTTGCTAACAGTAACGGGATGTTACATTGTGTATGGATGATTTTGATTAAAGATTGAGGCTTATTGAAATACTTTAGATATAGGAGTGCGTTTGTTTATGCTGAGATCCCGGACGGAGGGTCCGGTGGATTTTGATAGTTGTGTGACTGTTTGGGGAATTTTAGAAGTGTATATTTGCCATTTGCAGGTTTTGGGTTTTTACAAATACAGCCGTTATGCTGCCGAAATTTTGGTAAGATGGGCATAAAAAAATGAGTTTTTGGGATTTATAGGAATGTATAAGAAAATGATTAAGAATTGAGATTTGCATGAGGAATAGTTTCCTAGAAAGGGAAAACTATATGGTTTTGATTAGTATGAGATTTGATTAAAGATGAATAAGATGAGAAAAGGATTGAAAAAAAAGGAAAAGAAAAAAAAATTCATACTGGATTCGGATAATTTAGTCTAGGTTTCCAACGCGATAGCTTTTCTATAAGTGTATGGTATCGGATGTCGGAGTTTGTTTCCGTTCGATTTGTTCATTTTTTCGCATTTGTCGGCTTCAGTTTTTATTCTGTTTTTGATTTATTTGCTTTCGTTTCCGATACCTTTGTTATTCAATTCGTTGTTTCCACATTTTTTTATTCGATTTGCCTTCAGATTCGAATTATCCAATTTGAACTTGCTTCGGTTTTGATAATTTGCTTTTCGCTTTTTCAGTTGGGATCCGGTTTTCGGATCGGGTCCCAACAGACAGCCTCCCAGCGATCGGTACTAAGATACCGACGCCAGAAAAGTATACTAGAAAGACCGATCCTCTCAACTATCTGCAGCACTTCCAACCGATGATGAACCTGCATTGCGTTCCAGACGCCATTCAATGCAAGGCCTTCTGCATAGCCTTTCAAGAAGGGGCACGAAGATGGTTCAACAGCTTGCCCCCACGTTGCATCACCAGTTTTGAGGATTTTAAGCTGCTATTCCTCAACCAGTTCGCTACAAGTAAACGTCCACAGAAGACTGCCTTAGAAGTAATGCAGCTGACCCAAGGAAGGAACCAGAGTTTGCGGGAGTTCATCACCCGATTTAACAATGAGGCGGTCGAAGTTCCTGACCTTACTTGCTCGTCCATGTTGGCAGCTTTGATGAGCAATACGAGGGATGAGGAGTTTAAGAAGTCGCTGGCTCTTGGTCAGCCCAGGTCTATTCAAGAGATAAGAAATCGGGCAGACAAATACATTCAGCTGGAAGAAGTGTTGAAAAACACAAAACGCAGAGCGGATGACCAATGGCCGAGTAGTAGAGTCGATGATTCACATAAGCGACAGAAGGATCAGTCTAGCTGGAGGAAGCCGATCGATCGAAAGGACCAGAGGCGAGAATCCTTCACTCCGCTCAACAGGCGATATGCGGAAGTATAGGAGGTCATGAGAGCAGAAGGAGAACCCCTCCGAGAACCCAATAAATTGAACACTCCTCTCAAAAAAAGGGATTCCTTTTTATATTGTCGTTTCCACAGAGATGTCGGTCATGACACGGAGGATTGCTGGGACCTAAAGAAGGAAATCGAATTCTTCATCCAAAGGGGAAGACTGGGAAGATTTTTAAAGTATGGTAGAAATGCCCATCGGGGTAATGAGGGCAGAAGCGGTCGGTCTGACAATTGGCGAAGACCCAGGAGACAAAACATGAACGATGAAGGAAGGCAGACTAGGAATATGGATGACCGACGTGATATGAGAGGACAGTCCAGGGCCAGAGATAACAGAAATACTAGTCAGCAGGATGACCGACCGGTCAGAGTTATTAACATGATTTTTGGTGGTAGCGTAGCAAGTGTTGGACCAATGGTGGTTAACAAATTAAATCCCTTTATATTTTGATAATAATAAAATATCTAGAAATAGTTTCAGGTATTATTCAATGAAAGGATTGTACAAATCAAGATGAGCAAGTGTCTAATCAATGAAGAATCAAGATGGGAGTTGTCCTCTAAGTGAAAAATGGCATAAAACATGAGGATTATAAAGGATTTGGTTGGATGTTACCATTGAAGGCAATACAAGTCGACTTACAAAGCACAAGTCGACTTACAGATGAAGCAATGTCAATACAAGTCGACTTATCAAACACAAGTTAACCTATCGAGGACGACAAGTCGACTTACATGGTACAAGTCGACTTATTGGAGAGCGGAGATGAAACTTTTACGTAAATGGTTGAAACAAGTCGACTTATACATTAGACAAGTCGACTTATGGATGCACAATTTCATCTCCAACGGTCCAATTTGATAAAAATGGAATGGAGATTATCAAGGAACGGCTATATCCAATTAAGCAACGACTAGTAGAGCTCCAACAGCTATATTTCTTCAAGTATAAATAGAGGATGATGGAAGAAGAGAATATACAAGTTCTACAAGTTCAAATACTCTTATATTGCTTCAAATTGCTCACTATTGCTCTTATTTTGCTACAAATTGTATTGAGCATTTGTTCTTCAATCTTTGTATTGTTTTACTTACAATTTGAGTGACTAGGTCACGTGAGGTAGGATTTGTGCCGGAAGACAAATCGAGTGTAAAGGTTGCTTGAGCCGAAAGTCAAGTGAAGTTGTAAAAAGTTCACACTCAACTACAAAGTGTGCAATAAAGTGATTGGCAAAATCCTAAGTGGGAGCTTAGGTAGAGAACGTAGGTCTTAGCACCGAACCTCTATAAAAACAAGTGTTTGATCTTCTTCCCTACACTTTTCAATTAAGTTTATCTAAATTGTTTTTGTGTGTTTTAACTTCTGATTTTCTTGTAGAAATTCTTAAAGAATTTTAAAGATCTATTCAACCCCCCCTTCTAGATCACTTACAATTGGTATCAGAGCAGAAGTATCCGGGATGACACACAACAACCTAGCGGAAGAAGGTAATACTAATAACCGCCCTCCTTTATTTAATGGTACTAATTATTCTTCTTGGAAAAATCCTATGAAGTACCACATCATTAGCGAAGGAGTAGAATATTAGAAGATAATTATCTTCGGTCTACAACCACCGTTAAAAGAAAACGGTGAGTAAAAAATGGAGCTAGAATATGACGACAATGACTGGAGGCAAGCCTACATCAACGCGAAAGCGATGAAGCTAATCTATTGTGCTCTCACAGTTGAGGAAAGAAACCGAGTTAACTCGTGTACTAGCGCCAAAGAAATGTGGGAGAGACTTCGCATCACCCATGAAGGAACCAACCAAGTCCGGGAGACTAAAATCAACATGCTGCTTCATGACTATGAAATGTTTGTCATGAAGGAAGGTGAGTCTAATTCAACTATGCTTGATCGTTTTGCAGAAATCATAAATGGATTAGGCAACCTTGGAAAGCATATGACGGACAGTGAGAAGGTAAAGAAAATCCTTCGCTCACTATCGAAGGAATGAGATTCACAAGTCACTGCCATTATGGAATCCAAAGATCTCAATCATCTGGAATTCAACGCCTTGGTGGGATCACTTATCAACTACGAGATTATTCTCAAATCCAGAGGAGGTAGAGGTAAGTCTCAAAAATCTATTGCTTTTAAAGCTAACACTTCTCTCGTTGATGAAAGTGATGAGGAAATAGATGAAGACGAGGAAGACAAAGAAATAGAGATGTACGCTAGAAATTTAAGGAAGTTCAAGGGACTTCTCAAAAATTGAAGAAAAGAATTAAATGGCAGAAAACAGGGAGAAAGAAAGAGGTTTGGCGCGGAAAGAAAATCAAAAGGCTATAGCGAAAAGAAAGGCAACGAAGAATGTTGGAGATGTGGAAAACAGGGACATCTCGCAAGAGAATGCAAAAGCTCATCCTCCACATCAAACTTTCGGAAAAATGACAAATCGACAAAGGAAAAGGAAAACTAGCCCGGTGGCAACTTGGAGTAATGAAGAGGATGCATATCAAAGCGATGATGAAAACAACCTGGCACTTATGGCAAAAGTTCATCAGTGATGATGAAAATGAGGTAACTTTCAATGACCAAGATCTAAGAGATTCTTTTGATGCTTTGCAAGCTGATTTTGAAGAAGCCATTGAGATTAACAAAAATTAAGAAAGAAAATCGAGAATTGGTCGCTGAAAATAGTGCCTTACATGAAACGATTGATGACTTAGATAGTCCTAATGAAGATCATTCTGCATGTCTTATTGAAAAAGAAAATCTTATTTGTGAGCTTGATAGACTTAGAAAAGAATTTTCGTATGTGGTTGGAAAATTCGCAAATGGAAATGAACAGTTTGAAAAATTGTTATCGCTACAAAGATATTCCATTTCTAAACATGGATTAGGATATGACCCTTTTGATAGAGATTGCTCTTTAATTTCCAAATTCACTAAGGATGGAAAAATTGCTCAATGTGCTAGATGCTTGAAAGATGGTCACATAGAAATTGCTTGCAAGAGTACTAGAAGATGTGTTAAGATTAAGAAAATTTGGGTTATTAAAGGCACAATACCACCTAATGTGGTTTATATGGCTAACCAAAATGGACCCAAAATGGCTTGGGTACCTATAACAAGAAAGAACGTTGATATTGTAGGTACAAGCAAGGGATGAAAGGTCGTCAAGCACTTGGTACATCGATAGCGGATGTTCAAGACACATGAGTGGAGACAAGAACCTTTTTGCGGAAATCAAACCAAAGAATCAAGGTTATGTCACTTTTGGAGACAACAACAAAGGTAAGGTCATTGGAATTGGTAAAGTGGGTAAGGAACCTTTGCCAACCATTGACAACGTTTTACTTGTTGATGGATTAAAACATAATTTGTTAAGTGTCTCTCAACTTTGTGATATGAATTTTAATGTAAGTTTTGAATCATCACATTGCATGGTTAAAAAGGATGGTCATGTAGCTTTCATTGGTTTGAGACACGAAAATACATACATAGTAGATTTACATGATGATAGTTCGTTTAATGAAAAGTGTTTAGTGACTTTAGAAGAAAATGCATTTTTATGGCATAGAAAATTAGGACATGCACCTTTGCCTTTAATCTCTAAGCTTTCAAAAAATGACATTGTAAGAGGTTTGCCTAAAATAAGATTTGTTAAAGAACACTTGTGTGAATCATGTTTAAAAGGCAAACATGTTAGAGAATCTTTCAAACCAAAGAAAGAAATTTGAGCATCTAGAATCCTTGAACTTGTGTATATGGATTTGATTGGACCATCTAGGCATGCTAGTCTTAGTGAAAAATTATATGTCCTTGTGATTGTAGATGATTTTTCTAGATTGACTTGGGTAAGATTTCTTGCGAATAAAAGTGATGCCGTTAATGAATTTACCAAGTGGTGTAGATTGGTTCAAAATGAGAAAAATTTGTCGATCGTTGCAATTAGAACCGATCATGGAGGAGAATTTGAATGTGAACCTTTCGAAAGTCTTTGCGACAAATACGGGATGGAGCACAATTTCTCAACACCAAGGACTCCGCAACAAAATGGTGTGGTAGAAAGGAAGAATCGTTCTCTTGAAGAAATGAGCGTAACCATGTTAAATGAGTACAATCTTCCTAAATCATTTTGGGGGAAGCGATCAACCTGACATCTTCGTCATCAACAGGGTGCACTTACGAAGAGACAAAAATAAGACACCTTACGAGTTATGGAAAGGTAAGAAACCTAATATCTCTTATTTTCATCCTTTTGGTTGTAAAGTTTTTATTCATAATAATGGAAAGAGCAATTTAGGAAAATGCGATTCTAAATCCGATGTTGGTGTGTTTATTGGTTATTCTCAAACTAGTAAAGCTTTTAGAGTTTATAATAATAGGACTAAATGTGTTGAAGAAAGTATACATGTTAAATTTGATGATATGATTTCACCCCCGAGAAAGGCTTATTTTGATGATGATGCAGGAAGTTCAGGAAATAAAATTGAAGAAATTGAATCCAAGATTGAGGAATTGAAGCTACATGAAGAAAGTCATGTACCTGACATTAAATCATGGGCAAAAGCAAAGAACCATCCTATGGAGCAAGTCATTGGTGATTTAAATGTTGGTGTAAGAACTAAGAGAAATATCTATGAGAATATGAGTAATTCAGCCTTCATTTCATTGGTAGAACCCAAAAATATAGAAGAAGCCCTTAAAAATGAGAACTGGCTTTTAGTTATGCAAGAGGAGCTTAATCAGTTCAAGCGAAATGATGTATGGGATTTGGTAGCTCCACCAAAGGACAAGACCATCATTGGAGTCAAGTGGGTAAATCGGATTAAATATGATGAGAATGGTGAAGCGATTAAAAATAAATCAAGGTTAGTGGCTCAAGGATTTTATCAAGAAGAAGGCCTTGATTACAATGAGACATATGCTCCTGTGGCTCGTTTGGAGGCAATTAGGCTACTATGTGCATTTGCGTCTCATAAAAGGATCAAATTAAATCAAATGGACGTCAAGAGCGCATTTCTCAATGGGTATATTCAAGAGAAGTCTATGTCAAACAACCGCCAGATTTGAAGATCATGAGCATCGGATTACGTCTACAAACTCAAGAAGGCACTTTATGGATGAAGCAAGAACCTAGAGCATGGTATGAGAGGTTAAGTACTTTTCTAACTCAACATGGATATGTTAGTGGTAAGATAGATAATACTTTGTTTATTAAACATGTTGATCATGATATGCTTATTTGTCAAATTTATGTTGATGACATTGTGTTTGGTGCCACTAATGAATTTTTGTGTAAAGAATTTAGCGATTTAATGCAAGGTGAATTTGAAATGAGCATGATGGGAGAACTCAAGTTCTTTCTTGGATTGCAAATCAAGCAACACAAAAATGGAATATTCATCCATCAATCGAAGTATACAAAGGAACTTCTTAAGAAGTTTAAAATGGAAGGATGCAAAGTGGCAACAACACCAATGGCAACAAATGTGGTCTTGGAGAAAAATGAACATGAAGAAGATGTTGATCAAAAATCTATAGAGGTATGATCGGTTCTCTCTTGTATTTAATCGCTTAGACCGACATAATGTTTGCCACGTGTCTTTGTGCTAGATTTCAATCTTGTCTAAGATTTCTCACTTGAGTGCTTGTAAAAGAATTTTAGATATTTGAGTAGAACTATTAATCATGGTTTGTGGTATCCTAGTTGTGATTCATTTGATTTATATGCTTATAGTGATCTTTGATCATGGTGGTATGTAGAATTGATAGAAAAAGTTGTAACATCCCATCTCCCATAGAAAAGGTTTATTGGTAATTTGGGACGGGTTGGAGACTTGAATTATAACGCGCATGCACATACGATATATAGCCTCTATAATGATGATTATTTTGCACATGCACATGGTATACATGCATTCATGACATTTAAGCATAAGTGTTTAATTGGGATCTTTTGTGAAATTTATATGAAAGTTGTATTTGAAAAATTATTTGGAGTCGCCATAAATTGTTTTATATTTTAGGGATTTATGAGAATTTTCTGGAATTTTTGAGTCCGTGCGGACCGAAAAATTTCTAATCAACTAACGAGTGGATTTCGGTCTTGAAAAAGACTGTCTAATGGCACTGGGAATTTAGGTACATGATTTTAGGAATTATGAATTGTGAGCCATTGACATTCGGAGAGAAATTGGCGTGAAATTTGGAACCGAAAAAAAAATCAGACCAAGTGGCAAGTGACACTTGTCACTTGCCTATTTAATCTTACATTGAAAGGTTATATAAACCCTTCATGTCCTTAGCTTCCACGACTCTTCCTTGGAAGTATGAAAAAAAAACCACTTTTGATTGCAACTTGTTCTCCCATCCGTAGTCCTTCCTCTCCATTCCTTTGCTTGTTTTCTTCTTCCTTCTCTTGTAAAGCTAGCTTAAACCTAGTGAAGATGTTGAATTGTGTGTATGCTCAAGTGATAGCCGTAGGTGTTGGAGAAAGTAGAAGAGGAATTAGGAAGTTGTGATAAGTTGGAAGATTAAGGGAAAGATTGAAAGCTTGACTAGGTAAGATTATGTTTTAAGCTTTGACCATTCATTTAATGCATGAATTAGTAGTTTGAAGCACTTAAGGAAGCACTTATGCATTTATTTTATGATTATAAGGGTAGGTTTGAATGGGTTTAAATGTATACTTAGTTATGGATGAATGAATGACTATACTTCTTATTGATTTTAGCTTGGTTTTGGATTGAGTTTGTAAGGATAGATGAATGGAAAATTTAGGAAGATCATTTGTGTAGGTGCTGCCAAATTTTGTGTCATTATAGAAGTTTATGTTGTGTTGAATTTGTGGTTGAATTAGAGGTAGGAATGGATGCTTAGTGATGTGTTATTGATGTTAGAAGTGATAGGAGTTAGGGTAATGTTGAAATCTGGAAAATTGGTGTTTGACCAGTTGGAATGTTTTGATCATAACTTATTGTGTAGGTGTGCAAATGAGGTGAAGTTTGTGCCCAATTAAACTTTGGGATGTTGGCTTCAATTTAGTGTGAAATAGGTGTTGTTAAATTGTAATGCTATAAGGGCGAAAATTTTCATGGAAAGTTACTGTTTTATTGCCTATGAACAGTAACCGCATGTATGACTAATGTGTTTTGTTGATTTTTCTAAATTAATTGGTATGGAACTAGGAAAAATGGTCTTTATGAAAGTTGAGGCATATTGAGTTAGATTTCCATTGCCACTGATCTTGCTAATTTTCGAGTTGTATATTGGGAGATATGAACTGATTACTATTGATTGGTTTTATGCTTTTTGGAGAAACCTAGTGAAAGTGTTGATTTTGTGAGCTTTCTGCTTGGGAGCAATTTTAGCAATTTTTGTGGACTGAATTGGTGTGAGTGATCTTCTGAAAAGTTGTAGAGGAAGACATTATCTTGAAAATGATTTATGGTGTGTAATTTTTAGAGGTCAGAGTTGGGAGTTATGATTTTGCAAAAACTGATCCTGCATTAGGTTAGGAATTGCTGATCATGGCAGTAACTTGCATGACAGTTTTGAAATGGTTAGAAATTAAATTGGAAATTGAGTTCTTCATGAAAATTGAAGTTCAAGGATTTATCTTTTCAGGGATATAGAGTTCAGATTTTTCTGACTTGTGTACAGGGAGTTATGCTTGTTATAAGTTTACTGCTCAAATTGAATGATTTCAGGGACAGCAACATTGACTGAATTAATTGACTTGTTTAGTAATGGAATTTGATTTTTGGTTGTTCATGAAAGTTGTAGATGACATTGTGAACTTATTGAGCATATTTATGTGGTAAATTTTGGCTGAAGAATCAGAGAGTTAAGGAATTTGAAATGTACTGTTCTGTTTTAATGGGATTTGAGTAGGCAGTAGCTTTGAAGGGATTTTTGACACCATTAAGAGTGAAATTGATTTTTATGGTCTTCATGAGAATGGTAGAGCTTTTCATTATCTTTCCAACAAGCTATGGTTTGTATTTTTCCGATTTGTGTGCTAAGAGTTATTGTTATTGGAAATTTGGATTGGAAATAGGAAAAAAAAAAGGAATGAAGTGAGGTTGAACCTCGCCGGATCGCGAGGGCGACTCCTCGCCCTCATGAGGCGAGGTAGATTAACCCTCTCGAGGGCGACTCCTCGCCCTCGCGACGAAGGGAGAGAGTCGGCCTCGCGTGGGCGACATGGCGCTTATATATATTTATATTTTTTATTTTTTTTTATTAGTTGGCCCTAATTGTTTCTTTTGTCAATTTCTTTTCCGTCCGACATCCGATTGACCTGATTCTTGAGGCATCGGATTAGTAGAATATTAATTTCATTTTGTGAGAAATTGGGAATTTTGGACGGAAATTGGCGTGGCCCGGTAACGGAGCCTTTAATCACTTTTTTTTTTAATTGGGGACCTATAGAGGTCCGAATTGCGCACCGTCAGCGCCAATAGGTTTCTAATTTTTAGGCGGATTTTTTTATGGGAAAATTTTAGAGTAGGGCAGGAATGCCATGAGCATGCATTATACACGTTTACTTATTCCATGTGCATTGTTTAATATTTTAACTATTGATTGGTAATGTTTACTTATTTTAAATGTTATAGAGGCTCGGTTGGAGCGTCATCCCACGGACATTGCGTAGACTTCCGGCATTAGCTCGGAAGTTATTAGGTGAGTAACCTAGATGGTTCCTCGGTTAGTAAGTGTTTATAATTACGCACTTAGAACCCCGTGGAGAATAATGGTGGGAAAATTGTGTTTGTTTGTGCGATTGCGGACAAGGTCCGATGGATTGGAAAATTTGACATAGAAGTGTCATATGTGATTACCTGTACAAGATTTATGTGTACATATTGAATTGGGATCGATATGATGTTGGTGTTGTTTTATTTGGACATATGCACTTCATGCATAATTGCATGATCGATAATTGGCGATTGTGACTAGAGCGACCAACGAGCTTTAAGCTCAGCGTGATTGGGCCTTGAGCCCATAGTGATTCGAGCCTATGGCTCACCGTTTATCTTGCCTTTAATGGGACGAGCCAGCGCCGATCCAACAACGTAATAAATTGGAAAAGTGTCTCATACACATTCCATATGCATTTGAATTGATTCTTTGGATTGGTATGACAATTATGTGGTACTACTAAATGTGATTTGGTGAGATAATTGTGCGTGGCTGTGTTATGTATGTGTATATGCATGAATTGGGTGAACCATCGATGATGGTTCCTCACCGAGTTCGCAAACTCACCCAAAATTACAAATTATTTTTCGTGACCGAGAGAGTAGACTTATAGCTCGGAGGACTTTTCTGCCGTGTAGATTGAGTTGGCAAGAGAAGTCATGGCACATGTTCGGTCATTGGCACTTTTGAGGATGACCTAGTTAGCCTTTTTGTTTGATTTTCTTTTGGAGTATTGTACAGAACACATCAGTTGTGTAAATTTACTGCTTTGAGGTTATGAAATGAGAATTTATGGTTTTAAAAATTAGTGGATTTCATATAAATGCTTTATGATTTTGATGCCATGTGGAGTGTTAGTGGTTGTTCGTAGCGCACCCTTATCGTAGGGTATGTGTCGGAATGACCTACGGGCGTCCCAATACATATCCTATGGTATGGGGGTGCTACAAAAGTACTAGTGGATTATGTCATTTCTTAGGATCATCTTTGATATCTTGAGCTAGTAAAAAGCAAGTTAGTGTAGCCATTTCCACTGCTGAATCTGAATATGTAGCAGCTGGGAGTGCCTGTGCCCAAGTTCTTTGGATTAAACATCAATTGCTTGATTATGGTATTATAGTTAAAAACATTCTTATCTATTGTGATAATACCAGTGCTATTTGTTTGAGTAAAAATCATATATTGCATAGTAGAACAAAGCACATTGAAATTAGACATCATTTTATTCGTGATCATTGTTTGAAAGGTGACATTGTTTTGAAACATGTTTCGTCTAGTGATCAATTGGCTGACATTTTTACTAAACCTCTTAAGGAAGATGTGTTTGTGAATATTAAATTAAGGTTAGGCATGTGTGATTTAAATTCCTTTGGTTGAATTTGATTTTGCTACATTAAATGGTCAAAATTTGAGGCAAAAGTGCAATCACATCCGAAGATACATTCATCGTGTTGGTTACTTGGGCTGAATAAGTGACTTATTTGGAGTTTTGGACACACCTTTTATGACTTGACCATTAGCAAGTCGACTTATGAGAAAATTAGTATTCTGGGAATGCAGATATTTAAGGATAAGTTGACTTATACATATCGACAAGTCGACTTATGAAGGTCGATAAGTCGACTTATTCAGGGAACAAGTCGACTTATGGTTGGACGGAGGCTTTAAAACAAGTTCTTCCCTTTCTTCTCCGCAAACCTCTTCTCTCCAAAACCCAGAAATTTCTCTCCCAAAACTTGACTTATCTTCCACAAATTCCTCAAATCTTACTTACCCACAGATTTTCGACCTTCATCAACTCTAAATCACCCCATTTTATCTCCAAATCACCTCTCCTTTTTAAAACCCCTCTTTCGAAACCATAACTTGTGTTTTTCCCTTTCTCTCTCTACAAATTAATGGCTCCTCGAAAATCTTCTCATAAAGGAAAAGAAACGGCTCAATCTTAAGGTCCCCACGTTCCTCAAAGACCACGGGTTCGGGGGTCCTCATCAAGGGGAGATGCGACAAGGGAGGATGACGCGATTGAACCCAGATTTGCTTCGAGGGATGCTCAAACATTGTATTATAAGGTACTTAAAGATGAAGTATTGATTCCCTCCATGAGATTTGATTGGACTGAGCTAGATAGTAGTGAGTTCTCGGATGTGTTTTCTGGAATTGTTAACCTTGGGTTAAGAGATTTTTTGGGTTTTCATGATGATATCTATGAAGAAACAGTAAAGGAATTTTATGCGAATCTGGTTGTTATTGGAAGTAATGTTGAGGATGGAGTTACCTTGTCCTCTAAAATTAACGGGAAAGCAATGTATCTTTGTGAATCAGATTTGTGTACCATGTTTAATTTTCCTAGAGGAGGAGTTAGGCCTAGAGCTTCTCTTACTGATTTTGAGATTTTGAGAAATGCTAAGGGTGACACTGATGAAGAAGCCGAAGAGAATTTCGGCTATACTGAGGAAAAAGGGGCTGATTTGTTAGTTCGGTTATGTTCCGATCATTCCTCTCCATTTGAGGCGATGGATTTACCGTTGAATTATCGGCTACTACATTATGCGATAAACAAGGTTGTGTACCCAAAGAAAGCCAGTAATAATCAAATTATCTCTTTAGATAAGGAGATTTTGTGGCATATGGAGGAAGGACGGAAAATAAACTATCCGAGCTTAATTATTCAGATGATGAGGAAAAAGGCGAGCTTATTACGTGGACAGCTGAAGGGGAAACTAGTCCGGCATAAAGGAATGCCGTATGTCGCACTGATTACCCATATCTCTCAGGTTAGAAAATGCAATCTGGATTCCTATGTTAGTTTTCCCTATCCTCAGAGTTGGAGGTTCACACCTTACAATTTAAGGAGCATGAAGCTTGTTAGAACAGTTGAGAAAGGTTGGGTTTACTCCTATCATGTTGAGAAGCTTGGGTTGACTTTGGTAGGTGAGCGGTACCTTGAAGGAAGCGATCTAGGACAACGAGCGTCCAAGTAGCTCACGACCAAGTAATGTCGGAAGAAGTGAGGTTTCTCAAGCTAATATTCAGGAAATTCGAGATCAGTTGGATGAAATAAATGAACGACATGATGATCAACAAGATGTGCTTATAAGATTGGAAAGGAAAGTTGATGAACAACGCAGCATGCTTACCCGCTTAGAAAAGAGCATCAAGAAGATTTTTGACAAGCTAGGGTGTAGACACGATGATTCTTCATCATGATGTGTATTGCATTATGCCTTGACCAACATTTCGACTTATGTTTTGTTTTATGTTGTGTTTGTGTTTGTTTGACATTTTCTTGTAATGACTATTACTATCATTTGTGTTTGTTGTTATGTTTGGTTTTAAATTTCATTACTCTTCATTTTCACTAATTTTTTGATTATGACAAAAAGGGGGAGTAAGATTGAAATTGATATTTGATTAAGGGGGAGTAAAAATTTCAATGATTTGTGATTTTATTAATTTCTATTTTAATCATTGTTTTATAAATTAAGGGGGAGACAATCTAACCATTAAGACAAGGGAAACCTTGATCAAGTTTTATGTTTTTCAAATTTCTTGTCAATTTCTAAATATTTTGTCATTATCAAAAAGGGGGAGATTGTTGGACCAATGGTGGTTGACAAATTAAATCCCTTTATGTTTTGATAATAATAAAATATCTAGAAATAGTTTAAGGTATTATTCAATGAAAGGATTGTACAAATCAAGATGAGCAAGTGTCTAATCAATGAAGAATCAAGATGGGAGTTGTCCTCTAAGTGAAAAATGGCATAAAACATGAGGATTATAAAGGATTTGGTCGGATGTTACCATTGAAGGCAATACAAGTTGACTTACAAAGCACAAGTCGACTTACAGATGAAGCAATGTCAATACAAGTCGACTTATCAAACACAAGTTGACCTATCGAGGACGACAAGTCGACTTACATGGTACAAGTCGACTTATTGGAGAGCGGAGATGAAACTTTTACGTAAATGGTTGAAACAAGTCGACTTATACATTAGACAAGTCGACTTATGGATGCACAATTTCAGCTCCAACGGTCCAATTTGATAAAAATGGAATGGAGATTATCAAGGAACGACTATATCCAATTAAGCAACGGCTAGTAGAGCTCCAACAACTATATTTCTTCAAGTATAAATAGAGGATGATGGAAGAAGAGAATATACAAGTTCTACAAGTTCAAATACTCTTATATTGCTTCAAATTGCTCTCACTATTGCTCTTATTTTGCTACAAATTGTATTGAGCATTTGTTCTTCAATCTTCGTATTGTTTTACTTACAATTTGAGTGACTAGGTCACGTGAGGTAGGATTTGTGCCGGAAGACAAATCGAGTGTAAAGGTTGCTTGAGCCGGAAGTCAAGTGAAGTTGTAAAAAGTTCACACTCAACTACAAAGTGTGCAATAAAGTGATTGGCAAAATCCTAAGTGGGAGCTTAGGTAGAGGACATATGTCTTAGCACTGAACCTCTATAAAAACAAGTGTTTGATCTTCTTCCCTACACTTTTCAATTAAGTTTATCTAAATTGTTTTTGTGTGTTTTAACTTCTGATTTTCTTATAGAAATTCGTAAAGAATTTTAAAGATCTATTCAACCCCCCCTTCTAGATCACTTACAGCAAGAGGGTCCACCGTTCGAGGAAGGAAGTGGTATGCCAGGCAGATCACTGAGGATCAGTCAGTAGCGAAAAAGCTGCAAGTTAACGAGGCAATCTTGTTTGACGAGTTTGACCTGGCTGGCATCAGCTGTCATCATGATGACGCACTCATAGTTACTTTGAATATGGACGGTAGTGAGGTGAAGCGTGTTATGATTGACACAGGCAGCTCGGTCGACCTATTATACTACGATGCTTTTAAGCATATAGAGATTATGGAAGAACGACTACTACCGATAGAAGGGCCAATCAAAGGGGTAACAGGAGCATCCGCCTATCCATTCGCTCGAGTCTTGTTGAACGTAAAGTTCGGCCAAAAGCTGCTCCAAGTAGTGAGGAATGTTGAATTCTTAGTGGTGAAGTTTGTAGGAGCCTATAATGCAATAATTGGAAGAGACACACAAAATGCCCTCAGAGTTGTCGTCTCAACTTATTATCAGGCGATGAAATTCCCAACACCCCATGGCATCGGCATTGTCAGAGGTCAACGAAGAATCGCTCGGGAATGCTACTTGGCAGAAATAAGAACTCTCGGGGGAGCGGTAGTGTTGGCAAGCTCTCGATGTAAGGGTGTTTTACGATAAAAGGGTAAAGCTGAGCGACATAAAGGTCGGTGGGTAAGTTCTGCGAAAGGCAGAGGTGACTGGAAAACATCCTGGGAAGCTCGGTCAGACATGGGAAAGACCCTATCAAGTGGTCAAACAAGCTGGACACGGCTCTTACATCCTGCGCGATACGAATGGGAAGATTCTACGGAGGCCTTGGAACTCTCAAAACCTGAAGGCGTTCTACCAATAAATAAGCTTTATTTTAGTTTACTTATTTTTGATTATTATTGTTTATACTTTTGTACAAGCAACTTGTGAGTACCTTTTTCCTAGCCCTGCCAGTTAGGTTTTTTAACGGCCCATGCCCTTGTCATCGTCAATAAAGGGCTTTCAGATTTCTTGGCAAGAAAAAATCTCATTAAATTTGGCAACGAGGAGAAAATTCCACTAACTGATCGTTCGGCCTCATGATCGCCCGGCCAGGTTGCCAAGACGGGATCTTGGAACCAGGCGATGCCAAGATAAGATCTTGGATCGCTCGGCCTCGACATCGCCCGGTCAGGTTGCCAAGACGGGATCTTGGAACCAGGCGATGCCAAGACAAGATCTTGGATCGCTCGGCCTCAACATCGCCTGGCCAGGTTGTTAAGATGGGATCTTGGAACCAGGCGATGCTAAGATAAGATCTTGGATCGCTCAGACTCGACATCGCCCGGCCAGGTTGCCAAGACGGGATCTTGGAACCAGGCGATGCCAAGACAAGATCTTGGATCGCTCGGCCTCGACATCGCTTGTCCAGGTTGCCAAGACGAGATCTTGGAACCAGGCGATGCCAAGACAAGATCTTGGATCGCTCGGCCTCGACATCGCCCGGCCAGGTTGCCAAGACGGTATCTTAGAACTAGGCGATGCCAAGATAAGATCTTGGATCGCTCGGCCTCGACATCGCTTGTCCAGGTTGCCAAGACGAGATCTTGGAACCAGGAGATGCCAAGACAAGATCTTGGATCGCTCGGCCTCTGCGCCGTTCGTCCAGGTTGCCAAGAACCAGGCGATGCCAAGACAAGATCTTGTATCGCTCGGCCTCGACATCGCTCGGCCAGGTTGCCAAGACAGGATCTTGGAACCAGGCGATGCCAAGATAAGATCTTGGATTGCTCGGCGTCGATATCGCCCGGCCAGGTTGCCAAGACAGGATCTTGGAACCAGGCGATGCCAAGAGCCAAAATCTTGGATTGCTCGGCCTCTACACCTCGCTTGGCCTCTACGCCGCTCGGCCAAGTTGCCAAAACAAGATCTTGGAACTATCGCTCTGCCTCTGCGCCGTTCGGCCAGGTTGTCAAGACGGGATCTTAGAACCAAACAATGCCAAGAGCAAAAATCTTGTATCGCTCGGCCTCACAATTGTTCGGCCAAACTCTATTGCCTCGATCGACCATGACTCTCTCAGACCCTACAACCGATCGACGCACATCGAATGCGCTCGTTCACTACCTGTTATTGGAAAAGATCGTCCAATCTTAACACGACAGATGAAAGTGATGAAGAATAAGAGAATTCTATTTCCTTTGAATTTATGTCCTAGTCACAAACTCGACCAGGTGAGCATTAAAAAAAAGTTTAGGAGAGAGGAAGGGCCAGCAGCCGGATCGGCGGGAGGAGAGGAAGGGCCAACAGCCGGATCGGTAGGAGAAGACAGCGGAGAGACATCATCTTCCTCGTCTGAGCTCAGGTCCAGCGCCTCATCCAGCAGGACCTCTCTTTCCTTCTCAACAATCCCTCTTACCTCCTCAAGTGAAAGACCAAGCTCAGAAGGAAGCATCGGCTCGGCATAGTCCTCGAAGGAAGGAATACCCGACTCGTTAGGATGGCAAACACTATGGCAATTCCTCAAGACGAAAAGAGCGAAGTCGCAAGAAAATTCCAAACACTCTTCGTGTAAATATCGCTCTTTCCATCGCTTGATTGCTTCAATCCTTTGCTTCTTGACAGAGGCCTACAGCTCCGCCATTTTCTTCTCGACCTCTATTTTCTCTGTCGCCGCCTCATGGCACTGTCGGAAGGCCTTAGAACAAGCTCCTCCTCCAATCGCACCCTTAAAGTGGCATCGAGCACCTTTTTCCTTAGGTTCTCAATGCGGAGCTGTGACATTCGGTATTCACTCTCCAGCTCGGCCCTGGAAGCAACCAGTCTATCCCTCTCTTCCTCCCCTGAAACGAGTTGAGCCTTCAAAACGCTTTTCTCTTCCTCCAAAATGCTCTCCTCCTCCTCAACTGAAGAGAGTTGAGCTCGCAAGACGTCCTGTCCCTCCTTTGCCTCTGCAAGTTCAGCTCTTAGAGTATTAACTTATTCAAGAAGGTCATGAACCTCCCGATCCATTGTTTTCCTCACTCCATCGAGCTGATCAAGATGTTGATACATCGCAGAAGCGAACGCCATATCCCTAGCACAGCCGCGGACGAGTCTAGCCATCAGTTCTTTATTGTTCAACGTATCCAAAAACCTCTTGTCCGTAGGAGGAACGACTTCCTGGGCAATGTGCAGAGCCACATTAATGTCCCTAAGTGATACAGTCTTATCAAAACTGATCGCGGACTCCCATTTTCTACCACTGGAAGCTCGCTCTTTCCCCTTGCCCTTATCCAATCGGGGCGCTTGCTTTTCCCCTATTTCTCTCTCCATCTGACCCGACGATCGACCAGCACTCTGAGCGGTCCTCTTTCTTTTGAGTGACGGCTCTATCTCTTCCTCTTCCGACTTCGTTCGGCCCACACTCATCGGTTGAACCGGTAATGACGCTGACAAGCCAGGCCGGTCCTCAGTGAACGAAAGGGTTAGAACTGCTGCAGGTTGGTCCGGCATTGCCGACTGAGCGACGTCTTCACTGGCCTCTACCTCCTTCCTCTGCTTCTTCCCCTTGGCTTGCCTTTTGGATTTTAGGGGATGGGAAGACCCGGCGAAATCCTGGACCCTTACTATGGTTGCACAATCATAGAAGCAAGTTAGAAATTGAAATCAATACTTGTAAATACGGAAGATAAATAAACTACGAGGAATTAACCAGGAGGGGCAGTCTCCTCTTCCATCCCTCTAATTTGGGGAGGGGGATTGATAAAAAAGGCATTGGCTGACGCCCCTCCACGATACCCCAGAATGAGATTGTCAAAAGAATATCGACCAAGCGCCTTGATCCTACCGATCACCTTCCATTCTTCCTGAGAAAGGTGTAGGTTAGCAATGTCATTCCATCGCTCGGTTAGGGGATACCTCCACGGCCGGGATTCAAAAGTGGATCTTAGGGGTCTTATGAAGAAGTACTTCATTTTTCAAGCTTTGATTGATCCTGCTGTTCCAGCAGGACGATACCTCACATCCCTATACTGGAGGTGAGGAATCCCAGCCCCGCCGCTCGAGCTCTGGTTCATCCTTAAAAAGTGCCGCAGAATACCGACTGATGGAGGACACCCGAAATTATGGCACAACAAAGTTAGACCGTTGATGAACCTCCAGCCATTTGGGGGGATCTGGCTCAGCCCTAAGTGGTAGGCGCGCCATACTTCATCGATGATCGGGGCGTACGGAAGCCTCATACCCTCGACCGAGAAAAAGCTCTCTGTCACAGCAAAGTAGCCACACCACTGCTATAAATCCTTTCGTTCTGGCCAGCCAGCCTAGGCCCCCAAGACGAGGGGATATTATGTTTAATAACCGACCGATTCAGCTCCCTTTTGGTCATCGTTGAAGGGTCGTTGGGTGGTTTCTCAATGATTTGCCCATCCTTTCGGGCACTCGTTCCGACTTCCTCATTCCCCCTTAACTCCGACGCCTCATTTTTGCCGACTTCTGGCACCTCCACCGTTTCTGCCGCTGTCTCCAACAACCCAACAACCTGTAAAGCTTCTTCGGCGACCAATTCCTGATGGATCTCTATCAGAACCGTACTTACTTCCCCACTAGGACTCGGGGATGCTGGTGGAAAAGGATGGCGAGGAGGCAACGGAGAAGGAGAGGGGGAGCTAGATTCATTCCTAGAGCTAGTTGACATGTTTACTGAAAATCACACTTACAGGCGAGGAAAAGAAGAAGGACGTACCTAGTTTAGAGGCTGGAACTGGGAATTTGGTTGACGGTGAGGAAGGAAATTTCTACGACTGCGAACAGGGAGATAAAGAAGAGAGGAAACGAAGATTGAAGAATCGAGCTTGCAGAAAGCGAAGAGGTGTGTCAATCCCGAGCGTTTATAACAAGATACCAAGCGGGTGTACTGATGGAACTTGGACGCGCAACAAAATCTGGGCTGTGCAAATTAGAGTTATCAGTTACCCATAGCGGCGCAGCAGTTGAAAGGACGTATGTGACAGCTGTACAATGATTACAAAAACATTTTGTTTTAAATTTCGAAAACCTGTCAGAGGACACGTGCCATTAGTAACGATTAAATTCATTGCTTCGATTAGACGCCTGTGCTCGATCGGTCGATCTTATGTTACGTTCGATCGGTCGATCTTATGCCTACTTTCGATCGGTCGGTCCTATCTCCATCCTCGATCAGTCGGTCCTACCTCGAGTTGTCACGCACTAAGTGTTGATATCCGACCGATCGGGCCTATCACGGTATCATCTGAGACAAAGATGCGATCCTATGTACTCCTTGACCCTCCCTTGGTCAGACTCGAGGTGTAGGGGGCTTATGGTTGGGTCGGTTGTGCTAGGCCCAAGCCTAGACCCAAAATGGCGCATGGGCTGATCGGCCCATCCTTTGGAGACTGACCTAATTCCTACGGGTAAATCATATAAATTTATTACCTTATCATGAAAAAGGTATGATTCCCATAACCCTATTTTTCACTACTCATCAGCTACCAAAAACTCTCACAAAAAGCTGACTTGAGCATCGGAGGGGCCTGCCGGCTATCAACCCCCGGCGTGCCTTGCGCTATTTTGCAGGTATCTTTGACCCAGAATCAACCAATTACATGGATCTAATTAGCAGTGTTCAGCCCCACCAGAATCTGACTGAACCAGAATTAATAGATGTACTTGTACCCACTAAATCTTCAAAAGTTCCAGTAACTTCATTTGAGGTCAAAGATTTCTTCTGTTTCTTCCCTATGTACCATTTAAGCACTTGGGAATGTTTGGCTGCAATGCAGCTGCTGCTATGTCAATATACAGTACTATGCATTTTCTTTTATATTCTTGGTTATCTATTATAGCATATGGACCCAAACTGAATGGCCCATTCGCAGGTTCATTATCGCATGTTCATTAGTGAAATGCAGGTTTGTTGTGATCTTCAAATTTACACCAGTACGACTACTTTCCACTCTATCGACTAAAGCTTAGACAAAGAAAAATAGACAACACATCAAGTTGAAAGACTCAAACAACAATTATACTTAAAGGATTGATCAAAGTTTGAGAATAGCTATTCAAGCGGCAGTCAGATAGCTATTTGATACAAACGACTAGATAAATGTCATGGCTGAAGCAATTCAATGATTATCTGTGACATTCTTATCAACAAGAATTTGATTAAGGCTAATAAAATATACATTCAGAGGGAAATTACCAAGGAGCAAGACTATAAACCTATGATGAATTTTGTCTCTCTCAGTTACTAAGTCTTTTCCCCCTAGTTTGAGCATAAAACAAAATAGTTAAATAATGATCCTTGCATTTAAATCTTAATTGTTGGTGTAACTCGGATTGGCTTACTACTGTACTAAACTTTGTATTAATCTACTTACAGTTAATTATATAACAATAAGATCTTATGATACTTTTTTTGAGCAAATTAGTAGTTCAGTTATCTTGGTTTAATGGAATTCTTTTTTCCCCCCTCAATATAAGTAGATTAACTTTATCCCATATTATATAGACACACACACACACTTAGATAGGTCTATTATGTGACTACTACTTCGTGGTAACTTATTATAATTCATATTGACTATATTGTTACCATAACTTATTTATTTGATGTATAATTTAGTTAAAATTGTGAATTATAAAATTACAAAATAATAACTCTTACACTTTGATTAAATGCATAACCATTAAAATAACAATAAAATTTTATTATTCATAAATCATAAATTATTAAACAATATTAATTTAAACATTTAATTAAATAAAATGTAGGCCTCATATCTTTTTCATAATTTAAAATTTAAAATAATTGTCATTCTACAGTGAGGTACATTCCATAATTTATTTGTTTTATTTTATTTTTAATGAGTCTATGGCCTAGTCAATTATTTTAGAATTAAAGCAAAGTTAATACATTTTTAGGTAAAGTTGATAACTTGTTTTAATAGTTCAATCTGTTTTCCTATTTCTTTGAAAAAAGACAGGATTTGTTCTGTTTGTTCGAATGAACATAATGAAAACAAAGATCAATGAATTTTCTTGGAAATAGAAAAGGTGTTGTTGTTCGATAAGAAAATGTGTTGAAAGGTGTTAGCTATTGGGTTAACCAGAAAGGTGTCATAGTTTCCCTATATGTCGGTAAGGTCCCTGAGTGGTATCAGAGCTATAGAAAAACAAAGCCAGGATATTTCCCTATATCCTGAATGGTATCTTTGTTGTCTAGTGGTCAGGTATAGTCGGGCTCTCCTGAAGAAACCTGTGTACCCCTTGAATTTTTAATCTTTGATTTTAAGTATTCCACTACTGCTCGTGGTTTACATGGAAATATAGTCAACCTTCGCATCTTTTGCAGGCGGGGAACATTGATTTTCAAGTTAGGAAGTGAGTAAAAAGAGAGTTGTATACGGAAATGGAAACTTCTTCAGATCCAGTTCATTTAGCACCAAGTTTATCTATATCTAGTTTGCCTAGAAGTGTGAAGCGTGTATTATCAAACAAAATAAAAATCTTGTAGAAATTACTCAGGTAGAGAATCGTGTATGTGAAACTTCTTTACCAATTTTGAGTCCTTATAGTATATATTCTCATGACTGTTCTTGGACGAGAAGTATTAGGAGTTTATTATCTACTTCTAGATCTCATGTAAAGGAAATCATCCAAAGTTCCAAACTGGAACAATGTGATCTTAGATCTACAACTGCAGAACAGTACGTAAAGCTGGAAATTCCTAAGGAGCTGATCACCTTATGGAGAGAGCACAACTATACACATCTATACTTTGGAGTTATACGACTTATTCTTACCTTACAAGGAAGAAAAGGTATTCCATATATGACTTGTTCTTACCTCACATGGAAGAAAAGGTATTCCAGCAATAGCCAGGATATCCCTTCTTGACACAGCCTACACAACGTACCAAAATGCCCTCATTGGTACCTTGCTAACAACGTTCAATAATGGAAGTGTCATCTTAACCATAGCACCTGATTTCAATATTAGGTTGGATGATCCTACTTTGTCTGAATGTATACAAGTTCAGATCCAGATCACTAGAACAGAGCAAGATCCAGAAGCAATCATGGCTACCTTACATCACCAAATGATCCATCATCTATAGAATCATGCCTTGCATGTAGCACCCCCTTATCGCAGGGTACACACCGGGATGCCCGGAGGTAATTTCGGTACATAAGCTATGATAAGGACGAGCTACATTCGATCACTATATTCACTTCATATGGCATCATATCAATATGCACTTATAAGGAATCATATGAAGATCACAATTTTTTTTTTCTGTTGAAACTACTCTTTCCTCATTTCCTTTCATAAAACCGATGATTACATTGTGTCTTTCATGTTTTCCTTATGTATATCATCAAAACGTAATACAAAAGTCTTACATGAAAGAGAAAATGTATCAAATCTATCTAAGTCATCCAAGAGTCCCAGCTGATCGACCTTTGAGCCATGACCTCACTCGCCCAAAAACACAATCTGTACGACAGTGGAGTTTCTAGTGAAATGAATCGCCCCTTTGTCCTAAAAAGACAACGTTGTAATTTTGATGAGTTTTGCGAACTCAATGAGTGAACCATCATTGATGAGTTCACCGGATCAAACGCACATATCACATAATTCACTAATATTCATTCTCTGGATTCAATCTTGTAATGTTATATGCATGAGACTCACATTTGTTGTTATTGTTGTGACCGAGTAGCCATCACATACATATACACAATTGCTGGCCCACAGGGCTCAGTCGGAACAAAATCACAGAGCAGAGCTCTATGCACAAAACATATGTCACGGAGCCAAGCTCTACGTGGAAGCGCTTCATTGGCCACTCAAATCACAACACCTTTATCTGAGCATGCATTTATGAAATGCACCACATACGGATTATATCATATCAGATAATCACATGTGATATTTGAATCAGAAACTCATTATCATCGGACCTAAGTCCGACATTCAACTTTCATTGAGAAAACACATTTTATGCAGAATTTCAGATCAAACAAGGCACTTCCAATAGTTGGAAGCTAACACATCAAACAATTTCAAAGCAAATCAATCCTAGGAAATCATCTAGGTTGACTCACAACTGTCTCCCGAAGCTAATGCCTGGAAGATCCAGCAACGTCTGGAGGTTGACGTTTCAGTTGCTCCTCTATAACAAATAGCATACTGATATCACACTTTGCACCATTAAGAGTGTTCAATAATGCACATGTATGAGATGAAATATGTACAATGCATATTCATGACTACCCCGGGTATCAATCCATCAATTTTGTCACAAGACATTCAACTATCAAAACTCGCTTAAATAGCATCAGTTTGTGGGATTTAAACCTCCATAACCCATTTGAATCCAATTTCATAGCCCAATGAACCATTTCAGATCTTTCTCCAAACTCTCACTTTCGAGTCCACTGTTCACGTTTAATTAAAAGGCAAAACTTGCATAATTAGAGCCCGCTCTCTTCTAGAAAAGTGTTCCTCTATATTTTATCGTTCCATTGACACCAAAATCACGCAATTTGGTTCAATAATTTGGAAGATATGCCTCAAACATTTTTGAGCTGTTCCTCTCCAAAACAATGCACTATGCCTAATGTTCATATAGAAATTGAACATCTTAGAGACTGGATCAAGATTCAGCTTCTTCATATTATTTGTAGCCCTATTACTCTAGTTTACTAAAAAACAAGAAATCACCTCAATTAGAATCCTACAAACCAAGATATCATCAAAATACTGAAATATGTTCAGTAAAATATCCAGTTCATGCTCCTTCCACCAATACCCTTACTTTGATTCAATCAATCATTTTTAATTTAATACCAAAAACCATAAATTTTTTTGGAGAGATAAAGAAATGTGTTAAGAAACCAATGCTTCAAAAATCAGGTCATTTGGAGGTCTAGAGAAGAAGTTATGACCAAAAGAGTCCAGTCTATTTTTGCTTTCGTCTTAGTTCTATCGTCTCATTTCTATCGTTTGCTTTTCTATCGTCTCATTTCTATCGTCTGCTTTTCTATCGTCTCATTTTCTTTCGTCTCATTTCTATTGTCTGCTTTTTTATCTTCTCATTTTCTTCCGTCTCATTTCTATCGTCTCGTTTTCTTCCATCTCATTTCTATCGTCTGCTTTTCTATCGTCTCATTTTCTTCCGTCTCATTTCTATCGTCTGCTTTTCTATCGTCTCATTTTCTTCTGTCTCATTTCTATCGTCTGCTTTTCTTCCGTCTCATTTCTATCGTCTGCTTTTTTATCGTCTCATTTTCTTTCGTCTCATTTCTATCGTCTGCTTTTCACGTCCAGAACGTATCCACTTATAAGAATCATAACTTTTGACTCCGATGTCCAAAATTTTCATATAATATACCATTTGAAAGATAAAAGAAAGATACAACTTTAAAGAAGGAAACTTTGCCCAAATCTATCTAGATCAAGTCCATATTTTCTCCCGAAATCAGAACACGAATTTTACAATCAGCTTTCAACGCCCTGCACCCTATTCTCAACTTCATGACAACTTTTGAGACTCTTAGAGATAGAAATGAAATTCTATGTCTTCAAACTAAATGTAGCCATATGTCTCTAGTTTAATCCAAATCAAGAATCATCTTGTTTGGATGACTAGATAAAACGTTATGGCTAAAAGACTGAAGTGTATTCAGTGGACATTTTCCAGATTTTCAAACTTTCAATATTTTATATCACCAAAACACCAATTATTTTTCAAAAACTAATTTAACACTATAACTGAATTTATTTCTTCCCAACTACCCGGTATTTATGAACAAACACATAAATGCCATTTTCCATGCAGATGATAGTAACTTATCAAATTTATTTCACAAATCCCCAACTCTAAGAGATTTCTTGACCACTTACCTGCTGAAAACTTCAAAATCTTCAAGCCCTAATCTCTACAAAATTTTCGTACTTCATTGAGTACAATGATCAGCTTCTGGTTTTTCTTAGGGTAGAGGACACAATGGCAAAGTAGGTTTGGTAAAAGAAAGGAAAAACACATAAGTCTCTTAGAAAGTATTTGATGGAAAACTCTATGTTTCAAAAAGAAGTTCTAGAAAGATGATACTAAAGAAGGGACTTGGACAAGACCTAACCTATCAACTCTCAAAGAATAGTAACATACTTCTAGCAAGAGTACAAAAGCCTAAGTGACACTTGTCACTTACCCAATACCTAAGTTCTAACTTAGTTTCTTTTGAAACTAATTCCCTTGACTGACATCTTTACAATCCAACTTGTTGGACCAATGGTGGTTGAAAAATTAATTCCACTTAAGTTTTGATAATAATAAAATGTATAGAATTGGTTAAGAAATTGTTTCAGGTATTTTGGGATTGATATTCAATGAAAGAATTGTACAAATCAAGATGGAAGTTTCCTATACAAGTAATATATGTCAACACAAGTCGACTAACAGCATACAAGTCGACTTATCATGGACCACAAGTCGACTTACACATCACAAGTCGACTTATAGAAGAGCGGAGATGCAAGTTTACGTAAAATGTTGTCACAAGTCGACTTATACAATTCGACAAGTCGACTTATGGTCACAAGTCGACTTATACAACTCGACAAGTCGACTTATGGGTACAACACATTAATTCCAACGGTCCAATTAGCCAAAAATGGAAGGGAGATTATCAAGGAACGGCTATAACAATCAAGCAACGGCTATATGGGTTCTCAACAGCTATATTTCTTCAAGTATAAATAGAGGATGATGGAAGAAGAGTTTAGAGAAGTTCCTCAAGCCTACATACTCTTATCTTGCTCCAAATTGCTCATCATTGTTCTTACTTTGTTTACATTTGTATTGAGCACTTGTTCTTAGATCTTTATCCTATTTCTCTTACAAATTGAGTGACTAGTGAAAGGTCACGTGTGAGGTAGCTTGAGCCGAAAATCAAGTATTGTTGGTAGGATTTGTGCCGGAAGACAAATCATCTGTAAAGGTTGCTTGAGCCGAAAATCAAGCGGTATTGGTAAGATTTGTGCCAGAAGACAAATCAAATTGTAAGGTAGCTTGAGCCGGAAATCAAGCGGTGCTGTAAGAGTTCACACTGAACTACAAAGTGTGCAATAAAGTTGTTGGCAAAATCCTAAGTGGGAGCTTAGGTAGAGGACGTAGGTCTTAGCACCGAACCTCTATAAAAACAAGTATTTGATCTTCTTCCCTACTCTTTTCAATTAAGTTTATCTAAATTGTTTTTGTGTGTTTTAACTTCTGATTTTCTTGTAGAAATTTTCAAAGAATTTTTAAGATATATTCAACCCCCCTTCTAGATCGCTAACAATTGGTATCAGAGCAGAAGTATCCAGGGATGGCACACAACAAACTAGCGGAAGAAGGTAACACAAATTATCGCCCTCCTTTATTTAATGGTACTAACTATTCATCTTAGAAAAATCCTATGAAGTATCATATTATAAGCGAGGAAGTTGAATACTGGAAGATCATTATCTTCGGACTTCAAGCCCCTCTGAAAGAAAATGGTGAGTTGAAAACGGAGCTGGAGTATGATGATAACGATTGGAGGCAAGCGTACATCAACGCCAAAGCTATGAAGCTGATATATTGTGCATTAACGGTTGAGGAAAGAAACCCGGTAAATTCTTGCACCACTGCCAAGGAAATGTGGGAGAGACTTCGAGTTACTCATGAAGGGACAAATCAAGTCCGGGAGACAAAGATTAACATTGTAACATCCCATCTCCCATAGAAAAGGTTTATTGGTAATTTGGGACGGGTTAGGAGACTTGAATTTTAACTCGGCATGCACATACAGTATATAGCCTCTATAACTGATGATTATTTTGCACATGCACATGGTATACATGCATTCATGACATTTCCGGCATAAGTGTCGAATTGGGATCTTTTGTGAAATTTATATGAAAGTTGTATTTAAAAAATTATTTGGAGTGCGCCATAAATTGTTTTATATTTTTAGGGATTTATGAAAATTTTTCTGGAATTTTTTGGAGTTCTTGCCCGGACCGGAAAATTCCAACCGACCGGTAGTGAGCCTTTTGTACTGAAAAGGGGCTGCATAATGGCATAAGATTAGTGGATAAATGAGGTTAGGATAATATTCTAGTGCCATGATTAGAGATTAATTGGAATTAGTACTAAATTAATTTGGATTAGGATAAATGATATTTTATTACACTTAAAAAGCCAAGTGTCCTTTTTGATTTATGGATTTTGTCTTCTTTCATCATCATCCACGATTTTTCCTCCTTGTGATACTTAAAATATATATTGGAAAGCTTTGGAAGATATCAATCTTCTCTCATCCGAAGCTTTCAATTTCTTCACTTTTGTTCTCCTCCTTTGACTAGTTCCTTCTTCTTCCATCAAAGTTCCACTTGTCCCTTGCTTGCTTCTTCACTAGTCACAGCCAAGTCTTTCCTTAAGCCTTGAGAGGATGATTATATGCATGTGTAGAGGAGAGAACCGTGAGTGTTGTCTAAGTGTTGAGACTTTGTAGCTTGATTAAGGTAGGAAGTGTGGGAGGTTTAAAGGCTTGGAGATTTGAGAGCTTGCAATTTATTAAGGTAAGGAATAGAGTTGTTTTTATGCTTTTGATAGTTAGAAGCATGCATGGAGATCCTTTATACATTTACTTGATCATCATAGTAGAAGGTTTGAATGAGTTTAAATGTATACTTAGTTATGGATGAATGAATGACTATACTTCTTATTGATTTTAGCTTGGTTTTGGATTGAGTTTGTAAGGATAGATGAATGGAAAACTTAGGAAGATCATTGTGTGGGTGCTGCCAATTTTTGGTGTCATTATAGAAGTTTATGTTGTGATGAATTTGTGGTTGAATTAGAGGTAGGAATGGATGCTTAGTGATGTGTTATTGATGTTAGAAGTGATAGGAGTTAGGGTAATGTTGAAATCTGGAAAATTGGTGTTTGACCAGTTGGAATGTTTTGATCATAACTTATTGTGTAGGTGTGCAAATGAGGTGAAGTTTGTTCCCAATTAAACTTTGGGATGTTGGCTTCAA
The DNA here is from genome assembly GCA_029891385.1 of Erythroxylum novogranatense. Taxonomy (NCBI): domain Eukaryota; kingdom Viridiplantae; phylum Streptophyta; class Magnoliopsida; order Malpighiales; family Erythroxylaceae; genus Erythroxylum; species Erythroxylum novogranatense. The sequence goes on along the minus strand of CM057231.1, from coordinate 16,537,570 downwards.
TTTAGTGTGAAATAGGTGTTGTTAAATTGTAATGCTAGAAGGGCGAAAATTTGCATGGAAAGTTACTGTTTTATTGCCTGTGAACAGTAACCGCAAGTATGAGAAATGTGTTTTGTTGATTTTCTAAATTTATTGGTATGGAACTAGGAAAAGGGTCTTTATGAAAGTTGAGGCATATTGAGTTAGCTTTCCATTGCCACTGATCTTGCTAATTTTCGAGTTGTATATTGGGAGATATGAACTGATTACTATTGCTTGGTTTTATGCTTTTTGGAGAAACCTAGTCAAAGTGTTGATTTTGTGAGCTTTCTGCTTGGGAGCAATTTTAGCAATTTTTGTGGACTGAATTGGTGTGAGTGATCTTCTGCAAAGTTGTAGAGGAAGACATTATATTGAAAATGAGATATGGAATATAATTTTTAGAGGTCAGAGTTGGGAGTTATGATTTTGCAAAAACTGATCCTGCATTAGGTTAGGAATTGCTGATCATGGCAGTAACTTGCATGACAGTTTTGAAATGGTTAGAAATTAAATTGGAAATTGAGTTCTTCATGAACATTGAAGTTTGAGGATTTATCTTTTCAGGGGTATAAAGTTCAGATTTTTCTAACTTGTGTACAGGGAGTTATGCTTGTTATAAGTTTACTGCTCAAATTGAATGATTTTAGGGACAGAAACATTGAGTGAATTAATTGACTTGTTTAGCAATGGAATTTGATTTTGGGTTGTTCATGAAAGTTGTAGATGACATTGTGAACTTATTGAGCATATTTATGTGGTAATTTTTGGCTGAAGCATCTGAGAGTTATGGAAATTTCAATGTACTGTTCTGTTTTAATGGGATTTGAGTAGGCAGTAGCTTTGAAGGGATTTTTGACACCCTTAGGGGTGAAATTGATTTTTATAGTCTTCATGAGAATGGTAGAGCTTTTCATTATCTTTCCAACAAGCTATGGTTTGTATTTTTCTGATTTGTGTACTAAGAATTATTGTTGTTGAAAATTCGGATGGGAAATAGAAAAAAAAAGAGAGAGAGGTAAGGCAGGTCACTTTAGGCGACAGCGTCGCCTCTAGTGATCTTGGGTATAAGGCCTCGTCGCTAGGCGACGACAGCGTCGCCCTAGCGACGCAGTTTATTTAGTCAGCCCACTGGGCGAGACGTCGCCAAATGAGGCTGAACGGTTTATTTATTTATTTTTATTTTTTATTTTTGTTTTATTTTATTTTATTATTATGATTATTATTTAATTGGTAATTTGGGATTTCATTTTGTCAATTTCTTTTCCGTCCGACATCCGATTGACCTGATTCTTGAGGCATCGGATTCAGTAGAATATTTAATTTCATTTTGTGAGAAATTGGGAATTTTTGACGGAAATTGACGTGGCCGATGCAACTGAGCCTTTAATCACTTATTTTGTTTAATAGGACCTATAGAGGTCCTAATTGCGCCCGTCGGCCAATAGGTTTCTAATTTTTAGACGGATTTTTTATGGGAAAATTTTGGATTAGGACCGGAATGCCATGAGCATGCATTATACACGTTTACTTATTCCATGTGCATTGTTTAGTATTTTTATCTATTCGGTTGGTAATGTTTACTTATTTTAATTGTTATAGAGGCTCGGTTGGAGCGTCATCCCACGGACGTTGCGAGACTTCCAGTATTAGCTTCGGAAGTTATTAGGTGAGTAACCTAGATGGTTCCTCGGTTACTAAGTGTTTATAATTCGCACTTAGAACCCCGGAGAATAATGGTGGGAAAATTGTGCTTGTTTGTGCTGGATTGCGGACGAAGGTCCGATGGATTGGAAAATTTGATATAGAAGTGTCGCATGTGATTACCGTACAAGATTTATGTGTACCTATTGAATTGGGATCGATATGATGTTGGTGTTGTTTAATTTGGACATATGCACTTCATGCATAATTGCATGATCGATAATTGGCGCCAGTGACGGAAGCGACCAACGAGAGCTTTAAGCTCAACGTGATTGGGCCTTGAGCCCATAGTGATTCGAGCCTATGGTTCACCGCTTAATGCGCCTTAATGGGACAAGCCAGATCCACACAACAACGTAATAAATTGGAAGCGTCTCATACACATTCCATATGCATTTGAATTGATTCTTTGGATTGGTATGAAAATTATGTGGTACTACTAAATGTGATTTGGTGAGATAATTGTGCGTGGGCTGTGTTATGTATGTGTATATGCATGAATTGGGTGAACCATCGATGATGGTTCTCACCGAGTTCGCAAACTCACCCAAAATTGCAAATTATTTTTCGGGACCGAGAGAGTAGACTTATAGCTCAGAGGGACTTTTCTGCCGTGTAGATTGAGTTGGCAAGAGAAGTCATGGCACAGTCGGTGGCCACCGCACTTTTGAGGGATGACCTAGTTAGCCTTTTGTTTGATTTTCTTTTGGAGTATTGCATGTAACACATCAGTTGTGTAAATTTACTGCTTTGAAGTTATGAAATGAGAATTTATGGTTTCAAAAAAATTAGTGGATTTCATATAAATGCTTTATGATTTTGATGCCATGTGAAGTGTTAGTGGTTGTTCGTAGCGCACCCTTATCGTAGGGTATGTGTCGGAATGACCTACGGGCGTCCCGATACATATCCTATGGTATGGGGGTGCTACATTAGGTGGTATCAGAGCATGGTTTGGCATCTGTTGGGAATAGTACATAATTAGGCTTGAATTATTGTGAGAAATGCAGAAACTGATCAGAGTTCTTGTTTTGTTTTAGGTCATCCGTATTTGGTGATCGATTGATCAACCAAATGACGAGGATCTATTGGAGCTAGTAGAGAGTCCCGGTGCCTCGATCCGAGGTACCTCTAGAGTCCCCGTGAGGCGGAGAGGAGATACGATTTGTTGCGTGGCGGGGTAGACTTCTATGGCGAAGAGACCACTCACCGAGGCCGAGGATGGTTGGAAGGACCGAGAGAGTCCTTGATCGGATGGATTGCGAACTGATGAGAGGTTCGATTCGCATATCTCTTCTGCAGGCCCCGCTTATACATGGTGGAAGACTGCTCGGCGGTACCACGGACCTTGCTTATCGACACGGGCGATTTTCCGAGGGCTTTTAGAGACAATTATATGCCCAAGGTGTATCTAGAAATGAAGATGCAGGAGTTTTGAGCCGAGACAGGTAGGATGACAATGGCCAGTACGAGGTTAGGTTTAATGAGTTGATGGGATATCTTGCATCGTGGTTTCTCTTGAGGCGATAGGTGCCGAGGTTTGAGATGGGGCTGAATTTGGAGATCCGTGCGATTGGCCCGATCGATATGGGCTCCTTTATAGAGTTGAGAGTCTTCTTTGTGAGTGGAAGCGATTGTGAGGCGAGACAGCGAGATGGGTCAAGGGTCTAGAGGAAGAGAGTTAGTGACGATCGGGCGACTCTGGTAAGAGTTTTAGCAGCGCCAGAGCGGGGCCTTGATCTTTAGGAGGATCCGCATAATGAGTTTTAGACGAGAGGGAGATTTGTCTTGACCGGCGGAAGTGGCGATGGCGATGGCGAGGTTTTGGGAAGATTCCTCCATTCTGTGAGCACTGTGAGAAGAGGCACTTTGGAGAGTGTTGGCGATTGACTGGAGCTTGCCTTAAATGCGGCTCCATGGATCATCAGATTCGGGATTGCCCACCACATTAGGAGCTCGATCTGCTGGTAGTGGCGGAGCGGAGTAGTACTACCGCATGCAATGAGTAGAGTGGGTGGATCCGGCGTGGATCGATCTGAGGGGCCGAGGTAGAGGCCGAGGATCCTTTAGGCGGGCCGAGGGCTCGGGCGATCGACCACGATCCCGAGCGTAGTATATGCCATGACGAGGCAGGAGGCCCAGATTCCTTGATGTAGTGGTGGTATGCTCCTTATTTACGATTTTGAGGCGTTTGCATTCTTGGATCTGGATCCACATTCTTTATTGCACCTCATATGGCATGTAGATTGCATGGGGATCGGAGATGTTCTTGTATGGGCTAGAGGTGAGTACACCTTTAGGTAAAACTATCGCATTGGGAGAGGTGCAGGGATGCTTGATCCAGATTGATCAGCGGTGTTGAAGCGAACCTTATAGTGTTGCCTCGAGAGAGATCGATGTGATTACGGGATGGATCGTGACGCCCATAGGGCTATTATGGACCGCTATACCAAGGAGGTTGTTTTAGAGTCTCTGGTCGACTAGAGCGAGATTTAGAGGAGTTAGTCGGCAAGACCAGCCGGATGATCTCTTTCCTTAGTGCCACGAGATTGATGCAGGAGGTCAGAAGCATATCGCTCATGTGGTTGACACCAGAGTTGAAAGAGGCTTCGGATATTCCGTGGTTAGGGAATTTCCAGATGTGTTTCTGATGAGTTCTGGGTTTGCCGCGGATCGGAGACGAGTTCACTATTGACCTCGTTCGATCGCTCCTATATCTATACCTCCATATAGGATGGCACCTGTGGGCCGAGGGAGCTTAAGGCTCGATTCGAGGAGTTGTTGGAGAAGGGCTTTATCGGACCTAGTGTTTCACCATGGGGAGCTCCAGTTTTGTTTGTGAAGAAAAGGATGGGACTTTGAGGTCATGCATCGATTACGAGTGCGCTTGAATCGGGTGACAATGAAGAATAAGTATCCACCGCCTAGGATCGATGACTTATTCGATCGATTGCGAGGAGCTCAGTGTTCACTAAGTTGGATCCGAGGTCGGTACTATCGCTTGAAGATTGCAGAGGCCGATGTGCCTAAGAGTGCCTTCGAGGAGCGTGCGGGCATTTTGAGTTTTTAGTGATGCCGTTTGGGTTGACTAATGCCCCGCAAATTCTTCATGGCCTTGATGAATAAGGTATTTCAGCCTACCGGATCAATTTGTTATTGTGTTTATTGATGACATTTTAGTGTATTCGAGGAAAGACATGGAGCATAGTGAGCATTTGAGGATTGTGTTGCACCATGAGGAGAGATAGCCAGTATGCCAAATTCAAGAATGTGAATTTTGGTGGATCGAGTGATATTTTGGGCCATATAGTGACCGGAGAGGGTATTCAGTGGATCCGAGTAAGGTGGAGGCGGTGTTGAAGTGGGAAGCTCTAGGAATGTTTGAGATTCTGAGCTTCCTCGGATTGGCGGTTATTACGGAGGTTTGTCGAGGGTTTTCATTGATCTCACCTCGACAAAACTTCGAGGAAGAATATGCCATTCGGATGGACCGAGGAGTGTCGGAAGAGCTTTGAGGAGCTGAAACATCGGTTGACTCTTCGCCGGTGTTGACTATTCCATCTGGGATTGGAGGATTTGAGGTATCTGATGATGCATCGCATCGTGATTGGGGTCTGCTCGATGCAACACGGTAGAGTCATTGCCTATGCCTCGAGACACCGAGGTCTCACGAGGTAAACTATCCTGCTCATGATTTGGAGTTAGGCTGCAGAGTGTTTTCTTTGAAGATTTGGAGGCATTACCAGATGGTGAGACTTTCCAAATCTTCACCGACCATAAGAGTTTGAAATATTTATGAGCGAGAGAGTTGAATTTGAGATGAGAGGAGATGGCTTGAGTTGTTGAAGGACTATGACTGCATTTATCGAGTATCACCACAGGAAAGCTAATGTGGTGGCGATGCTCTGGTAGGAAGTCACATACAAGTCTGGCTTCAGATTCGGGCAATGAGGTTGCCTAATTTGATTGATTGAGGGCTTTGAATGTTCAGATGACTCTGGGCAGGATGGAGTCTTATTGGCTACTTTGACACCGAGACCGATGCTCTTGGACAGATCGAGAGTTCGTGACAAGGATCCCGTTATGGTGAGACCGATTGAGAAGGTAAAAGCCGATTCGAGTTACGAGTTTGATGTGAGAGATGAGACTTTGTGGTTGAGACAGAGGCTTTGTGTGCTGATGTGGATGACTTGAGGAGAGAGATATTGGAGGAGGCTCATATGGCCACATATGCTATGCATCCCGGTACTACCAAGATGTATAACACTCTTAAGCAACATTTCGGTGGCTGGCATGAAAAAGAAAGTAGCGAATTTGTATCTAGATGTTTGACGTGCAAGCGAGTTAAGGTGAGCACCGAGCTCCAAGAGGGAAGCTTCATTCGTTGCCCATTCGGAGTGGAAATGGGAACAATTACCATGGATTTCATTATGGGTTTGCCTAGGGGCCGAGGCAAAGATGATGCTATCTGGGTCGTAGTGGATCGATTATTAATCGCCCATTTCTTGCCGATGAGGAGAACAATACCATGGATCGCTTGGCCCGAAGTATGTGGCGGAGATAGTGAGACTGCATGGGGTCCCAAAGTCGATAGTGTCCGATGGGATCCCAGATTTACTTGAGGTTCCGCGAGTTTGCGATCCTCACATGGGTACTAGTCAACTTCAAGACAGCGCTTCATCCTCGAATGATGGGCGAGTGAGAGGACGATTAAGACTGTTGAGGATATGCTTGGGCTTGTGTGTTGGAGTTCGAGAGGAGCATGGGATCGATGTTTAGCTCGATTGAGTTTACATACAACAATCATTATCATAGTAGCATCGGGATGGCACCATATGAGGATCGTATGGGCGACCGTGTAGATCGCCTTTGTATTGGGATGAAGAGGGTGTGAGGATGATTGAGGGTCCCGAGCTGATTCAGGACACTGTAGATAAGGTGAAACTGACACGGAGTCGCATCAAAGCGGCTCAGATAGACAGAAGAGCTATGTGGATCAAGATAGAGGGACATTGAGTACAATGTAGGCGATAGAGTGTTCTTACGGTGTCACCGTGGCGTGGTGTAATTGAGATTTGGGAAAAGGGTAAGTTAAGCCCTAGGTACATTGGTCCATATGAGATCACCGAGAGGATAGGACCTTTGGCCTCTGAAGCTAGCTTTACCGAGTGAGATGTCTCGGTTGCATGATGTCTTCCATGTGAGTATGCTCCGTAGATATCGGTCAGATCCGACACATGTGATACCGGCTCAGGAGATTGAGGTATCAAGTAATTTGAGTTATGTAGAGGAGCCGATACAGATTGTCGGGACACAGTGAAACAGTTGAGGAATAAGAGTATTCCATTGGTGAAGGTTCTCTGGAGGAACCACTGATCGAGGAGGCTACAGGAGACCGAGGAGCATATGAGGAGACAAGATCCTCATCTTTTCGATCAACTGTAAGAATTTCGGGGACGAAATTTTTATTAGGAGGGGAGAATTGTAACATCTCATCTCCCATAGAAAAGGTTTATTGGTAATTTGGGACGGGTTAGGAGACTTGAATTTTAACTCGGCATGCACATACAGTATATAGCCTCTATAACTGATGATTATTTTGCACATGCACATGGTATACATGCATTCATGACATTTCCGGCATAAGTGTCGAATTGGGATCTTTTGTGAAATTTATATGAAAGTTGTATTTAAAAAATTATTTGGAGTGCGCCATAAATTGTTTTATATTTTTAGGGATTTATGAAAATTTTTCTGGAATTTTTCGGGGTTCTTGCCCGGACCGGAAAATTCCAACTGACTGGCTGAGTGAGCCTTTTTGTACTGAAAAGGGGCTGCATAATGGCATAAGATTAGTGGATAAATGAGGTTAGGATAATATTCTAGTGCCATGATTAGAGATTAATTGGAATTAGTACTAAATTAATTTGGATTAGGATAAATGATATTTTATTACACTTAAAAAGCCAAGTGTCCTTTTTGATTTATGGATTTTGTCTTCTTTCATCATCATCCACGATTTTTCCTCCTTGTGATACTTAAAAATATATATTGGAAAGCTTTGGAAAGATATCAATCTTCTCTCATCCGAAGCTTTCAATTTCTTCACTTTTGTTCTCCTCCTTTGACTAGTTCCTTCTTCTTCCATCAAAGTTCTACTTGTCCCTTGCTTGCTTCTTCACTAGTCACAGCCAAGTCTTTCCTTAAGCCTTGAGAGGATGATTATATGCATGTGTAGAGGAGAGAGTCGTGAGTGTTGTCTAAGTGTTGAGACTTTGTAGCTTGATTAAGGTAGGAAGTGTGGGAGGTTTAAAGGCTTGGAGATTTGAGAGCTTGCAATTTATTAAGGTAAGGAATAGAGTTGTTTTTATGCTTTTGATAGTTAGAAGCATGCATGGAGATCCTTTATACATTTACTTGATCATCATAGTAGAAGGTTTGAATGAGTTTAAATGTATACTTAGTTATGGATGAATGAATGACTATACTTCTTATTGATTTTAGCTTGGTTTTGGATTGAGTTTGTAAGGATAGATGAATGGAAAACTTAGGAAGATCATTGTGTGGGTGCTGCCAATTTTTGGTGTCATTATAGAAGTTTATGTTGTGATGAATTTGTGGTTGAATTAGAGGTAGGAATGGATGCTTAGTGATGTGTTATTGATGTTAGAAGTGATAGGAGTTAGGGTAATGTTGAAATCTGGAAAATTGGTGTTTGACCAGTTGGAATGTTTTGATCATAACTTATTGTGTAGGTGTGCAAATGAGGTGAAGTTTGTGCCCAATTAAACTTTGGGATGTTGGCTTCAATTTAGTGTGAAATAGGTGTTGTTAAATTGTAATGCTAGAAGGGCGAAAATTTGCATGGAAAGTTACTGTTTTATTGCCTGTGAACAGTAACCGCAAGTATGAGAAATGTGTTTTGTTGATTTTTCTAAATTTATTGGTATGGAACTAGGAAAAAGGGTCTTTATGAAAGTTGAGGCATATTGAGTTAGCTTTCCATTGCCACTGATCTTGCTAATTTTCGAGTTGTATATTGGGAGATATGAACTGATTACTATTGCTTGGTTTTATGCTTTTTGGAGAAACCTAGTCAAAGTGTTGATTTTGTAAGCTTTCTGCTTGGGAGCAATTTTAGCAATTTTTGTGGACTGAATTGGTGTGAGTGATCTTCTGCAAAGTTGTAGAGGAAGACATTATCTTGAAAATGAGATATGGAATATAATTTTAGAGGTCAGAGTTGGGAGTTATGATTTTGCAAAACTGATCCTGCATTAGGTTAGGAATTGCTGATCATGGCAGTAACTTGCATGACAGTTTTGAAATGGTTAGAAATTAAATTGGAAATTGAGTTCTTCATGAACATTGAAGTTTGAGGATTTATCTTTCAGGGTATAAAGTTCAGATTTTCTAACTTGTGTACAGGGAGTTATGCTTGTTATAAGTTTACTGCTCAAATTGAATGATTTTAGGGACAGCAACATTGAGTGAATTAATTGACTTGTTTAGCAATGGAATTTGATTTTGGGTTGTTCATGAAAGTTGTAGATGACATTGTGAACTTATTGAGAATATTTATGTGGTAATTTTTGGCTGAAGCATCTGAGAGTTATGGAAATTTCAATGTACTGTTCTGTTTTAATGGGATTTGAGTAGGCAGTAGCTTTGAAGGATTTTGACACCCTTAGGGTGAAATTGATTTTATGGTCTTCATGAGAATGGTAGAGCTTTTCATTATCTTTCCAACAAGCTATGGTTTGTATTTTTCTGATTTGTGTACTAAGAATTATTGTTGTTGGAAATTCGGATGGAAATAGAAAAAAAAAGAAGAGAGAGGGTAAGGTTCGGTCACTAGGCGCACGCGTCGCCTCTAGTGATCTTGAGTATAAGGCCTCGTCGCTAGGCGACAGCGTCGCCTAAGCGACATAACCATTTAGTCAGCCCATTGGGCGAGACGTCGCCAAATGAGGCTGAACGGTTTATTTATTTATTTTTATTTTATTTTTTATTTTTGTTTTTATTTTATTTTATTATTATGATTATTATTTAATTGGTAATTTGGGATTTCATTTTGTCAATTTCTTTTTCCGTCGACATCCGATTGACCTGATTCTTGAGGCATCGGATTCGTAGAATATTTAATTTCATTTTGTGAGAAATTGGGAATTTTGGACGGAATTGACGTGGCCGAAATGTGAGCCTTTAATCATTGTTTTGTTTAATAGGGACCTATAGAGGTCCGAATTGCGCACCGTCAGCGCCAATAGGTTTCTAATTTTTAGACGGATTTTTTTATGGGAAAATTTTGGATTAGGACCGGGAATGCCATGAGCATGCATTATACACGTTTTACTTATTCCATGTGCATTGTTTAGTATTTTTATCTATTCAGTTGGTAATGTTTACTTATTTTAATTGTTATAGAGGCTCAGTTGGAACGTCATCCCACGGACGTTGCAGAGACTTCCCGGCATTAGCTCGGAAGTTATTAGGTGAGTAACCTAGATGGTTCCTCGGTTAGTAAGTGTTTATAATTCTGCACTTAGAACCCTGTGGAGAATAATGGTGGGAAAATTGTGCTTGTTTGTGCTCGGATTGGGACCAAAGGTCCGATGGATTGGAAAATTTGATATAGAAGTGTCGCATGTGATTACCTGTACAAGATTTATGTGTACCTATTGAATTGGGATCGATATGATGTTGGTGTTGTTTAATTTGGACATATGCACTTCATGCATAATTGCATGATCGATAATCGCGGTTGTGACGGAGCGATAGCGAGAGCTTTAAGCTCAACGTGATTGGGCCTTGAGCCCATAGTGATTCGAGCCTATGGCTCACCGCTTAATCGCGCCACTTAATGGGACAAGCCAGCGCGATCCACAACAACGTAATAAATTGAAAAGCGTCTCATACACATTCCATATGCATTTGAATTGATTCTTTGGATTGGTATGAAAATTATGTGGTACTACTAAATGTGATTTGGTGAGATAATTGTGCGTAGGCTGTGTTATGTATGTGTATATGCATGAATTGGGTGAACCATCGATGATGGTTCTCACCGAGTTCGCAAACTCACCCAAAATTGCAAATTATTTTTAGACCGGAGAGTAGACTTATAGCTCCAGAGGGACTTTTCCTGCCGTGTAGATTGAGTTGGCAAGAGAAGTCATGGCACACAGGTCGGTCAGCTGGCACTTTTTGAGGGATAACCTAGTTAGCCTTTTTGTTTGATTTTCTTTTGGAGTATTGTATGTAACACATCGGTTGTGTAAATTTATGCTTTGAAGTTATGAAATGAGAATTTATGGTTTCAAAAAAATTAGTGGATTTCATATAAATGCTTTATGATTTTGATGCCATGTGGAGTGTTAGTGGTTGTTCGTAGCGCACCCTTATCGTAGGGTATGTGTCGGAATGACCTACGGGCGTCCCGATACATATCCTATGGTATGGGGGTGCTACAAACATGCTTCTCCATGACTATGAAATGTTTGTCATGAAAGAAGGTGAGTCTATTTCCAATATGCTTGATCGTTTTGCAGAAATTATCAATGAATTAGGAAATCTTGGAAAGCACATGACGGATAGCGAGAAGGTGAAGAAGATTCTTCGCTCTCTACCCAAAGAATGGGATTCACAAGTCACCGCTATTATGGAGTCCGAGGATCTTAATCACTTGGAATTCAACGCCTTGGTGGGATCACTCATCAACTATGAGATCATTCTCAAATCAAGAGGAGGTAGCGGTAAGTCACAAAAATCAATTGCTTTTAAAGCTAACACTTCTTTTGTTGATGAAAGTGATGAGGAAATAGATGAAGACGAGGAAGACGAAGAAATAGCTATGTACGCTAGAAATTTAAGGAAGTTCAAGGGACTTCTCAAAAATCGAAGAAAAGAATTAAGTGGCGGAATAAATGGAGAAACGAAGAAGTATACTGTAGAAAGAAGGTCTAAAGGCTATCAAGAAAAGAAAATTCAAATCTTCGTAAAATGACAAAACGACAAAGGTAAAAGGAAAACTAGCCTGGTGGCAACTTGGAGTGATGAAGAGGATGCATATCAAAGCGATGATGAAAACAACCTGGCACTTATGGCAAAAAGTTCATCAAGTGATGATGAAAATGAGGTACATTTTATTGATCAAGATCTTATAGATTCTTTTAACGCTTTACAAATTGATTTTGAAGAAGCTATTGAGATCAATAAAAAATTGAGAAAGAAAATAAGAGAACTAGTTGCTGAAAATAATTCTTTACATGAGACGATTGATGATTTAGATTGTCCTAAGGAAGATCATTCTACATGCCTTGCTGAAAAAGAAAATCTTACTAATGAACTTGGTAGACTTAGAAAGGAGTTTTCTTATGTGGTTGGAAAATTTGCTGGTGGAAATGCAAAGTTTGAAGAGATGTTGTCTTTACAAAGATATTCTATTTCTAAACATGGTTTGGGATATGATCCTTACAATAGAGATTGTTCTTTAATTTCCAAATTTACCAAGGATGGAAAAGTTGCTCAATGTGCTAGATGCTTGAAAGATGGTCATATAGAAATTGCATGTAAAACTATTAGGAGATGTATCAAAGTTAAGAAAATTTGGGTGATTAAAGGTACAACACCACCTAATGTGTTTATATGACTAACAAAATGGACCCAAGATGGCTTGGGTACCAATAAAAGAAAAGATGTTTCAGCTTGCAGTACAAGCAAGGAATGAAAATCCACCAAGCACTTGGCACATTGATAGTGGAAGTTCAAGGCATATAAGTGGAGACAACAACAAAGTCGACTAATGAAGGTTGATAAGTCGACTTATGGAGGTAAACAAGTCGACTCATGTCTACATGATTCTTATGCTATTTCAAGAGTGTGGTGCTTATTATGACTTTCTGATATTTGTATTCATTGTTGGATTGTTATGTATTGACTATTGCCTTTATTTGTGTTTGTTGTTTTGTTTGTTTATGGACTGCTTTGCGACTATTTTTCATATTTCATATTGGTTTTTAATTATGACAAAAAGGGGGAGTAATATTGGAAATTGATAATTGGTATCTTTTAGTCACCGTCATTTGATTGAGGGGGAGTATGTTTGATTTGAGACTATTTGTGTTTGATGACTTGTTTCTCTATTTAATGTGATTGCGATATTTCATCTTTTGTTGGTTTGTAATAGTTGTTTTGATTATGACAAAAAGGGGGAGAAAAATAAGAAATTGATATTCTTTAGTCACTTGATTAAGGGGGAGTTTGTTTTTACAAAGTTATTACATTCAATGATTTATATGATTGAGGGGGAGACTTCTAACCAAAATGACAAGGTATAAAAACCTTGATCAATGTTTCTTTGTTTTCATTTCTTAAACAATTTCTAAGTATTTTGTCATTATCAAAAAGGGGGAGATTGTTGGACCAATGGTGGTTGACAAATTAATTCCACTTATGTTTTGATAATAATAAAATGTATAGAATTGGTTAAGAAATTGTTTCAGGTATTTTGGGATTGATATTCAATGAAAGAATTGTACAAATCAAGATGGAAGTTTCCTATACAAGTAATATATGTCAACACAAGTCGACTAACAGCATACAAGTCGACTTATCGTGGACCACAAGTCGACTTACACATCACAAGTCGACTTATAGAAGATCGGAGATGCAAGTTTACGTAAAATGTTGTCACAAGTCGACTTATACAATTCGACAAGTCGACTTATGGTCACAAGTCAACTTATACAACTCGACAAGTCGACTTATGGGTACAACACATTAATTCCAACGGTCCAATTAGCCAAAAATGGAAGGGAGATTATCAAGGAACGACTATAACAATCAAGCAACGGCTATATGGGTTCTCAACAGCTATATTTCTTCAAGTATAAATAGAGGATGATGGAAGAAGAGTTTAGAGAAGTTCCTCAAGCCTACATACTCTTATCTTGCTCCAAATTGCTCATCATTGTTCTTACTTTGTTTACATTTGTATTGAGCACTTGTTCTTAGATCTTTATCCTATTTCTTTTACAAATTGAGTGACTAGTGAAAGGTCACGTGTGAGGTAGCTTGAGCCGAAAATCAAGTATTGTTGGTAGGATTTGTGCCGGAAGACAAATCATCTGTAAAGGTTGCTTGAGCTGGAAATCAAGCGGTATTGGTAAGATTTGTGCCGGAAGACAAATCAAATTGTAAGGTAGCTTGAGCCGGAAATCAAGCGGTACTGTAAGAGTTCACACTAAACTACAAAGTGTGCAATAAAGTGGTTGGCAAAATCCTAAGTGGGAGCTTAGGTAGAGGACGTAGGTCTTAGCACCGAACCTCTATAAAAACAAGTGTTTGATCTTCTTCCCTACTCTTTTCAATTAAGTTTATCTAAATTGTTTTTGTGTGTTTTAACTTCTGATTTTCTTGTAGAAATTTTTAAAGAATTTTTAAGATCTATTCAACCCCCCCTTCTAGATCGCTAACACAACTATCTCCAAAGCTTCTTTTAATTTCTTGTTCCCTATTATATATATATCTTTTTCAATACTCCATAAATTCACCAACATATACAAATATAATATTTCCACCAATCACTAATATTTTCCAATGTAAAAATATCCTTACTCTAAAAATTCATAGATCAATCCAATTATACCCAGAATTATTCATGAATGCAGGTACAATTATTTTCATGTGCAAATTCATTCACTATTCATGTATAAGTGCATGGAATTTATATGCATGAACATGGAAATGCATCTCTAACTCTCATTAATCACTCACATTTACTATTCTAACCTTCCCACAAGTAATAGGATGTTACATTGGACATAAACTTTCCAAATTCTACTTCGGATGTTCTTTACATAGTTGCTGATCGAGTTAATGATCAGACTACTATCATCCAGATCCCGACACAGTTACCTTAGTAGGAGCTAGAAAAGTTGATGCCAACAGAATGGAATACCAACTACCAAAAGGTATTCCATATGTCTCATCGACATTGTTTTCATACAACAACTCCAATTTTGTAGACACCGAGAGATGGCTTAGTCAAATCCATCGCCACACAGTCCAGCAATGACACGCTTGGTCCTTCAACATCAGGGTCTATCCTGATGATCCGACCCATTAATCTAACACCATATCTATCATCTAGGGAAACAAGTCTTAAGATCCAACTCATATTTTCTCATACGAAAGGTAAAGATGGTCCTCCTGTTCATTATTTCAAATCTAATGGAGATCTAATCTATATTAGTCATCATCATGGACATTTTGTATAGGATGTCGACCCATCCATGTGTGAACTAGATTGTGAGATCTGTCTCAATCCTGAGTCAGATACTGATGATGATGATCCTAGATATCAACGGAGAAGGAAGAAGAAAAAGCCCAAAGATCGATACTTACCTTCTCATGACTATCACCCTCTTAGTGGTGATCCAAATCTAGACGATCATAATGGTCTATCCATGATAAAAAAAATTCAGACCAAAGTCTCTTAGAAAGATGCTCTAGTCGTTTACAATTACTATGTTAGATTCCTGCAGATCTACTGGTGGATCATATAGATCTAAGCCAGAAATTCCTGTTATGACTCCTACTCCTCAACTCTATATGATGGCAAGCCCATATGAGGATGACTTTCCCCAACTAACCGGGGTACTGATGAATCACAGTGGGTTATCTTCAACCCTTATATTAGAGCTTCAGGAATTCCTTCACAAGGGACACCAATGTCAAATGCAACTAATGAAGTTCTTAACTGGTAGACATCTAATGCAGTAGCCCAGAACAAAGTTCTAAGAAGAATTGATTCCATGCTGGATTGAATTATTCAACAAAATATTGCTTCTCACAAGAAAGTCGATTATGTTTTGGAACAGATACAAATGATGTATCTGTCCTACAAAGTCCATATTCAGTGTCTTAATGCTGAACTCAAGCAACACATCTCTGCCCATTACTTGGGGCTAGGCTTCAACTTCAAAGTTCGACTTCACCAATAAATTCTTTATGAATTATGCCAAGTAGCACTCCAACAATTGGTACTTGTATTTACTGAAGTTATTGATACTCATTTATACTTTCTCACCATTCTCGCAAAATACCAGTGAACCTTGAAGTGAATTCAGACAAAATGTCCTGAAAAGGATGATTAGGTTTGGTCATTTGTAGATCAATCCATGCACCGAATTCATGTATTCGATCCCTCCATTTCTTAGGTGAAAGATCATCGAATGTAAACTAAGGACCTAAGGTAGGCTTGGTAGTCGATTGTGCAGCTGTCGTAGCTGGTGTTAATTGAGGTGTTAGTTTAGGTCTGAAGGGTTTAATACCTGTGGATTCAGCTTCACTAATTTCTGGCTCTACTTCAGTATATTGAGGCATTGTCATCAGAACATCAGATATCTCTGATAAGTCAGCAAAGTTGTCTAACCCGCCTAATTCAATTGATTCATTAGTAAGATCTGAAGTTTGTGGTTCAGATGAATCATCAGATGGTGTTGCAGAAATCTCAGATGTACAACTCTGAGTAGTAGGATTTTCTTCTGATTCTTTCATAGAGTCAGAATCTTCTACAAGAGGTTTAGCACTGAGAGTAGCAATGTACTCTATCTGTTTAGTTTTATCCTTCCCAAGAAAAGAGGTGGAAGGTTGTACTGGTGGTGGAGATGATGGAGGAGTATTGATCCTTAATGGTTTTCTCCACTGTTCGGTTGGTTCAAAAGATGTATAAGAAGATGACGCTTCTGGAACCTTTGAAGACTCAGAAACTCGAGGTTTAGGCACATGATCAGATGTAGACTTTGGCTTTGATCATTGAGGTTTTTCTTGAGTAGTATGAGGATGTATATACTGTCTAATCAAAGGGTAGTTGAATTTAAATACCTTTGAGTAGTACGCTTCTTCTAGATATTGTTGATACGAAGGAGATGGATATGATGGCTGTAGATTTGCGAAATCTGAAGAAGATGATCCATATATCTGTTGAGATTGAGCTGCATGCATATTAGCTTCCATTTGTCATACAATTCCTTGTATCTCTTGTATCTTATGAACTTTGAAGTCGAAGTCTGACCCCATGTAATGGGTAGAGATGTATTGCTTGAGTTCAACATTAAGACGCTGAATCTAGACTTTGTAAGACTGATACATCGTTTGTATTTGTTTTGAAGCATAATCGACTTTCTTGTGAGTAGCAATATTTTGTTGACTAATTCCATCCAGCTTGGAATCAATCCTTCTCAGAACTTTGTTCTGGGCTACTGCATTAGATGTCTGTCAGTTAAGAGTTTCATTAGTTGGATTTGACATTGGTATCCCTTGTGAAGTAATTCCTGAAGTTTTGATATAAGGGTTGAAGATAACCCAATTTAGCAGTACTCCTGGATAGTTGAGGAAAGTCATCCTTATATGGACTTACCATCATACATAGTTGAGGAATAGGAGTCATAACAGAAATTTCTAGCTTAGATCTGCATGATCCATCAGTAGATCTGCAGGAATTTGACTTAGTAAATGTAAACGACTGGAGCATCTCTCAAATAGACTTTGGTCTGAATTTTTTATCATGGATAAACCATTATGATCGTCTAGATTTGGATCACCACTAAGAGGGTAATAATCATGAGAAGATAAGCACCGATCTTTGGGCTTTTTCTTCTTCCTTCTCCGTTGATATCTTGGATCATCATCATCAATATCTGACTCAGGATTGAGACAATCTCACAGTCTGGTTCACACATGGATAGGTCGACATCCCATACCAAATGTCCATGATGATGACTAATATAGACTAGATCTCCATTAGATTTGAAATAGTGAACAGGTTCGTATAAGAAAATACGGGTTGGATCTTAAGGCTTGTTGCCCTAAATAATAGATCTGGTGTTAGATTAATGGGCTGGATCATCATAATAGACCCTAATGTTTAAGGACCAGGCGTGTTGTCTCTAGGCCGTGTGTAGATGGATTTGACTGAGCCATCTCTCAGTGTCTGCAGAATTGGAGGAGTTGTTGTATGAAAAGAATGTCGATGAGATACGTGGAATACCTTTTAGTAGTTGGTAATCCATTCTGTTGGCATCAACTTTTCAAACTCCTGCAAAGGTAACTGCTTCAGGATCTAGATGATAGTAGTCTGATCATTAGCTCGATTAGAAACCATATAAAGATCATCCGAAGTAGAATTTGGAAACTTTATGTCCAAGGCATGATTCTGTAGACAATAGATCATCTGGTGATGTAAGGTAGCTATGATGGCTTCTTGATCTTGTTCTTCTCTAGTGATCTGGATCTAAACTTGCATATGTTCAGACAAAGTAGGATCATCAAACTTGATGTTGAAATCAGGTGCTATGGTCAAGATGACACTTTCATTATTGAACGTTGTTAGCAAGGTACCAATAAGGGCATTTTGGTACGTTGTGTAGGTTGTTTCAAGAAGGGATATCCTGGCTGTTGCAGGAATACATTTTCTTCCATGTAAGATAAGAAAAAGTCTTATAGCTCTAAAGTGTAGATGTGTATGGTTGTGTTCTCTTCATAAGGCGATCAGCTCCTTAGGGATTTCCAGCTTTACGTACTATTCTACAGTTGTAGATCTGAGACCACACTGTTTCAGTTTAGAACTTTTGATGATTTCCTTTACATAAGATTTAGAAGAAGATAATACACTCTTAATACTTCTCGTCTAAGAACGGTAACGAGAATGTATACTATAAGGACTCAAAGCTGGTAAAGAAGTTTCACACACATGATTTTCTAGGCAACAAGCCTTACCAGCTTTGAGTAATTTCTACAAGATTTTTTATTTTGTTTGATAATACACGCTTTACACTTCTAGGCAAACTAGATATAGACAAACTTGACGCTAAATGAACTGGATCTCAAGAAGTTTCCATTTCTGTATGCAACTCTCTTCTTACTCACTCCTAACCTAAAAATCAAAGTCCCTCACCTGCAAAAGATGTGAAGGTTGACTATGTTTCTAAATAAACTACGAGTAGTAGTAGAATACTTAAAATTAAGGATTAAAAATCCAAGGATACGCAGGTTTCTTCGGGAGAGCCTGACTATACTTGACCATTAGATAACAAAAATATCACTCAGGGTACAGGGAAATATCCCCACTTTGTTTTTCTCTAGCTTTGATACCACTCAGGGACTTTTACGGGTACATCGGGAAACTATGACACCTAAAGGACATCGGGTAACAGAAAACTTGCTATTTTATTGAGTAAAGACACTTGAATTGAACAACTTTTGAATCAGTGAGATGGTTCTACTAGTATGACGCCTGTCCGAAGCTTAAATTTAGCAGCAACCTTCCGAGTCTATCTCTACTGAACTTCCAAGCTGAGAGCGAGAACAATGGTGTTCCCTTCCATCCGAAGAGTAATGCTTTGTCGTTCTTGTCTAGGTTACACAGGTTTCCGTGAGGAAATTGCTTGAGAACCAAGTTTGCTTGATACAGAGAGGACTCACTGAACCCTATTTCCACCATTCTAAACTTGGAGAAGAATGCTCTCCACACGTCTATATTTACACTTCTGGCAATCCTCGCGTAGCCCTCCATCGCCACAATGTCTCGTATTCCGTGTGCGAAAGTTGCCTCAATTTCGTTTCTGTGCTCAATGTTGTGACTCATGCATGTGTTGAGGCAATCAAAATGAGCGCTGTAGTAGAATAACGCTTCTATGAAACGAGTGAAAAATGCTGGCGAATTGATGTTTGCTTCAGTTTCCGTGACCACCATCAGCGATGGACTCATGTTTTTTATCACCCTCATTAAGTTTTCCAAGCAATCAGGCTTCCAGATCATAGTTCTTAGCATTATATGAGACGAAACTATAAGAGATTCATCAGCAGCTAAATCAAATTGCTCCTCTCTGATCTCATAGCAGCTTGTGAAATAAACGACCTTGTATGAGAAAGGGATGTTCACGGACCTTGCAAAATTTTCCAGCCTCATACCAGTTTCGTTTAGACTGCCCCTGTGTCTTAACCGACCGACGGCTGTTATTTTGAGATGTCTAAGCTGGGGTAGTTCCCGTTCTGCAAGTGCCTGCATCAAAGCTGTCCACACGACTCCACTCCTAATCTCAAGGTCAACTACATGGAGCTTTTCCGCTGATCCAATGTTTTCAATTATGCTTTGGATTGCAGTGAGTTGAATCACTTGGTTTATTGGAACATTTTGGTGGTGAGTAAGGAAAGCTAGACTTGAACTTAACCCGTGAGCAGTTTTGCATCTCACGTCCTTTGGTATGATCTCAATCCTCTCTCGCAGGGCTTCAGCGAAATAATACACAACTCTCTGAACGGGGTTGGATTTTTTAGATGAATTCCACTCACATAGTGAGAGCAATCTGCTTGCACGATCAAATTGGCCGAAGCCTACTTTCTCAGCAGCTGTTAAAAGAAGGTGGGCAAGTTCTACATTCCATGTTTCTTGCTCAGAGATGCCCGAGAGAGCATAGCCAAAAGGGTGCATGAGCATAGAGAACTCATCGTAGTTTCTGTCTGAGAATTGTATATACCTAGCTCCGGCAACTCTAATGACCTCTTCAGTTGATAACTTACCTCCAGGCCCTGAACAAGCTGTATCTTTACCATCATCCGATTGGTTCAGGTTCAATTTCTTAATTCCACTACCATAACTGTTAAGAAGCTCTAACGACGACGACACAGTCGATGGCTGTGGCAAGTGATCTTTACGGTGTTTGAAGATGTTCTCTAGCTTTCTGATTTCATGTAGTGGCTGTGATGGTGCTGGAAAACACGACCATAAGTAATCATCTAACGACAGGTAGTTTGACTTCGGCGGTTGTTGAGCCAGCTCTTGCTGATCTTTAAAGAAATGCAACTCCTTGCTAGCTACACCATCTCCACAGTTACCGCGTTCAGGACACAGAGAAGGTGACCGTCTAGGTTCCTCCATTAAAGAGAAATGGTCTTGGCTTCTTTTCTTTTCTTTCTCGTATCTTCGGGGAGGACTATTATGACCATCTTGGAATCCATTGGAGTCGAATGAATTGGAAGAGAACAACGGATTTGCCATCTCAAAATAGAGACTCTAATCGGAGAATTCAAACACAATTGAGACAACAAGGTGTTGTTATATGTAATCAACCTAAGTGGTAGTCTCTACTTGTGGTGGATCACACAATCTTTTATGGTAATTGTCGAAGTAACAGAACGACAAAAGCATATGAAAAGGACTGTACCGATGATGCTGATATATCGATGTTAGACACCACGGCCTGCGTTAAATAATAATCTATGTATGCATAATATGTTCGAGATGTTTTAACTCTTTAAGTTGACAGACAAGGGATCGATGCAAAACACCCAAGCAAATGTTGACAAATTGCAAACCACCCACAAGCATTTATGTTTAACTATTGATTAGTTGATCCTACTACTCGGAGATCCACAGCCAAGCGAGAGAAAGACGAAATTCCAGATGAAAATATGCAACAAAAAGGGAAGTGATAGCATCAAATCATAGCTCCATCCTGTTATGGAATCTACGCCAAGGCATATTTATGAACTGTTAGTACTTTATAATAGCATTTATAAGGGTATTCTTTGTTCCAAACCATCACAAAGATTAATATATTAAAAGAACTTAGCCTATGTATTTATAATTAACCGAGCTAATCCCCCAATAGTTTAAAAGGGTATCTTAATCTATTTATTTGTCATCAAGTCTCTTAATGATGCATTCAAAGAATCATTTATCCCTCTCTTTTACGTATACTTTGAATTGGTGGCATTAAGAAGCAAGCAAACTTATACAACCGTTCAAACCAACCGCTTATAATAGTGCACGTCGATTGTTTTAGTGGGTATAGACATACATGTCATCTAAATCTGCGTTCAAACCCGGCTTTCCTGTGACGCATATTTGCTCAGCTATAACCCTTCTTTCGGAATTTACAGAAAGAACGTACGTGTCTGCATCGGTCAGGCAAATGAAAGGGTTAACTATTGAAAGGTACAGAGTCATAAAGAACTCGTAGTGTTTCTTTGCCCGGCTCCGGCTATCGTTCAATCCATATAATTACAAGTCAGATTGTCATCTCGATTGCTACAAGGAGAGAATATATACCTGACACACGTCATAATCCACAACGTTTTTACACTTTGTGACTGCTGGAGGGTTCACGTCAGTAACGGTAATTTAATTACTAAACTGGTCTCGTATCATCTTTTCAGAATCTGTCATAACGCCATATGTTGTATAACAAAAAATGATAATGGAGTATAATTGTAAATTTGAAGTTTTTAGCAGAAGTACCTATAATAAGTCGTGCAAGTGATCTTATTTAGATGATTAAGTAGTAAATAGATAGAAATCAAGTTTTGAGTAAAACTGTATATATGTAGTGTTAGAATATATGTAAATGTAGGTAGAATCCTTAATTATATTTCGTTATGATACAAAACTGTCAAGTTAATTAAAAACTTATTTAATAATATTTTTGTGTAAAAGTTAGTTAATAAAAAAATTTAAGTGTATACATATACCATTATTCTCCATGATTAAAGGCCTCAACTCTTTTCGATTCAAGAATAAACAAATGATGTTTTCACGTCCTCTTATGACAATATCCTTACGCTGCGTATAGTTACTATAATTCATATGCTGGGACGAAACAAAACAAAAATTTGGAGATAGAATATAACAAAAAATGGAGACAATGAGATGTTTGATTGTGATGGACAAAACAGATAAAACTGTGTTCATCTAAAAGACATAAATGTGTTTAGTTGCGGTTGACAGAACATAAAAACTAATGTCAATGCCTAAAATATCCTTGTAGTATAGTATAATTGGAAATATATAATTTATTGATTATTTTAAAACGAATAATTTATATTAGTAATTTAATTGTATCTATAAATAAGGAATTTAAAAAATGAGTAACATAAAAATTTAATGAAATGAGCTATTGAATAGCAAAAAATTCGTACAAGTTAATAATAAAATGAATTACGTTAAAGAGAAGAGTGATTTTGTTGGGTTTGTAAGACACAATGATCATACGGCGTCGTGGGAAGAGGAGTATTTCTGGAAGTTGCTTATGTGTTTTGTTTCTGTCATAGGGACAAGAAATTTTGTTGTCCCACGGTTTTAGAAGGAAGAAATTTTTTTTATATTTTTGTGATCTAGAGTCAGAACAAAAATAAATTGAGTCAACAACTAAATACTGCGATATATAAAATTTTTGTGTTTTGTTATCTCTCTCCGTCAACAAAAATAATAACCAAACCTAACATTATAGCACGCGAAGGACATTTTTATCATGGAACTGCAGGAACATAATAGCATTAACGCGTCATTTAGTTAGGTAATTCTGTTAAGTTCTTGCGATAATCTGCCAAGGATTTACCTGAAGAAGGAAACAAACACACATAAAGACCAAACACTATAGATAACTCGTCCTTTGTAACCTTGCTATTTACGTTATTATTTATTGCAGCCTGCAAATTAAGTTTAAGTTCGAAAACGCCAGTAACCAAAAAGTTGGAAAGAAGCATAACACGATGCTGCGTGCGTCGAAATAAGAAACAAAAATACACATTGGATTGTTCAGAATACTATAGATATCCCAAAGATATGTACAATCTTCCTGAATTTAACAACTGTACGACGATTTGTGCTCTATACTATACTCTCTCCGATTCATAATAAGAGTCGTTTTAGAAAAAATACACGCTTATTAAGAAAGTTAATAAAATTATAGATATACCCTTATTAATACTCCCATAAAATTACCTCGGTAATCAGCATCTTAAATGAAATTGTGAGAGAAATTATCTTGAAATTGTGATTTGTATAATTAAGATGAGAGAGAAATGAAAGGTTAATTTTGGAAGAAAAGTTATAAACATACATACAAAGTCAAGAATGATACTTATTTTGAATAATTAAAATGTATCCAAAATGTTGGGACCCGATCCGGGAACCGGATCCCAACCGAAAAACGGAAACCGAAAACGAACAGAATCGAAAGCAACGGATTTCTTTTCGAATTCAAAGCAGAATGAAACGAAAGCAAAGCGGAAAATCATGAATCGGAATGCAAATAACAAAGCGGAGACAAGTGCTCACACAAATCGCAGCGAATCGGAAAACGAATGTCCGACATCCGGGAGCAATCAAGAATACAGAAACACATTCGCGTTGGAAACCTAGCCAGAAAACGGAAACCGAAAACGAACAGAATCGAAAGCAACGGATTTCTTTTCGAATTCAAAGCAGAATGAAACGAAAGCAAAGCGGAAAATCATGAATCGGAATGCAAATAACAAAGCGGAGACAAGTGCTCACATAAATCGCAGCGAATCAGAAAACGAATGTCCGACATCCGGGAGCAATCAAGAACCGATCCGGGAACCGGATCCCAACCGAAAAATGAAGAACGAAGGAAACGAAAGCAACCAAAAGTAGCGAAACGGATCGAATACAAATCGCAAGCGGAAACAAATGCCGACATCCGAAAGCGCAAATCTTAGGAAATGAAAAGTTGCGTTGGAACCTTAGACTAAGACGTATCCGAAATCTTGTATAAACTTTTTTTTCTTTTTCATTCCTTTTCTTGTTACTCAATCACATACAAATCATAATCAATCCATACAATTTCCTTCTTGGAAATTTAACCTCATGCAAATCTCTAAATCTGATCATATTCTTATTTCTCCATACAAATCGTAAATTACAATTTTATTCTAATATTATCAAAATTTTGGTAGCATAACGACTGCATTTATCCTAACCCAAACCTGCAAAGTATTCAAAAACACACTTCTAAAAGCTCAATCAATCACACAATCATCAAAAATCAACCGGACCCTCCGTCCGGGATCTCAGCAGAATAGACACACTCCTATATCTAAGTACAATTCAATCTATCTCAATCCACAACCAACAGAAATTATGCTTCAATACAATATATAAATCCGTAATGTAATCCGAATACAACTCAAATGCAATTATAACCAATTCCCTAACTCATCCCCCCAATTATATACATATATGACAATTTAAGCCATATCCAATCTTAATTTACACAAAAGTCAAATGATACAAAATCGAATCGAATGTCTTGATACTCTTTCATCCGATCTCCTGCACGAAACCTGGAGATGGGGATGAAAGGGGGGTGAGCTACACAAACTCGTGGATAACACATTTATAAATTGACCAATAAGCATAAATTATTTTTCATAAGCTTTTTGCCAATAGGGCTAATTTTTTTCAAACTTTGAAACTTTTCAAACAATTTCCACCAGCTTTTCAATTTTTCAAACTTTTCATATAAATCTCACCTTTTTATTTCTCAATTTTGAACATGAATGCAGCACACAAAAACAAATCAAAAACACATAACATATCAAAATGGTTTGGTTCGGTCCAAGAGCGTCTTCGCATAATCCCAAGATAGCGGTCCCAATGGTACGTGAACGAACGCATACTACACTTTCCCGCAAAGCGGTCCAGTGTAGCCGTGAAGGGAGTCCGAAATCGGAGCTCCGTGCCACTAGCGGGCAGCCGGGAGAAGGCTATACGAATAGAGACAGTGCATTGACTCACAGAAGGACCTAACGAACCCACATAACACGTAAGCGAAAACAAAGATTCGAATTGCCCGAAGGCACTTTTCAAAATCTTGTCTTTCTAACTTTATTTCATCGAACTTAAACAAACTCGCAATTCACACATATCACACAATTCAAGAAATTTAATCAATCAATAATTTCAACAATTTGCACAATTTATCAATGCATACACAACCAATGCAGTTTCAGAAATTCTAGCGATTTAGCAAATCATTTGGAACAATGCATTTAAGCTTGCAATAATTTTTCAGAAATCATTCAGAAATCATAATTTCAAACTTTTAATCAATTCTTATTTTCAAACATTTACAAAACAATAATTTATCACAAATCCAAACTTTTGCTTTCTTTCATTTTTGAAAATTCGAATATTGTCTATAAATCAAAATATAAATATGCTACCCACCTCAAAATGATGCTAGGAACTCGTCTCGATCATCAATTTGATCCTTGCTTCTTTCCTTCTTTCAATTAAAATTGACCTAAGCCACAATCATTCAAATTCCACATCATAATTTGCATAATTCTCAAAATTAACTATCGGAAATTCATAATCATCATATTTCCAAGCTTTCTAAAACCAGAATTTCTAAAATCCCCAATTTCAAAATTTGACCTAAACCAATACACTCAAATTCAATCTCATAAATAACTTAATTTTCAAAATTAATGTCACAATTCATCAATTCACACTAATTCCAAAATATCTAAATCCTCAATTTCAAAAATCCCCAAATCTTAAAATTGGCCTAAACCAATTTATCCAAATTCAATATCATAAAATACAATTTCTTCAAAATTAACTTCATATTCCACAAACCCATATCATTATCAATAATTCTACACCAAAATTTCACAAAATTCTTAATCACAAAATTAAGCCTAAACCAATCCAATCAAATTCGGTATCACCTTACCTATACCTTAACTAAACCATTAACATCAAAACTCATCCACATAACCCATAAAATTCGAAAATCTCCCCACCTCTATGAAACCCACGAAAACAAAATTTTCACTTAGCTTCCAAAGCTCTTCTTTTCCTTGTTCTTTCATAGATACCTCTTCAAATCACCATGTTTAAGCAAGAAAGGGAAAACCCCAATAAGAAAACCAAGAAAATTCCGAAATCCCTAACCCACGAAAATCAGATTTTCTTCTCTTCCATGAAAACTTAACCCTTTTCTTTTCTTATTCAATCTCAACTCAAGAACTCTTCTAGTCACCCTTAGTAAGCATGAAAGACAAGAATCTACCCATAAATCCAAGAAATTTCAAACCCTTACCTCAAGAATGAGACCCACGAAATCTTCTTCTTCCCCTTTGTTCTTCTTCCTCTTCTTTGTTCTTGGAACCAACGAAAATCACTCTGAAATCCATAGAAAAACCGACCTTCATGCTTGATCCATCTCCTCCACCATGGCCGACCACCTTCCTCTCCCTCTCTTCTTTTCATTTTCGTATCCTTTCTTCTCTTTTCTTTCTATTTCCTCTCTTATTATTATGCTAATAGTCGACAGCTCCAGCCTCCAAAACGACCATCCCTCTTGAGTTTAAGTCATGTCACTTAAGTTAGGGTAAAAAGACCAAAATGCCCCTCACTTGTTTGCTTATTTCCAAAATTGCCCCTGCAGGAACTTGAAAAACTGATACCTTGCGATCTTATTTCAAGCATCTAAACGAAATAATTTAGACAAACTTTCTTCTTTAAAATTGTTCCTCTAGATCATACGAATCCAACGCCACCAACTGTGCTCAATTCGGATCTAAAACGAAGAAGTTATAGCCAAAATACTATCGGACCTTCACAAAATCCGAGACTGAAAATTACGCGAATTAAATTCCAGAAATTAACAATCTTAGGGATGAATTTAAATTTCGATCCCTTCATAAGAGTTGTATCCCTATATCTTAAATTTAGTTTCCCTCAAGAATCAACTCAATCGGAGTTGTACAGCTCCCAAAAATTGCAAAATACTGAACCATGTTCAGAAAATTATCTAACTTATAACCTATAACCAAATCTCTTACTTTGGTTCAATCAATCTCTTTCCATTTAATCTCCTAAAAATCATAATTCTTCATAAAAATGAACGTAATTGTCTTAGGAATCCAACGCTTCGAGAATCGAGTCAATCGGATGTCGGACAAAGGAATTATAAGCAAAAGATTACAAAAGGTATCGGATTAAAAACAAAGTAACGAAACTTCAAAACTGAACTTTTCAAAAATCATATCTCTCGATCCCGAAATCGGAATTTGACAAATTTGGTGTCAATAAAAATATCAAGGGAAGCTCTACAACTTCCCTGAAGAACTCAAAATCAAATTAGGTCTTGAAGGAGGTTGAAAACTCAATCAAAGATTCTGTCCAAAACAGCTTTTCCTAAACGACTTCCAATTTTTAATCGCTCATAACTCCTAGCTCCGATATCGAAAAATTGCAAACTTCATATCAATGGAAAGATAAAAATATCATCTAAAACTTTCATGAAGATCACCTACTCTAATTCAAACTAAATCCATACGAAGAGTGGCCTCGAAGCATAGAACACACAAATCTATACTTAATAGCATTTTCAAAACAAAGCATATCTTCAGAAATTCATATCTTTCAATCCCGACATCGAAAAAATAACAAACTTTATGTCCACAAAAAGCTCTCGAAAGAGGCTACAAGTTTCATGTTGATCATTTTCTCGAATTTGACCTAAATTAAAAAGTCAACTTTTTCCTCAAAAAGTCAAACTTCAAGCGAACTTTGACTGATCATAACTCTCACTCCCGATATCGAAAAATATCAAACTTTATGGTCACAGAAAGCTCTTGACATAAACTACAAGTTTCCAGAAGATCATTTTCTCAAATTCTCCCAAAATCAAAAAGTCAAATCTCAAGTCAAACATTTTATCTCCAAAAGTTAAACTTTCTAAATTCTTCAAATTTTCACACTTTTTCTTTTTAATTCTTGCTATTTAACTTCATTTCAATCAACTCATCCACTTTCTTCTCATAATCCATACCAGTCCACTCAAAACCCCAAAGATATCAAAAACAGATCATTTCTTTTCTTCTCAATATTCTTTAAATTTTAAGACATCTCTTATACAAGACATACACAAAGCACTCCTTAAATTTCATTTTTATAATTCAAATTTTTACTCAAAGATCGGGGTCCAACATTTCTCCCCCTCTTAAAAGAATTTCGTCCTCGAAATTCATACTTACTTAAACTTCAAGTAACTCATTCTTGCTTAAATTTCTTTCTAAACAAAGATCATCAAGCACTTTCTTACCAATTTCTTTCCAAAATCATAATCGATTACTTTTTTTTTCTTATCTAACTTCCTCAGCATATATATCTCAATCTCTCCACAATTTCTCAATTCTTGAATCTCATACCACTCATATCCAAACCATTTCATCCCAATTCATCAAAAAAAATTCACACCTCAATTTCATTTACTAAAATCAATCATAATTCTTGTCACTCAAATCAAACCAATCACTTTAATTCTTCAAATAACTCATGACAAGTCATACACATCAATTTCACAATCCTAAAGTCAATTATACTTCTTGTCATCAACATCAAATGATCACTTAATACATTCTCACAAATTCACTCTTATCATTACAAACTCTTCTCAAATTCTTACTCATACACATACGCCCAAGTAAGATCCTATTATTGGGCTCTGATACCATAAATGTTGGGACCCAATCCGAGAACCGGATCCCAACCGAAAAATGAAGAACGAAGGAAACGAAAGCGACCAAAAGTAGCGAAACGAATCGAATAAAAATCCCAAGCGGAAACAAATGCCGACATCCGAAAGCGCAAATCTTAGGAAATGAAAAGTTGCGTTGGAACCTTAGACTAAGACATATCCGAAATCTTGTATAAACTTTTTTTTTCTTTTTCATTCCTTTTCTTGTTACTCAATCACATACAAATCATAATCAATCCATACAATTTCCTTCTTGGAAATTTAACCTCATGCAAATCTCTAAATCTGATCATATTCTTATTTCTCTATACAAATCGTAAATTACAGTTTTATTCTAATTTTATCAAAATTTTGGCAGCATAACGGCTGCATTTATCCTAACCCAAACCTGCAAAGTATTCAAAAACATACTTCTAAAAGCTCAATCAATCACACAATCATCAAAAATCAACCGGACCCTCCGTCCGGGATCTCAGCAGAATAGACACACTCCTATATCTAAGTACAATTCAATCTATCTCAATCCACAACCAACAGAAATTATGCTTCAATACAATATATAAATCCGTAATGTAATCCGAATACAACTCAAACGCAATTATAACCAATTCCCTAACTCATCCCCCCAATTATATACAAACTTCATAACTCAGATACATATATGACAATTTAAGCCATATCCAATCTTAATTTACACAAAAGCCAAATGATACAAAATCGAATCGAATATCTTGATACTCTTTCATCCGATCTCCTGCACGAAACCTGGAGATGGGGATGAAAGGGGGGTGAGCTACACAAGCTCGTAGATAACACATTTATAAATTGACCAATAAGCGTAAATCATTTTCATAAGCTTTTGCCAATAGGGCTAATTTTTTCAAACTTTGAAACTTTTCAAACAATTTCCACCACTTTTCAATTTTCAAACTTTTCATATAAATCTCACCTTTTATTTCTCAATTTTGAACATAAATGCAGCACACAAAACAAATCAAAACACATAACATATCAAAATGGTTTGGTTCGGTCCAAGCGAGCGTCTTTGCAATCCAAGCATAGCGGTCCTCACGGTAAGTGAGCAAACGTATTATACTTTCCGCATAAGCGGTCCAAAGTAACCATGAAGGAGTCCAAAATCGGAGCTCCGTGCCACTAGCGGGCAGCCGGAGAAGGCTATACTGAATAGAGACAGTAATCGACTCACAGAAGGACTTAACCGAACCCACATAACACGTAAGCGGTTTAAAACGGAGATTCGAATTGCCCGAAGGCACTTTTCAAAATCTTGTCTTTCTAACTTTATTTCATCGAACTTAAACAAACTCGCAATTCACACAT
This sequence comes from Erythroxylum novogranatense, assembly GCA_029891385.1. Lineage (NCBI taxonomy): Eukaryota > Viridiplantae > Streptophyta > Magnoliopsida > Malpighiales > Erythroxylaceae > Erythroxylum > Erythroxylum novogranatense. The sequence goes on along the minus strand of CM057231.1, from coordinate 16,507,145 downwards.
ATCATACAAGTCAAGAAATTTAATCAATCAATAATTTCAACAATTTGCACATTTTATCATACACAACCAATGCAGTTTCAGAAATTCTAGCGATTTAGCAAATCATTTGGAACAATGCATTTAAGCTTGCAATAATTTTTCAGAAATCATTCAGAAATCATAATTTCAAACTTTTAATCAATTCTTATTTTCAAACATTTACAAAACAATAATTTATCACAAATCCAAACTTTTGCTTTCTTTCATTTTTGAAAATTCGAATATTGCCTATAAATCAAAATATAAATATGCTACCCACCTCGAAATGATGCTAGGAACTCGTCCCGATCATCAATTTGATCTTTGCTTCTTTCAATTAAAATTGACCTAAGCCACAATCATTCAAATTCCACATCATAATTTGCATAATTCTCAAAATTAACTATCGAAAATTCATAATCATCATATTTCCAAGCTTTCTAAAACCAGAATTTCTAAAATCTCCAATTTCAAAATTTGACCTAAACCAATACACTCAAATTCAATCTCATAAATAACTTAATTTTCAAAATTAATGTCACAATTCATCAATTCACACTAATTCCAAAATATCTAAATCCTCAATTTCAAAAATCCCCAAATCTTAAAATTGGCCTAAACCAATTTATCCAAATTTCAATACCATAAAATACAATTTCTTCAAAATTAACTTCATATTCCACAAACCCATATCATTATCTATAATTCTACACCAAAATTTCACAAAATTCTTAGTCACAAAATTAAGCCTAAACCAATCCAATCAAATTCGATATCACCTTACCTATACCTTAACTAAACCATTAACATCAAAACTCATCCACATAACCCATAAAATTCGAAAATCTCCCTACCTCTATGAAACCCACGAAAACAAAATTTTCACTTAGCTTCCAAAGCTCTTCTTTTCCTTGTTCTTTCATAGATACCTCTTCAAATCACCATGTTTAAGCAAGAAAGGGAAAACCCCAATAAGAAAACCAAGAAAATTCCGAAATCTCTAACCCACGAAAATCAGATTTTCTTCTCTTCCATGAAAACTTAACCCTTTTCTTTTCTTATTCAATCACAACTCAAGAACTCTTCTAGTCACCCTTAGTAAGCATGAAAGACAAGAATCTACCCATAAATCCAAGAAATTTCGAAACCCTTACCTTGAAGAATGAGACCCACGAAATCTTCTTCTTCCCCTTTGTTCTTCTTCCTCTTCTTTGTTCTTGGAACCAACGAAAATCACTCTGAAATCCATAGAAAAACCGACCTTCATGCTTGATCCATCTCCTCCACCATGGCCGACCACCTTCCTCTCCCTCTCTTCTTTTCATTTTTGTATCCTTTCTTCTCTTTTCTTTCTATTTCCTCTCTTATTATTCTGCTAATAGTCGACAGCTCCAGCCTCCAAAATGACCATCCCTCTTGAGTTTAAGCCATGTCACTTAAGTTAGGGTAAAAAGACCAAAATGCCCCTCACTTGTTTGCTTATTTCCAAAATTGCCCCTGCAGGAACTTTAAAAACTGATACCTTGTGATCTGATTTCAAGCATCTAAACGAAATAATTTGGACAAACTTTCTTCTTAAAAATTGTTCTTCTAGATCATACGAATCCAACGCCACTGACCGCGCTCAATTCGGATCTAAAACGTAGAAGTTATAGCCAAAATACTATCGGACCTTCACAAAATCCGAGACTGAACATTACGCGAATTAAATTCCAGAAATTAACAGTCTTAGGGATGAATTTAAATTTCGATCCCTTCATAAGAGTTGTAGCCCTATATCTTAACTTTATTTTCCCTCAAGAATCAACTCAATCGGAGTTGTACAGCTCCCAAAAATCGCAAAATACTGAACCATGTTCAGAAAATTATCCAACTTATAACCTATAACAAAATCTCTTACTTTGGTTCAATCAATCTCTTTCCATTTAATCTCCTAAAAATCATAATTCTTCATAAAAATGAACGTAATTGTCTTAGGAATCTAACGCTTCGAGAATCGAGTCAATCGAATGTCGGACAAAGGAATTATAAGCAAAAGATTACAAAAGGTATCAGATTAAAAACAAAGTAACGGAACTTCAAAACTGAACTTTTCAAAAATCATATCTCTCGATCCCGAACTCGGAATTTGACAAATTTGGTGTCAATAAAAAGATCAAGGGAAGCTCTACAACTTCCCTGAAGAACTCAAAATCAAATTAGGTCTCGAAGGAGGTTGAAAACTCAATCAAAGATTCTGTCCAAAACAGCTTTTCCTAAACGACTTCCAATTTTTAATCGCTCATAACTCCTAGCCCCGATATCAAAAAATTGCAAACTTCATATCAATGGAAAGATAAAAATATCATCTAAAACTTTTATGAAGATCACGTACTCTAATTCAAACTAAATCCATACGACGAGTGGCCTCGAAGCATAGAACACACAAATCTATACTTAATAGCATTTTCAAAACAAAGCATATCTTCAGAAATTCATATCTTTCAATCCCGACATCGAAAAAATAACAAAATTTATGTCCACAAAAAGCTCTCGACAGAGGCTACAAGTTTCATGTTAATCATTTTCTCGAATTTGACCTAAATCAAAAAGTCAACTTTTGCCTCAAAAAGTCAAACTTCAAGCAAACTTTGACTGATCATAACTCTCACTCCCGATATCGAAAAATATCAAATTTTATGGCCACAGAAAGCTCTTGACATAAACTACAAGTTTCCAGAAGATCATTTTCTCAAATTCTCCCAAAATCAAAAAGTCAACTCTTAAGTCAAACATTTTATCTCTAAAAGTCAAACTTTCTAAATTCTTCAAATTTTCACACTTTTTCTTTTTAATTCTTGCTATTTAACTTCATTTCAATCAACTCATCCACTTTCTTCTCATAATCCATACCAGTCCACTCAAAACCTCAAAGATATCAAAAACAGATCATTTCTTTTCTTCTCAATATTCTTTAAATTTTAAGACATCTCTTATACAAGACATACACAAAGCACTCCTTAAATTTCATTTTCATAATTCAAATTTTCACTCAAAGATCGGGGTCCAACATAAAATGACCCTTATTATGAATCGGAGGGAGTGTTACTTCTATGAAACCTCAAAAATTCTTTTTGTTTTCCCTGTTCCTATGCTCTAGTAAAGATCATTGGAAAGTTAAGATTAAAGATTTATTGTTCATTTTATTATCACAAGTTTCGTGAAAACTTACTTGGTAATGCCAACAAAAGCATATAAAATTATGCTCACTTACTAGGTAATTAATCAGTAGTTTAATGCCACAAACCAAATAAAGGTATAAGTCGTGAAATACGACGCCTGTGTGATTGTCGCAGTGCACGAAGATGGGAAAATATATATCGTTAGTGTTAGTAAACATATTAGCATCTTTAGCATTATTAAAGTAAAGACATTACTATAGTCAAGCATACATCCGCATAACAAGTGGTGCTACACTGAACTCTGAGCCTCCTCATGCGTTGCTAGAGATTTAGAGTATTCATCTACATTTCAATCCATCCTAGATAAGTACAAGAAAAGGTTATTTTTTTAATTTTATTGTCTACATTAAAATATAGATAATACCTTTATATTTTAGAATGTGCAAAATTTTAATATTTTAAAACTATCTAATTTAAATTATTAAATCCTTAACCTGTCGATTAAATCTTAATGATATATCTTTTTAATTTTTATGAGATTTATTAGTGTCAAAATCAATCTTAATCTCCAATTCCTCATGTTCTTCATCTAGCGAAAATCTATAACTTGCAAAGAGAGCATTTAAAACTAGAAAACTGAAGTGAATTTAATTTTCCTCTTCTCCTACATACCATGATAATAGTTTTATAGTGTTTCTTTTGATAGTTATATCATTTGATCTATTATTGAAATCTCAAGCAGAATAACAATGAAGTCTTTTGATCTTTTGTGTCATTTTCATAATATGTTGTGATAACTCAAAATATTTTTTAAAAATTGTATTCTATAGAAAAGCTTGTTGTAGTATAGTGTTTGAGTTAGGGAAATGATTTATTCTAGCAAGTTACACAACAAAATCAACAGCGTTGAAAGCCCCCAACAAAAAAATAAGTTCTCAATAATTTTTAAATTTCTTGCCATCCCCTCCTTCACTTTACTTCCTTCCAAAAACAAAACAAATAGTTCCTATAAATAAATTTAGGAAAAAAGGTTAAATTAGAACCTAATGTTTTTACAAAAATTTAATTTAAACCCTAACCTCGACTTAACGTTTCTATTAATAATTCATTATCAAAAGTATATATGTGGCATTATTTATTATTTTTCTATGGGCCTCTTGTCACCAAAAAAAAACAATGGGAGAGTTATTTTTTGAAACGACAATGTTTGGATTTTTCCTAAACGTTGTCGTCTGGCTTAGACTTATTCTTTAAGTAAGATGACAACATTTGGGAAAAACCTAAACATTATCGTTTATGTTTTTGTTTGGATGAAGCCAGATGACACCTTGCTCATCCTTCTAAATTTTGTGTCTTCTTCTCTATTTTATATTCAAATCCCTAATCCCTCTTTCAACTGTTGTTATTTTGGTTATTTTTAACATTCTTCGACACTTCTTTTGATTTTCTTTTTTCTTTTTTTTGGTTACCCACGAGGTATCTTAGGAGGGTCCCAACTATGGGAAGGTAACTTTAAGTCATCCACATCCAGACTAATCCTTGCTTGAGCTAGATAGGTCCCTTGTGAAAGGTAAAACTCTGATGCCAAGTTTTAAACGGCTGCATACATGAGAAGAGTTTGAACCTATGACCTCATTTAAGTCAAGAAAGCCCCTTATCAACTCACTTGCGCCTTGGGGCTTGGCTACTCTTTTCCTAGGTTTGATGTGACTTCTCCTATGACAAAGCGTAGTGAAACTTCTCCTCTAACGAAGCTATCCTCCACACCATTGCATTGTTTAATTTGGCTATTTTTAATTGTTTACCATTTCTAGTTTAATGATGATTAAATATCCATCAGTATCATATTTGGTTTGGATGAATATTCTATGTATTTGATTAATTAAGTACTTGTATGAAGGCAGTAACTATAGTCATAAGGAGGTGGCAACTTGTTTTTAGTTCTTTTTATAAATTGTTCTTCATTGCCTTTTGTTATGAATTTGAATGACTTGGATTATAATTTAATGGATTAAGTAATTGGAATGATCTTGATTATAATTTATGCAAATTAGAGGAGGTAGAGAAGTGGAAAAGAAGTTAGGTTATTTCTTATAATCTTTTTTTGAAGTATAGTTAATATACCTATGTATAACTTAATTTTGTATTGCACGTCATTAATTTCTTGTAAGATCAAGATGTACTTTGATTTTAGCTTGTACTTAACTATGCCAAAAGGAACTACTTTATTTTATATTTTCTCAATTTCACTCTTAAAAATGCCATGATAGACAAATGGCTTGGTTGTAAGTTATAATCTATATTATGATAATGCAACTCTTCTTGCTGTTAATTTTTTGTAAGAATATAGTATAATTTAGGGAGGTTAGATCTAGCCCTATTAAGTAAAGAAGTCCTAGGCTTTGAGTAGTGCCTTTTTTGTGTTAAAGTTAAGATGTTTGGGTTTCTATATAGCCTAATGAATTGCATGACAAGGGACTATCCTCATATCATGATTCTAAGTTAATTACTTTACATGCTTAGAGCTTTTCATTTTCCAACTTAAATATGATGAACAATTTCAATGAGTTTTATCTTGTTCAATTATTATGTGCTAATATTTCAAAATTTTATTTTCAAATATTCACAACATGTACGGTAAGTATTCATATTAAATTACTTAGGCCATCTATTAATGTATAGATGCGAGACAACTTATTAAGTAGTAGTAATAATGGTTCTTAGCAAAATCCTTTTTAAAAAGATTCTTATAATAGACATATAGAGAAAGAAATTTAAATGTAGACTTGTGCATGTTCAGTAACAATTTGATATGTTGAGAAACAAGGTTGAGGAAACACTCCATGCATGTTCCCATGTTAAATAAAATGATAAAGTTTTGTGCATGTTCTTAAAAAGGTCAATTTTGTTATGTTTGAAATAATTATGTTGTTGATTGAACATAATGATATGGAACTATTGATATAATTTCACTGATGGAATTCTAAACATCTAACAACTCTAATCATAACAAAGTTAAAAAAGTGGTTTACTTTTGTGGGTTAAATGCTTGATTAAGAACATTAAAGAGAGATAGTAATTCAAGAAGAAGAGTTTTAGGATGTCCTAATTACCCTATTAGTAATCATAAAATTTTCCAATGGTGCGATAAGCAATTTCTTAAGAGAGTTGTATATGTAATTTAAAAATTAAGGAAAGATATATTTTCACTAAATATATCAAACGAAGGAACATGATGAACAATTAAAAATTATGATGCAAAGACATTTGAAATTTTGACTAGAGAGAAAATAGTTGAGGTGATATTATTCAATATAAATGCATGGCTTATTTCAATTTTTGTTTCATTGTTCATTTTTATATGTTTGTAAAATTTTAGTATGGATAATGTGAATATACTTATGCTTTTTATTATTGAATGGAGATATAAAATTATGCGATAAATTTTATTCAACATTGTTTTGTTACTAAAAGACAAGTATAGTTAAACATAATATGTTAAAACTCATAATTTGGTAAAACATACATTAGTTAGATAGCCAACACACCACTGGATCCAGAAACATCATTTATCCTTGCATATAAGATCTATCATACATATATACTTGTCGTGAATTCATCATATATATACAACCTCTAAGCAAAGTAATAATGCTCATTTAGTTTAAGTAGAAAATATATGATTTGGTTACAAAATACACCAAATCATTTGTCATAGGTTGAAATACAATGATACACCATATCAATTGTTTAGTTTGTCAATTTAGTGGTTACTAGTCCTAATTTTCGCTCTTTTTTACTTACAGTAGCTTATAATTGTCTTGAAGTGATGTTAGACTTACCTTTAAACCTAAGATCTCTTGGTTCAAATGAAAATTTAAAAGATTTTAGATTGACTTGTCCATATTTCCTTTAATTTTTGCATAATTGACAACCTATGAACCAACTTGTTAATGAACACGCATATGAGTCTAATATGAATACAACTCATATTGATGTTTTGTTGATTAGGATGACATTCCTCAGTACCTAACATGTTACTTTGCATATGGGTTTGTTGAATATAATTTAGGTCAAATGAGTAGCATTGTAATTTGTAAGATATAAAAATATAAAAATCACTAAGTTACCATTTTACACTTATTTGTATCAATTCTTTAATATAACGCCTTTAGTTAAATTTGCTTCAACCTAGAAAATAATATGTATAACATTAACATTGATGATTGTATGAAAATTAAAAAGATAAAAGATTGTTAATCACTTACATTGATATGTAGTTCATTAGGTCTTGTTACATTATATTTTCTACCTTTGTATCTAAAAACAAGACATTTTCTACATTTTTTCACTTGACCTTTTTACAAAACCTTGATTACACTTGTTACTATTTTTAGTTTATTTTTATCTCTCCTTATTGGCCTTCCTAACATCACCCTCTTAGCTGGTGGATGTATTTGTTCATAATCATTCAATGGACAAAAGATCACTCCCTTAATAGACTGTAAGACTTGATCATGGACACTTAAAAAGATGTTCTTTTCATATAAATCATTCGCATATGCCTCTAATTTTTGGTTGGAGTGAATAATAGCCCTAATAGTATGATTATATAAGTAATCACATAGGTCTCATGCTCTGCAGCTACAACAATTATCCATTTTTAGTCTCAAAATATGTTTTCTATCCACTTTATTAACCTTTTATGCTCTATCATCACTCCAAATTCCATTAAATTCCTCCTTAATTTTTTCTAGCTACTTCATAATTACAGGTACAATATTTGATTTCCATGCATATGCACATACCCTCCTTTTATCATGTTTCTTTGTCACTATTTTCCTTATGGTTTCTAGCATACTATTAACTAGTATGTCTCTTGCTGCTAGGATTTATTCCTTGAAACTCTTGCTCATATTACTATCAACAATCAGAAATTTTAACTTAAATGATTGGTATGACCTAGCCTAACTCTCTTATGGATATTTAAGTGATACAGAAACACTCCATATATAATTTTGTCAAATTTCTTCAGTTTCTCATTGAAGTACTTGACATATGTAGACCATGAACTTACCCATAATTGTCTCCTCAAGTCGTTACCACTTTGTTGTACATGTTAATTATGATAAATATGTCTGCGATATATTATATGATATACATTTAGAAGCGACTTCTTAACAAATCTTATTAATCTTTGGATTCATAAGTTATACATCTATCAAATAATGGAATATAATAATGTATATATATAAAAATAACATAAGTAAAAAAACACAAGTCTACATTTATGTACCTTTTACTTGACAAAAATTCTTGTGACTTCATCTCCATATTCCAACTCCAAGTTAACTTATATGAGTGGAATGAACCAACTCCACGAGTTAGGATTTTGAACTTCAACAACTGCTCATGCTATAAGATGCATGCCTCTAACTCTACTACTTCCAACTGAATTAATTAGTTGCCCTTGAAATTTAGTCTTCAAGCATCTTTCTTTCATTGCTACAAAAAAATGAATAACCTTTTAAAGTAGAACTATAAGGTTACTTGATTCTTTGATAATTGCAATTCCATTGTTGATTCTAGATTACTACGCTTTAATTCTGAGGTATAACCTTACATCTTGGAATGTTCATAAGCATAGCCTAATGCTCTCTCCTTCCATAACCTCCTCTTAGTAACCCTGCATATATTAGAACAACAAATATGTTAAATTTTTTTCTACATTCTTCAACCATTTTCGTAGTGGTAATGCTAAGCTTCTCTAGAATTCTATCCTAGAAATTTCTAACCAAAAACTTTGTTGATACCATTTTAGACTTGTTTTTTGTGAAATATGTATACTCAGACATATATGCCTTGATTTTGAAACATATGTCTTTATTACCATAACCTACATACAACTTTCACTTGCACCCTTCAATGCATCCAAATCTAATATGCTCAAACTCACTTTTTCTCCATTAGGATATTCATCACTATTAATGTTATACACTTAATAGAGTGAATCTCCATTGGTTGGTGGTATTCTAGAATTGAAACATCAAATGTATATTATACTCCTTCAACTTTGTTATCATCTTTACCTTTAGCTTCATTATTACCTTTAGCTTTGTTGTCACCTTTAACTTCATTATCACCTTTAACTTCATTCACATAAGTTCCCACATCCCTATTATTACTACTCTCTTCTTTAACAATATTTACATAACTTTATCATTATGCACAACATCCTCATCTAAGCCCAAATCCTCAACATTACCTATTATAGTTGAAACTTCTAGAGCCATAATTGAAATGATAATCTTATGTGTAAGATATAACTTAATTATCCCAAGTATTTTAAAATATTAATTAACCTAATGCTACTTTCTTTAAATTTAATGAGCCTTAAAGATTTATTAAATCTAACAATAACTCTAAAATAGGCTTTGTTAACCTGTAAGTATCTAAGTTCCTTCCTTATCTAAAAAAATTGGATATAACTAACAAAATCAAGATCAACTTTATCAAAATAACTTAACAACCCACCCTCGTAACTCAGCTTAGGATCTTGCTTAAGGTATCCATCATAATATAAATTCAAGCTTTCATATTGAGTCATTATAACACTATAAATGGCAAGTAAATAACAATTTACATATTTAAGAACATACACGTATACCAATACATCTGCAAGTTAAGGCACCTTTGATTGAGAGCTCCATGTAACAACAAAGTGCTATATAAGATGTTAATTGAGCAAAAAAGGCTGAAAGCGATATATTGAGTTAATAAGGTTTAGAGTACAACTATTCATTACATAATAACATATGTCTTGATTATTATACTGACAGAAAGGGTAAGTTTATTACTAAACTTTTCACTTTTCATAAGCATGGAAAAAAACAAATTCTGATGATTTTTGGATGAAATTTAACTTTGATATGTATGCAGCCATACAATATCACGTATAAACAACTTTGACATAAAATAGCCTTAAGGTCAAGTAACCATGCAATATCACATCATATGGGACATACAATAATTCACGACATGCTTGTCAAACATAAAGAAGCTATATTATATTGAAACCACTTCTTGATCACTTTTTACAACCAACCTGGAATTGAAGGATTCTAGGGAGGAATGCTCCTAAAAATGTGTATGACTTTTGATAGTGATATAAGTGGGCTTTGAAACACTTAAATAATAGAATTATAAGTTATCAAATTGCCTAATGGTAAAGAGTGTTAGGGTTTAAAACCTAAATTAAAAAGATAATTTTATTTAAGTAAAAGATGAGTATAAAGTGCCAAGAAAGATGAAACAATGATTTTTTTTGGTCTAGGTAGTGCGTTTGATTATGTATACATCCTCCTATTTTGTGATGCTTATGTATTATATAACCCTCTTAGATTTAACCACCCGTAATAGTTCCCCTATAACCACTTAGCATCTAACTATCTCCTAATCAAAGCCACTTCTTGACTAATTGCCTACCAATATACCATTGTTTTCTGAAAGCTCAAGTTAATCATATTTTAGCTATCTTGACTCCTAAATCTTGGACTTCCTCACTAATTCTCATGCCCAGGAATTTCCTAAATAATTTAGTTGACTTCTAACATAATTTTGATTAAGTAAACCAAATATGTAATATTGAAGACATTTTATACTTTTTAAAAAATAAGTTTAAGGCTGTTAATCAAATTCAGGTGCATTAGCAGTTGTAACGAATGGAAATGGATTTTCATCTATTAACTTGGTCTGATCAGATTTAGTAGATAATATAATTTCCATATTGATTCAATATTGAATAATATTCTTGAATCTCCAGTATGAATTCATATGGTGACTCCATATATTTTTGAACTTACAGTAGTTCTTCCCTTGAATCTCTTCCTTTGTAGGAATCTTGAGTTCTAATAGCAAAGTAAGAAACTTCTACTGCAACAAAAAATAAAAAAATCCTTCATCTTAGAGATATCAAAAATGTATTGCATCTTAGTAATTGATGATTATACTTTCCTTTTGGCTTCAAGTGATTTTTATCTAAAGCAGGGCAAATGTTGGACCCCGAACTTTCGGTGAAAATTAGAATTTTTAAAATGAATTCAATAAGTGTTTTCGGATATGAATTGTGTTATAGAAGTTTTTATGCCTTGAGGAAATTGATGAGAAAAAGAATTTATTGGTTTTGATGACTTTAAAGATTATTTTTAGTTATGAAAGTTTAAGTGGATGAGATGATTGAAATGGAGTTGAAAAGCATGAAATAGAAACTGAAGGTGTGAAATTTTGAAGAAAATAGAAAGTTTGACTTGAAAGTTGACTTTTTGATTTAGGCACATTTTGAGAAAATGATTTTAATGAAAATTGTAGCTTATGTTGAGAGCTTTTCGTAGCCATAAAGTATGCTATTTTTTGATATCGGGATTGAAAGTTATGATTTTTGAAAGTTAAGTGTATTTTGCTTTGGTTTTGGAAAATGCTCTAAGTGTAGGATTATATATGTTGTGTTTTGAGGCGATTTTTGGACTGATGTGGTTTGAATTGGAGTTAAATGGTTTACGTGAAAGTTATAGAGAATTTGAATAGCTTTAAAATGATGAATAATATGCGATTCTTGGATGTGGAGGTTGAAAGATATGATAATGTGAAATTTGGACATTGCTTAGGTGATTGCTACCAGGGAAGCAACTTCGATTCAAAAATTAACTTAGCTAGAGGTTAAAGTTGCTTTGGAGTCCTTCATGAACATTGTAGAGCTTGTTTTTATCTTTCTAGTGATATAAAGCACGGAAATATTGGACAAGAGAGTAGAAAGTTATGATTTTTAGAAGTTCTGATGCTGTTTAGTGTGAAGTTGATCGACCTGTCAGTTTGTATGGAGTTTTTGACCTATTTAGGGGTCGATATGATTTTTAAGGCCTTAATGAAAGTTGTAGAGGGTTCTTTTACCTTTCTATAGACACTGAGTTTGTCAAATTTGGATTTCTGGATCAAAAGTTATAATGTTTACAAGTTTTAGTACTATGAGGAGTTTATCGGTCGGTCTCCTTGTAGCAAAATTTTGATTCCTTTAGTGTCCGAGCTTGCCTTTGAGTCCTTCTTGAAAATGGTAGAGCTGTCTCTTAACTTTCCAACGAAACAAACCACGACTGATTTGGAGCTCGGAGTCAAAAGTTATAAAGGTTTGAAGTTTGAAGGTCGGATTGGGTGCCGACCGACCTCTGTTGGCCGACTGACCACTGTTGGCCGAGCTGACCTCTGTTGGCCGACCAACCTTTGTTGGCCGAGCCGACCACTGTTGGCAGACCGACCTCTGATGGCCGACCGACCTCTGTTGGTCGACCTTTGGTGGCCGACCTCTGTTGGCCAACCTTTGCTGGCCGACCGACCTCTGTTGGCCGACCTCTGCTGGCCGACCTCTATTGGTCGACCTCTGTTCGCCGGCCTCTGCTGGCCGACCTCTGTTGGCCGACCGATCTTCGTTCTGGCCGAGCTCTGATTTTCTGGCCGAGCTCTGATCTCTCTTTACTCTTTTGAGCATAACTTCTTCGTCCGACATCCGATCGACCCGATTTTTAAAGCGTTGGATTCCTAAGACATTTTTCTATCTTTCCATACTATATAGGTCAGTTTTGGCATTAAATGGAGAAAGATAGCTCGGATTATAGTGAGCTGATCAGTTGAAAAAGTCTGAACAATGTTTAGTATTTTGGATATATCTCGATCACTAGAGCTCGGATTGAGTTGATTCTTGTTGCTAATTAAAATAGAGACATGGGGCCACAAATGTTATAAGGAGCTGAGCTATAATTTAGCCTCTAAGACTTCCAAATGTAGGTTGGAAGTTCATTATAGTGTTCAGTCTCAGTGTTGTAGTGGCTGAATAGTGTTCAGTATTTTGGAGATATCTCGATCGGTAGGGATCCGATCAATCTGATTCTTTTTTCTAATTAAATTTGAGACATGGGGCTACAAATGTTATGAAGAAGCCAAGCTATAATTTAGCCTTTAATACTTCCAAATGCAGGTAGGAAGTTCAGTGTAGTGTTCAGTCCTGGTGTTGTAGTGACTAAATAGTGTTCAGTATTTTGGATATATCTCGATTACTAGAGCTCGGATTGAGTTGATTCTTGTTTCAAATTAAACTAGAGAGATGGGGATACAAATGTTATGAAGGAGTTGATCTATAATTTGGCCTCTAAGACTTCCAAAGGCGGGTTGGAAGTTAGGTGTAGTGTTCAGCCTCGGGTCTGAAGAACAAACTTTAGTATTTTGGAGATATATTGAGTTATAGAGCTCCGATCGATCTTATTCTTGAAGAGATGGATTCGTAAGATATAGAGGGACATTTCTATAGAAGAAAGTTTTGTCAAATGACTTTAGCTACCTGATTGAAATAAGGAGACAAGATGTCAGTTCTTAGGAAGGACATTGTTGGAAGATCACTTAAGCTGTTATATTATAAGACTTACATGTAAGGGCAAATTGGACATTATGCACTCATTAATGGCAAGTTTTTAAATAATAAGAGTGAGCTTTAGTATATATAAGGAGAATGCACGACACTTAGACAGAAAATCAGCAAGAGAAGAAAAGAATAAGAATAGAGGAGAATGAGAGGAGCTTCGGTAGGGAAGAAGAAAGAAAAGGGGAGAGAGCTAGGGTTTGATTTTTAAGGGTCTTCAAGCAAGCTTTTCATGTTTCTTCATGAAGGAAAAATGTGGAGGATGACGAGAGCTCCAACATGAGCTAAGAAATCCGAAAATTTGTGAAAGATGAGGTAAGACCCGAAATTTCGATTCGTGAATTTTGGAAGATTTTGGGTTTAGAATCATGGAAAATGATATGGGTTTGTGTATTATGGAGTCAATTTTAGTGATTGCTTAGTATTATGGGTTTAATTTTGGATGGAAATTAATTAAAGTTATGCCCAATTTTGTGAATTGGGGATTTTGAAAATTGGTGATTTAGATAGCTTGATTATGTGTGGAATTAGTGTTTTCTAAGTTCAATTTTAAGGATTATGTTATTTATGAGGTTGAATTTGGATCTGTTGGCCTAGGGAATTTTTAATTTGAGGAAAGAAGAGGGACTTTGGAAATTTAAGCAGTAGACAAGCTTCAAGCATGGAAATGAGGTGGGTACTGTTTATAATAGAATTTATAAGCCCTTCTTGCTTTCTTTAAACAAAGAGATTTTCGATTTCAATTTCATCATAAATGTTGCATCATTGTATGAATGATTTGAAAAATCATTATTGATTCAATACATGAACTTTTGATGAATTGCAAAATACATTTGTGTTATGCCTCGAAAGATTTCATGGCATTTCGTGTATTCGGAAAAGAGCATTCGATAAAATTGGTTTAAGCATGATTATATGATTGTGATTGGGCAAGAGAGAACCTATTTCATTAAGTCACGTGCACGTTGACCCCCCCTTAGCCTTCACTCGGCTGCCTGCTTGAGGCTTACGAGATCTGAAAAATGGACTCGTCGTGTTTACGGTAAACTTCAGTTTTCGTCGTGTTTATGGAACTCTCGAGCCATTATGTGTGCATTTGCATTGTGAAGTGATGTGATTGATGCATCCATATTTTGGAAATTGTGATTTCGATTACTGCGAGAAAAGAACTTTTGAAAATGTGTTTTATGGGTTTCAAACAAAGTTTTTGCAAGAAAATAAAAGAAAAGCGTTTTTAAAAGGTTTTGCTTATTTATTTGTTATAAACTGTTACCCACGAGCTATAAGCTCACCCCCTTCATTCCCATCCAAAGGTGATGAGAAGAAGATCGGGTAAAGAAAAGTGAAGGTTTCCATTTGTATGTGTTCATATAGTATAATTTGTTTAGCTAAGTGATTGCTAAGAAATTTAGAATTGTTGTGTATTCATTTTGAGAATGTATTCTGAATTCTGGACATATGTACGAGATTAAGTTATGGATTTGTATATGGAATAGTAAAATGAATTATGATTCGAGTTATGGATTTTGTGTATGGAAATTGGGTATATGATTGTGATGGTTGCTCTGAAATATTTAAAGTGCTAATCGTTTGAGAATTGATGGTATTTAAATTGGAATGTGTGCGATTTTATGGAAATGAAAAGTGAGAGTTTAACTTGATGAGATATGATTGTATATGAAGAAGCAAATAAATTGAGTTTGAGTGTGAATGATTTCAATTGGATATTGAAGTCACTTTGTAAGAGATGGAATGGAAATGAAAAAAAAGTACTCGGATTTGGATTAGTTTAGAATGATAGTCTTAAGGTTTCCAACGCAAACGCTTTCTTCAATATTTGTTCACGGATTTCAGAAATTGGTTTCGATTTGATTTGATCCGAAGTTTGCTTCGTATCTGATTTGATTTCGCCTTATGTTTCGTTTCCTTGCTTTGATTCGATTCATATTGGTTCGTATTCGTATTCGTTTTCTGTTTCTCCGATTGGGATCTGGTTTCCGGATCGGGTCCCAACATTTGTGGTATCAGAGCCAGTAATATGATCTTACTTGGGCATATGTGTATGAGTAAGAAATGGATAAGAGTTAGTGAGTGGATGTGATTGAATTAGTGAGAATGTGATAGTGATGTGAATGACCTAACATGTATTTGGAGTATAAGAATGTTTTGATTAAGGTGTCGAAAGCATGCTTGATGAGAAAAGAATGTGATAATGGAGATTAAGGTTCGAATTTCATGATGAATTTGGATGAATTCCTTTCAGATATATATATATATATATATGTGAGATTTAATATAGGATACGTGAAAGATGAGTTGAATGATAGAGATATAGATATATATATGGAAGTTCAAAAGGATTAAATTGAATGGTATTGGTCCATATTAAGGTTATTAAGAGTTGGACCATTGACTTGTGTAAATATGTTAAGAAATATTGATATGATATGACATTGGTGGTATTTGATACAAGAAGTGATAAATTGTGAGTAAGTTGAGAATTATGTATGATGAGGAATTAGTTAAGAAAGTGATTGAATATGATTATTTCGAAGAAATTATTTGAGAGAATAAGTTACTTGGTGATTATTTAGATAGGAATTTCGAGGGCGAAATATTTTAAGAGGGGGAGAATTGTTGGACCCCGAACTTTCGGTAAAAATTAGAATTTTTAAAATGAATTCAATAAGTATTTTCGGATATGAATTGTGTTATAGAAGTTTTTATGCCTTGAGGAAATTGATGAGAAAAAGAATTTATTGGTTTTGATGACTTTAAAGATTAGTTTTGGTTATGAAAGTTTAAGTGGATGAGATGATTGAAATGGAGTTGAAAAGCATGAAATAGAAAGTGAAAGTGTGAAATTTTGAAGAAAATAAAAAGTTTGACTTGAAATTTGACTTTTTGATTTAGGCACATTTTGAGAAAATGATTTTAATGAAAATTGTAGCTTATGTTGAGAGCTTTTCGTAGCCATAAAGTATGCTATTTTTCGATATCGGGATTGAAAGTTATGATCTTTGAAAGTTAAGTGTATTTTGCTTTGCTTTTGGAAAATGCTCTAAGTGTAGGATTGTATATGTTGTGTTTTGAGGCGATTTCTGGACTGATGTGGTTTGAATTGGAGTTAAATGGTTTACGTGAAAGTTATAGAGAATTTGAATAGCTTTAAAATGATGTATAATATGCGATTCTTGGATGTGGAGGTTGAAAGATATGATAATGTGAAATTTGGACATTGCTTAGGTGATTGCTACCAGGGAAGCAACTTCGATTGAAAAATTAACTTAGCTAGAGGTTGAAGTTGCTTTAGAGTCCTTCATGAACATTGTAGAGCTTGTTTTTATCTTTCTAGTGATATAAAGCACGAAAATATTGGACAAGAGAGGAGAAAGTTATGATTTTTAGAAGTTCTGATGCTGTTTAGTGTGAAGCTGATTGACCGGTCAGTTTGTATGGAGTTTTTGACCTATTTAGGGGTCGATATGATTTTTAAGGCCTTAATGAAAGTTGTAGAGGGTTCTTTTACCTTTCTATAGACACTGAGTTTGTCAAATTTTGAGTTATGGATCAAAAGTTATAATGTTTACAAGTTTTAGTACTGTGAGGAGTTTATCGATTGGTCTCCTTGTAGCAAACTTTTGATTCCTTTAGTGTCCGAGCTTGCCTTTGAGTCCTTCTTGAAAATTGTAGAGCTGTCTCTTAGCTTTCCAACGAAACAAACCGCGACTGATTTGGAGCTCGGAGTCAAAAGTTATGAGGGTTTGAAGTTTGAAGGTCAGATTGGGTGCCGACCGACCTCTGTTGGCCGAGCCGACCTCTGTTGGCCGACCGACCACTGTTGGCCGAGCTGACCTCTGTTGGCCGACCGACCTCTGTTGGCCGACCTCTGCTGGCGGACCTTTGTTGGCCGACCTCTGCTGGCCGACCGACTTCTGTTGGCCGACCTCTTCTGTTGGCCGACCGATCTTCATTCTGGCCGAGCTCTGACCTCTCTTCACTCTTTTGAGCATAACTTCTTCTTCCGACATTCGATCGACCCGATTTTTAAAGCGTTGGATTTCTAAGACATTTTTCTATCTTTTCATACTATATAGATCGGTTTTGGCATTAAATGGAGAAAGATAGATCGGATTATAGTGAGCTGATCAGTTGAAAAAGTCTGAACAGTGTTCAGTATTCAGTATTTTGGATATATCTCGATCACTAGAGCTCGGATTGAGTTTATTCTTATTGATAATTAAAATAGAGACATGGGGCTATAAATGTTATGAAGGAGCCTAGTTATAATTTAGCCTCAAAGACTTCCAAATGTAGGTCGGAAGTTCAGTATAGTGTTCAGTCTCGGTGTTGTAGTGGCTGAATAGTGTTCAGTATTTTGGAGATATCTCGATCGGTAGGGCTCCGATCAATCTGATTCTTTTTTCTAATTAAATTTGAGACATGGGGCTACAAATGGTATGAAGGAGCCGAGCTATAATTTCTCCTCTAAGACTTCCAAATGCAGGTAGGAAGTTCAGTGTAGTGTTCAGTCCCGGTGTTATAGTGGCTGAATAGTGTTCAGTATTTTGGATATATCTCGATCACTAGAGCTCGGATTGAGTTGATTCTTGTTTCTAATTAAACTAAAGAGATGGGGCTACAAATGGTATGAAGGATCCGATCTATAATTTGGCCTCTAAGACTTCCAAATGTGGGTCGGAAGTTAGGTGTAGTGTTCAGCCTCGGGTCTGAAGAACAAACTTCAGTATTTTGGAGATATCTTGAGTTATAGAGCTCCGATCGATCTGATTCTTGAAGCGATGGATTCGTAAGACATAGAGGGACATTTCTATAGAAGAAAGTTTTGTCAAATGACTTTAGCTACCTGATCGAAATAAGGAGACAAGATGTCAGTTCTTAGGAAGGACATTGTTGGAAGATCACTTAAGCTGTTATGTTATAAGACTTACATGTAAGGGCAAATTGGACATTATGCACTCATTAATGGCAAGTTTGTAAATAAGAAGAGTGAGCTTTAGTATATATAAGGATAATGCACGACACTTAGACAGAAAATCAGCAAGAGAAGAAAAGAATAAGAATAGAGGAGAATGAGAGGAGCTTCGGGAGAGAAGAAGAAAGAAAAGGGGAGAGAGCTAGGGTTTGATTTTTAAGGGTCTTCAAGCAAGCTTTCCATGTTTCTTCATGAAGGAAAAACGTGGAGGATGGCGAGAGCTCCAACATGAGCTAAGAAATCTGAAAATTTGTGAAAGATGAGGTAAGACCTGAAATTTCGATTCGTGAATTTTGGAAGATTTTTGGTTTAGAATCATGGAAAATGATATGAGTTTGTGTATTATGGAGTCAATTTTGGTGATTGCTTAGTATTATGGGTTTAATTTTGGATGGAAATTAATTAGGGTTATGCCCAATTTTGTGAATTGGGGATTGGATTTTGAAAATTGGTGATTTAGATAGCTTGATTATGTGTGAAATTAGTGTTTTATAAGTTCAATTTTAAGGATTATGTTATTTATGAGGTTGAATTTGGATGTGTTGGCCTAAGGAATTTTTAATTTGAGGAAAGAAGAGGGACTTTGGAAATTTAAGCAGTAAACAAGCTTCAAGCATGGAAATGAGGTGGGTACCTGTTTATAATAGAATTTATAAGCCACTACTGCTTTCTTTAAACAAATAGATTTTCTGATTTCAATTTCATCATAATCGTTGCATCATTGTATGAATGATTTGAAAAATCATTATTGATTCAATACATGAACTTTTGATGAATTGCAAAATACATTTGTGTTATGCCTCGAAAGATTTCATGGCATTTCGTGTATTCGGAAAAGAGCATTCGATAAAATTGGTTTGAGCATGATTATGTGATTGTGATTGGGCAAGAGAGAACCTATTTCATTAAGTCACGTGCGTTATTTCTTAGGCTTCACCCTTTTGCTTTGCTTGAGGCTTACGAGATCTAAAAAATGGACTCGTCGTGTTTACGGTAAACTTCGATTTCCGTTGTGTTTATGGAACTCTCGAGCCATTATGTGTGCATTTGCATTGTGAAGTGATGTGATTGATGCATCCATATTTTGGAAATTGTGATTTCGATTACTGCGAGAAAAGAACTTTTGAAAATGTGTTTTATGGGTTTCAAACAAAGTTTCTGCAAGAAAATAAAAGAAAAGCATTTTTAAAAGGTTTTGCTTATTTATTTGTTATAAACTGTTACCCACGAGCTATAAGCTCACCCCCTTCATTCCCATCCACAGGTGATGAGAAGAAGATTGGGTAAAGAAAAGTGAAGGTTTCCATTTGTATGTGTTCATATGGTATAATTTGTTTAGCTAAGTGATTGCTAAGAAATTTAGAATTGTTGTGTATTCATTTTGAGAATGTATTTTGAATTCTGGACATATGTACGGGATTAAGTTATGGATTTGTATATGGAATAGTAAAATGAATTATGATTCGAGTTATGGATTTTGTGTATGGAAATTGGGTATATGATTGTGATGGTTGCTCTGAAATATTTAAAGTGCTAATTGTTTGAGAATTGATGGTATTTAAATTGGAATGTGTGCGATTTTATGGAAATGAAAAGTGAGAGTTTAACTCGATGAGATATGATTGTATATGAAGAAGCAAATAAATTGAGTTTGAGTGTGAATGATTTCAATTGGATATTGAAGTCACTTTGTAAGAGATGGAATGAAAATGAAAAAAAAAGTACTCGGATTTGGATTAGTTTAGAATGATAGTCTTAAGATTTCCAACGCAAACGCTTTCTTCAATATTTGTTCACGGATGTCAGAAATTGGTTTCGATTCGATTTGATCCGAAGTTTGCTTCGTATCTGATTTGATTTCGCCTTATGTTTCATTTCCTTGCTTTGATTCGATTCATATTGGTTCGTATTCGTATTCGTTTTCTGTTTCTCCGGTTGGGATCTAGTTTTCGGATCGGGTCCCAACAGCAAATATAAGTTCCAGGCATTCGCTCCTCATTCTCTTAAGCCAAGTAATGAACTTTTCTGTATTCTCACCTCTTTTCTAAGTAATTCTAGAAAACTCAACTATACTGACTTTAGATTCAAATTAAGTATGAAACGGTCATTCCATTTCTTCCTACAAAAGGAAAGAATTGCTGGACAACAAAGTACACTAGGAAAAAGCCTACCTATCAAAGAGTTTGGAAATAGTTTAAGCTTGAAATTGCTGAAAATTTCATAATTAGCCAATTCATTGCATTAAATAGTAAATATAGCAATATGCTGTATAGTTTATTGGCCATCTTCACTAAAAAAACAGAGCCAACTTAAGAATTTTATAACTATAGGAATAAGGATTCTGTTGGACCCCGATCTTTGAGTGAAATTTAGAAATATTAAATGAAATTAAATGAGTATGTTTATATAAGTATTGTGTTATAGATGTTATTGTGCTTAAAGGAAATTGATGAGAAATGAAGTGATTGGTTTTGATGACTTTGAAATTTGAGTAGAGTTATATGAGTTATGAAAGTTAAAGTGAATGGGTTGATTAAAATGGAGTTGAAAAGCATGAAATAAATAGTGAAAGTATGAGAATTTGAAGAATTAAGAAAGTTGACTTTTTGGGGATAGAGAGTTGACTTTTTGATTTAGGTTGAATTTGAGAAAGTGATCTTCATAAAACTTGTAGCTTATATTGTAAGCTTTTTTTCGCCATAAAGTATGATATTTTTCGATAGCAGAATTGAAAGTTATGATTTTTCGAAGTTAAGGTTATTTTACTTTGTCTTTGAAAATGCTCTTAAGTATAGGATTGTGTATGTTGTGCTTCGAGATGAATTTTGGGATTGATATGTTTTGAATTGAGTTAAGTGGTCTACATGAAAGTTGTAGAGGAAGTTTATAGTTTTTCAATGATGTGTAATATGTTATTTTTAATTTTGGAAATTAGAAGATTCGAAAATTTAAAGTTTGGATGTGGTATAGGATGACATTTAAGTGGGCAGTATCTTTGATTAGAAGTTTGACCCTAATAGAGGCAGAGATTGCCTTTAAGTGTTTCATGAAATTTTTAGATTATGTTTTGATCTTTGCATTGATATAAAGTATATAATTTTTGGGCTATGAAGTAGGAAGTTATGATTTTTACAAGTTCTTTCTTTATGCAGGAAGAGTATTGGTGAATGAAACTTGAGTGGATTTTGACCCTTTAGAGATGCAATTGATTTTTAATTCCTTCATGGAAATTGTAGAGCTTTTTTTTTTAATCTTTCCATTGACACCAAGTTTGTGAAATTTCGAGTTCTGAGACAAAAGTTATGATATTTACAAATTTTGGTACTGTTTATGAGGAGCTTGTCAATCGGTCATTTTGGAGTAAAGTTTTGAACCCTTTAGAGACCGAAATTGCTTTTGATCCTGCTTAAAAATAGTAGATCTGTCTTTTATCTTTCCAACGGTAACAAGTTTGTAAAATTTGGAGTTCAGAGCTAAAAGATATGAAGGTTAGAAGTTAGGAGGTCAGAACCGCTCGGGCGAACACCAATCGGGTGCGCGCCCGATCGGGCGAGTGCACGCTCGGGCGAGCCTACGTCCGCTCGCCCGAACACTTGGCCTCTCGCCCGATCGGGCAAGCAGGCTGCCGCGCGCCTCTGCGCGCTTGTCGATCGGCCCTCGGGGTCGATTTTCGCCCGACCGACCTCTCGTCCTTCTTTTAGCCATAACTTTTTCATCCGACCTCCGATCAACCTGATTTTTGAACCGTTGGACTCCTAATACATTTTTCTATCTCTAAATACCTTGTTGATCAGTCTTGATATTTAATTGAAAAAGGTGGATGTAAACAAAGTGTGATGATCGGTTGCAAAGGTCTGACTATGCTTCAGTATTTTGGTGACATCTTGATTTGTGGAGATTCGATTGATCTGATTCTTGTTGAAAAATAAAATAGAGACATGGATATACAAGTTATATGAAGGATCAATAGCAATTTAGCCTCTAAGACTCTTAATTTTTGGATTGAAGTTAGGTGTAGTGTTCAGCCTCGGTTTTGCAATGGTCTGAAAGTATTTTTGGTCATAACTTTTTCATTTCTGAACCGAATTGAGTGGTTTTGGTGGCGTATTGAAATTGAGACATATAGGAACGTTTATCTAGAATA
Organism: Erythroxylum novogranatense; assembly: GCA_029891385.1. Classification (NCBI taxonomy): domain Eukaryota; kingdom Viridiplantae; phylum Streptophyta; class Magnoliopsida; order Malpighiales; family Erythroxylaceae; genus Erythroxylum; species Erythroxylum novogranatense. The sequence goes on along the minus strand of CM057231.1, from coordinate 16,484,364 downwards.
AAGTTTTGTTAAATTACTTCATTTACCTGATCGAAATAAGGAGACAAGATGTTAGTTTTTAAGGAAAAAAGGAAGGGCAATTTTGGAAGTTTACTTAAGGAGTTAAGTTAGAAGGCTTACATGGAGGGGCAATTAGGTCATTTGTCATTCATTTAAATGATATGGAAAGTGATGGTCGTTTATAAGGAGGAAAGCTCACGACCCTTAGGAAGAAAGGAAGAAATAAAAGAAGAGAATAAGAAGGGAGAAGAGAGAAGCTTTCGGTGGTGTATGGAGGAAGAAGAAAGAAGATCTTAGAACTTGGATTTTTCTTCAGTTTCAAAGGGGATTTGATGCTTTCATGAAGGAAAAAGGTTTAAGAAGACAAGAGCTTCCTTCCAACCTAAGGAAATTTCGAAAATGGTGGAAGATGAAGGTAAGAGAAATTTTTAAGCTTTGAGTTTTTCATGAATTTTTGGGTGAGATAGCATGGAAATGATATGGGTTTGTAGATTATGAAGTCAATTTTGGAGATTACATGTTATAATTGATTCAATTTTGGATAATTGGGAATTAGGGTTTATGTCAATTTTTGTGATTTGGGAAATTTAGAAATTCTTGCTTTAGATATCTTGAAAAAATGGTGAGTATGGGTTTCCTATAGTTAATTTTGAGGATTATGCTAATTATGATGTTGAATTTGGATGATTATGGCTTAGGGAATTTTATATTGGAGGAAAGAAGAAAGGCTTTGGAGAATTGAAGCATTGGGCAAGCTTCAAGCACGGAATTGAGGTGGGTTTCATGTTTATAATTGAATAATGAGCCACTAAAGTTTTTCAAATCAAGAGATTTAAATGATTTCAATTACTTCTTATATTGCTTTTAAATGATTTAAAGAATTTGCTTATGTGTGTATATGCTTAATTGGTTGAGAACTTGATATGTGAATTTGTGTGATATTGTGCTAATTGAAAATGCATTGCGATTTGCGAATTATGCTCAAGTTATGCCATTAAAACATGTTATGACATTTTTGTATGAATGGAAAAGATAGAAAAGCTTAAAAGTATGAAAGCATTCGAATAAATTGACTGAGCATGAAATGACTATGTGCTTTTGTTTAGGCGAGAGAGAACCTGTTTCGTTAGTCACGTGCACGATGACCCATAGTCTTCTCCCGGCTGCCCTCTTGGGGCCACGAGATCCTGAGAAATCGGACTCGTTTTGTTTATGGTGTAAACTACACCCATTTCGTTTATGGAACTCTCGAGCCATTTGTTTATGCATTGCATCTTGGAATTGTATGTTGCATAAATTGAGTGTTTTGTATTGATGATTAAATGAGTATGCTTTGTGATGAGATGATATTTTTGAATATAAGCTTTGAGTTTGAATTATGATTTTGACAGAGAATTTGGAAACGAAGCATTTTACGAAATTATCAAGATTTTTATATAACAAATGAACATTTCAATTTGAACTTTACAGTTTTTTTTGCTTGTTTTCAGTTATAAACCTGTTACCCACGAGCTATAAGCTCACCCCCTTCATTCCCATCCACAAGTGATGAGAAGAAGATCGGGTGAAAGAAAGTGAAGGTTTTGTTTGTTTGTATGTGTACATATGATGTGTTTTTAAGTTAGATTGTTGGAAGATAAGTCCATAGACTTTTGTTCAGAATTTTGGAGTTGTATTATCTCGTGTATTTTGGATTTTAGTATTGACGTTGTATTATGGCTTAGAATACCATTTATGTTTTGTAAGCATATTAATTCATGATGGTAATGAGTTATGAAATTGTGTATGGATATGGAATGTGGATTTGCATACTGAATTGAGATGAGATGAATATGAATGGTTTTGTATATAAACTGTGTACTGGTTGGGGTTTCGACTCTGGACGGGTGTTCCGATGAATTGTGTTGCTGGATTTGAGTTATTGAAGTGTTTATTTGTGTATGCTTTATTGTGAATGAGTCATGGGTATATAGATTTGTGTTTTGAGGGTAATTTGGCAAAAGAGAGGAATAATAAGATTTTTGTATAAGTCATGTGTGAGATTCTTTGACAAAAGACATATAATTTTTGTTATAGATGATTTTGAGATATTGCGTGATTAAGACGAATGATAAGAATTGAGATTTGGATTTGAGGATGAATTTCCCATTGGGAAAAATTAAGTTGCTTTGTATGAGTTTTTAATGAATGAAATAGAAGAAAAAAGAAAAAAAAGTTATACCGGATTTGATTGGTTTAGATTAGTTGTCTTAAGGTTTCCAACGCAAACGTTTTTCTTCGATAATTGTGTTCGGATGTCGTGTTTAGTTTTTGTTCTGTCTTTGATTCTTTTCGCTTTTGTTCGCTTTGTCTTCCGATTTATGTTTTCGCTTTCGAGTCATTCTCTTCTGATTTATGATTCGATTCGTATCCGATTTGATTTCTCCTTATGTTTCGCTTCTTTGCTTTGATTCGATTCATATTCGTTCGTATTTGTATTCGATTTCGATTTGCTTCTGCTTTCGTTTTGCGTTTTGCTTTGTTCTCCGCTTCTTCCGTTTCTGCTTTTTCGGTTGGGATCCGGTCTCAGATCGGGTCCCAACATATTCTTATGGTCAATATACTCCAAATAAGGATTATGGAATTCTGAGGGGCCAATCAGTCTTAAGCCATGCCTATACAACTTTTAAATACCTTCTCTAACAACTTTCATTGCATCTAGTGCATTCGAGCCCTCGAGTCCATGAAAAATTTGTCTTCCTAACAAAAGAGAATCTATCCAATGACTTATACCAAAGCACATAAAATTTTCTATTTTCTTTGTAAACATCTTGATTGCTTAAATTATAAAGGACGAATTGGATTTCAGTTCTAAAATATCATTTACATAAACATTGTCATTTGTTATTGAAAGCTACGATAATTTCAAATTATTTCCAACTAAAGACTTACACAAAGGTAATGTTACCTTCTTCAAATTTCAATCATTTAAGATACAAAGCCTTTATTTCCTATTATAGTAGGAATTTTTTCCTCTAAAAATAAAGGCAAAACCACTTCTTTTCCATTCTTTATGCGTGGCATCATGGTCCCAACGGGCACGAGCATTATTGAGGAAGTCTAGGATTTGGGAGTCAAGATGATTAAAACATAGTTAACTTGTGCTTTAAAAAACAATGGTGTATTGGTAGGTAGTTATTTAAGAAATGTCCACGATTGGGATATAGTTAGAGATTAAACAGTTACAGGGAAACTATTTAAGGTGGTTGAATATAAGAGTGTTGTATAAACATATCAGTATCATAAAATAAGAGGTCACATGCACAATCACAAACACTACCTGGATAAAAAAAACCTTATCATTATTTCAACTTTCTTAGCACTTTGTACTTATCCTTTACTTAAAGATAATTTAAGTTTAAAACCCTAAAGCTTTTTACCATTAGGAAATTTGGTAAGAATTATATTCTCAAATTTTTCTAAAGCCTACTTATATCAATGTTAAAATTTAGGCACTTTTTTTAGAATTCCTACCTAGCACACTCAAATTTTAGGTTAGTTGTAAAATGTGATCAATAATTTGACATATTAAGTAGGAACACGACACCACATATAAAGACTAAAAGAGAAGTTGTTTTTCCTTTAGCCCTAGAGGAAGAAGTCCCTATTGTAGTGAGGAATAAAGGTTTTGCATCTCAAATGATTGAAAATTTGGAGAAGGCAACACTACCTTCACCTAAGCTTCTAGCTAGTCAGAATTCAAAATTATTGCATCTATTAACAAGAAATGATGTTATTTACGCAATTGGTATTTCATATTTGATATCCAATTTGGCCATTATGACTAAAGCTATAAGGCTATTGAAAGAGAAGATAGAAATTTTTTTTACCGCTTTGGTCTAATAAGACATAGTTTTGAAGGGCTTAGGGGACATACATTGCACCAAATATGATAAAAGTTAGTGAGCATAGTCATCTTCTAGTTTCTCCCTCTATGGATGAAGTATATGTTCTTCCTTATACAAAAGAGTACATTCCTGTTACACCTTTGTGCATAAATTTTGGAAATGATCAGTAGATGGATATACCTCAAACTCTTGGAAGACAAGGACTTGGTTTTGTAGTTGAAGCTAATGGATCAAATTATAGCTTAGGGGGAACCCTTTGGATGTAAACCACAATCATGCCCCTATTATTACTCATCCATATATGAGGTTTAAAGTTGATATGGAAGTTGTTGGAGAAGCTATTCAGTATGGGCTTGGCTTGGGATAGATTGAGACTTAAAATTTTAGTAAGCCTTATCTGAAGTATATTGACCATGAGAATTATTATCCCCATAGTTATATAATTCTTGAGTTTACTTTGTTTTCTAGTCAAGATGGTTATTTTACTATCTAGCATATTTTCTAAATTCACTACTCAATAAGGTAAATTGCTAATTATGAAAATTTTAACAATGTCAAGCTTAGGTTGTTTCCAAATTCTTTGACAGGTACGACTTGATATTTTTTGTAGCCTAAGAATTATGTTATTTTATGGTAGAAATGGAAAGACTGTTTCATATTTAGTTTTTATGAATAGAACCTAAAGTTGGTATATTTGAGTTGCTTAAAGTTACCAAAAAAAAAGTAGTAAGAATCTAGATATATTCATTGCTCGATTTAGGAGTATGAGAATTTGATGTCAAATTACACTCCCAGAGATTGAGGATATGAAATTGGATTAGAGGGGCCTCAATATTGAAATTTAGGGAAAAAAAGTATGGAATTTGTGACTTTTATGAGATGGCAGTAGAAGTATATGAGTGTGAAGAGAAGGGATTTTTAGAGAAGTAGGACATCAAAAAAAGAATTTAGTTAATACTTATTTTATAGAAATAAACCAATGTGATCCAGTAATATCCTTGGAACTTGTACTTTTCCTTCTTTAAAACGAAAATCACTTGAAGTCAAAAGGAAACTACAAGCACTAAATACTCAGATGCAACACATTTTTTAATATCTCTGTGATGGAGGAAACTTTTGATTTCTTATTGTATGAGAAGTTTTTTACTTTTCCATCAGAACACGTCATTCCTATAAAAGAAGAGATTTGAAGGAGAAATTACTGTAAGTACCACAATACTCAGAGTCACCCTATAAATTCAAACTCAAGAATATTAATCAAGATCAAATTAATAAGGGAATTTTACCGTTTGCTGAATTTGATGACACTGTATTGATAGATGAAGATTTGTTTCCATCGGTTACAATTGTTAATGCATCTGAATTTGATCAACAACCTTAAACTCATTTTTGTAGAAGTCTAAAAGGTCTTCAATATCATATATTTGGTTTCTTAAACCAAAGACATGTGGGGGAAATTGTTGATAGCTTGAGTGGAATTTGGTCCATTTGGACCAAAAATGAAAATGTTTAATCATTAGGCTTTCCAAAAGTCAACCAAATTGTTTAAAAAATTCTTAGGCACAATAATTAGTAAGGAAGTCTAGGAATTGAGAGTCAAGATAGTTAAAACATAATTAATGTGTGCTTTTAAAAACGATGGTGTATTGGTAGTTGACTAGTTAAGACGTGACCACGAATGGAGATATTTAGAGGTTAAGTTGTTACAAGGGAACTGTTTGGGGTGGCTGAATTTAAGAGAGTAAAAAATTTGTATATGTTGTATCAAAAAAAGAAAGCATGCTATATTTAGAAAAATGGTAGATTTCAAAACTTTTATGAAATCATTTTTCCAGCGGATGCAACAAGTCCAAATCATCATGCTAATCCATACATGATATGGTATAAGGATAATAAAAAAATAAACAAGATGAGAAGTGTTACCTACTCCTTTGCTACAACTTTAAATCCTTGCTGCGCTATCCTCTCCTTCTTTTTGTATCCAAATCCTTTGCCTTTGAAAATTTCCCTTTAGCAATCTATCTTCTCCTTGTTGTTGTATCCTCAGCCAATTTGATTTACCACTTTTTCTTCAAGGAAAACTAGGTTAACAAAATCATTTGGCTGGAAAGGAGAAGAAATGTTTAGAGGAGATTTTCTTAGAAGAAGATGAACCAACAATGAAACTCTTTCACTTGGTAATTTAGGTTCACCCTTGCATGAAAGGAGAGAGAGTGACTAAAAACATGCAAGAAGACTTTCTTATACTATCAAATTCGGTTATGCATGGAATCGAAGAAGAGAGAGGCATCCAATGCATCACTTCTTTCATTAATCAATCATAAAGCAACCAATAAATGAGACTCTCTTCATTTATCTTTAAAATGGCTATATGAAAAGACCATTACCTAAAATTGAATTATCAATTTCGGTTTTTGTAAGAAGAAAGAAGGAAGATGGTCCATCCAATGCACATCTTTCTTTTTTAATCTAATGAATACAAATAGGTTACATCTAACATTAAAAGATAACCATTAAACCATTTAATGGTAAGTTCATAACTCTATTTAATGATGATAAACCATAATAAAGATCATCTTTATTTTAGCATTTTAATGTTAAATGTGCAGCTGTACATTTAACCTAAGAAAACCGAAATTACTACTTATCTCTTTAAAAATTTGTTTTAATATAATTAATCTAATTAATTACATTAAACCAAAATCTAGCTCATTTCTAAATCTACATTTGGGCTTCTAATTAACCAACAATTAGAGCAAGCCCAATATTCAATTATGGGCTTCTAAAACCTCTATTTATATTTCTTACTTACCTTGATAACCTTCCTTACAGCTAAGTGAAGAATTTTATTGGACTTTGATAACTCAAGCCTCAATAAGCCCAGAATTAGTTTAATCTCATCAGAATTTGTTGGCCCCCCGATCTTTGAGTAGAATTTAGAAATATTAAATGAAATTAAATGAGTGTGTTTGTATAAGTATTGTGTTATAGATGTTATTGTGCTTAAAGAAAATTGATGAGAAATGAAGTAATTGGTTTTGATGCCTTTGAAATTTGAGTAGAGTTATATGAGTTGTGAAAGTTAAAGTGAATGGGTTGATTGAAATGGAGTTGAAAAGCATGAAATAAATAGTGAAAGTATGAGAATTTGAAGAATTAAGAAAGTTGACTTTTTGGAGATAGAGAGTTGACTTTTTTTATTTAGGCTTAATTTAAGAAAGTGATCTTCATGAAAATTGTAGCTTATGTTGTAAGATTTCTGTCGCCATAAAGTATGATATTTTTCGATATCAGAATTGAAAGTTATGATTTTTCGAAGTTAAGGTTATTTTACTTTGTCTTTGAAAATGCTCTTAAGTATAGGATTGTGTATGTTGTGCTTCGAGGTGAATTCTAGGATTGATATGTTTTGAATTGAGTTAAGTTGTCTACATGAAAGTTGTATAGGAAGTTTATAGTTTTTCAATGATGTGTAATATGTTTTTTTTGGTTGTGGAAATTAGAAGATTTGAAAATTTAAAGTTTGGATGTGGTATAGGAAGACATTTAAGTGGGCAGTACCTTTGATTGGAAGTTTGACCCTAACAGAGGCAGAGATTGCCTTTAAGTGTTTCATGAAAGTTTTATATTATGTTTTGATCTTTGCATTGATATAAAGTATAGAATTTTTGGGCTATGAAGTAGGAAGTTATGATTTTTACAAGTTGCTGCTACTGTCTAGGAAGAGTATTGGTGGACAGAAACTTCGAGTGGATTTTTGACCCCTTTAGAGACGGAACTGATTTTTAAGTCCTTCATGGAAATTGTAGAGCTTTCTTTTAGCTTTCCATTGACACTAAGTTTGTGAAATTTGGAGTTCTGAGTCAAAAGTTATGATGTTTACAAGTTTTGGTACTGTTTATGAGGAGCTTGTCGATCGGTCATCTTTGAGTAAAGTTTTGAACCCTTTAGAGACCAAACTTGCTTTTGAGTCCTTCTTAAAAATGGTATATCTGTATTTTATCTTTCCAACGATACCAAGTTTGTAAAATTTGGAGTTCAGAGCTAAAAGATATGAAGGCTAGAAGTTAGGAGGTCAGAACCGCTCGGGCGTTCGCCCGAGCGAGCGCCCGCGCGCATCCTCGATCGGGCAAGCGCACGTCCGCTCGACCTCTCACCTGATCGGGCGAGTTGGCGCCCGCGCGCTCTACGCGCTTGTCGATCGGTGTTGGACCCCGATCTTTGAGTGAAATTTGAATTATGAAAATGAAATTTAAGGAGTGCTTGGTGAATGTATTGTATAATAGATGGCTTAAAATTTAAAGAATATTGAGAATAAAAGAAATGATTTGATTATGATGTGATGCAAAAGTGCTTGATAGATGCAGATGATAAGAATGTTAAGTGATTTTAGGAAATTGTGTATGAAATTGAGATTTGAAGTTCATGAGGAATTAGGATGATTTGATTTTGTATATCCATTTGTGAGTGAAAGATGAGAATGGAGATGGATTTTTATGAATTATGTGAAGACCTAATTAAGTGTTCGATGAGGGTTAAGAACTTTAATGAATTTTTAGGTTTGTGATGATGGAAAATTGAGATTTGAATTGAATGATAACATTTGGATGAAATTGATTAGATTATACTTCTTTGAGATGAAAGTATGACTATTTGAAAGATGTCATGATGATAAAGATTAAATGATGATTGAACGATATTAGGGTTCCTTAAGAAATGAACCATTGACTTGTGTCCATAAGTGTAGAATCAATGAGTTATGACTATAGTGATTTGATATGATATGAGTGGTATGTGATTTGAGGAAATGAAAATTTTGAGAAAATCTTAGAAAGTGTTGATGAAATTGAAAAGTTTGAAAATGAGTTTTGGAGAAATTCTTAAATGGGAAATGTTAGAAAAGTTTGAAAATAAAAGATTTTTCCGCTTATTGTTCAGTTTATAAATATATTATCCACGAGCTTAGAGCTCACCCCCTTTCATCCCCATCTCCGGTTTTCACGCAGAGATCGATGGAAGACAGTATGATGTCAACCCGATAGTTTTGTATGCTTTGTTTTATGTGTAATGTTGGAGTTTAGTTTTGAAGTTGTGAAAAGGTTTATGGATTGTGTATTGCTTTTGTTAATGGCTTGAAAAGTCATCATGTAAATTTATGATGTATTTCAGTTATGAGTTATGTATGATTGTGGAATAGATTTTGTACGTAAATTTGAATTGAGATGGATATAAATGACAATTGGAATGGCTTGTGATTGAATTGTGGATAATTAAGTTGAGATGTATTATGGATTGGAATGATGAAGTGTTTAGAACTAAAATTGTGTTTCTTTGGTGTTTGGATGCTTGGACGGAGGTCCGATGTTGCCTTGTGTTATTGGATTATGTATTAGAAGTGCGTTTCTTTAGTTTTTAAATTTTTGGGCTGTCAAAATACAGCCGTTATAATGCCGAAATTTTGGTAAAATTTTGGTAAAATGGGTTTAAAGAAATGAGTTTGAGGATTTATATGATTGTATAAGAAATGATTAAGATGAATTAAGTGAATTGAAATTGGTGAGGATGAGTTTCCAAAAAGGGAATTGTATGGAATGGTTATGATTTGAATGAGATTGATTAAAGAGAAAAGGAATGAATAAGAGGAAAAAAAAATTTATACCGGATTTGAAATGTCGTAAGGTTTCCAACGCGATGAGTTTGCTATGCTTCATGTTTGAAACGGATGTCGGTGTTTGTTTCGGTTTGATTATTTCGATTAGCATTCGATTGAATTACGCCTTCGAGTTTCTCCACTTTGTTATTCGTATTTACGATGCTCAATTTTCGAGTATTCGTTTAGCTCCGATGATGCGATTTGTTTTCCGATTAGCGATTTCTCATTCGATTTCGATTCCGCCTTTTCGTTCTATTTTTGGTTGGGATCCGGTTCCGAATTGGGTCCCAATATTTATGGTATCGAGTCGATATATGATCGTACTTAGGCGTTTGTGTCTAACTGATTTGTATAAGAGTGTTCAAGCATAAAAATTGAATTTGTGAGATTGTGATAAAGATAGAGTGCATACTAAAGTGCTTGATAGATGCTGATGATAAGAATGTTAAGTGATTTTAGGAAATTGTGTATGAAATTGAGATTTGAAGTTCATGAGGAATTAGGATGATTTGATTTTGTATATCCATTTGTGAGTGAAAGATGAGCATGGAGATGGATTTTATGAATTATGTGAAGACCTAATTAAGTGTTCGATGAGGGTTAAGAACTTTAATGAATTTTCGGTTTGTGATGATGGAAAATTGAGATTTGAACTGAATGATAACATTTGGATGAAATTGATTTGATTATACTTCTTTGAGATGAAAGTATGACTATTTGAAAGATGTCATGATGATAAAGATTAAATGATGATTGAGCGATATTAGGGTTCCTTAAGAAATGAACCATTGACTTGTGTCCATAAGTGTAGAATCAATGAGTTATGACTATAGTGATTTGATATGATATGAGTGGTATGTGATTTGAGGAAATGAAAATTTTGAGAAAAATCTTAGAAAGTGTTGATGAAATTGAAAAGTTTGAAAATGAGTTTTTGGAGAAATTCTTAAATGGGAAATGTTAGAAAAGTTTGAAAAATAAAAGATTTTTCCGCTTATTGTTCGGTTTATAAATATATTATCCACGAGCTTGAGCTCACCCCCTTTCATCCCCATCTCCGTGTTTTCACGCAGGAGATCAGATGGAAGACGAGTATGATGTCAACCCGATAGTTTTTGTATGCTTTGTTTTATGTGTAATGTTGGAGTTTAGTTTTGAAGTTGTGAAAAAGGTTTATGGATTGTGTATTGCTTTTGTTAATGGCTTGAAAAGTCATCATGTAAATTTATGATGTATTTCGGTTATGAGTTATGTATGATTGTGGAATAGATTTTGTACGTAAATTTGAATTGAGATGGATATAAATGACAATTGGAATGGCTTGTGATTGAATTGTGGATAATTAAGTTGAGATGTATTATGGATTGGAATGATGAAGTGTTTAGAACTAAAATTGTGTTTCTGCTTTGGTGTTTGGATGCTTGGACGGGAGGTCCGATGTTGCCTTGTGTTATTGGATTATGTATTAGAAGTGCGTTTCTTTGGTTTTAAATTTTTGAAATTTGTCAAAATACAATAGTTATCTTTAAAATTTTGGTAAAATTTCGGTAAAATGGGTTTAAAGAAATGATTTTGAGGATTTATATGATTGTATAAGAAATGATTAAGATGAATTAAGTGAATTGAAATTGGTGAGGATGAGTTTCCAAAAAGGGAATTGTATGGAATGGTTATGATTTGAATGAGATTGATTAAAGAGAAAAGGAATGAATAAGAGGAAAAAAATTTATACGGATTTGAAATGTCGTAAGGTTTCCAACGCGATGAGTTTGCTATGCTTCATGTTTGAAACGGATGTCGGTGTTTGTTTCAGTTTGATTATTTCGATTCGCATTCGATTCGGAATTCTGCGTTTCGAGTTTCTCCACTTTGTTATTCGTATTTCTGATGCTCAATTTTCTGAGTATTCGTTTCGCTCCGATGATGCGATTTGTTTTTCGATTAGCGATTTCTCGCTGTTCGATTTTCCGTCTTTTCGTTTTATTTTTCGGTTGGGATCCGGTTCCCGAATTGGGTCCCAATATTTATGGTATCAGAGCCCAGTATTATGATCGTACTTAGGCGTTTGTGTCTAACTGATTTGTATAAGAGTGTTCAAGCATAAAAATTGAATTTGTGAGATTGTGATAAAGATAGAGTGCATACTAAAGTGCTTGATAGATGCTGATGATAAGAATGTTAAGTGATTTTAGGAAATTGTGTATGAAATTGAGATTTGAAGTTCATGAGGAATTAGGATGATTTGATTTTGTATATCCATTTGTGAGTGAAAGATGAGCATGGAGATGGATTTTTATGAATTATGTGAAGACCTAATTAAGTGTTCGATGAGGGTTAAGAACTTTAATGAATTTTCGGTTTGTGATGATGGAAAATTGAGATTTGAACTGAATGATAACATTTGGATGAAATTGATTTGATTATACTTCTTTGAGATGAAAGTATGACTATTTGAAAGATGTCATGATGATAAAGATTAAATGATGATTGAACGATATTAGGGTTCCTTAAGAAATGAACCATTGACTTGTGTCCATAAGTGTAGAATCAATGAGTTATGACTATAGTGATTTGATATGATATGAGTGGTATGTGATTTGAGGAAATGAAAATTTTGAGAAAAATCTTAGAAAGTGTTGATGAAATTGAAAAGTTTGAAAATGAGTTTTTGGAGAAATTCTTAAATGGGAAATGTTAGAAAAGTTTGAAAAATAAAAGATTTTTCCGCTTATTGTTCAGTTTATAAATATATTATCCACGAGCTTCCGAGCTCACCCCCCCTTTCATCCCCATCTCCAGGTTTTCACGCAGGAGATCGGATGGAAGACGAGTATGATGTCAACCCGATAGTTTTTGTATGCTTTGTTTTATGTGTAATGTTGGAGTTTAGTTTTGAAGTTGTGAAAAAGGTTTATGGATTGTGTATTGCTTTTGTTAATGGCTTGAAAAGTCATCATGTAAATTTATGATGTATTTCAGTTATGAGTTATGTATGATTGTGGAATAGATTTTGTACGTAAATTTGAATTGAAATGGATATAAATGACAATTGGAATGGCTTGTGATTGAATTGTGGATAATTAAGTTGAGATGTATTATGGATTGGAATGATGAAGTGTTTAGAACTAAAATTGTGTTTCATTGGTGTTTGGATGCTTGACGGGAGGTCCGATGTTGCCTTGTGTTATTGGATTATGTATTAGAAGTCGTTTCTTTGGTTTTAAATTTTGAAATTTGTCAAAATACAAATAGATTATCTTCTTAAATTTTGGTAAAATTTGGTAAAATGGGTTTAAAGAAATGAGTTTGAGGATTTATATGATTGTATAAGAAATGATTAAGATGAATTAAGTGAATTGAAATTGGTGAGGATGAGTTTCCAAAAAGGGAATTGTATGGAATGGTTATGATTTGAATGAGATTGATTAAAGAGAAAAGGAATGAATAAGAGGAAAAAAAAATTTATACCGGATTTGAAATGTCGTAAGGTTTCCAACGCGATGAGTTTGCTATGCTTCATGTTTGAAACGGATGTCGGTGTTTGTTTTAGTTTGATTATTTCGATTCGCATTCGATTCGGAATTCTGCCTTTCGAGTTTCTCCGCTTTGTTATTCGTATTTCTGATGCTCAATTTTCTGAGTATTCGTTTCGCTCCGATGATGCGATTTGTTTTTCGATTAGCGATTTCTCGCTATTCGATTTTCCGTCTTTTCGTTCTATTTTTCGGTTGGGATCCGATTCCCGAATTGGGTCCCATTATTTATGGTATCAGAGCCCAGTATTATGATCGTACTTAGGCGTTTGTGTCTAACTGATTTGTATAAGAGTGTTCAAGCATAAAAATTGAATTTGTGAGATTGTGATAAAGATAGAGTGCATACTAAAGTGCTTGATAGATGCTGATGATAAGAATGTTAAGTGATTTTAGGAAATTGTGTATGAAATTGAGATTTGAAGTTCATGAGGAATTAGGATGATTTGATTTTGTATATCCATTTGTGAGTGAAAGATGAGCATGGAGATGGATTTTTATGAATTATGTGAAGACCTAATTAAGTGTTCGATGAGGGTTAAGAACTTTAATGAATTTTCGGTTTGTGATGATGGAAAATTGAGATTTGAACTGAATGATAACATTTGGATGAAATTGATTTGATTATACTTCTTTGAGATGAAAGTATGACTATTTAAAAGATGTCATGATGATAAAGATTAAATGATGATTGAACGATATTAGGGTTCCTTAAGAAATGAACCATTGACTTGTGTCCATAAGTGTAGAATCAATGAGTTATGACTATAGTGATTTGATATGATATGAGTGGTATGTGATTTGAGGAAATGAAAATTTTGAGAAAATCTTAGAAAGTGTTGATGAAATTGAAAAGTTTGAAAATGAGTTTTGGAGAAATTCTTAAATGGGAAATGTTAGAAAAGTTTGAAAATAAAAGATTTTTCCGCTTATTGTTCAGTTTATAAATATATTATCCACGAGCTTGAGCTCACCCCCTTTCATCCCCATCTCCAGGTTTTCACGCAGGAGATCAGATGGAAGACGAGTATGATGTCAACCCGATAGTTTTTGTATGCTTTGTTTTATGTGTAATGTTGGAGTTTAGTTTTGAAGTTGTGAAAAAGGTTTATGGATTGTGTATTGCTTTTGTTAATGGCTTGAAAAGTCATCATGTAAATTTATGATGTATTTCAGTTATGAGTTATGTATGATTGTGGAATAGATTTTGTACGTAAATTTGAATTGAGATGGATATAAATGACAATTGGAATGGCTTGTGATTGAATTGTGGATAATTAAGTTGAGATGTATTATGGATTGGAATGATGAAGTGTTTAGAACTAAAATTGTGTTTCTGCTGGTGTTTGGATGCCGGACGGGAGGTCCGATGTTGCCTTGTGTTATTGGATTATGTATTAGAAGTGCGTTTCTTTGGTTTTTAAATTTTTGGGCTGTCAAAATACAGCCGTTATCCTGCCGAAATTTTGGTAAAATTTCGTAAAATGGGTTTAAAGAAATGAGTTTGAGGATTTATATGATTGTATAAGAAATGATTAAGATGAATTAAGTGAATTGAAATTGGTGAGGATGAGTTTCCAAAAAGGGAATTGTATGGAATGGTTATGATTTGAATGAGATTGATTAAAGAGAAAAGGAATGAATAAGAGGAAAAAAAAATTATACCGGATTTGAAATGTCGTAAGGTTTCCAACGCGATGAGTTTGCTATGCTTCATGTTTGAAACGGATGTCGGTGTTTGTTTCAGTTTGATTATTTCGATTCGCATTCGATTCGGAATTCTGCCTTTCGAGTTTCTCCGCTTTGTTATTCGTATTTCTGATGCTCAATTTTCTGAGTATTCGTTTTGCTCCGATGATGCGATTTGTTTTCCGATTAGCGATTTCTCGCTGTTCGATTTTCCGTCTTTTCGTTCTATTTTTCGGTTGGGATCCGGTTCCCGAATTGGGTCCCAATATTTATGGTATCAGAGCCCAGTATTATGATCGTACTTAGGCGTTTGTGTCTAACTGATTTGTATAAGAGTGTTCAAGCATAAAAATTGAATTTGTGAGATTGTGATAAAGATAGAGTGCATACTAAAGTGCTTGATAGATGCTGATGATAAGAATGTTAAGTGATTTTAGGAAATTGTGTATGAAATTGAGATTTGAAGTTCATGAGGAATTAGGATGATTTGATTTTGTATATCCATTTGTGAGTGAAAGATGAGCATGGAGATGGATTTTTATGAATTATGTGAAGACCTAATTAAGTGTTCGATGAGGGTTAAGAACTTTAATGAATTTTTGGTTTGTGATGATGGAAAATTGAGATTTGAACTGAATGATAACATTTGGATGAATTTGATTTGATTATACTTCTTTGAGATGAAAGTATGACTATTTAAAAGATGTCATGATGATAAAGATTAAATGATGATTGAACGATATTAGGGTTCCTTAAGAAATGAACCATTGACTTGTGTCCATAAGTGTAGAATCAATGAGTTATGACTATAGTGATTTGATATGATATGAGTGGTATGTGATTTGAGGAAATGAAAATTTTGAGAAAAATCTTAGAAAGTGTTGATGAAATTGAAAAGTTTGAAAATGAGTTTTTGGAGAAATTCTTAAATGGGAAATGTTAAAAAAGTTTGAAAAATAAAAGATTTTTCCGCTTATTGTTCAGTTTATAAATATATTATCCACGAGCTTCCGAGCTCACCCCCCCTTTCATCCCCATCTCCAGGTTTTCACGCAGGAGATCGGATGGAAGACGAGTATGATGTCAACCAGATAGTTTTTGTATGCTTTGTTTTATGTGTAATGTTGGAGTTTAGTTTTGAAGTTGTGAAAAAGGTTTATGGATTGTGTATTGCTTTTGTTAATGGCTTGAAAAGTCATCATGTAAATTTATGATGTATTTCAGTTATGAGTTATGTATGATTGTGGAATAGATTTTGTACGTAAATTTGAATTGAGATGGATATAAATGGCAATTGGAATGGCTTGTGATTGAATTGTGGATAATTCAGTTGAGATGTATTATGGATTGGAATGATGAAGTGTTTAGAACTAAGATTGTGTTTCTGCTGGTGTTTGGATGCCGGACGGGAGGTCCGATGTTGCCTTGTGCTATTGGATTATGTATTAGAAGTGCGTTTCTTTGGTTTTAAATTTTTGGGTTGTCAAAATACAGCCGTTATATTGCCGAAATTTTGGTAAAATGGGTTTAAAGAAATGAGTTTGAGGATTTATATGATTGTATAAGAAATGATTAAGATGAATTAAGTGAATTGAAATTGGTGAGGATGAGTTTCCAAAAAGGGAATTGTATGGAATGGTTATGATTTGAATGAGATTGATTAAAGAGAAAAGGAATGAATAAGAGGAAAAAAAAATTTATACCGGATTTGAAATGTCGTAAGGTTTCCAACGCGATGAGTTTGCTATGCTTCATGTTTGAAACGGATGTCGGTGTTTGTTTCAGTTTGATTATTTCGATTCGCATTCGATTGAATTCGCCTTCGAGTTTCTCCGCTTTATTATTCAGATTTTGATGCTCAATTTTCCGAGTATTCGTTTCGCTCGATGATGCGATTTGTTTTCGATTAGCGATTTCTCATTGCTCGATTTTCTGTCGTTCGTTCCGCTTTTCGTTGGGATCCGGTTCCCAAATCGGGTCCCAACATTTATGGTATCAGAGCCCAGTATTATGATCGTACTTAGGCGTTTGTTTCTAACTGATTTGTATAAGAGTGTTCAAGCATAAAAATTGAATTTGTGAGATTGTGATAAAGATAGAGTGCATACTAAAGTGCTTGATAGATGCGATGATAAGAATGTTAAGTGATTTTAGGAAATTGTGTATGAAATTGAGATTTGAAGTTCATGAGGAATTAGGATGATTTGATTTTGTATATCCATTTGTGAGTGAAAGATGAGCATGGAGATGGATTTTATGAATTATGTGAAGACCTAATTAAGTGTTCGATGAGGGTTAAGAACTTTAATGAATTTTAGGTTTGTGATGATGGAAAATTGAGATTTGAACTGAATGATAACATTTGGATGAAATTGATTTGATTATACTTCTTTGAGATGAAAGTATGACTATTTGAAAGATGTCATGATGATAAAGATTAAATGATGATTGAACGATATTAGGGTTCCTTAAGAAATGAACCATTGACTTGTGTCCATAAGTGTAGAATCAATGAGTTATGACTATAGTGATTTGATATGATATGAGTGGTATGTGATTTGAGGAAATGAAAATTTTGAGAAAAATCTTAGAAAGTGTTGATGAAATTGAAAAGTTTGAAAATGAGTTTTTGGAGAAATTCTTAAATGGGAAATGTTAGAAAAGTTTGAAAAATAAAAGATTTTTTCGCTTATTGTTCAGTTTATAAATTTATTATCCACGAGCTTCCGAGCTCACCCCCCTTTCATCCCCATCTCCAGGTTTTCACGCAGGAGATCAGATGGAAGACGAGTATGATGTCAACCCGATAGTTTTTGTATGCTTTGTTTTATGTGTAATGTTGGAGTTTAGTTTTGAAGTTGTGAAAAAGGTTTATGGATTGTGTATTGCTTTTGTTAATGGCTTGAAAAGTCATCATGTAAATTTATGATGTATTTCAGTTATGAGTTATGTATGATTGTGGAATAGATTTTGTACGTAAATTTGAATTGAGATGGATATAAATGACAATTGGAATGGCTTGTGATTGAATTGTGGATAATTAAGTTGAGATGTATTATGGATTGGAATGATGAAGTGTTTAGAACTAAAATTGTGTTTCTGCTGGTGTTTGGATGCCGGACGGGAGGTCCGATGTTGCCTTGTGTTATTGGATTATGTATTAGAAGTGCGTTTCTTTGGTTTTTAAATTTTTGGGCTGTCAAAATACAGCCGTTATACTGCCGAAATTTTGGTAAAATTTCGGTAAAATGGGTTTAAAGAAATGAGTTTGAGGATTTATATGATTGTATAAGAAATGATTAAGATGAATTAAGTGAATTGAAATTGGTGAGGATGAGTTTCCAAAAAGGGAATTGTATGGAATGGTTATGATTTGAATGAGATTGATTAAAGACAAAAGGAATGAATAAGAGGAAAAAAAAATTTATACCGGATTTGAAATGTCGTAAGGTTTCCAACGCGATGAGTTTGCTATGCTTCATGTTTGAAACGGATGTCGGTGTTTGTTTCAGTTTGATTATTTCGATTCGCATTCGATTCGGAATTCTGCCTTTCGAGTTTCTCCGCTTTGTTATTCGTATTTCTGATGCTCAATTTTCTGAGTATTCGTTTCGCTCCGATGATGCGATTTGTTTTCCGATTAGCGATTTCTCGCTGTTCGATTTTCCGTCTTTTCGTTCTATTTTTCGGTTGGGATCCGGTTCCCGAATTGGGTCCCAATATTTATGGTATCAGAGCCCAGTATTATGATCGTACTTAGGCGTTTGTGTCTAACTGATTTGTATAAGAGTGTTCAAGCATAAAAATTGAATTTGTGAGATTGTGATAAAGATAGAGTGCATACTAAAGTGCTTGATAGATGCTGATGATAAGAATGTTAAGTGATTTTAGGAAATTGTGTATGAAATTGAGATTTGAAGTTCATAAGGAATTAGGATGATTTGATTTTGTATATCCATTTGTGAGTGAAAGATGAGCATGGAGATGGATTTTATGAATTATGTGAAGACCTAATTAAGTGTTCGATGAGGTTAAGAACTTTAATGAATTTTCGGTTTGTGATGATGGAAAATTGAGATTTGAACCGAATGATAACATTTGGATGAAATTGATTTGATTATACTTTTTGAGATGAAAGTATGACTATTTGAAAGATGTCATGATGATAAAGATTAAATGATGATTGAATGATATTAGGGTTCCTTAAGAAATGAACCATTGACTTGTGTCCATAAGTGTAGAATCAATAAGTTATGACTATAGTGATTTGATATGATATGAGTGGTATGTGATTTGAGGAAATGAAAATTTTGAGAAAATCTTAGAAAGTGTTGATGAAATTGAAAAGTTTGAAAATGAGTTTTGGAGAAATTCTTAAATGGGAAATGTTAAAAAGTTTGAAAATAAAAGATTTTTCCGCTTATTGTTCAGTTTATAAATATATTATCCACGAGCTTAGAAGTTCACCCCCTTTCATCCCCATCTCCGTGTTTTCACGCAGGAGATCGGATGGAAGACGAGTATGATGTCAACCAGATAGTTTTGTATGCTTTGTTTTATGTGTAATGTTGGAGTTTAGTTTTGAAGTTGTGAAAAGGTTTATGGATTGTGTATTGCTTTTGTTAATGGCTTGAAAAGTCATCATGTAAATTTATGATGTATTTCAGCTTATGAGTTATGTATGATTGTGGAATAGATTTTGTACGTAAATTTGAATTGAGATGGATATAAATGGCAATTGGAATGGCTTGTGATTGAATTGTGGATAATTAAGTTGAGATGTATTATGGATTGGAATGATGAAGTGTTTAGAACTAAGATTGTGTTTCTTTGGTGTTTGGATGCTTGGACGGGAGGTCCGATGTTGCCTTGTGCTATTGGATTATGTATTAGAAGTGCGTTTCTTTGGTTTTTAAATTTTTGGGTTGTCAAAATACAACCGTTATATTGCCGAAATTTCGGTAAAATGGGTTTAAAGAAATGAGTTTGAGGATTTATATGATTGTATAAGAAATGATTAAGATGAATTAAGTGAATTGAAATTGGTGAGGATGAGTTTCCAAAAAGGGAATTGTATGGAATGGTTATGATTTGAATGAGATTGATTAAAGAGAAAAG
This sequence comes from Erythroxylum novogranatense, assembly GCA_029891385.1. Taxonomy (NCBI): domain Eukaryota; kingdom Viridiplantae; phylum Streptophyta; class Magnoliopsida; order Malpighiales; family Erythroxylaceae; genus Erythroxylum; species Erythroxylum novogranatense. The sequence goes on along the minus strand of CM057231.1, from coordinate 16,464,484 downwards.
GAATGAATAAGAGGAAAAAAAATTTTATACCGGATTTGAAATGTCGTAAGGTTTCCAACGCGATGAGTTTGCTATGCTTCATGTTTGAAACGGATGTCGGTGTTTGTTTCAGTTTGATTATTTCGATTCGCATTCGATTCGGACTTCTGCCTTTCGAGTTTCTCCGCTTTATTATTCGTATTTTTTATGCTCAATTTTCCGAGTATTTGTTTCGCTCCGATGATGCGATTTGTTTTCCGATTAGCGATTTCTCGCTGTTCGATTTTTCGTCTTTTCGTTCCGTTTTTCAGTTGGGATCCGGTTCCCAAATCGGGTCCCAACATTTATGGTATCAGAGCCCAGTATTATGATCGTACTTAGGCGTTTGTTTCTAACTGATTTGTATAAGAGTGTTCAAGCATAAAAATTGAATTTGTGAGATTGTGATAAAGATAGAGTGCATACTAAAGTGCTTGATAGATGCAGATGATAAGAATGTTAAGTGATTTTAGGAAATTGTGTATGAAATTGAGATTTGAAGTTCATGAGGAATTAGGATGATTTGATTTTGTATATCCATTTGTGAGTGAAAGATGAGCATGGAGATGGATTTTTATGAATTATGTGAAGACCTAATTAAGTGTTCGATGAGGGTTAAGAACTTTAATGAATTTTCGGTTTGTGATGATGGAAAATTGAGATTTGAACTGAATGATAACATTTGGATGAAATTGATTTGATTATACTTCTTTGAGATGAAAGTATGACTATTTGAAAGATGTCATGATGATAAAGATTAAATGATGATTGAACGATATTAGGGTTCCTTAAGAAATGAACCATTGACTTGTGTCCATAAGTGTAGAATCAATGAGTTATGACTATAGTGATTTGATATGATATGAGTGGTATGTGATTTGAGGAAATGAAAATTTTGAGAAAAATCTTAGAAAGTGTTGATGAAATTGAAAAGTTTGAAAATGAGTTTTTGGAGAAATTCTTAAATGGGAAATGTTAGAAAAGTTTGAAAAATAAAAGATTTTTCCGCTTATTGTTCAGTTTATAAATATATTATCCACGAGCTTCCGAGCTCACCCCCCCTTTCATCCCCATCTCCGTGTTTTCACGCAGAGATCGATTGAAGACAGTATGATGTCAACCCGATAGTTTTGTATGCTTTGTTTTATGTGTAATGTTGGAGTTTAGTTTTGAAGTTGTGAAAAAGGTTTATGGATTGTGTATTCCTTTTGTTAATGGCTTGAAAAGTCATCATGTAAATTTATGATGTATTTCAGTTATGAGTTATGTATGATTGTGGAATAGATTTTGTACGTAAATTTGAATTGAGTGGATATAAATGAAAATTGGAATGGCTTGTGATTGAATTGTGGATAATTAAGTTGAGATGTATTATGGATTGGAATGATGAAGTGTTTAGAACTAAAATTGTGTTTCTGCTAGTGTTTGGATGCCGGACGGGAGGTCCGATGTTGCCTTGTGTTATTGGATTATGTATTAGAAGTGCGTTTCTTTGGTTTTTAAATTTTTGGGTTGTCAAAATACAGCCGTTATGCTGCCGAAATTTTGGTAAAATTTCGGTAAAATGGGTTTAAAGAAATGAGTTTGAGGATTTATATGATTGTATAAGAAATGATTAAGATGAATTAAGTGAATTGAAATTGGTGAGGATGAGTTTCCAAAAAGGGAATTGTATGGAATGGTTATGATTTGAATGAGATTGATTAAAGAGAAAAGGAATGAATAAGAGGAAAAAAAAATTATACCGGATTTGAAATGTCGTAAGGTTTCCAACGCGATGAGTTTGCTATGCTTCATGTTTGAAACGGATGTCGGTGTTTGTTTCAGTTTGATTATTTCGATTCGCATTCGATTCGAATTCAGCCTTTCGAGTTTCTCCGCTTTGTTATTCATATTTCTGATGCTCAATTTTCTGAGTATTCGTTTCGCTCCGATGATGCGATTTGTTTTCCGATTAGCGATTTCTCATTGCTCGATTTTCCGCCTTTTCGTTCTATTTTCTATTGGGATCCGGTTCCCGAATTGGGTCCCAATATTTATGGTATCGAGCCCGATATATGATCGTATTTAGGCGTTTGTGTCTAACTGATTTGTATAAGAGTGTTCAAGCATAAAATTGAATTTGTGAGATTGTGATAAAGATAGAGTGCATACTAAAGTGCTTGATAGATGCTGATGATAAGAATGTTAAGTGATTTTAGGAAATTGTGTATGAAATTGAGATTTGAAGTTCATGAGGAATTAGGATGATTTGATTTTGTATATCCATTTGTGAGTGAAAGATGAGCATGGAGATGGATTTTTATGAATTATGTGAAGACCTAATTAAGTGTTCGATGAGGGTTAAGAACTTTAATGAATTTTCGGTTTGTGATGATGGAAAATTGAGATTTGAACTGAATGATAACATTTGGATGAAATTGATTTGATTATACTTCTTTGAGATGAAAGTATGACTATTTGAAAGATGTCATGATGATAAAGATTAAATGATGATTGAGCGATATTAGGTTCCTTAAGAAATGAACCATTGACTTGTGTCCATAAGTGTAGAATCAATGAGTTATGACTATAGTGATTTGATATGATATGAGTGGTATGTGATTTGAGGAAATGAAAATTTTGAGAAAAATCTTAGAAAGTGTTGATGAAATTGAAAAGTTTGAAAATGAGTTTTTGGAGAAATTCTTAAATGGGAAATGTTAAAAAAGTTTGAAAAATAAAAGATTTTTCCGCTTATTGTTCAGTTTATAAATATATTATCCACGAGCTTCCGAGCTCACCCCCCCTTTCATCCCTATCTCCAGGTTTTCACGCAGGAGATCGGATGGAAGATGAGTATGATGTCAACCAGATAGTTTTTGTATGCTTTGTTTTATGTGTAATGTTGGAGTTTAGTTTTGAAGTTGTGAAAAAGGTTTATGGATTGTGTATTGCTTTTGTTAATGGCTTGAAAAGTCATCATGTAAATTTATGATGTATTTCAGTTATGAGTTATGTATGATTGTGGAATAGATTTTGTACGTAAATTTGAATTGAGATGGATATAAATGGCAATTGGAATGGCTTGTGATTGAATTGTGGATAATTAAGTTGAGATGTATTATGGATTGGAATGATGAAGTGTTTAGAACTAAGATTGTGTTTCTGCTGGTGTTTGGATGCCGGACGGGAGGTCCGATGTTGCCTTGTGCTATTGGATTATGTATTAGAAGTGCATTTCTTTGGCTTTTAAATTTTTGGGTTGTCAAAATACAGCCGTTATATTGCCGAAATTTCGGTAAAATGGGTTTAAAGAAATGAGTTTGAGGATTTATATGATTGTATAAGAAATGATTAAGATGAATTAAGTGAATTGAAATTGGTGAGGATGAGTTTCCAAAAAGGGAATTGTATGGAATGGTTATGATTTGAATGAGATTGATTAAAGAGAAAAGGAATGAATAAGAGGAAAAAAAATTTATACCGGATTTGAAATGTCGTAAGGTTTCCAACGCGATGAGTTTGCTATGCTTCATGTTTGAAACGGATGTCGGTGTTTGTTTCAGTTTGATTATTTCAATTCGCATTCGATTCAGAATTCTGCCTTTCGAGTTTCTCCGCTTTATTATTCGTATTTTTGATGCTCAATTTTTCGAGTATTCGTTTCGCTCCGATGATACGATTTGTTTTCCGATTAGCGATTTCTCGCTGTTCGATTTTCCGTCTTTTCGTTCCGTTTTTCGGTTGGGATCCGGTTCCCAAATCGGGTCCCAACATTTATGGTATCAGAGCCCAGTATTATGATCGTACTTAGGCGTTTGTTTCTAACTGATTTGTATAAGAGTGTTCAAGCATAAAAATTGAATTTGTGAGATTGTGATAAAGATAGAGTGCATACTAAAGTGCTTGATAGATGCAGATGATAAGATTGTTAAGTGATTTTAGGAAATTGTGTATGAAATTGAGATTTGAAGTTCATGAGGAATTAGGATGATTTGATTTTGTATATCCATTTGTGAGTGAAAGATGAGCATGGAGATGGATTTTATGAATTATGTGAAGACCTAATTAAGTGTTCGATGAGGTTAAGAACTTTAATGAATTTTAGGTTTGTGATGATGGAAAATTGAGATTTGAACCGAATGATAACATTTGGATGAAATTGATTTGATTATACTTCTTTGAGATGAAAGTATGACTATTTGAAAGATGTCATGATGATAAAGATTAAATGATGATTGAACGATATTAGGGTTCCTTAAGAAATGAACCATTGACTTGTGTCCATAAGTGTAGAATCAATGAGTTATGACTATAGTGATTTGATATGATATGAGTGGTATGTGATTTGAGGAAATGAAAATTTTGAGAAAAATCTTAGAAAGTGTTGATGAAATTGAAAAGTTTGAAAATGAGTTTTTGGAGAAATTCTTAAATGGGAAATGTTAGAAAAGTTTGAAAATAAAAGATTTTTCGCTTATTGTTCAGTTTATAAATATATTATCCACGAGCTTCGAGCTCCCCCTTTTCATCCCCATCTCCGTGTTTTCACGCAGGAGATCGGATGGAAGACGAGTATGATGTCAACCAGATAGTTTTGTATGCTTTGTTTTATGTGTAATGTTGGAGTTTAGTTTTGAAGTTGTGAAAAGGTTTATGGATTGTGTATTGCTTTTGTTAATGGCTTGAAAAGTCATCATGTAAATTTATGATGTATTTCAGCTTATGAGTTATGTATGATTGTGGAATAGATTTTGTACGTAAATTTGAATTGAGATGGATATAAATGGCAATTGAATGGCTTGTGATTGAATTGTGGATAATTAAGTTGAGATGTATTATGGATTGGAATGATGAAGTGTTTAGAACTAAAATTGTGTTTCTTTGGTGTTTGGATGCGGACGGGAGGTCCGATGTTGCCTTGTGTTATTGGATTATGTATTAGAAGTGCGTTTCTTTGGTTTTAAATTTTGGGCTGTCAAAATACAAATAGTTATATCGTCAAATTTTGGTAAAATTTCGTAAAATGGGTTTAAAGAAATGAGTTTGAGGATTTATATGATTGTATAAGAAATGATTAAGATGAATTAAGTGAATTGAAATTGGTGAGGATGAGTTTCAAAAGGGAATTGTATGGAATGGTTATGATTTGAATGAGATTGATTAAAGAGAAAAGGAATGAATAAGAGGAAAAAAAAATTTATACCGGATTTGAAATGTCGTAAGGTTTCCAACGCGATGAGTTTGCTATGCTTCATGTTTGAAACGGATGTCGGTGTTTGTTTCAGTTTGATTATTTCGATTCGCATTCGATTCGGAATTCTGCCTTTCGAGTTTCTCCGCTTTGTTATTCGTATTTCTGATGCTCAATTTTCTGAGTATTCGTTTCACTCCGATGATGCGATTTGTTTTCCGATTAGCGATTTCTCGCTGTTCGATTTTCCGTCTTTTTGTTCTATTTTTCGGTTGGGATCCGGTTCCCGAATTGGGTCCCAACATTTATGGTATCAGAGTCCAGTATTATGATCGTACTTAGGCGTTTGTTTCTAACTGATTTGTATAAGAGTGTTCAAGCATAAAAATTGAATTTGTGAGATTGTGATAAAGATAGAGTGCATACTAAAGTGCTTGATAGATGCAGATGATAAGAATGTTAAGTGATTTTAGGAAATTGTGTATGAAATTGAGATTTGAAGTTCATGAGGAATTAGGATGATTTGATTTTGTATATCCATTTGTGAGTGAAAGATGAGCATGGAGATGGATTTTATGAATTATGTGAAGACCTAATTAAGTGTTCATGAGGTTAAGAACTTTAATGAATTTTAGGTTTGTGATGATGGGAAATTGAGATTTGAACCGAATGATAACATTTGGATGAAATTGATTTGATTATACTTCTTTGAGATGAAAGTATGACTATTTGAAAGATGTCATGATGATAAAGATTAAATGATGATTGAACGATATTAGGGTTCCTTAAGAAATGAACCATTGACTTGTGTCCATAAGTGTAGAATCAATGAGTTATGACTATAGTGATTTGATATGATATGAGTGGTATGTGATTTGAAGAAATGAAAATTTTGAGAAAATCTTAGAAAGTGTTGATGAAATTGAAAAGTTTGAAAATGAGTTTTTGGAGAAATTCTTAAATGGGAAATGTTAGAAAAGTTTGAAAAATAAAAGATTTTTCCGCTTATTGTTCAGTTTATAAATATATTATCCACGAAGCTTCCGAAGCTCACCCCTTTCATCCCCATCTCCGTGTTTTCACGCAGAGATCGGATGGAAGACGAGTATGATGTCAACCAGATAGTTTTTGTATGCTTTGTTTTATGTGTAATGTTGGAGTTTAGTTTTGAAGTTGTGAAAAAGGTTTATGGATTGTGTATTGCTTTTGTTAATGGCTTGAAAAGTCATCATGTAAATTTATGATGTATTTCGCTTATGAGTTATGTATGATTGTGGAATAGATTTTGTACGTAAATTTGAATTGAGATGGATATAAATGGCAATTGAATGGCTTGTGATTGAATTGTGGATAATTAAGTTGAGATGTATTATGGATTGGAATGATGAAGTGTTTAGAAGTAAGATTGTGTTTCATTGGTGTTTGGATGCTTGGACGGAGGTCCGATGTTGCCTTGTGCTATTGGATTATGTATTAGAAGTGCGTTTCTTTGGTTTTTAAATTTTTGGGCTGTCAAAATACAGCCGTTATATTGCCGAAATTTCGGTAAAATGGGTTTAAAGAAATGAGTTTGAGGATTTATATGATTGTATAAGAAATGATTAAGATGAATTAAGTGAATTGAAATTGGTGAGGATGAGTTTCCAAAAAGGGAATTGTATGGAATGGTTATGATTTGAATGAGATTGATTAAAGAGAAAAGGAATGAATAAGAGGAAAAAAAAATTTATACCGGATTTGAAATGTCGTAAGGTTTCCAACGCGATGAGTTTGCTATGCTTCATGTTTGAAACGGATGTCGGTGTTTGTTTCAGTTTGATTATTTCGATTCGCATTCGATTCAGAATTCTGCCTTTCGAGTTTCTCCGCTTTGTTATTCGTATTTCTGATGCTCAATTTTCCGAGTATTCGTTTCCCTCCGATGATGCGATTTGTTTTCCGATTAGCGATTTCTCGCTGTTCGATTTTCCGTCTTTTTGTTCTGTTTTTCGGTTGGGATCCGGTTCCCGAATTGGGTCCCAACATTTATGGTATCAGAGCCCAGTATTATGATCGTACTTAGGCGTTTGTGTCTAACTGATTTGTATAAGAGTGTTCAAGCATAAAAATTGAATTTGTGAGATTGTGATAAAGATAGAGTGCATACTAAAGTGCTTGATAGATGCAGATGATAAGAATGTTAAGTGATTTTAGGAAATTGTGTATGAAATTGAGATTTGAAGTTCATGAGGAATTAGGATGATTTGATTTTGTATATCCATTTGTGAGTGAAAGATGAGCATGGAGATGGATTTTTATGAATTATGTGAAGACCAAATTAAGTGTTCGATGAGGGTTAAGAACTTTAATGAATTTTAGGTTTGTGATGATGGGAAATTGAGATTTGAACTGAATGATAACATTTGGATGAAATTGATTTGATTATACTTCTTTGAGATGAAAGTATGACTATTTGAAAGATGTCATGATGATAAAGATTAAATGATGATTGAACGATATTAGGGTTCCTTAAGAAATGAACCATTGACTTGTGTCCATAAGTGTAGAATCAATGAGTTATGACTATAGTGATTTGATATGATATGACTGGTATGTGATTTGAAGAAATGAAAATTTTGAGAAAAATCTTAGAAAGTGTTGATTAAATTGAAAAGTTTGAAAATGAGTTTTTGGAGAAATTCTTAAATGGGAAATGTTAGAAAAGTTTGAAAAATAAAAGATTTTTTCGCTTATTGTTCAGTTTATAAATATATTATCCACGAGCTTCCGAGCTCACCCCCCTTTCATCCCCATCTCCAGGTTTTCACGCAGGAGATCGGATGGAAGACGAGTATGATGTCAAGCTGATAGTTTTTGTATGCTTTGTTTTATGTGTAATGTTGGAGTTTAGTTTTGAAGTTGTGAAAAAGGTTTATGGATTGTGTATTGCTTTTGTTAATGGCTTGAAAAGTCATCATGTAAATTTATGATGTATTTCGCTTATGAGTTATGTATGATTGTGGAATAGATTTTGTACGTAAATTTGAATTGAGATGGATATAAATGGCAATTGAATGGCTTGTGATTGAATTGTGGATAATTAAGTTGAGATGTATTATGGATTGGAATGATGAAGTGTTTAGAACTAAGATTGTGTTTCGCTTTGGTGTTTGGATGCTTGACGGAGGTCTGATGTTGCCTTGTGCTATTGGATTATGTATTAGAAGTGCGTTTCTTTGGTTTTTAAATTTTTGGGCTGTCAAAATACAGCCGTTATATTGCCGAAATTTCGGTAAAATTTCGGTAAAATGGGTTTAAAGAAATGAGTTTGAGGATTTATATGATTGTATAAGAAATGATTAAGATGAATTAAGTGAATTGAAATTGGTGAGGATGAGTTTCCAAAAAGGGAATTGTATGGAATGATTATGATTTGAATGAGATTGATTAAAGAGAAAAGGAATGAATAAGAGGAAAAAAAAATTTATATCGGATTTGAAATGTCGTAAGGTTTCCAACGCGATGAGTTCGCTATGCTTCATGTTTGAAACGGATGTCGGTGTTTGTTTTAGTTTGATTATTTCGATTCGCATTCGATTCGGAATTCTGCCTTTCGAGTTTCTCCGCTTTGTTATTCGTATTTCTGATGCTCAATTTTTCGAGTATTCGTTTCGCTCCGATGATGCGATTTGTTTTCCGATTAGCGATTTCTCGCTGTTCGATTTTCCATCTTTTCGTTCCTTTTTTCGGTTGGGATCCGGTTCCCGGATCGGGTCCCAACATTTATTTCAATCTCCAATTTTGACAAACTTAGTCTCTATAGAAAGCTTAAAGGAAGCTCTACATCTTTCACGAAGGACATAAAACTCAATTGGACTCTTAAAGGAGTCCATTTTCCGGTCAAAGATACTATCCTCTAATAATCATGCTAAAACCACAATATAAACTTGTAAAAATCATAACTTATTATTCCGAGATCGAAAAATTGCATACTTTATATCGAAATAAAGATCAAAGCAAATCCTTCAATTTTCATGAAGAACATCAAAGCTCAATTAACCTCTAACTAGGTTAATTTCTCAGTCAAAGTTTCAACCATAATAAAAGTCAAACCTTTCAAACATAAACTTTGACTGATCATAACTTCCACTCCCGATATCGAAAAATTACAAACTTTATGGCTACAGAAAGCTCTTAACGTACTCTACAAGTTTCCAGAAGACCATTTTCTCAAATTATGCCTAAATCAAAAGTCTACTTTCCAAGGCCAAAAAGTCAACTATTTCACAATTTTTCATATTTTCACACTTTCTCTTTTCAGTCATGATTTTCAACTTAATTTCAATCAACTCATCTACTTAATTTCATAAACCATACCAATCCACTCAAAACTCCAAAGATATCAAAATCAAATCATTTCTTTTATTCTCAATATTCTTTAAATTTTAAGCCATCTATTATACATTACATTCACCAAGCACTCCTTAAATTTTATTATCATAATTCAAATTTCACTCAAAGATCTGGGTCCAACAATCGGCCCTCGGGGTCGATTTTCTTCCGATCGATCTCTCTTCCTCCTTTTAGCCATAACTTTTTCATCCGACCTCCGATCGACCTGATTTTTGAAACGTTGGACTCCTAAGACATTTTTATATCTCTACATACCTTGTTGATCTGTCTTGATATTAAATTGAAAAAGGTGGATCGAAACAAAGTGTGATGATCGGTTGAAAAGGTCTGACTATGCTTCAGTATTTTCGTGATATCTTGATCTGTAGAGATCCGATTGATCTGATTCTTATTGCAAAATAAAATAGAGACATGGATATACAAGTTATATGAAGGAGCCGAACATCAATTTAGCCTCTAAGACTTTTAATTTTTGGATTGAAGTTAGGTGTAGTGTTCAGCCTCGGTTTTGCAATGGTCTGAAAGTATTTTTGGTCATAACTTTTTCATTTATGAACCTAATTGAGCATTTTTGGTGGCGTATTGAAATTGAGATATAGAGGAACATTTCTATAGAAGAAAGTTTTGTTAAAGTACTTCATTTACCTGAATGAAATAAGGAGACAAGATGTCAGTTTTTAAGGAAAAAAGGAAGGGCAATTTTGGAAGTTTACTTAAGGAGTTAAGTTAGAAGGCCTACATGGAGGGGCAATTAGGTCATTTTTCATTCATTTAAATGACATGGCAAGTGATGGTCATTTATAAGGAGGAAAGCTCACGACCCCTTAGGAAGAAAGGAAGAAATAAAAGAAGAGAATAAAAAGGGAGATGAGAGAAGCTTTCGGTGGTGTATGGAGGAAGAAGAAAGAAGATCTTAGAACTTAGATTTTTCTTGAGTTTCAAAGGGGATTTGATGCTTTCATGAAGGATAAAGGTGGAAGAAGACAAGAGCTTCCTTCCAACCTAAGGAAATTTCGAAAATGGTGGAAGATGAAGGTAAGAGAAATTTTTAATCTTTGAGTTTTTCATGAATTTTCGGGTGAGATAGCATGGAAATGATATGGGTTTGTGGATTATGAAGTCAATTTTAGAGATTACATGTTATAATTGATTCAATTTTGGATAATTGGGAATTAGGGTTTATGTCAATTTTTGTGATTTGGGAAATTTAGAAATTCTTAATTTAGATAGCTTAGAAAAATGGTGAGTATGGATTTCCTATAGTTAATTTTGAGGATTATGCTAATTATGATGTTGAATTTGGATGATTATGGCTTAGGAAATTTTATAGTGGAGGAAAGAAGAAAGGCTTTGGAGAATTGAAGCATTGGGCAAGCTTTAAGCACGGAATTGAGGTGGGTTTCTTGTTTATAATTTAATAATGAGCCACTAAAGTTTTCCAAATCAAGAGAACTAAATGATTTCAATTACTTCATATATTGCTTTTAAATGATTTAAAGAATTTGCTTATGTGTGTATATACTTAATTGATTGAGAACTTGATATGTGAATTTGTGTAATATTGTGATTATTGAAAATGCATTACGATTTGCGAATTATGCTCAAGTTATGTCATTAAAACATGTTATGGCATTTTTGTATGAATGGAAAAGATAGAAAAGCTTGAAAGTATAAAAGCATTCGAATAAATTGATTGAGCATGAAATGACTATGTGCTTTTGTTTGGGCGAGAGAGAACCTGTTTCGCTAGTCACGTGCACGATGACCCATAGCCTTCTCCTGGCTGCTTGCTTAGGGCCACGAGATCCTGAGAAATCGGACTCATTTTGTTTATGGTGTAAACTACACTCGTTTCGTTTATGAAACTCTCGAGCTATTTGTTTGTGCATTGCATCTTGGAATTGTCAAATATGTTGCATAAATTGAATGTTTTGTATTGATGATTAAATGAGTATGCTTTGTGATGAGATGATATTTTTGAATATAAGCTTTGAGTTTGAATTACGATTTTGACAGAGAATTTGGAAACGAAGCATTTTACGAAATTATCAAGATTTTTATATAACAAATGAAAATTTCAACAGTTTTGGCTTATTGAATTTGAAAATATTTCACATGGATTTCAATTTGAACTTTACAATGGTTTTTGCTTGTTTTCAGTTATAAACCTGTTACCCACGAGCTATAAGCTCACCCCCCTTCATTCCCATCCACAGGTGATGACAAGAAGATCGGGTGAAAGAAAGTGAAGGTTTTATTTGTTTGTATGTGTACATATGATGTGTTTTTAAGTTAGATTGTTGGAAGATAAGTCCCTAGACTTTTGTTGAGAATTTTGGAGTTGTATTATCTCGTGTATTTTGGATTTTAGTATTGATGTTGTATTATGGCTTAGAATACTATTTATGTTTTGTAAGCATATTAATTCATGATGGTAATGAGTTATGAAATTGTGTATGGATTGTAGGGAAATCCCGGTGTGAGCATCACATGCCCACGGTGCGGAAAACAAAAATTTTTATTCCGGGACCTTCCTGAAAGCCAGGATCCATGTGTCTATACAACAAACTCAAACCTTAATGGCCAAAGGAGATCGTCTCTAACGGTATCCACGCAGAGATCGGAGAATCTAACCGGGACAAACCCTTTGACCCGGGAATAGCTAGAACAAATTAAAGAGTGCTAGCTCTTACCTTTGTCCTTGGAGAGCTTGAAAACAATGGAAAGAAGGAGAAACTTGGAGAAAGAAGATTGAAGATCGATGGAGAGCTTAAAGGAGAAGAACTTTTCTTTTCCTTAAAACCTAAGGTTTTCTCAAACTCTTACCTTTGTCCTTGGAGAGCTTGAAAACAATGGAAAGAAGGAGAAACTTGGAGAAAGAAGATTGAAGATCGATGGAGAGCTTAAAGGAGAAGAACTTTTCTTTTCCTTAAAACCTAAGGTTTTCTCAAAACCCACGACATCCTCTACTTCTTTTCTACTCTTTTATTTGTCTTTAACTTAATTAAAGACATTCAAAAGCTAGGTGGAGATGTTTCCACGTTAGCTTATATATATATATATATATATATATATATATATATATATATATATATATATATATATATATATATATATATATATATATATATATATATATATATATATATAAGTTAATAAAGATAAGCTTCCTCCCTTCCATCCACGTTGCAACATATATATATATATATATATATATATTAATTCTTTAATTAATTAATTATATATATATAAATAAATGCTGAAGTGGTCCAGTCACACTGGAGTCGGTCCTCCCGGCCTACCGGGTCCCGGTATGGGAAAAACCTCCGGAAATGTTTTTCAGCAATATCGATGTCGCGATCTCATTGGGATCCATTTAATCCGTTTGCTGTCTATATATTGGAACTCTGTCCAAAACTATTTTACGAATTCTCCGAGACACTCTTATGCGTGTGACCCATTAGGTTCCCGGTTATGTTGGCCACTTAGATTAACACTTAATCTGAGCAAGTTATGAGCGGTATCTAGCAACACATCATGACCCCCAATTGACTGGAAAGTAATTGGTTTGACAAGTGAACATGTATTCATCATGAATCATATCACGAACCTTTCCATAGACAATTGTCGTGCAATTCGTCCTTTCACCATGCTATACCCCACTTGGTTATGAGTATGGGCAATGTGTCAACTCTTACTAGACTGACTACGTCAAATCTAGTCCAAGTGATTTCAGTTCTCATCCTGGGACTCATTACTTAATATGTCAATGAAGACATTCTTCATGACATATATGCTCCGGCCAGAGACTTCCAAGTAATGACCCTGACAAGAGGCCATGGGTATCATCTTCTCGCTATCACGTAAGTGGTGAATCCTCTATTGGCTACTCAATTACCTTCAATACCTCAAGTTGCACCCAATCACCACCCTATGAGCGACCTCGTAAGGCGACAAGGAATGGAGTCAAAGCACGTAATCAAGATTCAAGATATCCTCGAGCACCTCAAGTCTAAGGATACTTGCACCATTGCTATGATGAGATTATCACCGACATTAGAATAGGACATCCATGTGATGATCTCATAGCAGTCATCCAATGTACTTACTACCTATAGTAAGCGTCCACATCTCAACCCTAAATATCTCATATTTACAGCTTCTGAGATCCACTGCTTGATCAAATCAAGGAGCTTGAGATGTACTAGTCTCTGGATTACCGATGTCCGGCCTCAAGAATCCTATGACTAGGGATAATTTAGATACTGACATAATTGCACATGATAGGAATCTCAATAGTATGATCACATCACAATTTCCTTCATGCTATGTCATATATCATGGACTTCATTAATTTGCTTATAGATCAATATCCATTCATAAATAATGAACAACAAGTTAATGAAATATGCCTTTCTTTATTTATTCATAAAGACTGTACACAAATTTGTACAAAATGCGCTAAAGGCGATTGCCTTCAGGGCACTACTCTAACAATCTCCCACTTGACCTAAAGCCAATCGCCTTGATATCTAATACCATAGGCAAGTACATGAGAATCAAAGTTCTTCTGTGACAATGGCTTATTCAAAGGATCAGCAATATTCTACTCGGTGGGAATTCTCTCGATCTGGACATCACCTCGTCCAATGATCTCCCTAATCAGATGATATCTACGGAGTACGTGTTTGGATCGTTGATGAGACCTTGGTTCTTTCGCCTGCGCAATAGCCCCATTGTTGTCACAATACAACCAGATGGGCCCATCATCGCTAGGAACCACACCAAGTTCAGTAATGAACTTCTTGATCCAAACTGCTTCCTTTGCTACTTCTGAAGCGGCAATGTACTCTGCCTCGGTTGTTGAATCAACAGTCGTCTCTTGTTTGGAACTCTTCCAACTAACTGCCCCGCCATTCAATGTGAATACATAACCTGATTGGGATTTGGAATCATCCTTATCGATTGAAAACTGCATCAGATACCCGCCACTTTGAGATCTCCATCTCCATATATCAAGAAAACATCCTTAGTCCTTCGCAAGTACTTGAGGATATTCTCGACAACCACCCAAAGGACCCTCACCAGATCCGATTAGTATCCGCTCGAACACTTAGAGCATATGATACATCGGGTCTCGTATATAGCATTGCATACATGATAGATCCTATCGCAGATGTATACGGATCATATTCATGCGCATCCTCTCATCTTGTGTCTTAGACAAATAGATTTCGAGAGTGTTATCCCACGAGTCACGGAAGGTACCCTCTCTTGATTGCTCCATGCTAAACCTCTTCAAAGATCTTGTCTATGTACGTTGATTGTGAAAGACCAAGCAACCTTTTTGATCTATCTCTATAAATCTTTATCCCAAGGATATAAGTTGCTTCACCAAGGTCTTTCATGGAAAATTGTTTGGACAACCAAATCTTGACTTATTGTAGCATCGAGACATCGTTTTCTAGCAATAATATGTCATCTACATACAACACAAGGAATACAATTGCAGTCCCATTAACCTTCTTATACTCACAGTGTTCATCCGGATTTTGTGAGAAACCAAACTCTTTGATTACCTCATCAAAACGGATATTCCAACTCCTGGATGCTTGTTTCAATCCATAGATGGATTTCTGAAGCTTGCATACCTTTTCGCCATCATAGAGATGAAGCCCTCGGTTTGTGTCATATACACATCCTCGCCTAGATTTCCATTTAGAAAGTCGTCTTCACATCCATTTGCCATATCTCATAATCATAATGAGTGGCAATGACTAGGAGTATTCTAATGGATTTAAGCATTGCTATCGGGTCAAGGTCTCGTCAGAGTCAACTCCTTGTCTTTGACGAAAGCCTTTAGCCACAAGCCTTGCTTTATAGGTAATTACATTACCATCCATGTCGGTTTTCTTTTGAAACCATTTACACCCTATGGGTTTGATTCCTTCGGTGCCTCAACCAAAGTCCATACTTGGTTTTCATACATGGAATCCATTTCACTGCATGGCTTGAAGCCATTTCTCGACTCAACTCTTCGTAACCTCTTCATAGGTGGTAGGCTCATCATCTTCTATGAGCAATACGTCATTCTGCTCATTCACGAAATCCATATCTCTAGAACAGAGCGATCCTACGTAACCACGAACTTCGTGTGTTGTAGAAGGTTAAACTGCTACTTCATCTCAGATGAGTCACGCTTTAGGTTCAGCAATTGATTCAAGGCTCGCTCGAGCATCTTGAACTTCTTCAAGTTCTATTTTGCTCCCACCGCCTTCTTGTAAAAGAAACTCCTTCTAAAGATAGCATGCTTCAAACAAACACCTTTTGTTCCTCGTGAAGGTAGAATTGATATCTCATTGTTTCTTTAGATATCCTACGAATGTATTACTTGTCGATTTTGCATCAAGTTTATCCGACCGTGTCCGCTTCACATAAGCAGACAACCCCAAACTTTCAAATGAGTAAGATAGGTCTTTGTTAGTCCACATCTCATATGGAGTAACATCAATCGCTTTGATGGAACTCGCTTAACAAGTAAACAGATGTCTCAAGTGCATACCCCAAAAGGATTTTGGTAACTTTGCAAAGCCCATCATTGATCGTACCATGTCTAACAAGGTTCGATTTCTCCTTTCTGTCACACCATTATACTGTGGTGTGTAAGGAGGAGTCCATTGAGATAAAATCCTATTATCTCTGAGATAATCCAAAAACTCTTGGTCTAAGTATTCCCCACCATGATCTCGATCGTAATGTCTTGATACTTTTCCCAAGTTGGTTTTCTACTTCATTTCAATTGTTTGAACTTTTCAAATGCTTCGATTTGTATCTCATCGAGATAAGTACCCATATCGAGAATAATCATCGATAAAGGTAATGAAGTAAAGACAACCACTTCTAGCATGGATGGACATCGACCACATACATCCGAATGTATCAGTCTAATACTCCAATCGCTCGCTCACCCTTTCCCTTAAAGGGTAATTTAGTCATCTTGCCTAATAAACAAGATTCTCATGTGTCATATGATTCATAATCAAATGACCCTAAACTACCACTCTTATGGAGCTTAGCTACGCCTCTCATTTATATGGCCAAGCGCATAATGCCATAAGTAAGTTGATTTTAAATTATCTCGCTTATGTCTTTTTATGTCATTGACATTCATAATTGGATGTGACATATCTAATATGTAAATTCCATTACATAATGTACCAGATACCATAAAGCATTCCATTCAAACTAATAGAACAACCATTGTTACTAAAAGTCAAATGGAAACCAACTCTATTTAAACAAGAAATGCATAATAAGTTCTTTGTTAATACAGTACAAAATAACATTCATCCAATTTAATTACAAGCCCAGTGGGGAGTGACAAAAGTAATTGCTTCACGGCTAATGCAAAGAACTCTTGCTCCATTTTCCACACGCAGTCTAGTTCTCCTTCACGAGTCGCTCATCGTCCCCGAGGCCCTGCATATCATTGCATATGTGTGAGCCACAACCGGTATCTAATACCCATATGTTATGGTCAGAAATAGTATTAACCTCAATGACAAACATACCTGAAGAAGTCGAGGCATCTGATGCCTTCTTCTGCTTCAATTCTTCCAGATAGACTTTACGCCCGCTCAAAGGGTCGGGCTTGCCACAATGGAAGCAAGTTCCTTTGGTGCGCTTTTTGGTTTTCTTCTTGGCTGCACTTCCTTTTGGTTTCTTAGACCTTTTCTTCTTTAGATTCTTTTTCTTTGAACCAGAAGAAGAGATGCCACCATAAGCACTTGCTTGCTATCCTTCTTGATAGCTTGCTCATTGCTCGAAAGCGATTGATCAACTCAGGGATTGTCGTGGATATTTGGTTCATCCGATAGTTTAACACAAACTGTGAATAACTATCAGACAATCCAACCAAAATTAAGTCAACACTTAATTCATAATCCATAACAAAACCTAAGACGACCAACCTCTCAATATACCCATTCATCTTCAGTGCATACTACACTGTAGATGAACCTGGAGTCATCTTAGTAGTGAAGAGTAGCCTTGAGGTCTCGAACCTTTCGCATCGAGCCTCGCCATCAAACAGCTTCCCTAAGATGAAACACTATGGTATTAGCATCCATAGACTCATGCCGCTTCGCACTCTCGTGACATCGAGGCAAGCATAATGCGTAGCCATGTCACCGCCTTTAAGATGCTTACGATATGCTTCGATCCTCATCAAGCATCGGCAGCAGTGGATCGAAGTGGAATATCTAGGACATATCCCAGTTCCTCTGACCTGAGAACAATTCTCAGATTTCTCTGCCAATCTAGAAAGTTAGGTCCAGTTAATTTGTTCGAGTCCATAAGCGAGCGCAAGTTCACACTGGAAATCATCTTCAATAACCTAAAGGGAAAAGAGAGAAAGAATGTTAGAATAGAATTACATGCATGATCATAAGGACTTGCATGACATGCATATGGCTCCCACTAGTTTCAAAAAATCCATAACCCTCAGTACGAATCCAAGAAACATTATGACAAAATGTCCTAGTGGGTCGATATCTGACATTACTAAAATAATCTTGGGTTTACCCAACAAGCCACCTTAGGTCAATCGGTAGGTATCGCTCATACCAATTGCATCATAGATATCCGACATTACTAAAATGACCTTGGGTTTACCCAACAAGCCACCTTAGATCTATCGGCAGGTATCAGTCATACCATTTGCTTCATAGATGCAACTATCGACTAGTGCTATCAACTCGTGATGTATGCACACATCGGGTTATCAACTCTTGATGCGCTGCATCCGATGCACACCGCCCAATTTCGCCTCGTCCACATTGACCTTGAGTTTACTCAACAAATCAACGCTTAGTGAAAACCACCCATTAATCCGAAAATCTTATTTTCATGGTTCAACATATCCGTATAGAGTGAGCTTGGGTTTACCCAACAACCTAACTCTATAAGAACTCTAGTTCTCCCATATTAATGGAAGGCGTTAGTTTTCATATAATGTGTGAGGGTTTTCAGTCTCATCTTCTTCTCCTCCAGTGCCGTAGGATTATAGTCACCATGACTATATGGAATGATTTAGGCAATTCATCAATCACATTGAATCTATACCTAAAATCATCCATCATCCCACCTTGCATGTTGTAAGTCGATTATGATGTATAAGTCGATTTATACCTTTGTGTAAGTCGACTTATGTATGTGTAAGTCGACTTATGCTAGTGTGTAAGTCGACTTTTGTAGTCAGTAGTACCTAACAAGTCGACTTGTACCATCATGTAAGTCGAATTACGCGTTTGCTAAAGGCATCGACAAGTCGACTTGTATCTTTATTAGTCGACTTATCCATGTGGAATTGCTATCTAATCGGCTAATTTCTCAATCTGTGCAGTTCCAATTCATAATACCAAGTGTAATATCCTTTATTATGATGTACCAATGAAACACTTTCATTGTTCCATGCTTACCATATATAGTCAAACTATACATGAAAAACTTGAAATTGATGAATACACTCTTATTCATTTAGATTTTCAAATAATTTGAGAATATCAAACTATCACCCTAAGTATCTCTAGGTAGTCTAAACTTTATCAAGACTACTTCGGCACATGTCACAAAATTTGTGACGGCCAAAATAATCAAGACAACGAAATACACTAACGAGACGCTAATGTGACACATTTGACATCCGAAAAATATTTGGAAACCCAATTTCAAGAAATTCAATTTGGAAAGCATACATCATCAATATAACACATTTTTAATCACATTAAAAATGATCCAAGGAATTGTAATTGAGAAATACACAATTTATCATTCCAAACAAAACAGCTCCAGCAACTTTCTCAAAACTGCCAAGTTCTGTGTTTTGCTTGAAAAACTCATTGAAACAATTTCAATAAATTATGAGAAAATTACAGAGGTTAAAACATGTTCGCAAAATGTTCCATGAATATTTTCAGGATTTATTTCCAACAAAAACTCATCCAACCTCAGAAACAAAGCCAATATAGAATCTGTGTTCCTCAACACAGTTATTCCCAGCAGCACACAATAAATTCTCAAATAAATAGTAAATCACCACGAAAATATTTTTCCATTCTCATAGACATTCATAAACATCTTAGAGACATGTTGGTGAAGCAAATCCGGAAAAAAAATTTCTACAATTTATTCTTGAATTTATAAGCATGCCTGTTCATTGAATGTGCACAAAGACAGCAACCAGAACATTGGGGAATAAATTAGCAAAACCATATCAAATCACATTGATAAATTCCAAGCTTCCACAGACATATGCAACAACATCTTGTGAACATATCTGGGCAAGAAAATTTTGAAAAAAATATTTCTATACTGAATTCGAAATTCACACAATCAACATACATCATCGTCACATGCAATAGGCAACTCCGACCTAGTCATGGTTTCTTCGTTATATACGACACAAGTGGCTCTGATACCACTGTAGGAAATCCCGTGTGAGCATCACATGCCCACGGTGTGGAAAACAAAATTTTGTTCCGGGACCTTCCCGAAAGCCAGGATCCATGTGTCTATACAACAAACTCAAACCATAACGGCTAAAGGAGACCGCCTCTAACGGATCCACGCAGAGATCGGAGAATCTAACCGGGACAAACCCTTTGACCCGGGAATAGCTAGAACAAATTAAAGAGTGCTAGCTCTTACCTTTGTCCTTGGAGAGCTTGAAAACAATGGAAAGAAGGAGAAACTTGGAGAAAGAAGATTGAAGATCGATGGAGAGCTTAAAGGAGAAGAACTTTTCTTTCCTTAAAACCTAAGGTTTTCTCAAAACCCACGACATCCTCTACTTCTTTTCTACTTTTTATTTGTCTTTAACTTAATTAAAGACATTCAAAAGCTAGGTGGAGAAGTTTCCACGTTAGCTTATATATATATATATATATATATATATATATATATATATATATATATATATATATATAAAGTTAATAAAGATAAGCTTCTCCTCCCTTCCATCCATTATTGTAACATATATATATATATATATATTAATTAATTCTTTAATTAATTAATTATATATATATATATATATAAATAAATGTTGAAGTGGTCCAATCACACTGGTGTTTGGCCCCATCGGCCTCAATGTCCCATTATGGGAAAAACCTCCGTAAACGCTTTTCAGCAATATCGATGTCGCGATCTCATCGGGACATATCTCGATCTCATCGAGATCCATTTAATCCGTTTGCTCTCCATAAATTGGAACTCTGTCCAAAACTATTTTACGAATTCTTCGAGACACTCTTATGCGTGTGACCCATTAGGTTCTCGGTTATGTTGGCCACTTAGATTAACACTTAATCTGAGCAAGTCATGAGCGTATCTAGCAACACATCATGACCCCAATTGACCGGAAAGTAATTGGTTTGACGAATGAACATGTATTCATCATGAACCATATCACTTAACCTTTCCATAGACAATTGCCGCAATTCATCCTTTCACCATGCTATACCCCACTTGGTTATGAGTATGGGCAATGTGTCAACTCTTACTAGATCGACTACGCCAAATCTAGTCCAAGTGATTTCAGTTCTCATCCTGGACTCATTACTTAATATGTCAATGAAGACATTCTTCATGACATATATGCTCCGACCGAGACTTCCAAGTAATGACCCCGACAAGAGGCCATGGGTATCATCTTCGCTATCACGTAGTGGTGAATCCTCTATTGGCTACTCAATTACCTTCAATACCTCAAGTCGTACCCAATCACCACCCTATGAGCGACCTCTCAGAAGGCAACAAGGAATGGAGTCAAAGCACGTAATCAAGATTCAAGATATCCTCGAGCACCTCAAGTCTAAGGATACTTGCACTATTGCTATGATGAGATTATCACCGACATTAGAATAGACATCCATGTGATGATCTCATAGCAGTCATCCAATGTACTTACTACCTCTAGTAAGCATCCACATCTCAACCCTAAATATCTCATATTTACAGCTTCCGAGATCCACTCGCTGATCAAATCAAGGAGCTTGAGATGTACTAGTCTCTCCGGATTACCGATGTCCAGCCTCGTGAATCCTATGACTAGGGATAATTTCGATCTCGACATAATTGCACATGATAGGAATCTCAAGAGTATGATCACATCACAATTTCCTTCATGCTATGTCATATATCATGGACTTCATTAATTTGCTTATAGATCAATATCCATTCATAAATAATGAACAATAAGTTAATGAAATATGCCTTTCTTTATTTATTCATAAAGACTGTACACAAATTTGTACAAAATGCGCTAAAGGCAATTGCCTTCAGGGCACTACTCTAACATGGATATGGAATGTGGATTTGCATACTGAATTGAGATGAGATGAATATGAATGGTTTTGTATATAAATTGTGTATTGGTTGGGCTTTGGACTCCGGACGGGTGGTCCGATGAATTGTGTTGCTGGATTTGAGTTATTGAAGTGTTTATTTGTGTATGCTTTATTGTGAATGAGTCATGGGTATATGGATATGTGTGTTGAGGGTAATTTGGCAAAAGAGAGGAATAATAAGATTTTTGTATAAGTCATGTGTGAGATTCTTTGACAAAAGACATATAAGTTTTGTTATAGATGATTTTGAGATATTGCGTGATTAAGACGAATGTTAAGCATTGAGATTTGGATTTGAGGGTGAATTTCCAATTGGGAAATATTAATTTGCTTTGTATGAGTTTTTAATGAATGAAAGAGAAGAAAAAAAGAAAAAAAAAGTTATACCAGATTTGATTGGTTTAGATTAGATGTCTTTAGGTTTCCAACGCAAGCGTTTTTCTTCAATAATTGTGTTCGGATGTTGGGTTCAGTTTTTGTTCTGTCTTTGATTCGTTTTGCTTTCGTTCGCTTTGTCTTTCGATTTATGTTTTCGCTTTTGAGTCATTCGCTTCCGATTTGTGATTCGATTCGTATTCGATTTGATTTCGCCTTATGTTGCGTTTCTTTTCTTTGATTCGATTCATATTTGTTCGTATTCGTATTTCATTTCGATTTGCTTCCACTTTCGTTTTACGTTTTGCTTTGTTCTCCGCTTCTTCCGTTTCTGCTTTTCGGGTTGGGATCTGGTCTCGGATCGGGTCCCAACAGAATTAATTCTAGCTTATTAACTATGTAGCGCCCCCTTATCGTAGGGTACACACCGGGACGCCCGTGGGTTGTTCCGACGCATATCCCACAGCAAGGAAGTGCTACGATCGCAAACGATCACTATCACTCGCATGACATCAATAAAATAAAACCACAATAATAATCTTTCATTTCATAAAATCAATCCAAAATATAGACAAGTCTATCATTCCCCTAAAGTCTAAATACAATGATCCAAAAAGGGAAACTTATACAAACATCTATACTAAGATCATCCCCAAAAATCGACCCAGCTGACCGACTTGTGATCCATCACTTCACTTGATCACGCCCTCGCACGGCAGGAAAATCTATCACGGGAGCTAGAGTCCTACTGACGCTGTCCTGAAAAAAATATATTGCAATGTTGGGTGAGTTTACGAACTCAGTGAGAAACCATCATCGATGGTTCACCCAACTCATGCATATACACATATATATATATATCGCATAGTTACACATTAACACAATTGGAACGCTATAAGACAATTTACGCATTTTAGAACACTATAAACACTTTGCACATTTATACTATGCCATAGCTCGTATATATCACTTATGATTATCATATATCACACGCATTCTCAATTTCACTACATAGTCAGATGCATAATGTATGTAAATTCTCATTTTATGACATTGTTGTGATTGAGCGTTAACACTGTCCCGTTCCAGGCACTTTTCACATTAATCACATTTTCGACAAGTAGGAGAGCCCTCGTGGTATGCACCACTTGCCCGCCACATAAGGGATAGGAGAGCCTCCGGTATGCATTATTCCCTTTTTGGCCCTAGGCCCATTCACTGATATCGAGCTTAAAGCTCTGCTCACTAGATGCTTCAGTCACAACTGCTTAGTTACCATTTATAATCATGCCTAGCATGCACTAACACTTGCACAGTCACTAGCACATATGTTTATATATAAATATCACTTCACTCGCTTATCACGATCAGAACACTTACTCATAATCCTATACACTGATTCACAATCACAAATATTCACATTTGCAACACATTCCGCATAATCACTCACAATCATAACACTTACTCATAATTGCAGCACATTTATTTCACATTTATATCACTCACATTGGCAATTAATTCACACACTCACAGCACATTTTATCACACAAAGATTGAGGAACCAACTAGGTTACTCACTTGTAACTTCCGAAGCATCGCTCGAAGTCCCAAATGATATCCGTGGACAGTCGATCCAACGGTGCCTCTATAACAATTCAAATAAATTCTCATCACTAGATGCTCAATCAGATGAATTCACTAATGCACATGTCTCAAATTCAAAGCTATATGATGCATGTTCATGATTTTCCAGCGCTCTAATCCAAATCTGCTATCTCTCGCTTCACAACCAAAATTCACTATTCATTAGGTCCATAATATCCTCAATTTCATAATCCTCCAATTTAAACTCAAGTTAGTTAACACATAACCCTTAGGTTACTCTAAAACTAAATTTGATTCACTTTCGATAATTAAAATCCCATTGATAAAATTCAAACTCTCGCCTCTATCACAATTGTAGACCTCATCTCTAGATCATAACGAATCAAGGATCACCTCAATCGAGGTCTACACTAAAAGATATACCCTAAAACCACTTTAATTTTTCTCAATTTCGTCCCTCGTCATGCGATTCATCGCTCTCGCCATGGCGCTGAGGGACACTCGTTGCGGCGTGGGAACGTTACGCCGCTAACACTCCTCTCACGCCTCTGACGCGTCACTAACGACTCGTCATGCGTGAAATCCATCCACTCGCCGCAACATCTCCTGCTGCTCGCCGCGGTGAGCACGCTTTTTCTTGCCGCGGTGTGCGCAGTGTGCCCTTTCTCAGACGTCTCGACGTGCGGCCCAACTTCGTCTTCTCCGATCGATTCTCACCATTTTTACTCCATTAAACCTCCATTAACCACATTCAACTACCCTATCTAACTCATTTAATACCATAAATGCCATATATAACCATAAATACAACATTAAAACACAAAAACTTACCAAATCACATATTCGATCGAAGCCCTAAAAATCGTAAACGTCCGAGATCCTCCAAGCTCAAACTCCCACTGATTTCACTCTCAACCCAAACGAAAACATCATCAACTCTCAATCACAAACAAGGCTTTCTCAATAAGGAACAAACCACAAAATCTCCAAGGAGGAAAAGTGAGATCGTCGACGGGAGGAAGAAGAAATTGCCTTAGGTTTTTACAAAGTTAAAACAAAGAGGATTTGAACTAAGAACATTAAAAAGGGTTGATTTCAACCGAGACCCAAAATCTACAAGTCCTCAAATTCACTTAATTTCAATCTCTAATTTCAATGGCTCATCACAATAATTTTAAACTCATAACTCTAAATTTTCAAGCCATTAGCCACTCACTTCCGAACCGAACTCTAAAGTCAGTCTCTAGGCCATTTTCCGGTCCAACACAAAATTCTAAAATTCGAAAAATTCCTATAAATCTGAAAATATAAAACACTCGATCCCAAACTCAATTCTCAATTTCCAACTCCCACAATTCCATTTTCACTCTAACTCAACTATACAATCCAATTATTCTTAAACTCTCAATCAAATCACAATTCAACTAATTCAATCATTCAATTCAAATTATCGCTTAATTCTCAATAACTCATGTCTAACTCAATTATCTCAAATTCACAATTCAACTCAAAATCACAATTTAAATGCTGGAACAATCATGAATGCATGTCACTATATATGCATGTGCAATTAACTCATTTATCACTGATGCAGAGGCAAAATATACGTGCAATTCAATTATGAATACACTCACCGCTCAATCCATCCTAATTACCGATATGCCCATCACATCGGTAACGGGATGTTACAAACTAAATGTCATTCCACTAAAGACAATTAGTTGAATTCTTGAATTATTAAATATAATGAGAACACATATTTCATGTCCGATTGCAAACCCTATTTAGAACCTTATTATAACCATCCGCACAACAAGGGTAAAATTACCATTTTACCCTTATGTTGGTTTTTCTTTCTAGATCTTCCGTTTTATATTTTATGGTGATTAACACACAAGATCTCATCTTGGTGTCAAGACTTGATGGGTAGCTAATCCATCAAGCTACTGGCGCTAGTTTAATCACCAAATCACTTTAAAACATCTAAAAGTGATGATAGCATTATAAACTCTTTATTTGAGTGAATGTTCCCTGATACATGTTTCAATTAATAATTCCAACATGCAGACATTGGATTAATATTATGTAAAAATCCATTCTGATCATATCAAGAATTATAATGAAACACATATGAGTTCACTACTCATCAAGATTATGGTTCATAATGAGCGAATGCTGAAGTTGTATGTTTTAAGATTAAAGTAACGACCCACTTCATTTTTAAAATCATACTTGATTCCAAATTTATTTAATAGTGTCATTATCGATAGTCTACTACTATCATGATATGAAACTCATCATTCCCTTTAAGTAAACTCCTTTACTTATATGGAGATAAATCACAACACTACAATCTAAACCATAATCAAGCGACCAACTTGATTATTCAACCGTGAATCAATTAATTTAGATTCATATAATATACATGTTTCTCATACATCTCTATGTATATGTATATTACTTACAAAAGAATCTTGGTACCGTTTGACCAGATATATAACGCTCACACAGATAAAGCCAAACTCTTTTTTTATTAATAATAAATATTTTCATTACAAAACTGTAACTGAAGAAGATAAAGTTACGTGTAAATACACTTACTTTCCAAGGCACTATATTTACATAACTCTAACAATCTCCCACTTTCCCTAAAGCAAGTTTGACATATCCCTCATTCCCATCCCTTCTAGGTGACCCTCAAAGCTCTTTTGAGTCAATGTCTTTGTGAACGGATTAGCAAGGTTTTGCTCTGTGGTAATCTTTACCACATCCACCTCTCCACATTATATTATCTCCCTTATGAGATGATACTTTCGCTTAATAGGTTTGGCAGTTTTGTAGTTTCGAGTTTCTTTAGAATTAACCACTGCCCCACTATTATCACAATAAAGTATAATGGCTTTTTCTGCCTCTAGAACTACCTCCAAATCATTTAGGAACTTCCAGAGCTAGACTGCTTCCTTTGTTGCTTCACAAGAAGCAACATACTCAGCCTCCATAGTCGAATCAGCAATACAAGATTGCTTGACACTGCTCCAAACCATGGCTCCACCTACCAAAGTAAATATAGAACCGGAAGTTGATTTCCTTGAATCAACAACTGATTGGAAATCAGAATCTGTATATCCTGTCGAAATAAGATTACTTCCAGAGTAAACAAGCATTAAGTTTTTTGTCCTATGAAGATACTTAAGTATACACTTAACCGCAGTCCAATGTTCCATTCCTGGATTAGATTGAAATCTGTTTACCAGTCCCACTATGTAACAGATATCCAATCTAGTGTAAGGCATTGCATACATCAAACTTCCAACTGTCAAAATATATAGAATGTTATGTATGCGTTCAACCTCCTTTTGGGTTTTAGGTACTTGTTCCTTTGAAAGTTTGATTCCATGTCTAGTAGGAGTGAAAGCCCTCTTGGAATCTTGCATGGAAAACTTATTGAGCATATTCTCAATGTAGGTTAATTGAGATAAATCTATCTGCTTGTTCTTATGATCCCTTATAAGTTTGATCCCTAGAACATAGTTAGTCTCTTCCAAATCCTTCATTGAAAACTGTTCATTTAGCCATCCCTCAATCGCAGATAACATTCCCACATCATTCCCAATGAGCAGAATGTCATCAACATACAGGATTAGGAAAGTAACCTTACCTTCTTGTATTCTTTTATAAACATAAGGCTCATCTAGGTTTTGTATGAACCCATAGGTTTTGATAGACTTATCAAACCTAATGTTCCAAGACCTAGATGCTTGCTTAAGTCCATAAATGGACTTTTGCAACTTGCAAACCTTATGCTTATTACTTGGCTCAATGAATCCTTCTGGTTAGGCCATATAAATGGTCTCCTCAAGATCTCCATTTAGAAATGTGATATTGACATCCATTTGCCATATTTCATAATCGAAATAGGCTGCTACGGCCAAAAGAATCTTGATGGACTTAAGCATGGCAACCGGAGAAAAAATCTTCTCATAGTTGACACCCTCTTTTTGAGTATAACCTTTAGCTACCAATCTAGCTTTAAAGGTTTCTACCTTCCCATCCGATCCCCTTTTCCTTTTGTAGATCCAGTTACACCCTATGGCTTTTAGACCTGGTGGTAGATCTATAAAGACCCAAACTTCATTAGTATACATGAAATCTATTTTCGATTCCATCGTCTTGAGTCATTTTCTTGCATCAACATCATTAATAGTATGTGTATACATAATGGGATCTGTTTTGTAACATCCCATTACTATTGGGAAGGGTAGGATGGTAAATGTGAGTGACTACTGAGAGTTAGAGATGCATTTCCATATTCATGCATGATATGCCATACACTTATACATAAATAGTGAATTTATTTGCACATGAAAATAATTGTACATGCATTCATGAATAATTCCGGGTATAATTGGATTGATCTATGAATTTTTAGAGTTATAGATGTTTTTACATTGGAAATATTAGTGATTGGTGGAAATATTGTATTTGTATATGTTGGTGAATTTATGGAGTATTGAGAAAGATATCTATAATAGAGAACATGAAATTAAAAGAAACTTTGGAGATAGTTGGATTGTAAAGATGACAGTCAAGGGAGCTAGTTCAAAAGAAACTAAGTTGGAACTTGGGTATTGGGTAAGTGACAAGTGTCACTTAGGATTTTGTGCTCTTGCTAGAAGTAGGTTACTATTCCTTGAGAGTTGACAGGTTAACTCTTGTCCAAGTCCCTTCTTTATTCTCATATTTCTAAAACTTCCTTTTGAGACCTAGAGTTTTCCACCAAATACCTTCTGATAGACTTCTGTGTTTTTCCTTTCTTTCACCAAACTTACTTTTCCATTTGTGTCCTCTGCCCTGAAAAAAAATGAGAAGCTGGCCATTGTACTCAGAGAAGTACATAAAAACTTGTGGAGTTTAAGGCTTGAAGATTTTGGAGTTTTCAACAGGTAAGTGGTGGAGAAATCCCTTGCAGTTAGGGATTTGTAAAATAAAGTTGATAAATTACTGTCATCTACATGGAAAATGTACTTTATGTGTTTGTTCATAAATACTGGGTAGTTGGGGAGAAATAAATTCAGTTATAATGTTAAATTAGTCTTTGAGAAAATTTTTGGTGTGTTGGTGACGTAAAGTATTGAAAGTTAGAAAATCTGGAAAAAGGTTCACCGAATATGCTTCAATATTTTAGCCACAACTTTTTCTATAGCAATCCAAACGAAATGGTTCTTAATTCAGAGTAAACTAGGAATGTATGGATACAATTCGTATGAAGATATCGAATCTCCGTTCTATCTCTAAGAGTCTCAAAAGTTGTCACGAAGTTGAGAGCTGGGTGCAGGACGTTGAGAGTTGAGCAAAAATTCGTGTTCCAACTTCGGTAGGAATTCTGGACCTAATAGATTCTGTCAAAGTTACTTTCTGAAAAGTTTTATATATTTATTTTATCTTTATAACGGTATAAAGTTTGTAAATTTTGGATATCGGAGTCAAAAGTTATGATCTTTATAAGTGGATACGTTTTGGACGCAAAAAGCAGACCCAAAAAGTAGACTCAAAAAGCAGACGCAAAAAGCAGACCCAAAAACCAGACGCAAAAAGCAGATGCAAAAAATAGACTAAAAAAGGAGACACAAAAAGCAGACGCAAAAAGCAGATGCAAAAAAAGTAGACGCAAAAAGCAAATGATAGAAATGAGATGATGGAAATGAGACGATAGAACTAAGACGAAAGCAAAAACAGACTGTACTCTTTTGGTCATAACTTATTCTCTAGACCTCCAAATGACCTGATTTTTTAAGCATTGGATTCCTAACACATTTATTTATCTATATAAAAAATATATGGTTTTTGGTATTAAATTGGAAATGATTGATTGAATCAAAGTAAAGGTATCAGTGGAAGGAGCATGAACTGGATATTTTACTGAACATATTTCAGTATTTTGATGATATCTTGGTCTTTAGGACTCCAATTGAGGTGATTCTTGATTTTTAGTAAACTAGAGTAATAGGGATACAAATCATATGAAGAAGTTGAATCTTGATCCAGTCTTTAAGGTGTTAAATTTCTGGATGGAAGTTGGATATAGTACACTGTTTTGGAGAGGAACAGTCCGAAAATGTTTGAGGCACATCTTTCAAATTACTAAACCAAATTAAGTGATTTTGGTGTCAATGGAAAGATAAAAGATAGTGAAACAATTTCTAGGAGAGAGTGGGCTCAAATTATGCAAGTTTTTCCTTCTAATTAAACGTGAACAGTGGACCCAAAAGTTAGAGTTTGGAGAAAGATCTGAAATGTTTCATTGGGCTATCAAATTGGATTCAAATGGGTTATGGAGGTTTAAATCCCACAGAATGAGGCTAGTTAAGTGAGTTTTGATAGTTGAATGTCTTGTGATGAAATTGATGGATTGATATTTAGGATAGTCATAAATATGCATTGTACATATTTCATCTCATTCATGTGCATTATTAAACACTTATGATTGTTCAACTTGTGATATATGTGTATGTTATTTGTTATAGAGGAGCCACTGGAACGTCAACCTCCAGACATTGCTGGATCTTCTAGGCATTAGCTTCGGGAGAAAACTTGTGAGTCAATCTAGATGATTTCCTAGGGTTGATTTGCTTTGAAATTGTATGAGGTGTGAGCTTCCAATTATAAAGAAATTATGATTTTATTTGAATTCCGGACTTAAAGTCCGAGGAGGTTGTTATGTGATTATGATATTGGAAGTGCTTTGTTTTGCTTTGAAATCCCGTATGATGCATCAATTCTCAACGAGAGTTGAATGCCGGAATTAGGTCCGATGATAATGAGTTTCTGATTAAATATCACATGTGATTACCTGATATGACATAATCCGTATGTAGTGCATTTCATAAAATGCATGCTCAGATAAAGGTGTTGTGACTTGAGTAGCTAATGAAGCGCTTCCATGTAGAGCTTTGCTCCGTGATATATGTTTTGTGTACAGAGCTATGCTCTGTGATTCTGTTCTGACTGAGCCCTATGGGCCAGTAATTGTGTATAAGTATGTGATAGGCACTTGGTCACAACAATAACAACGAATATGAGTCTCATGCATATAAAATTATAAGATTGAATCCATTGAATGAATATTTGTGTAATATGTGATATGTGTGTTTGACCCGGTGAACTCATCAATGATGGTTCACTCATTGAGTTCGCAAAACTCATCAAAATTACAAAGTTGTCTTTTCAGGACCAAGAGATAATTCTAGTTGCTAAAGAGGCTCTACTAGTCGAGTAGATTATGGTTGGTGAGAAAGGGTCATGGCTCAAAGGTCGGTCAGCTGGGGTCTTTTTGGGTGGTTTAGATAAATTTGATGCACTTTCCTCATTCATGTAGTACTATTGTATTAGGTTTTTGGTGATGTACATATGGATAATGTTGAAAGACAATGTAGACTTCGATTTTGTGAAATGTAATGAGGAAAAAGTTGGTTTCAAATACTGTGATCTTCTTATGATGCTTTAAGTGAATTGTTACCATGCCACATGAAGGGAATGTAGTGATCGATCGTAGCTCACTCTTATCGTAGGATATGCATCGGAATGACCTCCGGGTATCCCGTTGTATACCCTATAGTAAGGGGACGCTACATATTTCTTCTTGGTTTGAGATGGCAATTAAGCCTTCTCCTAGACCCAGATACCTATCTGGCTGTCTCATAACCTTCCCACTACGTTTAGGCACAACTTGATGTTCAGGTTTCACTTTCGATTCAACTCTTGAATCCATTTCGACATCTTGTTCTGTCATATCCAAAACAACTCGTGGTTTGGATGACATAGCTAACTCCTTTAGTACTACTTCACTTCTTCCTTTGTGATTTCTCACAAACTCTTCCTCTAAGAAGGTTGCATTTGTCGACATAAATACCTTCCTATCCTAAGGACTGTAAAAATAGTACCCTTGAGTTCCAATAGGATATCCTACAAATAAACATACTTCTGACCTCAGTTCCATCTTTATGGATTCAGGCTTTAGAACATGGGTTGGGCAGCCCCAAGTCCTCAAGTACCTCAATGAAGGCACTCAGTCAGTCCACAACTCCCTAAGTGTTTTAGGCACCGATTTGGATGGAGCAAAGTTAAGAAGCTATGTTGCCGTTTGTATGGCATATCCCCAGAACGATTCTGGAAGGCTAACGTAGGACATCATTGATCTTACCATTTCCAATGGAGTTCTATTTCTCCTCTCTGCTACACCATTCTGTTGAGGTGTTCGAGGGGCTGAAAAATTGGAAACAATTCCATTGTCAATTAAAAATTGCTGGAACTCTCCAGATAAGTACTCACCACCTCGATCTAATCAAAGTTGTTTTAATTGCTTACCTAGTTGCTTCTCAGCTTCAGCTTTGAATTCTTTGAACTTTTCAAAGGATTCACTCTTTTTATGCATCGAATACAAATAGCCATGTTTTGAGTAATCATCTATAAAAGTTATGAAATATTCATAACCTCCTCTAGCTTGTACATTCATGGGCCCACACATATCAGTATGTACCAGGTCCAATGTGGATTCAGATCTGTTTCCTTTAGAAGGAAATGAGGCTTTGGTCATTTTTCCTTCAATACAAGATTCACAGGTAGGTAATAGATCCCTATCCAAGCCCATAAGGATCCCATCCTTTACTAATATGTCAAGTCTTTTCTAATTGATATGACTCATTCTTAAGTGCTACAGATACTTTGAATTAATGCTAGAAACATTGGATTGTCTTGGTTTTATCAATTCTGTGGTGTTTAGTGAGCCGATCATAGGTTCTATAAAGAACAATCCCTGCTTAATTATCGCATCATAAATAAAATCCTTATTCTCATATATTGAAACAACTTTTTTAAAATATAAGGAATCACCATTTTTTATTAGATAAAAAATAGAAACCATGTTCCTTACAATCATAGGTATGTAATAAACATCCTCCAAATATAACCTATGACCATTAGGAAAATCCAAGATAACTACTCCCTTTGATTCTGCTGAAACATAGGAGCCATCTGCTATCTTAACTTGCAACTGGCCTTTAGATAGTCTTCTCCTTTACTGGAACCCCTGCAACGAATTACAAACATGGTTAGTGGCTCCTGAATCTAATATCCAAGAAATAGATAAATCTGCCACATTTTTAGTTCCTAACTGTAGGAAAATCCCGGTGTGTGCATCACATGCACACGATGCGGAAATTTTTTTTTATATTCCGGGACCTTCTCGAAAGCCAGGATCCATGTGTCTATATAACAATGTCAAACCATAACGGCCAAAGGAGACCGTCTCTAATGTTATCCACGCAGAGATTGGAGAACCTAACCGGGACAAACCCTTTGACCCAGGAATAGCTAGAACAAAGTAAAGACTGCTAGATCTTACCTTTATTCTTGGAGAGCTTGGAATCAACGATGGAGGAGAAGATGAAGCTTGGAGAAGAGCTTGAAGATGATAGATGATGAAGAGATCAAAGCTTTGAAACCCTTTCAAAACCCACGATTCTCTACTCTTTTATTTCTCCATATGCCTTTCTCAAAGATGAAGAAGCGATGATCATCGTATGCTTCCAAAAGGAGAAGACACAATTGGTTTTTTCAAAACCCTTTTTTGTCTTCTAGCCATTAAATGCAATTAATGACTAAGCATAAAAGAGAAGCTTCTTCTCCTTCTCATCTATCCACGTAAACACACATATATATATATATATTAATTCTTTAATTAATTAATAATATATATGTATATAAATGCTGAAGTGGTCCAGTCACACTGGGGTAGGTCCTACCGGCCTACCGGGTCCGGGTATGGAAAAATCACCAGAAACCTTTTTCAGCAATATCGATGTCGCGATCTCATCGGGACATATCTCGATCACATCGGGATCCATTTAATTCCATTGCTCTCCATATATTGGATCTCTATCCAAAATTATTTTACGAATTCTCCGAATCACTCTTATGCGTGTGACCAATTAGGTTCCCAGTTATGTTGGCCACTTAGATTAACACTTAATCTGAGCA
Source organism: Erythroxylum novogranatense (assembly GCA_029891385.1). Taxonomy (NCBI): domain Eukaryota; kingdom Viridiplantae; phylum Streptophyta; class Magnoliopsida; order Malpighiales; family Erythroxylaceae; genus Erythroxylum; species Erythroxylum novogranatense. Next base: position 16,430,476 of record CM057231.1, on the reverse strand, counting down.
AGTTATGAGCGGTATCTAGCAACACATCATGACCCCCAATTGATCGAAAAGTAATTGGTTTGACGAATGAACCTATATTCATCATGCATCATATCACTTAACCTTTCCATAGACAATTCTTCGTGCAATTCGTCCTTTCACCATGCTATACCCCACTTGGTTATGAGTATGGGCAAAGTGTCAACTCTTACTAGAATGACTAAGTCAAATCTAGTCCAAGTGGTATCAGTTCTCGTCTTGGGACTCATTACTTTATATGTCACTGAAGACACTCTTCATGACATATGTACTCTGGCCAGAGATTTCCAAGTAATGACCCTGACAAGAGGCCATGGGTATCATCTTCTGCTATCACAGAAGTGGTGAATCCTTTATTAGCTACTCAATTACCTTCGAATACCTCAAGCTGTACCCAATCACCACCCTATGAGCGACCTGTATAAGGCAACAAGGAATGGAGTCAAAGCACAAAATCAGTATCTAAGATATCCTTGAGTACCTCAAGTCTAATGATATTTGCACCATTGCTATGATGATATTATCACTGACATTAGAATAGGACATCCATGTGATGATCTCATAGTAAGTAATCCAATGTACTTACTACCTCTAGTAAGCATCCACATCTCAACCCTAAATATCTCATATTTACAGCTTCGAGATCCATCGCTGATCAACTCAAGGAGTTGAGATGTGTAGTCTTCCGGATTACCGATGTCCAGCCAAAGAATCCTACGACTAGGATAATTTAGATACTGACATAATTGCACATGATAGGAATCTTAGTAGTATGATCGCATCATAATTTCCTTCATGCTATGTCATATATCATGGACTTCATTAATTTGCTTATAGATCAATATCCATTCATAAACAATGAACAACAAAGTAATGAAATATGCCTTTCTTTATTTATTCATAAAGTCTGTATACAACTTTGTACAAAACGCGCTAAAGGCGATTGCCTTTAGGGCACTACTCTAACAAAATCTTCCACTTGAGCTAAAGCCAATCGCCTTGATATCTAATACCATAGGCGAGTATATGAGAATCAAAACTCTTTTGTGATAATGACTTTGTCAACGGATCAACAATATTTTGCTCGGTGGAATTCTCTATCTCGACATCACCGCCCAATGATCTCCTAATCGATGATATCTGCGGAGTACGTGTTTGGATCGTTGATGAGACCTTGGTTCTTTCTCTCTGCAATAGCCCCATTGTTGTCACAATACAATCAGATGGGCCCATCACACTAGGAACCACACCAAGTTCAAGAATGAACTTTTGATCCAAATCGCTTCCTTTCTTTGCGTCTGGCAACAATATACTCGCCTCGGTTGTTGAATCGACGATGTCTCTTGTTTGGAACTCTTCCAACCGATCGTCCGTAGATTCTCATGTGAATATATAACCTGATTGAGATTTGGAATCATCCTTATCATATTGAAAACCGCATCAGATACCCACTCACTTTGAGATCTCCATCTCCATATATCAAGAAAACATCCTTAGTCCTTCGCAAGTACTTGAGGATATTCTCGATACCACCCAAAGGACCCTCACCAGATCCGATTGGTATCTCGCCGTAATACTTAGAGCATATGATACATCGGGTCTCGTACATAGCATAGGGTACATGATAGATCCTACCGCAGATGCATACGGATCATATTCATGCGCATCCTCTCATCTTGTGTCTTAGACACATAGATTTCGAGAGTGTTATCCCATGAGTCACAGAAGGTACCTCTCTTGGATTGTTCCATGCTAAACCTCTTTAGCATCTTGTCTATGTACGTTGATTGTGAAAGACCAAGCAATCTTTTTGATCTATCTCTATAAATCTTTATCCCAAGGATATAAGTTGCTTCACTAAGGTCTTTCATGGAAAATTGTTTGGATAACCAAATCTTCACAGATTGTAGCATAGAGACATCATTTCCTAGTAATAATATGTCATCTACATATAGCACAAGGAATACGATTGCAGTCCCACTAACCTTCTTATACACACAGTGTTCATCCGGATTTTGTGAGAAACCAAACTCTTTGATTACCTCATCAAAACGGATATTCCAACTCCTGGATGCTTGTTTCAATCCATAGATGGATTTCTGAAGCTTGCATACCTTTTCACCATCATAGGAGGTGAAGCCCTCAGGTTGTGTCATATACACATCCTTAGCTAGATTTCCATTTAGGAAAGTTGTCTTCACATCCATTTGCCATATCTCATAATCATAATGAGTGGCAATGGCTAGGAGTATCCTAATAGATTTAAGCATTGCTCTCGGGTCAAGGTCTCGTCAGTAGTCAACTCCTTGTCTTTGACGAAAACCTTTAGCCACAAGCCTTGCTTTATAGGTAATCACATTACCATCCATGTCGGTTTTCTTTTTGAAAACCATTTACACCCTATGGGTTTTATTCCTTTGGGTGCCTCAACCAAAGTCCATACTTGGTTTTCATACATGGAATCCATTTCAGCCTTCATGGCTTGAAGCCATTTCTCAGACTCTGAACTCTTCAGAACCTCTTCATTGGTAGTAGGCTCATTATCTTCTATGAGCAATACGTCATTCTGCTCATTCACGAAATCCATATCTCTCGAACAGAGCGTATCCTACGTGACCTACGAACTTCATGTGTTGTAGAAGGTTGAATGTTACTTCATCTCGATGAGTCACGCCAGAGTTCGTGCGATTGATCTCAAGCGTCTCGAGCATCTTGAACTTCTTCAAGTTCTATTTTGCTCCCACTGTCTTCTTGTAAAAGAAACTCTTTCTCTAAAAAGACAGCATTCTTTGAAACAAACACCTTTTGTTCCTCAACAAGGTAGAATTGATATCCCATTATTTCTTTAGGATATCTTACGAACAAACATTTGTCAGACTTTGCATCAAGTTTATCTGACTGTATCCGCTTCACATAAGCAGGACAACCCCAAACTTTCAAATGAGTAAGATAGGGTCTTTTGTTAGTTTACATCTCATATAGAGTAACATCAACTGTCTTTGATGGAACTCTGTTTAGCAAGTAAACAGCTGTCTCAAGTGCATACCCCCAAAAGGATTTTGGTAACTTTGCAAAGCCCATCATCGATCGTACCATGTCTAACAAGGTTCGATTTCTCCTTTCTGCCACACCATTATGCTGTGGTGTGTAAGGAGGAGTCCATTGAGATAAAATCCCATTATCTATGAGATAATCCAAAAACTGTTGGTCTAAGTATTCCCCACCACGATCGGATCGTAATGTTTTTGATACTTTTGCCAAGTTGGTTTTCTACTTCATTTCTGAATTGTTTGAACTTTTCAAATGCTTCAGATTTGTATCTCATCAGATACAAGTACCCATATCGAGAATAATCATCGATAAAGGTAATGAAGTAAATACAACCACTTCTAGCATAGATGGACATCGGACCACATACATCTGAGTGTATTAGGTCTAATACTCCTGTCGCTCGTTCACCCTTTCCCTTAAAGGGTAACTTAGTCATCTTGCCTAATAAACAAGATTCACATGTGTCATATGATTCATAATCAAATGACCCTAAACTACCATTTTTATGGAGCTTAGCTATGCGTCTCTCATTTATATGGCCAAGGCGACAATGCCATAAGTAGGTTGATTTTAAATTATCTCGTTTAGGTCTTTTCGTGTCATTGACATTCATAATTGGATGTGACATATCTAATATGTAAATTGTTGGGCCCCAATTTTTTTTAATTTTATTTGAATTAATTATCTATTGATTTAATTATGTGTTTATATAGATATAATTATGTTGGGCTTGAAAATTAGAAGTTAGAAATTAAGTGAAGGGTTAGACTTAAAGTTAGAAGAATGGGCTTTAGAGATTTATGGATTAAGAAGAAAGAGGATTAGAAATTGGTGGATGATGTGTAGTGGGCTTGTAGAAGGAGGAGAGCCCAAAGTCTTTTAAAAGAGCTTTGAGGAGAGCTCAAAACTATGTAGTTTTGAGGTAGGTTTTAAGTGGAGATATAAAGGAATTAAGAGAAGAGAAGGAGAGTAGTAAAGTGTCGTAAGTCACCAAAAGAAAAGAGGAGAAGAGTGAAAACGTGAGCCAAAGGAGAAGGAGGCTTTCGGCCAAAAGGGAGAGAGTCGTAGGGAGGAAGAAAGAAGAAGAAAAAGAGGAGAAAGCTACTTGTAGAACGTAAGTTCCATCTTTGCTAGTGTTAGGTTCAAGTATGAGATGAAATGGAAGTTAGGGTTTGTGTAGGGTTTGTGGAAAGATGGAAGAGAAGGTGAGATCTATGGGTTTTAGGGACTTTTAAGCTAAGATTATGGTTATTCTAGCTTAAATGGCTTATGGGTAGGTTAGGTTTAAGGTAGACTATTATTTTTGCTTGATTTTTATGAATGCTATGCTTTCCTTTAGAATGTATGTATTGAATAGAGTATGATTTCATTGAAGGAAATCAAGAGAACCCCACTCAAGACAAGGAGGAAGGACAATCTTGACTTCGGATACCGACGATAAGTGGGTAACATTTTTATAGTTGTTGTGTAATGGGCAAATGCCCTATGTGTTCTATCTTTGTTAATTGTGAGTATATTGAAAGTGTATTTCCCTTGATTTGAATGAAAAGAATGAAACTATGATGATTTGATACAATGAAAGAAGCATAAAATGCTATTTTTGTGTTTGAATATGTGAGCATAAATTGGTTGTGATTGGGCAAGAGAGAACCTATATCGATGAACACGCACGTGGACCCCTAACCTTCTCCCCGCTGCCCGCTTGGGCTCATTTAGATCTGAAAATTGATTCGTTGTGTTTACGATAAACTTCAGTTTATTCGTTGTGTTTAAGGAACTCTCGAGCCAATTGTGTGCATTCCATCCTTTAATTGTGTATATGATGCATAATATGTGTTTGATTGATATAAAGTCTCATGTATTGCCTTATGTGATGATTTTGGGTTATTTGAGCTTTATATGATAAATTGCTATTATTTCGGATTGTTAATGACGTGTTGTGTGGCTCATTACCCGATGGCTATAAACATGTTAGCCACTGAGCCATGTTAGCTCAACCCATTCTCCCTCCTCAGGTGCAAATTCAAGTTGAGGGCTGAACCTTGCAAGGCATCGGGCATCACTCCAAGAAATTTAGCTACTTTTGTATTAAGTTAGTAACTAGCTTTTGGAATAGCTTTGTAAGCATATTGATCATTAAGCATCTCATCTTTTGTATTTTTTACTTGATCTTGATGAATATGCCAATATGTAACCAAAGCTATGCATGAATCTTTGTTATGATTTGGAATGTGAATGAGAGCTCTAGTACTTCCATCTTGTGAAATTGTTGATTTCGATCTGTAAGGCCTTGAAATAGCATGTGTATGAGTATTTTCATTTTTGAGTTGCTGCTGGGTTTTTAACCTTGGGAGAGCTCGCTGGAAAAATTTGCTATGATTCGTGTTGTTGAGGTGAGCTGTAGAAGTTCTGGAATTTCTGGGTTGCTATAGGTCGTATGGGATCTTTTTGACTCCTTGATGGTGTTAGGTGAGCTGTAGAGCCCTCCCAGGAGGTTTTAAGAGCTATTTATGATGTGTTAAATTGGTAGGCGTGAGTTGTTAGAATTAATTGTGGGTGCTGTCTAAATGACAGATTGTTAGGCAGAGATTTGAGTCCACTTTTGACCCTCATAGAGTTGGAATATAGGTCGGTGGTCTTCATGAAAGTTGTAGGTCATTTTCTTAGCTTTCCATAGGCACCAAGTTTGCTAAATTCGGAGTCCTGGGTCAAAAGTTATGGTAGTTGTAAGTTTTAGTACTGTTGGTGGAGAGCTAGTCGATCTGTCTTAGTGAGAACTTTTGATTTCTTTAGAGTCCGAGCTTGTTGGTGAGTCCTTCTTGAAAAATATAGGTTTTTCTTCTAGCTTTCCAAGGCTTCTGATCGTGTCTAATTTGAAGCTCGGAGTCAAAAGTTATGAGGGTTAGAAGTCAGATAGGTCGGGCTATAGGGTAGGTCGCTCGCCCATGCGGGCGAAGACCGCGCCGCCCACGGGCGAAGCGTGCGGCGCTCTTCTTGAGCGTTTGGGGTCGGTTTTTGGCCGACCAACCCCTCTTCCTTCTTTTGGCCATAACTTGTTGTGTAGACCTCCGATTGACCCCATTTTTGAAGCGATGGATTTCTAAGAGATTTTCTATCTTTCCAAACTTTATTTATCAGTTTTTATTTTAAATTGAAAAAGGTGGTTTGAAACCAAGCATGGAGGTCGGCTGATCAAGTCTGAATATACTTTACAAATTTTAAAATATCTGGAGCTAGAGAGCTCGGATCGAAGCAATTCTTATTTTAAATTAAACTAGAGACATAAACCTACAAGTTTTATGAAGGAGCCGACTAACAATTAAGCCTTTAATATTTTCAAATTCTGACCTGAAGTCGGTAGTGCTCAGTTTTGACTATTTTCTTTGAAATAGTAATTTAACCATAACTTCTTCATTTCTAATCCGAATTGAGCGTTTTCAGTGGCGTTGGTATTGTGAGAGCATAAGGAACATATTTTATTAAAAATCCTATCCAAATTTTCTATTTCAAGTTTCCCCTATTGTGGTGAGTTATGGGTCTTCTATGCTTATGTGTGCTTGTTTGGGAGCGAATGTTGGGCCTCGGAGACAGGGTCCAACATTGTTTGGTATCAGAGCTTAGGTTTCATTCCTAGGCTTAAAATGCATAATAGGTAAATTGTTTTGCTATGTGATTAAATGTTTGCATTATGAATTGATTGTTTGTATTAAGTGACATGCATCTCATGCATACATATAGGAACTAAAGTTAGAAAGAAATGTAGCTAATCAGTAATGTTCTCATTGAAGGAGTAAGATGCCACCTCGTAGAAGGACACGAGGAGTCCTGCAAGGTTCTATTGCACCTGACTCTCCACTGAGGGAGGAAAGCACTGATGAGTCCGTGGCCCCGGGAATGGTTGATGTTCCTCTAGGGCAAAGTAGTGAGCCCCTCCGACCTCAGACACAACAGTCGCCTAGTCGATCGAGCAAGTGTTCTTTAGATCCGGATCGTTCTGCATTTACCCAAGCATTTGTTCAAAGCATGGGTCAAATGGAACAAAGCCTGTTCGCACCACCAAGAAGAAGGAGACAGGTGACAGTGAAGAGAAAGGGAAGAGAGCAGTTCAAGAGAGGAGGTGGTACTCCAATTCCTAAGAGAAGTGTCGGAACCTTCCCTGTGCAGCCTGAGGAGAGGAGTACCGGTGGGAGCCGACCTAGACCGATGAGGACTCCTACCGTCTCTCACCAAGCTTCATCGGTGGACGGTAGTAGGAGAGGAGATGGGAAGAGGGCACCTCTTTCTAAGTGTGAGCACTGTGGGTATTTCCATAGAGGAGAATGTCGTAGGTGGACAGGAGCATGTTTCAATTGTGGGCAGAAGGGACATTTTGCCAAAGAGTGTCCTAAGCCAGATAGAAGAGAGGGATCTCGGATACAAGCTTCTAGGAGGACAGAGCCAGTGGGACAGAAGGTTGTGACTGAAGTGGGTAGCTCTGGGGTACCTAAGAGAGCTTATCCTCCGGATAGATCCAGAGGGCAAGCACCAGCTAGAATGTTTGCCATGACTCAAGAGGAGGCAGAGACCGCTTCAGAAGTGGTAACGGGTATGATAAAATTGTTTGTCGATGATGTTCTTGCCTTGTTTGATCCGAGTTCTACCCACTCTTTTGTGTCGTCGAGTAGAACTGTATGTGGTAGAGTCTTGAGCCCATTGGATACTCCGCTGAGGGCGAGTACTCCGATCGGCCAGTTTATTGTTATCAGTCAAGTGTATAGAGAGTGTGAGATAGTGATTGGTGATGGAATTAGTGAGAAAAGGATGATACTCTTTCATGATATGAGAAAAAGAACGTTGCCGATAATTAGAAAGGCGAAATAGTGTATGGGTAAACAGAGCAGATAATGATCCAATGCAAATGTATTGGAAGTGTATTATGGAAGTGATATAGATATGAATGTATTGCCATGGATGGTTTGAGAAATATAGGGATATAAGTATACCTGATGAGATTAAAGTGTACAAGTAGAGTGCAATGGAAACATACCCTTGTTATGATCTTTAAACGAAGAAATTGGAACCGAAGTGGTTGTTCGGTTAATACGACAAGAGTTATAATCTATAGTAAGAGGATACTAGTGGAATTGAGGTCAGAATGTCATAATGATTATGCATTGATAATTTCGAATTGATTGAGGATATACATGTGGATGATGAAACAAATGATAATTGGACAATGAGATAGAAGTGAGGAAATTGGGAAAGGGAAATGAAATAGCCATAAATGACTTTACATGAGATAAATGAAATGATATGTAGTATGGGGAAATTAAAGGTGCGTATAAGATGGGATCTTATGCATGAATGAGATGTGGAAAAGGATGAAAAAAAATCGAATGAGAAGAGTAGATGCACTCAGCATGGTAATGGACTCATTATGAAATGACATAGTATCAGAAAAGGGTGAATTATGGAAAAACTGAAATACAATTGGTGTTAATATGTTTGATAAAGAGAGAAATGTTGTCTAAGATCAATGAAAGAATTGATCAAAAAGGAATATATAATGATTCAAAGGTGAGTATGGGAGTCCTATCCCTAACAGAGACTCAAGCAAGAGGGGTAGAATATGTTATTGAAAAAGTATGTATGTATTTTTGTTTGATGTAAAGGATCCAACTATGCGAGTGGATTCCTAAATTGAGGAGTATATAGGTTCACGTTGTGTTCTAGGTAAAAATGTTCAGGAAATGCAAATTTTATCCGATGAAGGTGTGACAAGCACCGGAAGCTAAGATTGCAAATAGACTAGAGTGTGTGAAGAAACGAGTATAAATGCGAAGACATTAGAATACGCCAATGCAAAATATGGGAAAATTTAAAGAATGGAGAAAATCAGTCAAGAAAAGTAAGACAATTGGGAAATTGAAAATAATAAGAGGTAATATTTCCTCATTGAGGGATCGGCTATTTGAGGAGTTACTAAAACCAATTGTGGACACATGGAGTTTTGACAATATTTGTTTAAGTTAATAATTTCCCCAATAATACTATGGTATTGAAGATTAAAACGATCCAAGCGAAGTTGATGATATGTTAAGTGTATTCGAAGAGTTGAGGAAAATAGTCTGAATACTTAAAAAAAAAAATTTTTTTTGAGTAAATCGTGTGAGGGACAAAGGTAAAGAAACTGTTGAGGAATTATAACACCGATATTAATTATATCGTCTGGATTTGGGAATTCAGTAGTATACAATGATGTTTGCATAAGAGATAAGGATAAGGATCAATACAGTAAAACGAAGTGAATTCATGTGTTTGGAGACATTGAAACTTGTTATGTGTAAATATTTTGACTGTGTAAGATATACGTAATATGAAATTTAAGGTACTCCTTAAGTTGAAGGAAATTGAATACGAGACTGAGGCAATCGATAGAGTTACTGGAAGGAAGGTTATTTTGTACAAATGAGTACAAAAAAAATGGTAAAACTAGTGTTGTAATCAGACGCATCGAATAGAGAATTCAATAGCAGTGAAGTATGAATTCAGATATAGAGGTTATCAGATCAAGTGCAATAAAGAGTGTTGATTGGAGTCGGATTCAAGGCAAAATGAAGTGCCATTAGTTACAGCAAAATGTAAGATCAGTTTCACACGGACAAAGCTCAAATCGAGGATTCAGAAATTGTGAACCTTACCAAGAAGTCAAAAATGAATGTGAATTTTTTTGTTCGAGTAGGGAAAATGATATGGGTGATTGTGGATAGGCGGACGAAGTCAGCACACTCCTTGCCAATTCGACAGACTGATTCCTTGAATGTTTTGGCTAAGAAGTATGTGAATGAGGTAATCAGACTTTATGGGATTCCGAGCTCAATAGTTTCTGATAGGGATCCTAGGTTAATCTCCAGATTTTGGAAAAGTTTGCAGGAGGCTCTGGGGACTCGATTGCATTTTAGTACGGCTTTCCATCCACAGACTGATGGACAATCCGAGAGGACGATACGAACTTTGGAGGCTATTATGAGAGCCTACGCACTGGATTTCAAAGGTTCGTGGGATGATCACCTACCTTTGATTGAGTTTGCTTACAACAATTCCTATCACTCGGGAATTGAGATGGCATCTTATGAGGCTTTGTATGGTAGGAGATGTAAGACTCCTTTATGTTGGGATGAGAAAGGTGAGAGGAAGCTTGTAGGACCTGAGTTAGTGCAGGTTATAGTGGATAAAGTGAAGTTAGTGAAACAGAGGCTTAAAGCAGCTCAAGATAGGATGAAGAGCTACCCAGATGCCCATCGGAAAGAGATGGAATTGGAAGTGGGTGAGAAGGTATTTCTTAGAACTTCTCCATGGAAAGGTGTTTTGAGGTTTGGCAAGAAGGGCAAGCTTAGCCCGAGGTACATAGGCCCATATGAGATCATTGAGAGGATTGGGCCTTTGGCTTATAAGTTAGTTTTGTCATTGGAGTTGTCTAAGATTCACAATGTGTTCCATGTGTCGATGTTGAGGAGGTACAGATCGGATCCTTCGCACATAGTTCAACCTTCCGAGGTTCAGTTAAGAGGGGATTTGACTTATGAGGAACAACCAGTGGAGATCTTGGATTCCAAGAAAAAAAAAGTGTTAAGGAACAAGATTGTGAAGCTGGTTAAGGTCTTATGGAGGAACCATTCGATCGAGGAGGCTACTTGGGAACCTTTGGAAGCCATGAGGGAGAAGTATCCCTACCTCTTCATGGATTCAGGTAAGGATTTCAAGGACGAAATTCTTTTAGGAGGGGAGAATTGTTGGGCCCCGAATTTTTTTTATTTTATTTGAATTAATTATTTATTGATTTATTGATTTAATTATGTGTTTATATAGATATAATTATGTTGGGCTTGAAAATTAGAAGTTAGAAATTAAGTGAAGGGTTAGACTTAAAGTTAGAATAATGGGCTTTAGAGATTTATGGATGTGTATGAGTATTTTCATTTTTGAGTTGCTGCTGGGTTTTTGACCTTGGGAGAGCTCGCTGGAAAAATTTGCTATGATTCGTGTTGTTGAGGTGAGCTGTAGAAGTTCTGGAATTTCTGGGTTGCTATAGGTCGTATGGGATCTTTTTGACTCCTTAATGGTGTTAGGTGAGCTGTAGAGCCCTCCCAGGAGGTTTTAAGAGTTATTTATGATGTGTTAAATTGGTAGGCGTGAGTTGTTAGAATTAATTGTGGGTGCTGTCTAAATGACAGATTGTCAGGCAAAGCTTTGAGTCTACTTTTGACCCTCATAGAGTTGGAATATAGGTCGGTGGCCTTCATGAAAGTTGTATAGAATTTTCTTAGCTTTCCATAGGCACCAAGTTTGCTAAATTCGGAGTCCTGGGTCAAAAGTTATGGTAGTTGTAAGTTTTAGTACTGTTGGTGGAGAGCTAGTCGATCTGTCTTAGTGAGAACTTTTGATTTCTTTAGAATCCGAGCTTGCTAGTGAGTCCTTCTTGAAAAATATAAGTTTTTCTTCTAGCTTTCCAAAGCTTCTGACCGTGTCTAATTTGGAGCTCGGAGTCAAAATTTATGAGGGTTAGAAGTCAGATAGGTCGGGCTATAGGGCAGGTCGCTCACCATCGCTGGCGAAGGCCAAGAGTCTTAGATGCCGATCTTCTGACGCTTGGGGTCGGTTTCTGGCCGACCGACCCCTCTTCCTTCTTTTGGTCATAACTTGTTGTGTAGACCTCCGATTGACCCCATTTTTGAAGCGATGGATTCCTAATGGATTTTTCTATCTTTCCAAACTTTATTTATCAGTTTTTATTTGAAATTGAAAAAGGTGGTTTGAAACCAAGCGTGGAGGTCGGCTGATCAAGTCTGAATATACTTTACAAATTTTAAAATATCTGGAGTTAGAGAACTCGGATCGAAGCGATTCTTGTTTTAAATTAAACTAGAGACATAAACCTACAAGTTTTATGAAGGAGTCGACTGACAATTAATCCTTTAAGATTTTCAAATTCTTACCTGAAGTCGGTAGTGCTCAGTTTTGACTGTTTTCTTTTAAATAGTAATTTAACCATAACTTCTTCATTTCTAATCCGAATTGAGCATTTTCAGTGGCGTTGGTATCGTGAGAGCATAAGGAACATATTTTCTTAAAAAAACCTATCCAAATTTTCTATTGCAAGTTTCCCCTATTGTGGTGAGTTATGGGTCTTCTATGCTTATGTGTGCTTGTTTGGGTGCGAATGTTAGGCCTCGGAGACGGGGTCCAACATAAATTCCATTGCATAATGTACTAGTACCATAGAGGATTCCATTCAAACTAATAGAACAACCATTGCTACTAAAAGTTAAATGGAAACCAGCTCTATGTAAACAAGAAACAGACAATATGTTCTTTGTTAAAACAGGTACAAAATAACATTCATCCAATTGAATTACAAGCCCACTGGGGAGTGACAAAAAATAAGTGCCTACGGCTAATGCAGCAACTCTTGCTCCATTTCCTACACGCAGGTCTAGTTCTCCCTTCATGAGCTGTCTACTGTCCCTGAGGCCCTGCATATCATTGCATATGTGTGAGCCACAACCGGTATCTAATACCCATATGTTATGGTCAGAAACAATATTAAACTCAATGACAAACATACCTAAAGGAGCTGAGGCATCTGATGCCTTCTTCTGCTTTAATTCTTCCAGATAGACTTTACGGCTTAAGCTAATGGCGGTCTTGCCACAATGGAAGCAAGTTCCTTTGGTGCGCTTTCTTTGGTTTTCTTCGTTGCACTTCCTTTTGGTTTCTTAGACCTTTTCTTCTTCGCTTTTTTCTTTGAACCGAAGAAGAAGAGGCCACCATAAGCACTTGCTTGCTATCCTTCTTGATAGCTTGCTCTCATGTCTCGGCAAGATTGATCAACTCGGGGATTGTCGTGGATATTTGGTTCATCCGATAGTTTAACACAAACTGTGAATAACTATCAGACAATCCAACTAGAATTAAGTCAACACTTAATTCATAATCCATAACAAAACCTAAAACAACCAACCTCTCAATATACCCATTCATCTTCAGTGCATACTGCACTGCAGATGAACCTGGAGTCATCTTAGTAGTGAAGAGTAGCCTTGAGGTCTCGAACCTTTCAGACCGAGCTTGCTCATCAAAAAGCTCCCTAAGATGAAACACTATGGTATTAGCATCCATAGACTTATGTTGCTTCTGTATCTCTGGTGACATAGATGCGAGCATAATGCAGGTAGCCATGTCACTGTCTTTGAGATGCTTACGATATGCTTTCTGATCCTCATCAGAAGCATCAACAGCAGGTGGATCAGGAAGTGGAACATCTAGGACATAGCCCAGTTCCTCAGATCTGAGAACAATTCTCAGATTTCTCAGCCAATCGAGAAAGTTGGGTCCAGTTAATTTATTGTAGTCCATGAGTGAGCGCAAGTTCACACTAGAAGTCATCTTCAATCAACCTAAAGAGAAAGAGAGAAAAAATGTTAGAATAGAATTACATCCATGATCATAAGGACTTGCATGACATGCATATGGTTCCCACTAGTTTCAAAGAATCCATAACCCTCATTACGAATCCAAGAAACATTATGACAAAATGTCCTAGTGGGTCGATATCTGACATTACTAAAATGACCTTGGGTTTACCCAACAAGCCACCTTAGGTCAATCGGTAGGTATCAGTCATACCAATTGCATCATAGATAGAAGACATTACTAAAATGACCTTGGGTTTACCCAACAAGCCACCTTAGATCAATCGGCAGGTATCGGCCATACCCGTTACATCACAGGTGCAATTATCGACTAGTGCTATCAACTCGTGATGTATGCACACATTGGGTTATCAACTCTTGATGCTGCATATCCGATGTACACTACCCAATTTCGCCTCTCTCACGCTGACCTTGAGTTTACTCAACAAATCAACGCTTTTAGTGAAAACCGACCCATTAATCCGAAAATCTTATTTTCATGGTTCGAACATATCCGTATAGATTGAGCTTGGGTTTATCCAACAACCCGAACTCTATAAGAACTCTGGTTCTCCCCATATTAATGGAAGGCGTTAGTTTTCATATTATGTATGAGGGTTTTCAAACTCTGGTCTCATCTTCTTCTTCTCCAAGCTGTAGGATTATAGTCACCATGACTATATGGAATGATTTAGGGCATTTCATCAATCACATTGAGTCTATACCTAAAATCATCCATCATCCCACCTAAGCATGTTGTAAGTCAACTTATGCATGTGTAAGTCGACTTATGCTACTGTGTACATACAAGTCAACTTATACCATTGTGCAAGTCGACTTATGATACTGTGCACGTACAAGTCGACTTATACCATTGTGCAAGTTGACTTATGTGCACGAACAAGTCGACTTATGCATGTGTAAGTCGACTTACCTGAGAATACAAGTCGACTTATGCATGTGTAAGTTGACTTACCTGAGAATACAAGTCGACTTATGCATGTGTAAGTCGACTTATATATGTGGAATTGCTTTCTAATCGGCTAATTTCTCAATCCGTGCAGTTCCAATTCATAATACCAAGTGTAATATACTTTACTTTGATGTACCAATGAAACACTTTCATTGTAGCATGCTTATCATGTATAATCATACTATACATGAAAAACTTGAAATTGATGAATACACTATTATTCACTGAGATTTCCAAATAATTTGAGAATATCAAACTATCACCCTAAGTATCTCTAGGTAGTCTACACTTTATCAAGACTACTTTGGCACTGGTCACAAAACTTGTGACGGCCAAAACAATCAAGACAATGAAATACACTAACGAGACGCTAATGTGACATATTTGACATCCGAAAATTTTTGGAAACCCAATTTCAAGAAATTCAGTTTGGAAAGCATACAACATCAATGTAACACATTTTTAATCACATTAAAAATGATCCAAGGCATTGGAATTGAGAAATACACAACCAATCATTCCAAACAAAATAGCTCCAGTAACTTTCTCAAAACTACCAAGCTCTGTCTTTTGCTTGAAAAACTCATTGAAACAATTTCAATAAATTCTGAGAAAATTACAGAGGTTACAAAATGTTCACAACATGCTCCATGAATTTTTTTCAGGATTTATTTCCAACAAAAACTTAACCAACCTCAGCAACAAATCCAATGTAGAATCTGTGTTCCTCAACACAATTATTCCCAGCAGCACACAATAAATTCTCAAATAAATAGTCAATCACCTTGAAAACATTTTTCCATCTACATAGAAATTCATAAACATCTTAGAGACATGTAGGTGAAATAAAATCCGAAAAAGAATTTTTCTATAATTTATTCTCGAATTTATAAGCATGCCTGTTCAAGGAATGTGCACAAACACAGAAACTAGAACATTAGGGAATAAATTAGTAAAACCATATCAAATCACATTGATAAATTCTTTCCTTCCACAGACATATTCAACAACATCTTATGAGCATATCTGAGAAAGAAAATTTCGAAAACAAGTTTGCCATACTGATTTCGAATTTAACATAGGCAACATGCATCATCGTCACAAGCAATAGGCAGCTCCGACCTTGTTATGATTTTTTCGTTATATACGACACAAGTGGCTCTGATACCACTGTAGGAAAATCCCGGTGTGTGCATCACATGCACACGGTGCGGAAAATTTTTTTTTTATTCCGGGACCTTCCCGAAAGCCAGGATCCATGCGTCTATATAACAATGTCAAACCATAACGGCCAAAGGAGACCGTGTCTAATGTTATCCACGCAGAGATTGGAGAACCTAACCGGGACAAACCCTTTGACCCAGGAATAGCTAGAACAAAGTAAAGACTGCTAGATCTTACCTTTATTCTTGGAGAGCTTGGAATCAACGATGGAGGAGAAGATGAAGCTTGGAGAAGAGCTTGAAGATGATAGATGATGAAGAGATCAAAGCTTTGAAACCCTTTCAAAACCCACGATTCTCTACTCTTTTATTTCTCCATATGCCTTTCTCAAAGATGAAGAAGAGATGATCATCGTATGCTTCCAAAAGGAGAAGACACAATTGGTTTTTTCAAAACCCTTTTTTGTCTTCCAGCCATTAAATGCAATTAATGACTAAGCATAAAAGAGAAGCTTCTTCTCCTTCTCATCTATCCACGTAAACACACACACACACACACACACACACATATATATATATTAATTCTTTAATTAATTAATAATATATATATGTATATAAATGCTGAAGTGGTCCAGTCACACTGGGGTCGGTCCTACCGACCTACCGGGTCCGGGTATGGAAAAACCACCGAAAACCTTTTTCAGCAATATCGATGTCGCAATCTCATCGGGACATATCTCGATCTCATCGGGATCTATTTAATTCCATTGCTCTCCATATATTGGATCTCTATCTAAAACTATTTTACGAATTCTCCGAATCACTCTTATACATGTGACCCATTAGGTTCCCGGTTATGTTGGCTACTTAGATTAACACTTAATCTGAGCAAGTCATGAGCGGTATCTAGCAAGTCATGACCCCCAATTGACTGGAAAGTAATTGATTTGACGAATGAACCTATATTCATCACGGACCATATCACGAACCTTTCTGTAACATCCCATCTCCCATAGAAAAGGTTTATTGGTAATTTGGGACGAGTTAGGAGACTTGAATTTTAACTCGGCATGCACATCCATTATATAGCCTCTATAACTGATGATTGTTTTGCACATGCACATGGTATACATGCATTCATGACATTTCCGGCATAAGTGTCGAATTGGGATCTTTTGTGAAATTTATATGAAAGTTGTATTTGAAAAATTATTTGGAGTGCGCCATAAATTGTTTTATATTTTTAGGGATTTATGAAAATTTTTCTGGAATTTTTCGGGGTTCTTGCCCGGACCGGAAAATTCCAACTGACTGGCTGAGTGAGCCTTTTTGTACTAAAAAGGGGCTGCATAATGGCATGAGATTAGTGAATAAATAATTGTGGGAATTATGTTAGTGCCATGTTTAGAGCTTAAGTGGGATTAGTGCTTAATTAATTGGGTTTAATTCATTTTTGTCTTTTCCATTCATTAAAAGCCAAGTGGCTTCTAGATTTTGTCCATTCCCATGCAACACCATCGACTTTTTATCATCACCTATGACTTCCTCCTTGTTCTTTTAAAATATATGACTCATTTGGAAGTTTATTACTCATCCGAAACATTGCTTTTCTCCTTCCTCGTGTGCTTTTCCTCTTCCTTCGTTGGTGGCTTCTTCACACAAGATAGTTTCTTGTTCTTTTGGCTTGCTCCTCTTCCTTCTCATGTAAGGCTAGCTAAATCCTTGAGAAGATGATGATATGCATGGTTGTTGTGATAGCCATAGGTTTTGGGAAAGGTTGAGAGGTGTGTGTGAACTTGGAGAATTGATAGCTTGAACTTGTTTAAGGTGAGTATTGATGTTTGTTTTTATGCTTTTGGTAGTTAGAAGCATGCATGGAGATCCTTTATACATTTACTTGATCATCATAGTAGAAGGTTTGAATGGGTTTAAATGTATACTTAGTTATGGATGAATGAATGACTATACTTCTTATTGATTTTAGCTTGGTTTTGGATTGAGTTTGTAAGGATAGATGAATGGAAAATTTAGGAAGATCATTTGTGTAGGTGCTGCCAAATTTTGTGTCATTATAGAAGTTTATGTTGTGTTGAATTTGTGGTTGAATTAGAGGTAGGAATGGATGCTTAGTGATGTGTTATTGATGTTAGAAGTGATAGGAGTTAGGGTAATGTTGAAATCTGGAAAATTGGTGTTTGACCAGTTGGAATGTTTTGATCATAACTTATTGTGTAGGTGTGAAAATGAGGTGAAGTTTGTGCTCAATTAAACTTTGGGATGTTGGCTTCAATTTAGTGTGAAATAGGTGTTGTTAAATTGTACTGCTAGAAGGGCGAAAATTTGCATGGAAAGTTACTTTTTTATTGCCTGTGAACAGTAACCGCAAGTATGAGAAATGTGTTTTGTTGATTTTTCTAAATTTATTGGTATGGAACTAGGAAAAAGGGTCTTTATGAAAGTTGAGGCATATTGAGTTAGCTTTCCATTTCCACTGATCTTGCTAATTTTCGAGTTGTATATTGGGAGATATGAACTGATTACTATTGCTTGGTTTTATGCTTTTTGGAGAAACCTAGTCAAAGTGTTGATTTTGTGAGCTTTCTGCTTGGGAGCAATTTTAGCAATTTTTTTGGACTGAATTGGTGTGAGTGATCTTCTGCAAAGTTGTAGAGGAAGACATTATCTTGAAAATGAGATATGGAATATAATTTTTAGAGGTCAGAGTTGGGAGTTATGATTTTGCAAAAACTGATCCTGCATTAGGTTAGGAATTGCTGATCATGGCAGTAACTTGCATGACAGTTTTGAAATGGTTAGAAATTAAATTGGAAATTGAGTTCTTCATGAAAATTGAAGTTCAAGGATTTATCTTTTCAGGTATATAAAGTTCAGATTTTTCTGACTTGTGTACAGGGAGTTATGCTTGTTATAAGTTTCCTGCTCAAATTGAATGATTTCAGGGACAGCAACATTGACTGAATTAATTGACTTGTTTAGAAATGGAATTTGATTTTGGGTTGTTCATGAAAGTTGTAGATGACATTGTGAACTTATTGAGCATATTTATGTGGTAATTTTGGCTGAAGAATCAGAGAGTTAAGGAATTTGAAATGTACTATTCTGTTTTAATGGGATTTGAGTAGGCAGTAGCTTTGAAGGGATTTTGACACCCTTAAGAGTGAAATTGATTTTATGGTCTTCATGAGAATGGTAGAGCTTTTCATTATCTTTCCAACAAGCTATGGTTTGTATTTTCCGATTTGTGTGCTAAGAGTTATTGTTGTTGGAAATTTGGATTGAAATAGGAAAAAAAGGAATGAAGTGAGGTTGAACCTCATTTGGATCGCGAGGGCGACTCTCGCCTCATGAGGCGAGGTAGATTGGCCCTCTCGAGGGCGACTCCTCGCCTCGCGAAAGGGAGAGAGTCGGCCTCGCGTGGGCGACATGTCGCCCATGAGGCGTGCGCTTATATATATTTATATTTTTATTTTTTTATTAGTTGGCCTAATTGTTTCTTTTGTCAATTTCTTTTCCGTCCGACATCCGATTGACCTGATTCTTGAGGCATCGGATTCAGTAGAATATTTAATTTCATTTTGTGAGAAATTGGGAATTTTGGACGAGAAATTGACGTGGCCCCGTAACGGAGCCTTTAATCACTTTTTTTGTTTAATCGGGGACCTATAGAGGTCCGAATTACAACCGTCGGCGCCAATAGGTTTCTAATTTTAGACGGATTTTTTTATGGGAAAATTTTGGATTAGGGCCGGAATGCCATGAGCATGCATTATACACGCTTACTTATTCCATGTGCATTGTTTAGTATTTTTATCTATTCATTGGTAATGTTTACTTATTTTAATTGTTATAGAGGCTCGGTTGGAACGTCATCCTGTGGACGTTGCGAGACTTCCGGCATTAGCTCGGAAGTTATTAGGTGAGTAACCTAGATGGTTCCTCGGTTAGTAAGTGTTTATAATTCGCACTTAGAACCCCGTGGAGAATAATGGTGGGAAAATTGTGTTTGTTTGTGCTGGATTGGACCGAAGGTCCGATGGATTGGAAAATTTGACATAGAAGTGTCATATGTGATTACCTGTACAAGATTTATGTGTACATATTGAATTGGGATCTGATATGATGTTGGTGTTGTTTTATTTGGACATATGCACTTCATGCATAATTGCATGATCGATGAATCGCGCGGACCAGAGCGACCAACGAGAGCTTTAAGCTCAACGTGATCGGGCCTTGAGCCCATAGTGATTCGAGCCTATGGCTCACCGCTTAATCGCCTTTAATGGGACAGTTTGAGCGCCACCACAACAACGTAGTAAATTGGAAAAGCGTCTCATACACATTCCATATGCATTTGAATTGATTCTTTGATTGGTATGAAAATTATGTGGTACTACTAAATGTGATTTGGTGAGATAATTGTGCGTAGGCGTGTTATGTATGTGTATATGCATGAATTGGGTGAACCATCGATGATGGTTCCTCACGAGAGTTCGCAAACTCACCCAAAATTGCAAATTATTTTTCAGGACCGAGAGAGTAGACTTATAGCTCCAGAGGGACTTTTCCTGCCGTGTAGATTGAGTTGGCAAGAGAAGTCATGGCACACAGGTCGGTCAGCTGGCACTTTTTGAGGGATGACCTAGTTAGCCTTTTTGTTTGATTTTCTTTTGGAGTATTGTACAGAACACATCAGTTGTGTAAATTTACTGCTTTGAGGTTATGAAATGAGAATTTATGGTTTCAAATTAGTGGATTTCATATAAATGCTTTATGATTTTGATGCCATGTGGAGTGTTAGTGGTTGTTCAGAAGCACACTTATCGTAGGGTATGTGTCGGAATGACCTACTGAGGCGTCCCCGATACATATCCTATGGTATGGGGTGCTACATTAAATGGTATCGAGCATGGTTTGGCATCTGTTGGGACTAGTACATAATTAAGCTTGAATTATTGTGAGAAATGCAGAAACTGATCAGAGTTCTTGTTTTGTTTTAGGTCATCCGTATTTGGTGATCAGATTGATCAACCAGCTGACCAGGGATCTGTTGGAGCTAGTAGAGAGTCCTCGGTGCCTCGATCCGAGGTACCTCCTAGAGTCCCGTGAGACGGAGAGGAGATACGATTTGTCACAAAGGGGGTCATGAACTTCTATGGCGATCTGATGCACTCGTACCGAGGTGAGGGATGGTTGGAGAGGACCGAGAGAGTCCTCGATCGGATAGATTGCGAACTCGATGAGAGGTTCGACACGCAGATCTCTTCTGCAGGCCCCGCTTATACATGGTGGAAGACTGCTCCGGCGGTACCACCTGCACCTTGCTTCTCGACATGGGCGATTTTCCGAGGGCTTTAGAGACAATTATATGCCCAAGGTGTATTTGGAAATGAAGATGCAGGAGTTTTGGAGTGAGACGGTAGGGATGACAGATGGCAGTACGAGGTTAGGTTTAATGAGTTGATGGGATATGCTTTGCTCTCGTGGTTTCTACCGAGGCGTATAGGTGCCGGAGGTTTGAGATGGGGCTGAATCTGGAGATCCGTGCGAGATTGGCCCGATCGATATGGGCTCCTTTATAGAGTTGAGAGCTGCTTTGTGAGTGGAGCAGATTGTGAGGCGAGACAAAGAGAGATGGGTCAAGGGTCTAGAGGAAAGAGAGTTAGTGATAGTCGAGGCGCTCGGTAAGAGTTTTAGCAGCGCCAGAGCAGTGGCCTTCAGATCTTGAGAGGATCCGATAATCGGGTTTTAGACGAGAGGAGATTTATGCAGACCGGCAAGGCGATGGTAGTGGTAGTGGCGCGAGGTTTTGGGCGATTCCTCCATTCTGTGAGCACTTTGTGAGAAGAGGCACTTTGAGAGTGTTGGCGATTGACCGAGCTTGCCTTAAATGCGCTCCATGGATCATCGATTCGGATTGCCCACCACATTGGGAGCTCGATCTGCTGGTAGTGGCCGAGCCGGAGTAGTACTACCGTGACACAGAGTAGTGGGTGGATCCGGCGTGGATCGAGACAGGGGGGCGAGGTAGAGGCCGAGGTAGGCGAGGATCCTTTATGCGGGCCGAGGGTCTGGGCGATCGACCACGCCCCGAGCCGAGTATATGCCATGACGAGGTGAGGCCCAGATTCCCCGATGTAGTAGCCGGTATGCTCCTTATTTCGATTTTGAGGCGTTTGTATTCTTGGATCCTGGATCCACATTCTTTATTGCACCTCATATGGCATGTAGATTGCATGGGATCGGAGATGTTATCAGATGGGCTAGAGGTGAGTACACCTTTAGGTACTACTATGCATTGGGAGAGGTGCGAGGATGCTTGATCCGATTGATCAAGCGGTGTTGAAGCGCACCTTATAGTGTTGCCTCCGAGAGAGATCGATGTGATTACGGGATGGATCGTGACGCCCATAGGGCTATTATGGACCGCTATACTAAGGAGGTTGTTTAGAGTCTCCCGGTCGACTAGAGCGATATTTAGAGGAGTTAGTCGGCATACCAGCCGGATGATCTCTTTCCTTAGTGCCCTAAGATTGATGCAGGAGGTCAGAAGCATATCTGGCTCATGTGGTTGACACGAGTTGAGCGGAGGCTTCAGATATTCCGTGGTTAGGGAATTTCAGATGTGTTTCTGATGAGTTACCGAAGTTTGCCACGGATCGGGAGACGAGTTCACTATTGACCTCGTTCAGTCTAATCGCTCCTATATCTATACCTCCATATAGGATGGCACTGTGGGCCGAGGGAGCTTAAGGCTCAGTTGCAGGAGTTGTTGGAGAAGGGCTTTATCAGACCTAGTGTTTCACCATGGGGAGCTCCAGTTTTGTTTGTGAAGAAAAAGGATGGGACTTTGAGGCTGTGCATCGATTACAGGCAGTTGAATCGGGTGACAGTGAAGAATAAGTATCCACTGCCTAGGATCGATGACTTATTTGATCAGTTGCAGGGAGCTCAGGTGTTCACTAAGTTAGATCTGAGGTCAGGGTACTATCAGTTGAAGATTGCAGAGGCCGATGTGCCTAAGAGTGCCTTCAGGAGCAGGTACGGGCATTTTGAGTTTTTAGTGATGCCGTTTGGGTTGACTAATGCCCCGGCAGCCTTCATGGCCTTGATGAATAAGGTATTTCAGCCCTACCTGGATCAGTTTGTTATTGTGTTTATTGATGACATTTTAGTGTATTCGAGGAATGAGCGAGCATAGTGAGCATTTGAGGATTGTGTTGCAGACCATGAGGGAGAGACAGTTGTATGCCAAATTCAGTAAATGTGAATTTTGGCTGGATCAGGTGATATTTTTGGGCCATATAGTGACTGGAGAGGGTATTCAGGTGGATCCGAGTAAGGTGGAGGCAGTGCTGAAGTGGGAAGCTCCTAGGAATGTTTCAGAGATTCGGAGTTTCCTCGGATTGGCCGGTTATTACCGGAGGTTTATCGAGGGGTTTTCATTGATCTCACCCTCGACAAAACTTCGAGGAAGAATGTGCCATTGGATGGGTGAGGAGTGTCGGAAGAGCTTTGAGGAGTGAAACATCGGTTGACTCTTCGACCGGTGTTGACTATTCCATCTGGGATTGGAGGATTTGAGGTATCTGATGATGCATCGCATCGAGGATTGGGGTGTGTTACGATGCAGCACGGTAGAGTCATTGCCTATGCCTCGAGACACCGAGGTCTCACGAGGTAAACTATCCTGCTCATGATTTGGAGTTAGGCTGCGATAGTGTTTTCTTTGAAGATTTGGAGGCATTACATGTGGTGAGACTTTCCAAATCTTCACCGACCATAAGAGTTTGAAATATTTATGAGCGAGAGAGTTGAATTTGAGACGGAGGAGATGGCTTGAGTTGTTGAAGGACTATGACTGTATCTATCGAGTATCACCACAGGAAAGCTAATGTGGTGGCGGATGCTCGGTAGGAAGTCACATACTAGTACAGCTCAGATTCGGGCAATGAGGTTGCCTAATTTGATTCAGTTGAGGGCTTTGAATGTTCAGATGACTCTGGAGCAGGATGGAGTCTTATTGGCTACTTTGACACTGAGACCGATGCTACTAGATAGGATCAGGAGAGTTCGGACAAGGATCTGTTATGGTGAGACCGATTGAGAAGGTAAAAGGCGATTCGAGTTCTGAGTTTGATGTGAGAGATGAGACTTTGTGGTTGAGACAGAGGCTTTGTGTGCCTGATGTGGATGACTTGAGGAGAGAGATATTGGAGGAGGCTCATATGGCCACATATGCTATGCATCCTGGTACTACCAAGATGTATAACACTCTTAAGCAACATTTCTGGTGGCTGGCATGAAAAAGCAAGTGGCGAATTTGTATCTAGATGTTTGACGTGCAAGAGTTAAGGTGAGCACCAGGCTCCAGTAGGGAAGCTTCATTCGTTGCCCATTCCGGAGTGGAAATGGGAACGAATTACCATGGATTTCATTATGGGTTTGCCTAGGACGTCGAGGCAGCATGATGCTATCTGGGTCGTAGTGGATCGATTGACTAAATCGGCCCATTTCTTGCCAGTAAGGGAGAACAATACCATGGATCAGTTGGCCCAGAAGTATGTGGCGGAGATAGTGAGACTGCATGGGGTCCCAGTGTCGATAGTGTCTGACAGGGATCCCAGATTTACTTCGAGGTTACGGCGAGTTTGCGATCTGCTATGGGTACTAGTGAACTTGATCTGCGTTTCATCCTCGATGTATGGGCGAGTGAGAGGACGATTAAGACTGTTGAGGATATGCTTGGGCTTGTGTGTTGGAGTTCGAGGAGCATGGGATCGATGTTAGCTCGATTGAGTTTGCATACAATAATCATTATCATAGTAGCATCGGGATGGCACCATATGAGGCACTGTATGGGCGACCGTGTAGATCGCCTTTGTATTGGGATGAAGAGGGTGTGAGGATGATTGAGGGTCCTGAGCTGATTCAGGATACTGTAGATAAGGTGAAACTGATACGGAGTCGCATCAAAGCGGCTCAGGATAGACAGAAGAGCTATGTGGATCAGCATAGGAGGGACATTGAGTACAATGTAGGCGATAGAGTGTTCTTACGGGTGTCACCGTGGCGTGGTGTACTGAGATTTGGGAAAAAGGGTAAGTTAAGCCCTAGGTACATTGGTCCATATGAGATCACTGAGAGGATAGGACCTTTGGCCTACAGGCTAGCTTTACCGAGTGAGATGTCTCAGTTGCATGATGTCTTCCATGTGAGTATGCTCCGTAGATATCGGTCAGATCCGACACATGTGATACCGCTCGGAGATTGAGGTATCGAGTAATTTGAGTTATGTAGAGGCCGATCTGATTGTCGGGACACAGGTGAAACAGTTGAGGAATAAGAGTATTCCACTGGTGAAGGTTCTCTGGAGGAACCACTCGACTGAGGAGGCTACCTGGGAGACCGAGGAGCATATGAGGAGACAGTATCCTCATCTTTTCGATCAACCAGGTAAGAATTTCGGGGACGAAATTTTTATTAGGAGGAGAGAATTGTAACATCCCATCTCCCATAGAAAAGGTTTATTGGTAATTTGGGACGGGTTAGGAGACTTGAATTTTAACTCGGCATGCACATCCATTATATAGCCTCTATAACTGATGATTGTTTTGCACATGCACATGGTATACATGCATTCATGACATTTCCGGCATAAGTGTCGAATTGGGATCTTTTGTGAAATTTATATGAAAGTTGTATTTGAAAAATTATTTGGAGTGCGCCATAAATTGTTTTATATTTTTAGGGATTTATGGAAATTTTCTGGAATTTTTCGGGGTTCTTGCCCGGACCGAAAAATTCCAACTGACTGGCTGAGTGAGCCTTTTTGTACTAAAAAGGGGCTGCATAATGGCATGAGATTAGTGAATAAATAATTGTGGGAATTATGTTAGTGCCATGTTTAGAGCTTAAGTGGGATTAGTGCTTAATTAATTGGGTTTAATTCATTTTTGTCTTTTCCATTCATTAAAAGCCAAGTGGCTTCTAGATTTTGTCCATTCCCATGCAACACCATCGACTTTTTATCATCACCTATGACTTCCTCCTTGTTCTTTTAAAATATATGACTCATTTGGAAGTTTATTACTCATCCGAAACATTGCTTTTCTCCTTCCTTGGTGTGCTTTTCCTCTTCCTTCGTTGGTGGCTTCTTCACACAAGATAGTTTCTTGTTCTTTTGGCTTGCTCCCTCTTCCTTCTCATGTAAGGCTAGCTAAATCCTTGAGAAGATGATGATATGCATGGTTGTTGTGATAGCCATAGGTTTTGGGAAAGGTTGAGAGGTGTGTGTGAACTTGGAGAATTGATAGCTTGAACTTGTTTAAGGTGAGTATTGATGTTTGTTTTTATGCTTTTGGTAGTTAGAAGCATGCATGGAGATCCTTTATACATTTACTTGATCATCATAGTAGAAGGTTTGAATGGGTTTAAATGTATACTTAGTTATGGATGAATGAATGACTATACTTCTTATTGATTTTAGCTTGGTTTTGGATTGAGTTTGTAAGGATAGATGAATGGAAAATTTAGGAAGATCATTTGTGTAGGTGCTGCCAAATTTTGTGTCATTATAGAAGTTTATGTTGTGTTGAATTTGTGGTTGAATTAGAGGTAGGAATGGATGCTTAGTGATGTGTTATTGATGTTAGAAGTGATAGGAGTTAGGGTAATGTTGAAATCTGGAAAATTGGTGTTTGACCAGTTGGAATGTTTTGATCATAACTTATTTTGTAGGTGTGCAAATGAGGTGAAGTTTGTGCCCAATTAAACTTTGGGATGTTGGCTTCAATTTAGTGTGAAATAGGTGTTGTTAAATTGTACTGCTAGAAGGGCGAAAATTTGCATGGAAAGTTACTGTTTTATTGCCTGTGAACAGTAACCGCAAGTATGAGAAATGTGTTTTGTTGATTTTTCTAAATTTATTGGTATGGAACTAGGAAAAAGGGTCTTTATGAAAGTTGAGGCATATTGAGTTAGCTTTCCATTGCCACTGATCTTGCTAATTTTCGAGTTGTATATTGGGAGATATGAACTGATTACTATTGCTTGGTTTTATGCTTTTTGGAGAAACCTAGTCAAAGTGTTGATTTTGTGAGCTTTCTGCTTGGGAGCAATTTTAGCAATTTTTTTGGACTGAATTGGTGTGAGTGATCTTATGAAAAGTTGTAGAGGAAGACATTATCTTTAAAATGAGATATGGAATATAATTTTTAGAGGTCAGAGTTGGGAGTTATGATTTTGCAAAAACTGATCCTGCATTAGGTTAGGAATTGCTGATCATGGCAGTAACTTGCATGACAGTTTTGAAATGGTTACAAATTAAATTGGAAATTGAGTTCTTCATGAAAATTGAAGTTCAAGGATTTATCTTTTCAGGGATATAAAGTTTAGATTTTTCTGACTTGTGTACAGGGAGTTATGCTTGTTATAAGTTTCCTGCTCAAATTGAATGATTTCAGGGACAGAAACATTGACTGAATTAATTGACTTGTTTAGCAATGGAATTTGATTTTGGGTTGTTCATGAAAGTTGTAGATGACATTGTGATCTTTTTGAGCATATTTATGTGGTAATTTTTGGCTGAAGAATCAGAGAGTTAAGGAATTTGAAATGTACTGTTCTGTTTTAATGGGATTTGAGTAGGCAGTAGTTTTGAAGGGATTTTTGACACCATTAAGAGTGAAATTGATTTTTATGGTCTTCATGAGAATGGTAGAGCTTTTCATTATCTTTCCAACAAGCTATGGTTTGTATTTTTCCGATTTGTGTGCTAAGAGTTATTGTTGTTGGAAATTTGGATTGGAAATAGGAAAAAAAAAGAGAGAATGAAGTGAGGTTGAACCTCGCCGGATCGCGAGGGCGACTCCTCGCCCTCGCGAGGTGAGGTAGATTGGCCCTCTCGCGAGGGCGACTCCTCGCCCTCGCGACGAAGGAGAGAGTCGGCCTCGCGTGGGCGACATGTCGCCTCATGAGGCAAAAGCTATATATATTTATATTTTTATTTTTTTATTAGTTGGCCCTAATTGTTTCTTTTGTCAATTTCTTTTCCGTCCGACATCCGATTGACCTGATTCTTGAGGCATCGGATTCGTAGAATATTTAATTTCATTTTGTGAGAAATTGGGAATTTTTGGACGAGAAATTGACGTGGCCCCGGGTAACGGAGCCTTTAATCACTGTTTTGCTTAATTGGGGACCTATAGAGGTCCGAATTGCGCACCGTCAGCGCCAATAGGTTTCTAATTTTTAGACGGATTTTTTTTATGGGAAAATTTTGGATTAGGGCCGGGAATGCCATGAGCATGCATTATACACGTTTTACTTATTCCATGTGCATTGTTTAGTATTTTTATCTATTCAGTTGGTAATGTTTACTTATTTTAATTGTTATAGAGGCTCGGTTGGAACGTCATCTCGTGGACGTTGCGAGACTTTCGGCATTAGCTCGGAAGTTATTAGGTGAGTAACCTAGATGGTTCCTCGGTTAGTAAGTGTTTATAATTCTGCACTTAGAACCCTGTGGAGAATAATGGTGGGAAAATTGTGTTTGTTTGTGCCTGGATTGCGGACCGAAGGTCCGATGGATTGGAAAATTTGACATAGAAGTGTCATATGTGATTACCTGTACAAGATTTATGTGTACATATTGAATTGGGATCTGATATGATGTTGGTGTTGTTTTATTTGGACATATGCACTTCATGCATAATTGCATGATCAGTAATTGGCAGTTGTGACCAGAGCAGCCAAAGAGAGCTTTAAGCTCAACGTGATTGGGCCTTGAGCCCATAGTGATTCAGAGCCTATGGCTCACCGTTTAATGCGCCCTTAATGGGACAGTTTCAGGCGCTCAGTCACAACAACGTAGTAAATTGGAAAAGCGTCTCATACACATTCCATATGCATTTGAATTGATTCTTTGGATTGGTATGAAAATTATGTGGTACTACTAAATGTGATTTGGTGAGATAATTGTGCGTAGCTGTGTTATGTATGTGTATATGCATGAATTGGGTGAACCATCGATGATGGTTCCTCACTGAGTTCGCAAACTCACCCAAAATTGCAAATTATTTTTCAGGACCGAGAGAGTAGACTTATAGCTCCAGAGGGACTTTTCCTGCCGTGTAGATTGAGTTGGCAAGAGAAGTCATGGCACACAGGTCGGTCAGCTGGCACTTTTTGAGGGATGACCTAGTTAGCCTTTTTGTTTGATTTTCTTTTGGAGTATTGTACAGAACACATCAGTTGTGTAAATTTACTGCTTTGAGGTTATGAAATGAGAATTTATGGTTTCAAATTAGTGGATTTCATATAAATGCTTTATGATTTTGATGCCATATGGAGTGTTAGTGGTTGTTCGTAGCGCACCCTTATCGTAGGGTATGTGTCGGAATGACCTACGGGCGTCCCGATACATATCCTATGGTATGGGGGTGCTACACTTTCCATAGACAATTACTGTGCAATTCGTCCTTTCACCATGCTATACCCCACTTGGTTATGAGTATAGGCAAAGTGTCAACCCTTACTAGAATGACTAAGTCAAATCTAGTCCAAGTGATATCAGTTCTCGTCCTGTGACTCATTACTTTATATGTCACTGAAGACACTCTTTATGACATATGTACTCCGGCCAGAGATTTCCAAGTAATGACCCTGACAAGAGGCCATGGGTATCATCTTCTGCTATCACAGAAGTGGTGAATCCTTTATTAGCTACTCAATTACCTTCGAATACCTCAAGTTGTACCCAATCACCACCCTATGAGCGACCTGTGTAAGGCAACAAGGAATGGAGTCAAAGCACAAAATCAATATCTAAGATATCCTTGAGTACCTCAAGTCTAAGGATATTTGCACCATTGCTATGATGAGATTATCACTGACATTAGAATAGGACATCCATGTGATGATCTCATAGCAGGTCATCCAATGTACTTACTACCTCTAGTAAGTATTCACATCTCAACACTAAATATCTCATATTTACAGTTTCTGAGATCCACTGCTTGATCAACTCAAGGAGCTTGAGATGTGCTAGTCTTTCCGGATTACCGATGTCCAGTTTCAGTAATCCTACGACTAGGGATAATTTAGATACTGACATAATTGCACATGATAGGAATCTCAGTAGTATGATCGCATCATAATTACCTTCATGCTATGTCATATATCATGGAGTTCATTAATTTGCTTATAGATCAATATCCATTCATAAACAATGAACAACAAAGTAATGAAATATGCCTTTCTTTATTTATTCATAAAGTCTGTACACAACTTTGTACAAAACGCGCTAAAGGCGATTGCCTTTAGGGCACTACTCTAACACTAACAAACTTAGGAAACCTATACCTTGTTTGCTTTTGAGGGGCTCTAGGTAGACTGGACAGTTTTTTTTTCTAGTGGCCCGTCTCATCACAGCAGAAACACTTTCCTTTGATGTTCTCTTTGGCCTTCTTTTTCATGGGTTTGGCCTTGACCCCTATTTGGGCCTTCTTTTTCATTGGACCCTTCTTTTTTTCCTTGCCCTTACCCTTGGGCTTAGAAGAAGAAGCTACATTAGCTTCTGGCCCATAAACCTTAATATTCAATATCTCCTTCGTGCTCTAGAGGATATTCATCAACTCACTCAAGGTGTAATCCTTACTGTTGAGCTCATAGTCTAACTTAAACTACTGAAAAGAATAGTTTAAGCTATTGATGATCGTAATCATTTGCGTGTCTGCATCCATATCCGTCCCAAGCATCTCAGTCTCAGTGACCGCAGAGATTACCTTCATCATATAATTCCGCATTGCTTCACTAGGTTTTTGTCTGAGATTATGAAAGGTTTGGATAGCTTTCACTCTTACAGACCTAGTCCTCACACCAAACATCTCATGTAGGTGATGGACCATTGCACTAGCAGTTTTCATACAAGCAATTTGCTTTTGCAACATGCCGTTGACAGAAGCTAGAATATAACACTTAGTAGTCTTGTCAGCATTCCACCAACGCTCATGTTGTTGGACTTGCTCAGGAGTTGAAGCTTCACTCGGAGGTGTAGGCTCACTTTCAGGTAACACCCATGAAATACGTTCATATTGAAGATCAATGTCAAGTTACGTCTCCATTCATTAAAATTGTCACCGCTTTTCAATTTGTTATGAGTCAAGAGTAGGGTGAGAGGATTCATTTTGTGGTTGATAATGTTTGAAAATATAAATTATTAAAACATGAGCATACTAGTCAACAATTAATGAAACTTTGTATAAAATCACGATGCATGTATGCATGATGATAGATTTAACAAAACTTAAAAAATTTAAACATTATATGACGGTTATTTTTCTTATCTATAATAGACTAAGTGATGGTGGGCCATCTGATCCATTAAAAGAAAAGCTGGGACCCTCCCACTCAAAAAACTACCAAGCATCTCATGCTCAACTTTTTGAGAAGCGTCTTAATTTGGTCCATACTTTTACCAACAGAGCTACAGTAGGCAGTTTATTGATAAAAAATATTGAGTGTTTAACCATTTGATTCATACACTAAAGATACCTACAAACCATGCCTCAGTGGAAGGTCACATTTCTATCAATAAGTGGACTTATCCTTAAGGAGACCCAAACCATGCAAGATCTAGGATCCTTGACCTTCGATGGGGAGTAACACTTCACCACATGCAAATGGGCCATCATGTGTATACCGTGGACTTTCACATGAGCATCCTCTCCCACTCAATCTTTTTAGGCTTTAAGTTTTAATTACCATCTTGTCTAGATTCAATTTATTATCCATCCTATATTGGTTCATTATATATCTCATACATAATGAATGCATGGTAAGGCCTAGGGTTGACAATTTTCTAAATGACATGCAATCACATAATATCCCATATTATAAGCATTCATTTCTCCATTCATCACATGAACTAATAAAGCCACTTTTGATTGTCCATCCTAGAAACATAAAATAATTACAAGCCTTTTAGGCCCAAAGTATTCTTCTTGGACTTAGATCTTCCGCTTTGAACTCTTCGCTCACATGATCCGACCCATTCGGTAAACAATATGTAATGGCATATATAAACACCGAATTTTGTCATTTTGAAAAACAAAATTTCAGCACTAGATTTTTAGAAAACCGAATCTCTGTTATGAAAAAAAATTCCAACACTTGTTTTCATTAAAACCAAAACTCATTTTATGAAAATAAAAACCAACACTTAATATTTTATCAAAACCAAAATTTCATTCTTTGAAACAAAAATCCAGCACTTATTTTTACAATAAAAACCAAAATGTGATCCATTGAAATAAAATTCCAGCATCTTTGTTTTCACAAAACTTATGCCAATACACAAAAGGATACACCAAAATGTTTTACCTCTCCATTTCTTCAATCCATGGCAGCTCCATCTTCATCATTACATCAATTTGTACATTAAAAAATCGAAGAAAACAAAAAAATGAAGCCAAAGAGGAAACATGGTGATGATAGACCACCTTCTTTGTTACAACCAAAAGAAGAAAGCTTACCAGGTAATTGTAACTTCTATGGACAACCAAAAGAGCAACACATACAACATATATATTTCTATCACATAAAAATATGCAGTATACACATCAAAATTGCCAACCCATGCATCAAACATATAGGAACCGAAATCATGCATTAGAAACTAGCTCTGATACCAATTGTTGGATTGGAAAAAGAAAGCATGCTATATTTAGAGAAACGGTAGATTTCAAAACTTTTATGAAATCATTTTTCCAGTGGAAGCAACAAATCCAAATCATCATGCTAATCCATACATGATATGGTATAAGGATAATAAAAATATAAACAAGATGAGGAGTATTACCGACTCCTTTGCTACAACTTTAAATCCTCACTGCACTATCCCCTCCTTCTTCTTATATCCAAATCCTTTGCCTTTGAATCTTTTTCTTTAGCGATCTATCTTCTCCTTGTTGTTGTATCCTCAACAAATTTGATTTACCACTTGTTCTTCAAGGACAACTAGGTTAACAGAATTCTTTGGTGGGAAAGGAGAAGAAATGTTTGGAGGAGATTTTCTTAGTAGAAGATGAACCAAAAATGAAACTCTTTCACTTGGTAATTTCGGTTCACCCTTGCATGAAAGGAGAGAGAGTGACTAAAAACATGCAAGAAGACTTTCTTACACGATGAAATTCGGTTATGCATGGAATGGAAGAAGAGAGAGGCATCCAATGCTTCACTTCTTTCATTAATCAATCATAAAGCAACCAACAAATGAGACTCTCTTCATTTATCTTTAAAATGGATATATGAAAAGACCAAAACCTAAAATTGAATTATCAATTTCGATTTTTGTAAGAAAAAAGAAGGAAAATGGTCTATCCAATGTACATATTTCTTCTTTAATCTAATGAATGCAAATAGGTTACATGCTAACATTAAAAGATAACCATTAAACCATTAATGGTAAGTTCATAACTCCATTTAATGATAAACTATAATAAAGATCATCTTTATTTTAACATTTTAATGTCAAATGTGCAGCTATACATTTAACCTAAGAAAACCGAAATTGCTACTTCTCTCTTTAAAAAATGTGTTTTAATAGAATTAATATAATTAATTACATTAAACCAAAATCTAGCCCATTTCTAAATCTACATTTGGGCTTCTAATTAACCACTAATTAGAGCAAGCCCAATATTCAATTATGGGCTTCTAAAACCTCCATTTATATTTCTTACTTAGCTTGATAACCTTCCTTAAAGTCAAGTGGAGAATCTTATTGAACTTTGATAATTTAAGCTCCAATAAGCTCATAATTAATTTAATCTCATTAGAATTAATTCTAGCTTATTAACTAAATGTCATTCCACTAAAAACAATTAGTTGAACTCTTGAATTATTAAATATTATGAGAAAACATATTTCATGTCTAATTGCAAACCCTAATTAGAATCTTATTATAGCCATCCGCACAACAAAGGTAAAATTACCGTTTTGCCCTTATATTGATTTTTCCTTCTAGATCTCCCATTTTACATTATATGGTGATTAACACACAAGATCTCAACTTGGTGTCAAGACTTGATGGGTAGCTAGTCCATCAAACTACTGGCGCCAGTTTAATCACCAAATCTCCTTAAAACATCTAGAAGTGATGATAGCACTATAAACTCTTTATTTGAGTGAATGTTCCCTCATACATGTTTCAATTAATAATTCCAACATGCAAACATTGGATTAATATTATGTAAAAATCCATTCTGATCATATCAAGAATTATAATGAAACACATATGAGTTCACCACTCATCAAGATTATGATTCATAATGAGCGAATGCTTAAGTTGTATGTTTTAAGATTAAAGTAACGACCCACTTTATTCTTAAAAATATACTTGATTTCAAATTCATTTAATAGTGCCATTATCGATAGTCTACTACTATCATGATATGAAACTCATCATTTCCTTTAAGTAAACTCCTTTACTTATATGGAGATAAATTGCAACACTACAGTCTAAACCATAATCAAGCGACCAACTTGATTATTCAACTGTGAATCAATTAACTTAGATTCTTATAATATACATGTTTCCTATAGATCTCTATGTATATGTATATTACTTGCAAAAGAATCTTGGTACCTTTTGACCAGATATATAACGCTCATACAGATAAAATCACACTCTTTTGTTTTATTAATAATAAATATTTTCATTACAAAATTGTAACTAAAGAAGATAAAGTTATATGTAAATACACTTATTTTCTAGGGCACTATATTTACATAACTCCAATAGTATAAACATACCAACATTACAAAATAGGAGGACAAATACATAATCAGAAACACTAGCTAGAAAAAAAAAACCTTTTAATTTTTCATCTTTTTAACACTTTTTACTCGTCATTTACTTAAATAAAATTAGCTTTTTAATTTAAGCTTTAAACCTGAATACTCCTTAGAATTAGGCAATTATTTGGTGTTGGTGTAGGTCGATAACTACTCGTAAATAATTGTGGATTTTAGGTATTGTCAAATGCCTCTTTATACATGTGCTCTGTGGATTTGAGACCTTAAATGGTAATGTTATACAATTTTATGTGATATATTAACAAGTATGGTTGGTTAGGGCTTATAACTAGCACAAAAATAAAGCAAGTACCATTCATTAGCCAAGGTAAATTAAATAGTGCTAAATTGAGGTAAGTACTAATTTGTTGTTCAGGGTGGATTAATTGGCACCGAAATAGGCTAGGTATCATTCCATTATTTGAGATGAATCAATCAGTGCCTATCTTAGATAGGTATATGATTATGTTAGTTAGCACCGCTAATTTTTATTTGGTCTAATTTTATTGAAATGTTGTATTGGTATGATTTCTTTCCTTAACAAGTATGTTAAGAGTGGCTGATAGTATCATTTAGGCATAATGTTATAGTTTTTCATACATGTACTAAATTTTGGAGATGATTTTATTCTAATTTTTATTTTCTTATTTGAAAACATACTCCTTAACTTGTGCATTTCATGTGAGGAGCCAATAGAAGAGGGCTTATGAATATATGATGGGTTTATGTTAAATTAGATGGATCATATTGTTTATTAGATATGTAGTTTCTTTGTTTTCAATATTTTTGAAAATTATTAAAATGAGTATTACTTTGAATTTAAGTTAAAAGAATTTATTTTACTTCATAGTTAAGAGGAAGATATTTTATTGAAAGTTTTAATATTTATGATTTTAGGAAAACTTAATAATAGATAGCTAACATCACCTTAGTTATGAGCTTAGATGTATAACTTTTACCATTGGGTGATAGCCCTTCATAAACTTAATAAAGGAACTCAGGTTCATCACATGACACATACCATATTATTGTTTTATGGATAAAGTGAACATATGCTAAATTAAGCCAATTTTGTAACTTTAAAAGATTTTATACTCAACCGTTGATAGAAATTTTCATAATATTATAATTTGTTTAGGCATTTTATTCTAAGAACTTGATGATTTTGAAAAGGAACAATTAAGTTTAAGTAAAGGTCATTGATAATGAATTAATTTATAAAAATATCATTAATTATTTGATTATAGTATGAGTTCTATAAGTTTTATTTTAAATTCCATCCATTAGTAAAAATTATAATGTTGTATTTTTTACTTGTAAATTAACTTTATGATTTTGAAAAGTAATTTACATTTTGAAATTTACCAATTAAATTGTGAGAAGACTTCCAAAATCTCAAGAGAATTAATGTCATAAGATAGGAAAGAATTTTGATGACCTTTTAGAAAATAGTACATAATTATTTAAAGACATTCTTTATTTTATATATATTTGTTTTATTAGTTGATGTATAAGGTAAAGTCTATGGGATAAATGTACATTGCAAATAAAATTGTGAGATCCATATTGCATTTATGTATTATCCCTAAATTATTCTTAGTCACTATTTTATCAAGATGGACTTTAATAGAGTGTAAAATATTAGTACATGTTATGTTTCTTCCTTATGAAAAAATAGCCGATCTCATAATCTAAAGTCTAGAAATATTTAAATAAACATATAAGTGCTTGTTAGATAATAAGTTCAATGAATTGACCTTAATATAACAATTTCATTTGGAACATTACTTGTATATCTATGAAAATCTTATTTTAATGATTGAATAAGTGATTATTTGACTTGAGATCTTTATAGTATCTCACATATAAAGGTTGCTATATTTTGTTACTTATTATGATTTATGCTTGTTAAGGGTAGCTTAATGGATAGTTATTAACTATAACATAAGCCATATGGAGATAGTTAAGAGATCAATATAAGATTTATCATCCAAAATGATTAGCGAGAATATTATATTATTATCAATTAGTATTGATTCAAAAATACTTAGGCAAAGTGTAATAAAACTTTGAAAATAGTTTTGAAATGTCATTAATATAATAATTTACTAATGTTAGAGAACTAATATGATCGGACTTAAACAAAGTACACATTAATTATATGACGTGTCTCTAATTAAAATATTATTTGATGAAATTATTGAATTATAAGAGAAAATAATGCACAAAAGGATAATCACAACTAATTTGACATTGTTATTATTTGAGTGATGATGATGTGTTCATAGACATCGAGCAACGCTGATCTTGATCTATGGATATAATTTAATGAATTAAAATTTGAAGATAAATTAAAATTATTTAATTTATTTAATCCTAAATATAGTTTGAGGTTATAATTTATATCTATTGTTAACATATTTAAGAACCTAATGAACCACATATAAAGAATAATTAGTGAGAGGGTTAATTTAGTCAAGGTAGATTTGATTGAAATGTTTGAGAAACTTTATGATTAAATATAATATAAGATATTAGATCTTACATAGACCCAATTGTTATTTAACTAAAATCAATTATAAGTCTCGTTAAAGTTTAACTGAAATTAAAGTTACATTTTAGTTAAATTAGTAAAAGGTTTAGACTCTATTATAAATAGACATAGGTTCTAAAGAAGTTAACACCGCTAATTTAACACTCTTAGCTTTTCCTTTCTACATTACTTATAGAGTTCTTTCAATTTGTTAACGTAAATACATGTATGCAACTATGCTATGAACTAATTTTAAAATGATTCAAATAAAATTACAAGAAAATGATCAAACTATTCAATAAAATATGAATTTGTTATTATGGTCATATGTTATAAAAATTTAAAATGATCGTTATTTTAAAAAATCAGATAAAAAAGTTTTATTTTCATTTGATTATATATAAAATCGGATTCTATTCTAATCTCCTGTCACTTTCCTCACCATCGGTTGTCCCGATGTTCCTTATCCCGTAAGAGAAGATTGCCTCAGTTGTCGATTTATGCTCAAACTTTTCGTCGAAGCAAGTCTCCAGACAGTCAAAATACACGCTGAAATAAAGCACGGCTTCAATGAAACGATCCACAAAAGTTGGTGAGTTGTGATTGGCATCAACTTCGCATGCCACCACTAAAGAAGGGATCAGGATTTTAAGTACCATTGTTAAATTCTGAAGACCATCATGATCTCAGATCATTTCCCCGAGTTTGTTGTTAGAAAATACAACGGCGGATTGGTCGGATGCAATTTCGAACAGGTCGTCGTTGGTGTCGTTTAGACTTGAAGTACATACTACCTTGAACGGAGGTTTAATGAATCTGCGACGCTTTACCATACTCTTCCAAGTAGTCTTCCGACTCAAGTGACTTACTGTTTTTATCTTAAGGAGTTTAAGCAGATTACGCTAACGACTAGCAAGGGCTTGCATTAAGGCTGTCCACTGAACCCACTTTTAATTTGGAGGTCGATTAAGTGCAGCTTCCTCGCGTAGCTAACATTTCAGCTATGGTTTTGGACAGCTGTGAGCTGTGAACAATCGGGGTTTTTGAATGGCAAGTGTTAAGACGTATGGTAATATATATCTTGTTATTTAATTTTAACATTTTTAATAATTAGATCTTCAAGATAATAAAAGACTTCAAATTCAAATCAAGATAACGTAAAAGATACATTGTGTAAAATTCTATACTTTTCTTTTCACATGTTTATAAAATTTCATTTCGTGTGAATGATATTTTCAGAAGAATGTAAAATTTTTTTTTACTAAAAGGTCAATTAGGAATCTAACCTGAATGACAAGTATTAAAGTCAAATGATAGTTGAAAAATATTAGAATTGACTAGTATAGAAATGGACCCAAAAATTCGATTTGATGGATTTGCGATAGATCAAGATTGATCTTGTTTTAAATTATTGTGGATTAAATTTGAAGTATTTTTGGGTTAAAACATAAGAACATAAATCAAGTAAACTAAGTGTGAGAGAATCAGTCATAATTACAGATACTTTGATTCAACTTGTGTGTTGATATGTTTAGGTACAACATGATAATAAGTGGACACAAAACTTCAACCGAAATTAGACAGATTTTTATCAAGTCATTTAATTACTTTAGACAAGAAATAATATATATACATGTTAATGAGCCTTAAGTGACAGCTGTCATATACATGAAGAATTTCTCATTATTTTGGAGCAAGAATGAGTGAAAATCTTATGTTGCCATGTTTATGGAGTAGATGTGAGGGACATAAAATTCATTACAGGTGAGACCAATATATGGTGTAGACTTGTGTGATTTTTGTGAGACAAAATGAAAATAACTTGTTATATGTGGGAGACAAGAATTACCGTGGATGATACAATAACTATTGGCTTAATTAAACAAAGATGGTGAGAGTTAAAATAATGGACAGTAGTTGGAAATATATTTTGTAACGTATTGGACAACTTCCACCAACGTGTAGCTTATACAAGAATGATGGAGGAACTCCTCCACTTTCATTCTAATGAAGTTTCACTTATCTTGAGGACCAAAATTGATGATATTAATGTCTAAAAGCCTAAATTGAGGCTTAACCTTTTTGCGTTTGATTAGTTTAAGACTTAAACTTAAAACTTGCTCATAAATTAAAGGTCTAAAATTTCACGAGTCTGCTCAATTTAAAACTTTTTTAGATGAAAATTAGAACGTGTTTATACACACCATTACCTGTAACAACGTGGTACCATTACCCTTTTTTAAATGCCACGTATAAAAGAGTAAAAGGTTAAGTTTTAAACCTAAATTTTGTAAATTTCCTGAATTTTGTAATTTTCGTAAAGTAAATAAAAAGAAACCTAAAAGTTACAAAAACCTTAAAATCCCATCGTTGGTCACCTTTCTAACGCATCTTCATCGTCTGCCATTCCGCTCCAGTCTTTATGAAAGGATTGTTTTGCCTGGTTCACGCATCAAAACCATTGCCAAATTCGTGCTTTAGTTGAAGGGGTTTTGTTGCTTGATTGACGCATCTTCAACATCCCCCGATCTATGCTCCAGTCTTCATTGAAGGGATTGGCTTGCCTAGTTCACGCATCATCTCATGAAACTAAGGTAAGTCCTATAATTAAGTATTAGCCATTAGATTTAAGAGCGATAAAACATTTGATTTTGAGGTTAGAGAGGTCTGAGGTTAGAGAAGTCTAAGGTTGATAAAAACAAGTGCAAAAGTTAGAGTAGTCTGAGGAAGATAGTATGAATGAGGTGGGTAGAAGCAAATTGGTATTAGTTTTATTTTCTATCGAAAATGATCAGGAGCATTCACCTTGAACCACTGCCAAATCGTAACAGAACCTCAAATACTAAAGAAAGTAATAGAAAACTTCAAGTACGAAATATTTTAAAGAAGTTGTAGAATGCGTAGCTGCTAGGACCAACTGTGTTTCTATTGTGCTCTGATTGGCAGGAAAGATCATCTTTCCTGCCAATCAGAGCACAATAACGTAGTTGGTTCTACATAATTTAATTTGATGCTTTTAATTTCGTTGTCCTCCTACATCCTTTTTACTTTACTATTGTAATTATATGATTTTGTTATTCTAGTAATAGCTTAAATTTGGAAGACTCTAATTACTAGTAACTTAAAGTTGATGTAACAATTGAATTGAATAAGGATTGCATTTAATATCAATTTTTTTGAAACATTGAGGCATAATAAACCATTAGGTACCTTATAGGTTGTGAAAATTTTCATGAGCCTAAAAGCCATAGCAAGAACATGTTTCTCGATTCACAGGTGTAAACAATGTCTCGTACCTTAATTAATAGGACTTAGTAAGTTGGTTGATGGAATTATTATGCATATGTTAAGCATCATGTGCCGTGCTAGGCTTGAATTTTTTCACTTTCACTTCAATGTTTCCTTTCAACATTTTGACCGAGTCTCTTTATTTTCCTAGAGCTGGTTTTTTCGATTTGGCATAATGACATTTGATGAAGTAACTCCGAGATTTCACCATGCAGGATGTTTTGTTGATATGGGTGATAATGTTATGTATGAGGATGGTTTTGTGGATGAAATTGAATTTGATCCTGACTTGTTGAGATATTTTGAACTAGATGACATATGTAAGAGAAGTGAATATAACAATGTGAAAAAGATAATTTATCTTATACCTAGTTTTGAACTATGTAATAGTTTGAGAGTTGTACAAGATGAGCACGGGTGGTATTGATATTTATATTGAACATGGCGATATCCTTGTTGAACTGATTGAGGATGAATGTAATGAGGTTAATCAAGGTAATGTAGTTGAAGATAATGTTAAGGATGTTAATAATGAAGGGTTTGGAGGTAATGTAGGTAATTTAGACAATATGCCAAATGTGGAGGATGAAAATGGTGCAGATATAGAGAATGAAGATGATACAAATATGGAGGTTGAAGAGGATGAAGAGGATAAAGAGCAAGGAGATGAAGGTAATGGTCTGGATGAAGATGTTGAAGAGAATTTAGAGCAAGAAGATAAAGGTAATGGTCCAAATGAAGATGTTAAAGAGGACTTAGAGCAATGAGATGAAGGTAATGGTCCTGATGAAGATGATGAAGGTAATGGACTACAAGAAGCTCATGCAGGTGATGCAGATGATGAAGATGAGGTAGTTTTGTCTGAATATTATGATAGTGATGAATATGGAGAACTTGTTAGTGATGTAGATGATATGGTAGATGATGCTACTGGGAGGAAAAGGAAACGCCCTGTTCATGTTGGAAATGTAGGAAAATCCCGGTGTGAGCATCACATGCCCACGGTGCGGAAAACAAAAATTTTTGTTCCGGGACCTTCCCGAAAGCCAGGATCCATGTGTATATATATAACAAACTCAAACCGAACGACCAAAGGAGACCGCTCTAACGGTATCCACGCAGAGATCGGAGAACCTAACCGGGACAAACCCTTTGACCCGGGAATAGCTAGAACAAATTAAAGACTGCTAGATCTTACCTTTGTTCTATGGAGAGCTTGGAGTCACAATGAAGAGGGAGGATGAGAAGCTTAATGATCGATGGTGGTAGCTTGAAAGATAAAACTCCTTTTATCTTCCACCAAAAACCAACGAAGATGATAGCTTGTTCAAGCCTTAGGATTTTGAAACTCTTTCTTCAATCCACGATGATCATCCTCA
This sequence comes from Erythroxylum novogranatense, assembly GCA_029891385.1. Lineage (NCBI taxonomy): Eukaryota > Viridiplantae > Streptophyta > Magnoliopsida > Malpighiales > Erythroxylaceae > Erythroxylum > Erythroxylum novogranatense. Next base: position 16,388,744 of record CM057231.1, on the reverse strand, counting down.
TTCAAAGAGAAGAAACTCTTTTCTTTTCTACTTATTCAATAAGCCACCAACGATCATTCTTCTTCACTTTGCTATTTTGTCTTTTGTCATTAAATGACTTGATGACTAAGCATGAAAATGGAAGCTTCTTCCATCTTCTCCCATCAATCCACGTAAATGCTATATATATATATATATATATATATTAATTATTTAATTAATTAATCATATATATATGTATATATATTCTTGAAATGGTCGATCCACTGAATTGGTCTCTACCGAGTCTCGGTATGGGAAAAACCCCCGGAAACTTTTTTCAGCAATATCGATGTCGCGATCTCATCGAGACATATCTCGATCTCATCGGGATCCATGTAATCCGATTGCTCTCCATATATTGGAACTCTGTCCAAAACTATTTTACGAGTTCTCCGAGACACTCTTATGCGTGTGACCCATTAGGTTCCCGGTTATGTTGGCCACTTAGATTAACACTTAATCTAAGCAAGTCATGAGCGGTATCTAGCAACACATCATGACCCCCAATTGACCGGAAAGTAATTGATTTGACGAATGAATATATATTCATCATGGACCATATCACGAACCTTTCCATAGACAATTACCGTGCAATTCGTCCTTTCACCATCCTATACCCCACTTGGTTATGAGTATGGGCAATGTGTCAACTCTCACTAGACTGACTACGTCAAATCTAGTCCAAGTGATTTCAGTTCTTGTCCTAGGACTCATTACTTTATATGTCATCAAGACACTCTTCACGACATACATACTCCGACGAGATTTCTAAGTAATGACCCTGACAAGAGGCCATGGTTATCATCTTTTGCTATCACAAGTGGTGAATCCTCTATTGGCTACTCAATTACCTTGAATACCTCAAACTGTACTCCAAGCACCACCCTATGAGCGACCTCATGCAAGGCAACAAGCAATGGAGTCAAAGCACGTAATCGAGATCAAGATATCCTTGAGCACCTCAAGTCTAAAGATACTTGCACCATTGCTATGATGAGATTATCACCGACATTAGAATAGGACATCCATGTGATGATCTCATGGCAGTCATCCAATGTACTTACTACCTCTAGTAAGCATCCACATCTCAACCCTAAATATCTCATATTTACAGTTTCTGAGATCCACTGCTTGATCAAATCAAGGTGCTTGAGATGTGCTAGTCTTTCCGGATTACCAATGTCCAGTCTCAGTAATCCTATGACTAGGGATAATTTAGATAATGACATAATTGCACATGATAGGAATCTCAGTAGTGTGATCACATCATAATTTCCTTCATGCTATGTCATATATCATGGACTTCATTAATTTGATTACAGATCTATATCAGTTCATAAATAATGAACAACAAATTAATGAAATATGCCTTTCTTTATTTCTTTATAAAGAATGTACACAAATTTGTACAAAATGCGCTAAAGGCGATTGCCTTTAGAGCACTACTCTAACAGAAAATACAGCTGAGCCTTACATTGAATTAGGGATGATTTTTCTTAATCATTTGCAATATAAGCATATAGTAAGTTTGTTGTCATCAAAATAAAGAGGGCTGTTATGTTTACCAAAATAAGCCCAACTTTGTCCAAGGTAAACGTAGGATAAAGAACTGCCCTTGGTATATATATAGAGCATTTGATAGGAAGCTGCAGTCATTTCAAGTTAAAAAATTTAGGAACAATCATGACTATAATAGGGTATATACAAATCCTAGGATAAACATCTTATCTAACTCATTAAAGGATAAGCTTAAAAAGGGAGCCATTTTTGAAGAATGATGATATCAAATTTTACGCTAAGTATTGTTTAAGTGTTGAAATTTCCATGAGTATGGTGAGAAGAGTAAAGAAAAAAATAGTAGACGGTGTTGTGAACAACATTGAAGAGAAGTTTGGGAAGCTTTGGTTTTATGCTGAAGTGATTAGGCAGACTAAACTAGGAAACATTATTACATTGACTGTGTCTCAGCCAATTCTAACATGTCCACCTGTATTTGAAAGAATGTATATATGTTTATAAGCTATTAAGCATGGGTTTAGGCATGGATGCAGACATTTTCTTAGCCTAGATGGATGTTGGCTAAAACCAAAACTAAGGGTGAACTTTTATATGTTATGGGAAGAGATGGAAACAATCAAATATTTCCTATTGCTTAGGTTATGGTTAAAGTTGAGTTGACAGTCATATGGAAGTGGTTCATTGAAAGGCTGAAAGAAGATTTACCTCACTTAGGCTCCAGAATTAGTTTGACTATAATGACTGACCAACAAAAGGTAAAAGTTTCACATCAATCTTGTTTGAAAAATGTAACTTTTATGAATATGTAGAGTTGCATCCACATTCCTATTCAAATGGTTATGTTTTCCCTTGCAGGTACTTGATAGAGTCATTGTTGATTTGTATCCAGATGTTGAGTACAGGCTTTATGCTAAACATGTTTATATTAATTGGCATAGAAGAGGACATAAAGGGGAATAGATGGAGTAGTTTTGGAAAATTGCAAAATCCTTCACAGTAAGGTAATATGAAGAAAATTTGGATAAGCTCAGAGTCAAGAAGCAAAGGGAAGTAGAAGATATTGAGAGTTATGCACCAGTCAGCAATAGTGTAGGGCTTTCCAGAGGAAAGATTTTATGATTGAGTTGGTTGACAATAACTTATGTGAGGCCTTCAATAAGACTCTAGCTGATGCAAGGAAAATGTCAATTTTAAGGTTATTTGAGCATATTAGAAGAAATTTGATAAAAAAAATTGTGAGAAAAAGGAAAGAGGCTACCAAGTGGAAGGGTAATTTAGGGCCAAAAATATGGGAAGCAATTAAGAAGAGTGTCATGATTGCTTAATGTTGTTCAATGCATCATAATAGAGAAGGAGGGTATGAGATTGATCATGGATAGAACAGATATGCGGTGAGGATTCAGAAAAAAAATATGTTCTTATAGGAGAAAAGCCCTCTCTGGCATTCCTTGTACACATGCTATATATGCTATTAGAGACAGTAGGGTTAATATTGAAGAGTACACTTCTAATTGGTTATGGAAGACTGAATATGTCAAAGCATATGGGAAGGTAATTAAACCGATGCCTAATATGAAGGATTGGCCCATTAGTAATGAAAAAACTATTAGGCCACCAGAATTTAAATAAGGGCCTCAATGAAGAAACTATTAGGTTACCAAAATTTAAACAAGGGACTGGTAGGCCCAAAACAGCTAGGAAAAAAGGCATTGATGAGCCTCAAAATAATATAAAATTAAACAAAAAGCTAAATTCTGGCCACATTTTTAGGAGGGGCATGATCATTACATGTAGCCACTGTCATATAAAAGGACACAAGAAAGGAGGTTGTCTTTGGAAGGGAGGTAATTTCTAAACTGTTTTGTCTTTTTATGGTACAACTAAGATTCTTTTCCATAGTGGTGGTAATCTTCTAGGTTTTTTGTTCTATTATCACTGTTATCAATGTCAAGTTCTAGTCCAGTTTTAAAATCTAAACCCAGACCAATCAATTGATTTCCATATGGAGCAAAACACAATGAACTCACAATCAACCCTCGAAAACATATCCACAGTTAGCACCAACACTGACAACCCAATAAGTGCCTCTAAATCTACATCCAACATTGAAAGGGAAAAGAAAGGTAAAAGAAGAGCAAAAGCCTCTGCTTGTGCCTTTGCCTCTGCCTCTACGACTACGTTTGTATTTGCTAATGCCATAACTGCTTCAAATATTGCTCACACATCAAGTACTGCTCATATATGTGGAAGTGCAAATGCAACAACAAATAACTGTACATCTTCAAATATCTCCTAACACCTGAAGGTGCTTCAGAAATAACAATATCTATACATCTTCAAAGGCCACCACCAAGAACCAAACCAACGGGAGAAGAGAACCTGGTTATGGTGTTGCAGATAATGGAAGCAAATTGAGAATGTTGGGAGCTGGCAGATGTAGTCCAAATTCTCAATCAAAAATTATAGGAAAAGGCCTGTCATATACTCTTCTCTTCAACAATAAGCAAATAGGAAGATTAATAAATAGATGGAAAGGATGGGGGTATACACAAGCGAAACCAAAGGTTTGCAGATACTAAATGTAAGTGTTAAATATTTGCATTCTTATTAAACATTAACTAATTCATACAGCTTAACAAACATTTACATTTTATCTACAATCTGGAAGGAGAAGTCAAAGACTACTAAACCCTGGGAAGAAATTAATAAAGAGGAAGGAAGTTTTCACTACACATGTGAATCCAAGAGGACAAAATGTAAACTTAACATTTAATTGTTAGTGAACTGAATAATTTTGTGATATTTGTGAATTGAACAATAATAGATTGTAAGGATCTTGATGGAATTAATGTTATTAGGCAATTTTTTGTACCTTTTTCCTTTTTGTTGATGTTTATGAATGAGTTATCGAGGATGATGGAAGGGTGATGGAAGCTTGGTTGGAATTGTCAAATTCTCTACAATGTTTTGTATTTGTCAAGGAAAGCTTAAAGTTTATGGATGGAAAGAGATGATCAACTTTTTGTAGTAAAGTGTTGGTTTCCTTTATTTTCCATTCAATGTGAATTGCATTTCTTTTAGTTTTCCCATTTTGGTTGAAGCTCATGAATGATAGAACGTGTACATTGTTAATGCAAAGAATTGGAATTATAGGTCTATTAAACATCCTTGTCTCCTCATTAATAATTTGATGACTTGTAAAATAACTTAACAATTGTGTTAATCATTAGATTGAAGGTAAAATACGGATAACATTTTTAGATTAATCAATTGCTGCCTCTTTTAACTCCTTTTGACTACTAACCAATACTTCATCTCAATTGAATAAATATCTTATTTTGTCACTAATCTTCCTGACCAAATGTTGAAACATCAAACATCTTTAGGCTAGTACATCAAACTTGTTTAGGCTAGTACATAAAACATCAAACCTGTTTAGGTTAGAACATCAAATTAGTATACAGTAGATGTTAAAACATCTAACACTTTGCACTTTTCAACATCAAATTAGGTGAAGAACATTTACATATTGTTTTAGTACAGCAAACCATTTCTAGGTAAGGCTTAACAGGTACAACTATTGCCTTTTTTGTCTTTATTATTTAGACTAACAAACATAAGCAAAACTACTAAACACAAGCTTAAACAAGCAAACCATTTCCAACACTTTGCTGAATGTGTTTCATAACTAGTCCTTATGGCAACTAACTCATTCTTCAACTTCAAATTTTCTACAATCCTTTCAACTTGCAAAACATGTACTGCATTCTCTCTTAACTCCGTCACTTTGGCCTTTAATAAATTTTTTTGACGATATAACATCTTCTCTTTGTTTTTCAACTCTAAAATAATTTGTCTACTCTTGGACAAAATCTTTGATCATGCCATTCATGAAGTCCACAAACATTTTCACTCTACCATCAAAGAAAAAGTAGCAATTCGTTAATAAAATATATGAACATATTTAGCTAAAACAACATAAAAATGTACCAAAATTACTAGAAAGAGTCGACAACCATAAAACCTTCTTCATAGATTTTCATCAATCCATAAAGTCCATCTAGGTGCTTTCAAGTTATAGTAACAATATTTAGCCTATCCGTCATAGTCCCATTCAACTGGGTAAGTTGAAGAAATCAACTTGTATGACCTCATATCAAGCTTAAAACATGTCCCTCTACAGCCAAAGTTGAAAATTTAAAAATTCCATCCCATCACAAAATCACAACCAAGAAAACAACAAATTGAATCCTCTAATCAACCTTATTACTGTTAAGTTGTCATTTTATGCTTATTTTGTATTTAAATCTCTTTAATGTGTTGAAATTATTATTCAAAATTGATAGATTTGTTTTTAATTATTCTCAGATTATTTTCAACACTTAAGAGATGAAATTGAGTCAAAAAGATGCAAAGGAAGAAAGTATAATTCAAAATTCCAGAATGGTAGGAAATTCAGTGACTTAAGCGTGGGCACGTGTAAGGATAAAATTTATCTGTAAGATCTATTTTTAAAATGTAGATTTGATCCGCTTCAAATTTTTATGATTTTGAGAATCAGATTGAATCCTTATTGATGGGGATTTGCCACTTGAATCTAGGGGAAGATTATCTACAAAATATCATGAAAAAAAGAAGAGAGAGGAATGGGCATTACTGTTCACATAGGCGACTTTAGGGGATAGTTTTACATTCTTTTACTAAATTTTTCTGCATTTTTTCTTCTTGTTTTGGTTAGCCATAGTTAGGTCCTTCACTTTATGCAGTATTTCTCTAGGGATTTTTGGATTTTCTAAGAAAGATCAGGGATGGAGACTTTACAATTGGCCATTTCTTTATTGATTTTCACTTTTTTTATGAGAAGTTAAATCACTTTTTCTTGGTTGAGGGAAACTGTGTTATCATCTATTATGTATGAGATGTTCCAATACAGTTTGTTTTGTTAATGAATATTGGCTTTTATGATTGAACTGATTGATTTCTAGGATGCACAACTAGGAATTGATTCGTTTAATAGCCAGATTAGTAAAATATGACATTCTGTTTTGCTAATCATAAGTGGAAATTAAGATTACCATCTTTACGTTAGAGTTGGAAATTTAAAAAAACTCATCTTGATTAAATACATGTCATACATATATCATCTTGTTTATTGGTTTCTTAGTTCTTAAAGCAATTACTCAATTAAACTTACGATCGTATCTAAGTTGTTGATTAAGAAGAATGTTTAGAATGCATATTTCTAATTGTTTAAACTTAAGAGAAAACATTACCCAATGAATGTTTGTTGATGAACTGAATTTTATATCAAGGATCCATATTAGTGTGATAACATTGGTGACCCAAACCCAAGGTTTGTTTACTGCAATTTCCAGATTTGATTATTTTTGTTAATTTTTTATTTTGTCATCTTTTTTTAACATTGCCGTGAATCAAAACCAACCCCCACTTTTTACTTTATTTTAGTTTTGAACTTGTACAGTCTTTGTTAGTATCAAGGATTCCAACCTCCACACCCACCAACACTATGATTTCGGCATTCACAAATAGAGAAGCATTCTTTTCGCTTTTCTTTTATATTTTTGTTTTGAACTTATGTCCTAACATTAAGGACGATGTTGGTCTAGGTGTGGGGGAAGGAAATGAATTATATGTGTGTGATTCTTTTCGGTTTTGCATGCTTGTTATGTATGCTAAGCCATCAAGCTTTGTCATATTAGTTTGAATAAGATTGAGTGTGTGCATGAAATTAAAGTGGGCTATGTGAGTCTAAAGTGAATCATGTGGATTAATTGCAATAATTGATCTTATATGCTTAGTCAAAATTTTTACATTTGAGTGATGAGGTAGCTATAGAATTAAGGTGAATTCTTGAATTAAACTTGTGAGTGGATTTGAGCTTTAATGACATATCTTTATGTTATTCTAATTCTTTGCATTATGTGATGCTCCTCTAATCATGTTTGCCTTCAAAACTTGCACTGAACCGGATTGAAGTTGTTTGATTACTTAATTTATGGAAATGATTAAGGCTCTTATTTTAATACCTTTTACCTTTAAAATGACCCACCTAGTTAGTTTTCCTTTACAAACACTTTTGAGTTAACCTTGTTTGTTTTTCAATTAATCACCTTACATTAAAACCAAAAAAACCATTACCTATCACAATTTGAATGAAGTATTGTGTAAGCAATTGACTTTAGGACCTTTGTTCTGTATTATATTATAAGATATTTTTATAGGTACTTCTTCTCATATGTTTGCTAAATTATGCTGCTATTATTTTCTCTTGTTTTTATTGCTTGGAAAAAGAAAGAAAAGAAAGAAAAGAAAAAGAATAAACCATAATAGCATTAACTAGTAATGAGTAGTTGTAGTTCCTTGTATTCATGTGTTTATCTAAGAATTTGAATTTTAGTGTCCCTTGTACTTGGTACTTTATGAATGTTTGTGATTAACCCTTGTCATTTTTACCTTACTTTTGAACGTAGCCCCATTATAACTCATAATAAAGTCCTTATGAACTACGAGCTCATATAATTCGAATGAATGATAATTGGTGAATTTGCAAGCCTATGGTAGTGCGATCTATTAGAGGCAAATTTGAGAGAAACACTTTAACCTTAAACACTTGAGTGTAAGAGAGAAATTTGTGAGAAGAATTTACTTTAGTTTCATACTTTCCTTTTAACAATAATGTTTTACTTTGACTTTGTTTATTTGTATCGGTGAAAAGTGGTTATGATGTATGTTGCAACCTAAGTCTTACTAGCCCAAGTTAACGGATTGTGTGCATTTAATCTTATGAAGGATGAATTGATAGAGTGTAGTGGTTTGGCATGTTTTCTCGAGGGCGAGTAAATGTTTGGTGTGGGGGAATTTGTTAAGTTGTCATTTGTTATTTATTTTGTATTTAAATCTCTTTAATATGTTGAAATTATTATTCAGAATTGATAGATTTGTTTCTTAATTATTCTCAGATGATTTTCAACAATTAAGATATGAAATTGAGTCAAAAAGATACAAAGGAAGCAAGGATAATTAAAATTCCAGAATGGCTGGAAATTCAGTAATTAAGTGCAGGCACGTGTAAAGACAAAATTTATCTGCAATATCTATTTTTAAAATATAGATATGATCCACTTCAAGTTTTTATGATTTTGAGAATCAGATTGCATCCTTATTGATGGGGATTTGCCACCTGAATTTAGGGGAAGATTATCTACAAAAGATCATGGAAAAAAGGAAAGAGAGGAATGGGAGTTATTGTTTATGCAAGCGACTTTAGGGGATAGTTTTACATTCTTTGTAAAAAAAATTTGTAGTTTTTCTTCTTGTTTTGGTCAAACATAATTAGGTCCTTCAATTTCTGTAGTATTTCTTTAGGGATTTTCTAAGAAAGAGTAGGGATGGAGACTTTACAATTAACTATTTCTTTATTGAATTTTACTTTTGTTATGAGTAGTTAAATCACTATTTCTTGGTTGAGAGAAACCGTGTTATCATCTATTATGTGTGAGATGTTTCAATAAAGTTTGTTTTGTTGATGAATATTGAGTGCCTTCTAAATTGCTTTTATGATTGAATTGATTGATTTCTAGGATGTGTAATTAGGAGTTGATTGGTTTAATAGCTAGATTAGTAAAATATGATGTTCAATTTTGTTAATCACAAGTGGCAATTAGGATTATCATCTTTACGTTAGAGTTGAAAATTCTAATAAGAAACTCATCTTGATTAAATACATGTCATACATGTGTCATCTTATTTAATGGTTTCTTAGTTCTTAAAGCTATTACTCAATTAAACTTACGATCATATCTATGTTGTTGATTAATAAGAATGATTAGAACACATGTTTCTACTTATTTAAACTTAAGAGAAAACATCACCCAATGAATGTTTGTTGATTAACTGAATTTTATATCAAGGATCCATATTAGTGTGATAACATCGGTGACTCAAAACCAAGGTTTGTTTTTTTAAGTTTCTAGATTTGATTATTTTTGTTAATTTTTTATTTTGTCATCTTTTCCTAAAATTGTCATGAATTAAAACCAACCCCCCTTTTTACTTTATTTTAGTTTTGCACTCGTACAGTCTTTGCCGTTAAAATTACTCGTATACTACTATATTAATTTGTATTGCAGGTAGTCAGTTTCTTTTTAAATTTGGTTGCAAGTGACAGCAGTACCAATTAACTTGAAGAACTACTACTTAAGCTCATTCTCAAGTATTACAGCATAATGTTGTAATGTTGATTGTGCACCCACTAACAGCTAAATGATGTCTACAAAACTGAATTTGTTTGCTCCTAATAATCTGCATCTCTTCCATGAATGTCATACTTTATCTTTAATCAGTGGATAAAAAAAAAACATAGATAACCACAATTGAAGCTAAGCCAAGTGACACAAATCATATCCTACATACAATGTCTAGTATATAGGGAAGAGAAAACTTGATCATATCCTATATACAAATGTACAATAGAATTGTACGTGAAAAACAATTATCGTCTACACGTTATTCAACCCAATAAACAAACCCATTTAAAGAAGATAAAATAATTTATGTAAATTTAACATTGTTAGGGCAAAGGAATAAAGTGAATATTAAAAGATCATAAATTTATATACAAATATTAGAAGGGTGTTTGACTCATTAACTACTTGGGTCTTCAATGATAGCATATGTATATTTCAAATCTCCAAAAACCTTACACCTATTCACCTCTAACGCCAAAAGAGCTCACAGTCATACTACTAAGACGGCATAAGCGAGATTGGAGTGAAGGCACGTGCATTAAGTGATAATGCATCCAGGGATTGGAGTGAAGGCACAACCGAGAGAAGAAAAAAGAAGGTGAAACACATGTTCATAAAAGTTGTTGATTTAGGGTTGAAGAGTATTTCTGCATCAGTTGAAATTTAAACGAAATTATTAAAATTTTCCTTACATTCCACCTAGCCTGGAAAATAAATTAGGTGTATTAACATGACATGTAAACACTAATTGATCTGTATGTAACGACACATGTAAACATGTCCTAATTTTCGTCCAAAAAAGTCTTTAATTGAACAAACTCGTGAAATATTAGCCTTTCATTGAGCAAGTTTCAAGTTTAAGTCCCATACTGATCAAACTTAAGAAAAGGTTCAACCCCGATTTGGGCTTTTAACCTGATATTAATTGCAGTTGCTCCCTTCATGCATAAATCTTCCAAGTTATTGCCTTTAGGAAGTAATTTTTGTATGGTGTTTAAGCCTCCAACAGTGGACAACACCTTTACCAATGCCAACTACATGCATGGAAAAGAGGGACAATAAGTTGCCACCTAATTTTGGTATGCCAAATCACTCTTGTCCATCCTCTTTAGTTGGTCAAGTGAATGCTTAAGCTAGAAATATGAATTCCCTTATAAATTGCATGAATGTTTGAACTTATTGCAAAGTTAAATGATCGAAAAGACAACATGGAAATGGAGAGGAAAACAACATATATATCCATATCTTATCTATGTTGTTCAATGGTTATTAATTGGCAAGATGTAGATGCTATATATGTGGCTTAATGGTTGTTCATGGCAATATGTATGTTGTACATAGTTCAATGGTTCAATATAAGCAAAACATAATGTATATACTATGTAAGTTATTTAAATGGAAAGAAGACAACAAGTATAAATCACAGACGTTGTTCAATGATTGTTTAATTGTTGAATGAAAAGAAAACATAATTTTAATCTTACTAAATGATAAGATTTTGGCTAATTCCTTTTCATAAAATTTGTAAAACAAGGTGGTAAGTTAAGATGTACTTGTAGGTTTTAGGGACCCTTCAGGATTCTCACTCATAGCTGAGTAAGATAATAAAGTTTTCTCGTCATCGTAGACTCGAGACTAATAAAGGAAAAGCACCGAACACTTGAGGGTAGTTAACGATAAATGAAAAACAGTGAGTGTGTATTTAAATTGATTTGTTAAGAAGGTTTTACCTTACTATGAAAAGTATGTTTATGAGATTAGTGCTACTACTTGAATTTAAAAGTTAATCTTCATGAGGTTTACATATGCTTTGATTTAACATTAAATTGAGTTTTGGATTCACTTAGAAACTAATGAGATGTACACATGCTTTGAATTGACATTGAATTGAAATTTGCATATGCTTTAAATTGGCATAAAAATGGATTTTGAATATGTTTTGAATTGGTATTGAAATGAGGTGCGCTTATGTATTAATTGTGGTTTAGCCTATAGTACGTTGTTAGGTCTTTATATATATGATTATATCAATCAGAGTATTCCCTAACATGCATCGCGGTGTTTGGGGGCATCCGTCACTAATATGGGAAGTGTTGTGTTTGTCAGTATGTCCTGTAAGTCGCCCTTTACATGTGTTGAGTATATATTGTGCTAGCACTGTTACAGGTAAACGATACAGAATCAGCTATATAACTATTGATTTATATGTAGTGCTAGCATTGTTATGGGTAAGTGATGTAGATCCGGCTTCATAATAATCAGTATACAGAGTTTAACTAGGCACGTGTTGGCCCTGAATTTTTTTTTTGAATAAGCATGATTTAAATTGCTTTCAAGGTTTTAATGGATAAGTTATTTTATCAAGAGTGATTAATTTTGTTAAAGTATGGAAGAACATATGACAGGGGTTAGTGGAAGTATTAAAGTAGTAAGAGAGTGTGAGGGTAACTTTGGCAAGCCATATAAGTCTAGAAACCATAAGGCATTAAAGGAAGGGCAAGGTGGACTTTTATAAGCCATTAAAGGTAAGATGAGAAGAAAGAAGTGTTGTTTCCTTCCTTGAGAAATAACAAATCAAAGAGAAAGAGAAAGAGAGATTTTGGTGGTTGAGAGGAAGGAAGAAAGTTGAGCTAGTGTTTCTCTTTTCTAAGCTTTCTAGAGAGATTTAGAGGTTTTGCAAGAAGGGAAAAAGGTAGAGAAAATCAAGAGCCTTCTTTTAAACCAAGCATCTCTTCTTTTGGTGAAGATCTAAGGTAAGATCATTTTAATACTTTAGATATGGGAAGGGTTTTGGTTCATAAAGCTTAGAAAGACCATTAGTTTAAGTTTTCTAGAGCCATCTTATGGAACATACTTTGTGGGTTTTCATTTTTGCAACTCTATTGAAGCTGGGATTTTTTTTTGTCTATGAAAAGGGAAGTAAGAAAGACAAGAGGAGTAAGAGGAGAGGCACATTGGAGCAAGCCATAGTCAAGGACTTCAAGGTGGGTTTCACTTTTATAGCTAGGCAATAAGCTAACAAAAGTTTATGTCAATAAATGATAGTAAAAAATTTTGCAACTACCTTATTCATGTGCATTTAAGGTTGTTTAGTGCTGCAGGATTTTTATACATGCTTATACATGATTTGAGGGATGATACATGAAAAGTTTGCTTTATTAAAATGATTCTTTGAAAAGATACATGATTTTGAAACCATACTTTTGGAAATGGATTTTAAGATATAACAAGCTTATGAAAGGCAAGTTTTCAAGGAAATGTGCCTTTGTGGGCATCAAGCTTACAAGATTTTGAAATTCTATGTGTTATGTGGATTTGTGGTAGTCCCTTAAGAACCGTCACGTGCACGTTGACCCAAGCATAGGCTTCTCCCGCCTACCCACTAGTGACATGGAGCTCCCTCAAGGACTCCCTCAAGATTTAACGACTACACAGGACCATTTCATTAGAAATGTGTAGTGCGTCATGTTTCAGACTTACCCAAACCATGTGATGTGTTTATGTGTTCATGATAAGTTGATAGGAGTAATCCATCCATGATTTTGAATACATAAAAGTTTTCTGCATTGATGATGTATTAAAAAAATGTCTTTGCTTGTTGCAAACTATAAAATTGTTACCCACGGGCTTTAAGCTCACCCCCCCCCCACTTTCCTCCCCATAAGCAGTTGATGAGCAAGAGATTGAGTAGTCGAGGACCAAGGCATCACTCCATTTTTGAAATGTTGTTGTAATTTAAACAAATTTAGTAAACCAAGGCTTTAGTTGCATTTTGAACAATTTACTGTTCACATGTCTTTTGCATTTATGGAATATTCTTGAAACATTAGTGTATTGGGGGCTTCAAATGTCCACTAAAACTTTGTAAAACTACAATCTTTGATAATAATGATTTGTGATTTTGTCTTCGCCCATGATACTCAAGGTTACGTAAGGGAAAAGTTTGTGTACTAACTTCAGGGATATTTCTAGGTTGTTATGAGCTGATTTAAGTGAAATTGTCTTCTTGGAAGTTGTAGATGATTTTTCCAGCTTTCCAATGATATAAAGTTTGCAAATATTGGATACCATAATAGAAAGTCATGATCATTTGAAGTCTGTGTTGTTGCATAGGGTGAACTTTAGGGACAGCTGCATTGTTTTGAAATTTTAACCCTTATAGAGGAAAAAATAGTTTATGAGGTCTTCATGGAATTGTAGGTCTAGAATTCTTCTTTAAAATGGTCTAAGAACAACCTCAATCTGAGACTTGTAGTGAAAGTTATGCCATTTTTATTGCTTTGTCTTAGTTTTGCATCTCAGTATGACATCAACAATTCGTCTCATGACGTTAGCATCATCTTAGTTTGGCCAGAACATCTTCTAGTCCAAATTTTATCCTTTAGATGATAGAATTGATCTTTGAGGTCTTCATGAAAGTTGTAGATTTGAAGTTCTCTTTCTATTCATATAAAGAACACCTAAATCCAAGTTCTATATAAAAAGTTATACCCAATTTTGTGAATCGTCTCATATGACATCAGCAATCGTCTCATGACGTCAGCATCATCGTAGTTTGGTCAAAACATCTTCTGATCCAAATTTGATCCTTTAGATGATACAATTGGTCTTTGAGGTCTTCATGAAAGTTGTAGATCTTGAAGTCCTCTTTCTATTCATCTAAAGAACACCTGAATCAGAGTTCTATACAAAAAGTTATATCCATTTTTCTGAATTGTCTCATATGACATCAGCAATCGTCTCATGACGTCAGCATCATCTTAGTTTGGCCAGAACATCTTCTGGTCCAAATTTGATCTTTTAGATGATAGAATTGGTCTTTAAGGTCTTCATGAAAGTTTTAGATCTTGAAGTTATATTTCTATTAATCTAAAGAACACCTGAATCCAAGTTCTATACAAAAAGTTATACCCAATTTTCTGAATCATCTCATATGACGTTAGCAATCGTCTCATGATGTCAGCATCGTCTTAGTTTGGCTAGAATATCTTTTGGTCCAAATTTGATCCTTTAGATGATAGAATTGGTCTTTGAGGTCTTCATGAAAGTTGTAGATCTTGAAGTTATATTTCTATTAATCTAAAGAAAACCTGAATACAAGTTCTGTAAAAAAGTTATACCCAATTTTCTGAATCATCTCATATGACGTTAGCAATCGTCTCATGACGTCAGCATCGTCTTAGTTTGGCTAGAATATCTTCTGGTCCAAATTCTGTCCTTTAGATGATAGAATTGGTCTTTGAGGTATTCATGAAAGTTGTAAATCTTGAAGTTCTCTTTCTATTCATATAAAGAAAACCTAAATCCAAGTTCTGCAAAAAAAGTTATACCTAATTTTCTGAATCGTCTCATATGACGTCAGCAATCGTCTCATGGCGTCAGCATCGTCTTAGTTTGGTTAGAACATATTTTGATCCAAATTTGATATTTTACATGATATAATTGGTCTTTGAGGTCTTCATAAAAGTTGTAGATCCTGAAGTCCTCTTTCTATGCATCAAAAGAAAACCTAAATCAGATTTCTGTACAAAAAGTTATACCCATTTTTCTGAACTGTCTCATATGACATCAGCAACCGTCTCATGACATCAGCATCGTCTTAGTTTGGCTAGAACATCTTCTGGTCCAAATTTGATCCTTTAAATGATAGAATTGGTCTTTTAGGTCTTCATAAAAGTTGTAGATATTGAAGTCTTATTTCTATTAATCTAAAGACCATCTAAATCTGAGTTATCTACAAAAATTTATACCTAATTTTCTGAATCATCTCATATAACGTCAGCAATCGTCTCATGA
This sequence comes from Erythroxylum novogranatense, assembly GCA_029891385.1. NCBI lineage: Eukaryota > Viridiplantae > Streptophyta > Magnoliopsida > Malpighiales > Erythroxylaceae > Erythroxylum > Erythroxylum novogranatense. The sequence goes on along the minus strand of CM057231.1, from coordinate 16,373,142 downwards.
CGTCAGCATCGTCTTAGTTTGGCCAGAACATCTTCTGGTCCAAATTTGATCCTTTAGATGATAGAATTGGTCTTTTAGGTCTTCATGAAAGTTGTAGATCTTGAATTCCTCTTTCTATTCATCTAAAAACACCTAAATCCAAGTTCTGTACAAAAAGTTATACCCAATTTTCTGAATCGTCTCATATGATGTCAGCAATTGTCTCATGACGTCAGCATTGTCTTAGTTTGGCTAGAACATCTTCTAGTCCAAATTTGATCCTTTAGATGATAGAATTGGTCTTTCAGGTCTTCATGAAAGTTGTATATCTTGAAGTCTTCTTTCTTTTCATCTAAAGAACACCTGAATCTTAGTTTTGTAAAAGAAGTTATACCTTTTTTTCGAATCGTCTCAGTATGACATCAGCATAGTCTTAGTTCCTTATTCTGTTCTATTTTTGATCCTTTTAAAGGCCGAAACTCACTTTGAGTGCTTCATAAAAGTTGTATATTTCGAGACCCTCCTTCAAATGGTTTTAAAATGAAATCAATCCAACATTTGTAACAAAAGTTATGGTATTTGCGCCAAGACATGTACAATTCAAGTAAGGGCATAAACGTTTTGGATTCTTTTGGTCATAACTTCCCATCTGACCTCCAAATGAAGTGATTCTTGAAGCAATGGTTTTCCAGCATCTTTGGCTATCTCTCAATGAAAATTTGTATCTTTTGGGGTTGACATGATTATTTTTGTTAGAGAGAAAGTGAGGGGTCAGTTGGGAAAGCATAATTGTGGTATGTGCCTGCTTTAGTTTTCTAAGTATATCTCGAGCTGTAGAGTTCCGATTGAGGTGATTCCTGCTTCAAAATGAACTAGAGTTTCATAGCTGCAATTTTTCTTTAATGAAGTCAAATTATGATTTTGGTGTTTGACTAGTGTGGGCCTCCACTCTTATAGGATGATGATTATTTAGGATTACTGGAAACCGCCTTACAAGGTATTGCACAAGTCCAAGGTTTATGACTCCGGATGTTGGGCTCCGAAAACGAGGTCCAACACATGGGTAAGCGATGTAGAACCAGCTTCGTAGCCTTATAACTAAAGGTACTAGATGAAAAAGAGAATTAGTGATAGGCTATGTTTTAAAAATAAAGCTCATGAAACTATTGATTTTCATTGCTATATACTTTACAAGAAAAGTAGAACTTGATCTTAGAAAAATATATATGTTTTGTTTTACATATGCATTGATCTTATTAAATGAAAAGAATAAGTTTTGTAAGAACATTGGTAGAAAAGAAATTGTTTTCTTTTATGGAGGTTAATATTTGCATAAATGTTTTCATTGGAAACTAATAATACTCACTGTACTCATTTAGCTCACCATTTATTTTCTGTCTTTAAATAAAACCTCCCTAGTGCACACTCAGGGGTTTCACTAGCAAGGACTCCACCTCATGAGTAGTCAACTTCGTCAAGTACTACTGTGTAGGCATTTTTATTTTGCCTTGTACATATTTTTGAGAACTGTAGCATATCTTTAAACATGTTTTGGAAAGTACATTTGTATAAAGAATGGATATGTATAAAAGTTTTTCTTTTAAAAATGAAATGCATGATTTTGTTTTAGCTTTTCAAAGTTTATCAATGTAACTATTTGAGACTACATGTAAGTGGATTTGAAGTCCACAATTTGAAGTTAAGAAATTGATGTTATAATAGAAGTGTTTTGAACTTTTATAAGGACTTTGAAAATTTTGAGATGCCAAAATACAACCATTTTTTATCAAAATTTTTAATAAACTGAGAAACAAAACTCCACTGTTTACATTTCTTGTTGTGAATTGAAGCTTTTCCTTAACAAGGGCAATAAGCTTAGCTTAATAGGAACTTTCCAGTTGATTTGAATATCGACTGGAGAGCCACTGTGGAGTCACGGGCGAGTCGCTTAGTCATTATAGGATAGGGCCTGTCAATGCTTGTATCAAAGCCTAACTTTTAAAAATGCGTTGCCTCTTTTATGGTTTAAGGTTTTTACGTTGTTTTAAAAGTGAGCTGACTAATAAAAAGTTGTGATTTACATACATATGATTTCATGAACTAAAATTTTTACACATTTGTATTTTTATCGAATACACAACACGATGAATAGACGAAGTTGTGGACATCCTAAGACATCCATTCCAATAGCTCCTGCACCTGAGTCACCTCCGGAATGGGAGGATGATCATATTATAGAGTCAGAAAGTGCTTCTATGAACCAACAATAGTCTGAATCATCAAGGCCGATGGAACCAGTCAGAGTGAGTTTTAATGAGAAATAGATGGCTTAGATTCTTGTTGCAGTGATGCGGCATTCACTTGAAAGTGTGAAAGCTTCTGGATGCTTAATTGAGCACTCATATGGCTAGATCGCGTCAAGAAGATATACAGAGATGTCAGATGCATAGATGAGTATAGAGTTGTTTTCTCCGCCTTCCTCCTCGAGGACAAGGCTAAAGATTAGTGGGAAGCCATTGAAAGACGACATCCGGATGAGGTATCTTAGGCAAAATTTCAAAGAGATTTCACACACAGATTCTACCCACAGAAAGGGATAAAGGGTAGAGGAATTCTTCCGTCTAGAGCAAGGTTCGACATCAGTGACAAATTATGAGAAGAGATTTTCCTTACTTGTTAGAAGAGTTCCGTTTACTGCTGATAGTGAAGAGCAAAAATGCAAGAGGTTTACTACAAGCTTGAGTCCTAGAATACGGATTCACCTATCATTGGCTTTATAGACACACTACGAGTAATTAGTTGAAGTTACCATAAAAGTGGAGAGAAATGCAACAACAATCACTCAGAGTTCAAGATCATAACAAAAGTGCAATACACAAGTTAGTTCATCTCAGGGTTCGGTGAAGAAAAATAAGCCAAGATCGAGTAGTGGTAGGAGGTTTAATAGAGGAGGATCGTCCAACCAGAGATCTTTTGGGTCACCCAATAGGCCCAGAGACTCTCGTGATAGTAGGACCCCAATGCCTGAGTGTGTTACTTATGGAAAAATACATTTAGGTTAGTGTCGGATGAATGTAACGTGTTTTTCCATTGTAGTTAGGAGGGTCATTTCATCAGAGATTGTATGTAGTTAGTCACCGCGGAGAAGTCGCTGACTGGATCTTCAGCACCTCCACAAGCTAGAGGGGGTTACAGACTAGAGGGTCGAGTTTTACGGATTTGGCAGAGATTCCTGGGTAGAGGAGCATCCCTTACAGGACAGGCAGGTAGACCTTGTACATAAGCTCGAGTTTTTGCAGTCACTCAGCAAGAGGTCAATGCCACATCAGAGGTAGTCACCCATATGATTGTCGTTTTTGATCATGATGCATATACTTTAATAGATCCTGGTGTTACACATTCTTTCTTATTTATGAATTTTTTCTGCAAAATTGAGTGTTGATCCTTAGTTATTAGACATTAGGGTAGTAGTTTCTATTCTAGCTGGGAACTTACTCTCCTCTAAAAGAGTGTTCGTAGATAGTAAAATATTGATTGGAGGTAAGGAATTCCCAACAAACCTTATCATATTAGATATCTGACATTTTGATGTTATTCTTAGAATGGATTGGTTATCCACACATTGTGCGATAGTGGATTGTTTTAAAAAGGAGGTTAGGCTGAGTTGATTAGGGAAACCAAAGGTGATATTTCGTGGATTACAGAAAGTTCCTTCCACTAATATCGTGACTTCCATGATAGCTAATAGGATGCCCCGTAAAGGATGCCAAAGATATCTGGCTTATATGATTGAACATAACAATAATGGGATTCAACGTGGAGATATTTCGGTGGTCAAGGAGTTTCCCAATGTATTTCCAGATGATCTTCCAGGATTACCCCCCAGATAGGGTAATAGAGTTTGAGATACCACCAGAAACCTAACTGATTTCAATTACTCCGTACAGAATGGCTCCAGCGGAGTTAAAGGAATTGAAAGTGCAAATGGAGGAATTTTTAGATAAGGGTTTTATGAGACCCAACGCACTTCTCTATGGGGGGCTCCATTCTTATTTGTGAAAAAGAAGTATGGGAGCTTAAAGTTGTGTATTGACTACAGACAACTGAATAGAGTGACAATTCACAACCAATATCTACTCTTAATGTAACACCCCACTCCCGAGTGACCCGAACCTGATATCGTTGGTGATATCCGAGTCCGTGTCCCGCGAGGGTGGCGTCTACATCGACCGATTAAACCCAAGATACATTTTTTTTGAAGCCATTGATTCCACGTTAGCGGCAAAAAGCGAAAGTAACTAAAACCCATGTTCATAATAAACCGGTTTCGATTAATGCAATATCCAAGAATAATTTACAATCAACAATGAGTAAAACATTAAAACCACAATGGGCTCAGAGAAATACAAAGCATTGTTATACGTTGATTATGAACACAATTTGATAAGACACTAATGCATACTGACCGATCCCAACCTCTATCCTTTATTTGCCTACAGAGAGATATACTCCGTGTCAACCGGTATTCTTCAGACCTGAAAAAATAGATGCAAATTTTGGGTGAGTTTTGCGAACTCGGTGAGAAACCATCATCCGGTTCACCCAATTCATACATTACGAATAGCGTACGGATTATCACAATTGCACATTCAGAATATCATATGGCAATTTACAGATTTTCACAACAGTATAATCAGAAAGAATCTAAAGCAGTATAACAAAAATGCAAGGCACATTGCCTCTTTCCCAATCCAAAAGTCAATTGAATGTATACTTACTCAAATATATGCCATTTTCCATTTTATTTCAGTGATTCAGTGTTTTTCCCAATTCACAATACAATCAAATACATATATAACATTTTTCTATTTCTTCCCATTTAGATTATGTGTTGTGACTAAGCGCCTGTACTGTCCCTATCCGGGTGCATTAATCGGTGAGCCTATGGCTCTGAACTGTCCCTTTCGGGCTCATTAAGCATTGAGCATAAAGCTCGAATCGCCCTTTCGGCTCATTAAGCATTGAGCATAAAGCTCGAGAACTGTCCCTTTCGCTCATTAAGCATTGAGCATATAGCTCTTTGTAGCGTCTCCAATACAATCTGTTATCAATTAATCATGTATGTAATTCATTTATTACAATTCTACCATATCACATTGAAAGTCAAAACCAATTTATCAAACGAACAATTAACACTTCAATATCAATTTCCCATTCCTCGACCTTTGGTCCGAGATCTCAAACGTAATCATTCACAAACAGTTACACACAATTAGCACTTTGATAACAAGTTCTCAATACTTCGGACACCTATGGTCCGAAATCAATCAAAGCAAACACACATAATCCCTCCATTGTCTCCACATGGCATAACCACATAATCTTCATCACATATAGATTGAGGAACCAACTAGGTTACTCACCTGTACTTCCGAGCTAATATCTGGAAGTCTCAGTAACGTCGGTAAATCGACGCTCCAAATGTGCCTCTATAATAATCAGAAAATATAACAATTACTACTTGTCGAATCAGAACTATTTAATGATGCATATGAAGCAATTTGCAGGTGCACAATGCATGTTCATGATATTTCCAGACCTAATCTCATCTTTTTCCACAGAAAAATCCGTCTAAAAATTAGAAACCTATTAGCTCTGACAGTGCGCAAATCGGACTTCTATAGGTCCTCAATTAAACAAAACAGTGATTACACAGACTTTTACCCGGACCCATGTCAATTTTCCGTCCAAAAATCTCCAATCTCTCAGAAAATGAAATTCAATATTCTACGAATCCGATGCCTCAAGAATCAGGTCAATCGGATGTCGGACGGAAAAGTTATTCACGAAAGAAACCAAAATTCATATTAATATATAACCCTTATTTCCTTTCATTTTTCCTGATTTCCAACCAAACTTCCAACACCCATAACTCTTTGCACACAATTCAGAAAACTATAAACCACATCTCATTGGAAAGATCATGACAAGCTCTACAAGTTTCATTTAGACCATTTAAAGTAATTCCACCCCTAAGAGTGTCAAAGACCCCATGAAAGCTTCTGCTCACTAAAAGTCACTCAACACAGTACAGTACCTTGTAAATTCAGTAACTTTCATTCTCTTCTGTCAAAAATTACACAATAAATATGCTCATCAAGATCACAATGTTATCTAAAACTTTCATGAATAGTCTAAATTCAAATTCAATGGCTAACTAGGTCAAACAATTCAGTGAAGGCTGCTGCCCTTGGAAGTACTCAAATTGGGCAGTAATTTTTTCAAACAGTATAAATCCTTGTACAAATGTCGAAAAATTGCATACTTTATACCCATGAAAAGATAAAACACAGTACTACACTTCTCATGAAGGGCTTATAATCAAATTCTATCATTGACTAATTCAAAACAGTCCTGCAAGTTACTGCCCTGTTCAACAGTCCCTGACCTAACTTCAGTCCAATCTTTGAAAAATCATAAGTCCCAATTATGTTATCTAAAAATAGCATGCTATATACCATTTTCAATATAATTGTTTCCTCTACAACTCTTCAGAAGATCACTTAAGCCAATTCAATTCACAGAAATTACTAAAATTGCCTCTAAACAGAATGGTCACAATACCTACACTGATAGCTAGGTTTCACCAATTGCTCACAATCAGTCAATATTCCACAGTGGATATCTCCCAATATACAGATCTAAAAATTGAAAAATCAGTGGCAATGGAAATATAACAATATAGGCTTCAACTCTCATGAAGACCATTTTCACTAATTCCCTCTCAATTAATTTAGAAAAATCATCAAAACAATCAGGTTATTAATCCGGATACTGTTCACCTAAGTCAAAACAGTAACTTTCCAAGCCAAATTTCAACCTATTAGAGTTACAATTTGACAACACCTATTTCACACAAAAATGTATCCAACAAACCAAAGTTTCATTGGGCACAAACCTCAACTCATTTGCATAACCACACAATAAGTTATGCCCAAAACAGTACAGTAGGTCAAAAACAAATTTTCCAGCTTTACTTCTCCATTCACTTCCTATCATGCCAAGTCCAATTCTACTTCACTAAGCATACCCAATGAACAAGAAATCAGTCCCTAGGTCATGCATACATTCACTAGGAAATACTACCTCAACTTGGCAGCACCATACACAATCATTTTCATGTAAGAAAAATCATCAAGAATCATCCAAAAGCAAGTTAAACCAAGTTACAACACATCTTTCATGCTAACTTCCTCAAATCATATTCAAACATAACCCAACAATTCAAACTATCATTTTCATAACATTTAACCATCATAACTCATGATTAGTAGTAAACAATAACCCCCTTTGGAGGCATCTAATAACCATGATTCATTCAATGCACAATTCAAAGCATAATTAATTAAAGCTTCATGAATTCTTACCTATTTCAAGCTTCCAACAATTTGTCCTTCACTTTTCCAATTTATTGCACTAACTCCTCTAATCTACCACACCATGCATGACCATCATCAAGATAAGAAACTTCAACTTATAAGCAAGGAAGAAGAAGAACAAGTAGGAAAAGAAAAGGAAAGAAAACGATGGAGAGGTTTCAAAGGAGGAGGTGTTCAATGAAAGGAGATAATAAAGCAATCAATCATCTTTTATTCACTCCATTTGAAGAAGCAACGAGAACAACCCAAGCAATTAAGTGTGTTGATGAGGTGTCATCTAGACACTTGGCATTAAAAAATGGGAAAAGACAAAATAGAAATAAAACAAAATGATGTATAGGATTTAGAAATCCTACTACAATGTAACCCATTCTAGTCCAATGACCCTAATTTCAATTTCAAAATAATATATCCAATGACAAAGCCATTGGGTAGCAATTTCCATCGAAAATCGATCGGTTCGCCACTTGGCGATTTTTTCCATCCGAATTTTCTCCTAAAATTTCACAAAAATTCCTAAAATCCCTTAAAATAGAAAACAATTTATATGCGACTCGAATAATTTTTCAAACCCATTAACCACGTTAATCCCAATAAAATTATCTTAGGCACGCAAACCGGAATATCATGTATGCATGTACAGAATTTCATGTGCACAATTGTGACTGTGTATCACCCTATTATGCGTGAACAAGATTAATTAAATCTCAATCTAGCACATCCTATGCCAATTTACTATTCTACCATTCTAATTGAGGGTGGATGTTACAATTCTCCCTCCTAATAAAAATTTCGTCCTCGAATTTCTCGATCAACTGCTCAATATGACCGTTATCAAATGACCCTACATGTCCCATACACTTTTTCACTCAATGATTCATTTTTCCGAAAAGTCACAAAGAACCACACTCACCATTGTTCAGCCACTTCTTTGGCTAACTCATTATCACTTATCACAAGAGGCGGACTCAACAAGGTCACAACATGATCTCACTATCTTAACTATCTCACTTGTCATTCCCAGAGCTATGACGCAAAGACATTATTTCCAACCTATTCACTTATCACGCTTTATCCATCCAATACCCTTTTCTCCAAAGACCATGCAGCCTAATTCAGTATTCCATTGAGTACATCTTTTCAAGGTGATACTTACTATAACCTCTTTCATCTCATCCCCGATGATTCACTTTCCTTTGGTACCAATACAGTGACATTTAGTTCCATTTCACTACAACCAAAGTGATATTTTACCTAATGCAGTCATTCTTTATAGTTCATTGACTCTTTGTTCAAATTCAACTCTCTTTAGATAATTCATCGTTTCTATAGTGTTCACGCACTCTATTCAGATATGCATTTAACTCGTTTTATTTGTCCCATCCCGATCCACTTTAGCTAACCCATGCAGCTTTCCTAAGTCACTTTCCTTTGTCTCACTCATCACAGCCTCAACTCCCTTATGGTCTTTGACTCCATTAGGCATCGTCAAAGTAGCAAGATATTCTCGCAGAAATCGTAACTCTATAACACGATCATAATTAAGTCTTTTTCCTGTTGAACATTCAAACCTATAAGCACTTGAATCTATAATCACTTCATTCTATAGCCATAGTTATTCAATTTCACTTTTCGCATATGCTTACTAGAATGTCTAACTTCGACTGTTCACTTTCTTGTTCTAACACTTTTTATGGGGTACACATACCTCTTCTTTGAATCTTTCACTATTGTTTTATTCCCACTTTCATTCGCATATTCAAATTCATCATAAGACTCACCACTTTAATTTCTGCACTCTTAACCTTTCTTATCACTAGATCTACAACTTCAATTTTTCAGAAACACTTCACAATTACCCATAATCTACTTGACATTCTTTGAGAATCTCAATATCCTGTAATTGATCCGCTCATTGCAGATTATCTGCTCACTAGTTGAGTTTAGTAGGCATAATTGTCCGCTCATTTCAGATTGTCGGTATTTATGCCTGCCTCTTTCCTCAAAGTAACACAATGTATCCTTATAGGAATCTACAGGTCTTCAAGGCTTTCAATCGCGATCATGACACCAATACCATTTATCAACGCTAATTCAATTTATCTACTACCGCTTGAACATTATGTTTCAGATTCAACACACATTGTCCACTCTCCAAAGGTATGCTTATCAGCAGTATCAAATTCTTCAATAATTCATATAGTTCGTTTTACTTTTCACTGTTCACCCCTTTCAAACACATTCCATCGATAATCATAGTCACGACCATTTGCTTACCTCACATAATTTCCTATTAGGGTCTTGTTGACTTTACCATACATCATTTAACTTTTCATCGAGTCCACAAGTAGTGTATTTGCAATCCCTTTATGAAGGTAACACAGTATCACGTCATTGTCGGTTTTCCTTAAGACCTCTTGTCTCTATTCATTTTCTCCTTTCAATTGATTTCTGTCATTCACATCGATGTATGCCAATACCTAGTCATCCGTGATTTGGACTTTCATCAATTCCACTTCATTTGAGTATTCCACCTCACATTCGGGACTATTTTATTCTTAGTTTCAAATCTAGATTTCTCAGCTTTTGCATCACAGATGGGGCTCTATTCACTTCACATTGCAATAGAACCATCTCAAATTAAACTTTCACTCATGTTATTGGATACCTCACAAGATGTATAACCTCAATTTCACTTTTGATTTCGCCCATACTTCTTTCCGTTTGTCCATAGTCTTGTTACCATCTTTATATTTGTTCACGAAAGTCTCATCAACCAATTATTATCCCTAATTGCTTTTCAATCATTCTTCACTATAATGCACTATCTTAATCGTAACAATTTTATGCCATAATTTAAAAGATCAAAACATTCCTTACACTAAGGTTCCTTGTGATACCACATAAACACTTTCTTTCACACTTATTCAAGAATCTATACCTCAAAGATTTTATCCGAAACCAATTAGTAGCCTATACAATTCAGACTTCCATACGACTCCTTCTGCTTATGCTAATTCTCAAATAAATAACTGATGCCATAATCATTTCTCATTTCCTCTCATAAAGGTACATTCAGTCCGCTTATGTCTTACTTTAACCCAAGATAAACTTTCAATTTATAGCCACTCTAATCATTCACCGATCATCTCCTCTCGTGATTTTCATATATCTTTCACATACGCTTTATTAATCATGATTAACCTTACCATCCAATAGATACTCCCAATGATAAATCGACTTAAATGTGACAACGCTTTTCATATATCGCTATCTCTTTTTTTTCTAGTTTCATTCTCATATCATTTATGTGTCACTGACCTCTTTAAGGTCATAACCATTTAGCTTCTACAATATCATCTTCTTATTGTTACGTATCTCTTTATTATCCTCAAACCATCTATGATAGGCATTCACGGTCCCCAAAACACGACAAAATCATTGTTACAACTCCATCAGATCTCTATCTATTTACCCATTCATTTACCATTTCGTGTCCATATACATCTTTTCAACCAAATCCGAATTTCCCGATACACAATTAGTAGAAATCATCACCGTTTTTCCTTACGATTTTATCATACTGATTTCCAAACTCTTAGCACAATAGTCACATAACCATTTCAGTCTCAAGCTTATGCAATCCAGATCATAACCATTTCACGAATTCATTTCAGTTTATCAGTACACTTTTATCTCACCATGTCTACTTTTTCCTTTTCCTTTCCTAATTGCTTATACACTTTCGTGGATTTACCCTACAGCCTCACTTTTTCTCACTTAATCACTTGACACGCACGCACGTAGGATTTCTACCCGTCATGACTCAAACTAAGGATCGCCACCACGGTCTGCAATGACACGACTCAAATGCATGCACCCTATGTTTCGACTATGCCAGATACATTACGCATCATCGGGCTCGATACCACCTAAATGTAACACCCCACTCCGAAAGACCCAACCCGATATCGTTGGTGATATCCGAGTCCGTGCCCCGCGAGGGTGGCGTACTACATCAGTCGATTAAACCCAGTATACATTTTTTTTAAGCCATTGATTCCACGTTAGCGCGGCAAAAATAGTAAGTAACTAAAACCCATGTTCATAATAAACCAGTTTCAGTTAATGCAATCATCCAAGAATAATTTACAATCAGTCAATGAGTAAAACATTAAAACCACAATGAGCTCAGTAGAAATACAAAGCATTGTTATACAGTGATTGCGGAACACAATTTGATAAGACACTAATGCAGACACGGACTGATCCCGACCTCTATCCTTTATTTGCCTACAGTAGACATACTCCCGTGTCAACCTGGGTATTCTTGAGGACCTGAAAAAAATAGATGTAAATTTTGGGTGAGTTTTGCGAACTCAGTGAGAAACCATCATCGATGGTTCACCCAATTCATACATTACGCGAATAGTGTACGGATTATCACAATTGCACATTCAGAATATCATATGGCAATTTACAGATTTTCACAACAGTATAATCAGAAAGAATCTAAAGCAGTATAACAAAAATGCAAGGCACATTGCCTCTTTCCCTATCCGGGCGCATTAATCGGTGAGCCTATGGCTCTGAACTGTCCCTTTCGGGCTCATTAAGCATTGAGCATAAAGCTCGAATCGTCCTTTCGCTCATTAAGCATTGAGCATAAAGCTCGAGAACTGTCCTTTCGGGCTCATTAAGCATTGAGCATATAGCTCTCGGTGGCAGCTCCAATACAATCGTTATCAATTAATCATGTATGTAATTCATTTATTACAATTCTACCATATCACATTGAAAGTCAAAACCAATTTATCGAAACGAACAATTAACACTTCAATATCAATTTCCCATTCCTCGGACCTTTGGTCCGAGATCTCAAACGTAATCATTCACAAACAATTACACAATTAGCACTTCGATAACAAGTTCTCAATACTTGGACACCTATGGTCCAAATCAATCAAAGCAAACACACATAATCCCTCCATTGTCTCCACATGGCATAACCACATAATCTTCATCACATATAGATTGAGGAACCAACTAGGTTACTCACCTGTACTTTCGAGCTAATATCTGAAGTCTCAAGAACGTCGGTAGATCGACGCCCAAATGTGCCTCTATAATAATCGTAAAATATAACAATTACCACTTGTCAATCGAACTATTTAATGATGCATATGAAGCAATTTGCAGGTGCACAATGCATGTTCATGATATTTCCAGACCTAATCTCATCTTTTTCACAGAAAATCCGTCTAAAATTAGAAACCTATTAGCTCGACAAAGGTCGCAAATCGGACTTCTATAGGTCCTCAATTAAACAAAACAGTGATTACATGACTTTTACCCGACCCATGTCAATTTTCCGTCCAAAATCTCCAATCTCTCAAAAATGAAATTCAATATTCTACTAATCCGATGCCTCAAGAATCAGGTCAATCGGATGTCGGACGGAAAAGTTATTCACGAAAGAAACCAAAATTCATATTAATATATAACCCTTATTTCCTTTCATTTTTCCTGATTTCCAACCAAACTTCCAACACCCATAACTCTTTGCACACAATTCAGAAAACTATAAACCACATCTCATTGGAAAGATCATGACAAGCTCTACAAGTTTCATTTAGACCATTTAAAGTAATTCCACCCCTAAGGGTGTCAAAGACCCCATGAAAGCTTCTGCTCACTAAAAGTCACTCAACACAGTACAGTACCTTGTAAATTCAGTAACTTTCATTCTCTTCTGTCAAAAATTACACAATAAATATGCTCATCAAGATCACAATGTTATCTAAAACTTTCATGAATAGTCTAAATTCAAATTCAATGGCTAACTAGGTCAAACAATTCAGTGAAGGCTGCTGCCCTTGGAAGTACTCAAATTGGGCAGTAATTTTTTCAAACAGTATAAATCCTTGTACAAATGTCGAAAATTGCATACTTTATACCCATGAAAAGATAAAACACAGTACTACACTTCTCATGAAGGGCTTATAATCAAATTCTATCATTGACCAATTCAAACAGTCCTGCAAGTTACTGCCTGCTCAACAGTCCCCGACCTAACTTCAGTCCAATCTTTGAAAAATCATAAGTCCCAATTATGTTATCTAAAATAGCATGCTATATACCATTTTCAATATAATTGTTTCCTCTACAACTCTTCAGAAGATCACTTAAGCTAATTCAATTCACAGAAATTACTAAAATTGCCTCTAAACAGAATGGTCACAATACCTACACTGATAGCTAGGTTTCACCAATTGCTCACAATCAGTCAATATTCCACAGTGGATATCTCCCAATATACAGATCTAAAAATTGAAAAATCAGTGGCAATGGAAATATAACAATATAGGCTTCAACTCTCATGAAGACCATTTTCACTAATTCCCTCTCAATTAATTTAGAAAAATCATCAAAACAATCAGGTTATTAATCCGGATACTGTTCACCTAAGTCAAAACAGTAACTTTCCAAGCCAAATTTCAACCTATTAGAGTTACAATTTGACAACACCTATTTCACACAAAAATGTATCCAACAAACCAAAGTTTCATTGGGCACAAACCTCAACTCATTTGCATAACCACACAATAAGTTATGCCCAAAACAGTACAGTAGGTCAAAAACAAATTTTCCAGCTTTACTTCTCCATTCACTTCCTATCATGCCAAGTCCAATTCTACTTCACTAAGCATACCCAATGAACAAGAAATCAGTCCCTAGGTCATGCATACATTCACTAGGAAATACTACCTCAACTTGGCAGCACCATACACAATCATTTTCATGTAAGAAAAATCATCAAGAATCATCCAAAAGCAAGTTAAACCAAGTTACAACACATCTTTCATGCTAACTTCCTCAAATCATATTCAAACATAACCCAACAATTCAAACTATCATTTTCATAACATTTAACCATCATAACTCATGATTAGTAGTAAACAATAACCCCCTTTGGAGGCATCTAATAACCATGATTCATTCAATGCACAATTCAAAGCATAATTAATTAAAGCTTCATGAATTCTTACCTATTTCAAGCTTCCAACAATTTGTCCTTCACTTTTCCAATTTATTGCACTAACTCCTCTAATCTACCACACCATGCATGACCATCATCAAGATAAGAAACTTCAACTTATAAGCAAGGGAAGAAGAAGAACAAGTAGGAAAAGAAAAGGGAAAGAAAACGATGGAGAGGTTTCAAAGGAGGGAGGTGTTCGAATGAAAGGAGATAATAAAGCAATCAATCATCTTTTTATTCACTCCATTTGAAGAAGCAACGAGAACAACCCAAGCAATTAAGTGTGTTGATGAGGTGTCATCTAGACACTTGGCATTAAAAAAATGGGAAAAAGACAAAATAGAAATAAAACAAAATGATGTATAGGATTTAGAAATCCTACTACAATGTAACCCATTCTAGTCCAATGACCCTAATTTCAATTTCAAAATAATATATCCAATGTGACAGTGCCATTGGGTAGCAATTTTCGCTACCGAAAATCGATCGGTTCGCCACTTGGCGATTTTTTTCCAGTCCGGGAATTTTCTCCGGAAAATTTCACAAAAATTCCTAAAAATCCCTTAAAATAGAAAACAATTTATGGCGCACTCAGAATAATTTTTCAAACCCATTAACCACGTTAATCCCAATAAAATTATCTTAGGCACATAAACCGAATATCATGTATGCATGTACAGAATTTCATGTGCACAATCAGTGATGTGTATCGATCTATTATGCAGAACAATCTTAATTAAATCTCAATCTAGCACATCCTATGCCAATTTACTATTCTACCATTCTAATTGAGGGTGGGATGTTACAATTCTCCCCTCCTAATAAAAATTTCGTCCTCGAAATTCTCAGTCAACGGTTCAATATGACCGTTATCAAATGACCCTACATGTCCCATACACTTTTTCACTCAATGATTCATTTTTCCGAAAAGTCACAAGAACTACACTCGATCGGTTGTTCGCTTCTTTGGCTAACTCATTATCACTTATCACAGTAGGCGGACTCAACAAGGCTGTCAGTTGGTGATCTCACTATCTTAACTATCTCACTTGTCATTCCCAGAGCTATGACGCAGACATTATTTCGAACCTATTCACTTATCACGCTTTTATCCATCCAATACCCTTTTCTCCAAGACCATGCGATCCTAATTGTATTCCATTGAGTACATCTTTTCAAGGTGATACTTACTATAACCTCTTTCATCTCATCCCCGATGATTCACTTTCCTTTGGTACCAATACAGTGACATTTAGTTCCATTTCACTACAACCAGTGATATTTTACCTAATGCAGTCATTCTTTATAGTTCATTGACTCTTTGTTCAAATTCAACTCTCTTTAGATAATTCACTGTTCTATAGTGTTCACGCACTCTATTCAGATATGCATTTAACTCTGTTTTATTTGTCCCATCCTGATCCACTTTAGCTAACCCATGCAGTTTTCCTAAGTCACTTTCCTTTGTCTCACTCATCACAGTCTCAACTCCCTTATGGTCTTTGACTCCCATTAGGCACTGTGCAGTGTAGCAGTATATTCCTGCAGTAAATCAGAACTCTATAACACGATCATAATTAAGTCTTTTTCCTGTTGAACATTCAAACCTATAAGCACTTGAATCTATAATCACTTCATTCTATAGCCATAGTTATTCAATTTCACTTTTCGCATATGCTTACTAGAATGTCTAACTTCGACTGTTCACTTTCTTGTTCTAACACTTTTTATGGGGTACACATACCTCTTCTTTGAATCTTTCACTATTGTTTTATTCCCACTTTCATTCGCATATTCAAATTCATCATAAGACTCACCACTTTAATTTCTGCACTCTTAACCTTTCTTATCACTAGATCTACAACTTCAATTTTTCAGAAACACTTCACAATTACCCATAATCTACTTGACATTCTTTGAGAATCTCAATATCTGTAATTGATCTGTTCATTGCAGCATTATCTGTTCACTAGTTGAGTTTAGTAGGCATAATTGTCCGTTCATTTCAGCATTGTCGGTATTTATGCCTGTCTCTTTCCTCAAAGTAACACAGTGTATCCTTATAGGAATCTACAGTCTTCAAGGCTTTCAATCGCGATCATGACACCAATACCATTTATCAACGTCAATTCAATTTATCTACTACCGTTTGAACATTATGTTTCAGTTCAACACACATTGTCCACTCTCCAAAGGTATGCTTATCAGCAGTATCAAATTCTTCAATAATTCATATAGTTCGTTTTACTTTTCACTGTTCACCCCTTTCAAACACATTCCATCGATAATCATAGTCACGACCATTTGCTTACCTCACATAATTTCCTATTAGGGTCTTGTTGACTTTACCATACATCATTTAACTTTTTCATTGAGTCCACAAGTAGTGTATTTGCAATCCCTTTATGAAGGTAACACTGTATCACGTCATTGTCAGTTTTCCTTTAAGACCTCTTGTCTCTATTCATTTTCTCCTTTCAATTGATTTCCTGTCATTCACATCGATGTATGCCAATACCTAGTCATCCGTACTTGGACTTTCATCAATTCCACTTCATTTGAGTATTCCACCTCACAGTTCGGGACTATTTTATTCTTAGTTTCAAATCTAGATTTCTCAACAGTTTTGCATCACAGATGGGGCTCTATTCACTTCACATTGCAATAGAACCATCTCAAATTAAACTTTCACTCATGTTATTGGATACCTCACAGTACAGATAACCTCAATTTCACTTTTGATTTCGTCCATACTTCTTTCCGTTTGTCCATAGTCTTGTTACCATCTTTATACTGTTCACGAAAGTCTCATCAACCAATTATTATCCCTAATTGCTTTTCAATCATTCTTCACTATACGTACTATCTTAATCAGAACAATTTTATGCCATAATTTAAAAGATCAAAACATTCCTTACACTAAGGTTCCTTGTGACAGTCACATAAACACTTTCTTTCACACTTATTCAGTAATCTATACCTCAGCATTTTATCCGGAAACCAATTAGTAGCCTATACAATTCAGACTTCCATACGACTCCTTTCTGTTTATGCTAATTCTCAAATAAATAACTGATGCCATAATCATTTCTCATTTCCTCTCATAAAGGTACATTCAGTCCGCTTATGTCTTACTTTAACCCAGTATAAACTTTCAATTTATAGCCACTCTAATCATTCACCGATCATCTCCTCTGTGATTTTCATATATCTTTCACATACGTTTTATTAATCATGATTAACCTTACCGTCCAATAGATACTCCCAATGATAAATCGACTTAAATGTGACAACGCTTTTCATATATCGCTATCTCTTTTTTTTTCTAGTTTCATTCTCATATCATTTATGTGTCAGCTTGACCTCTTTAAGGTCATAACCATTTGGCTTCTACAATATCATCTTCTTATTGTTACGTATCTCTTTATTATCCTCAAACCATCTATGATAGGGCATTCACAGTCCCCAAAACACGACAAAATCATTGTTACAACTCCACTGTATCTCTATCTATTTACCCATTCATTTACCATTTCTGTGTCCATATACATCTTTTCAACCAAATCCGAATTTCCGATACACATTAGTAGAAATCATCGATCGTCTTTTTTCCTTACGATTTTATCATACTGATTTCCAAACTCTTAGCACAATAGTCACATAACCATTTCAGTCTCAAGCTTATGCAGTCCAGATCATAACCATTTCACGAATTCATTTCAGTTTATCTGTACACTTTTATCTCACCATGTCTACTTTTTCCTTTTTCCTTTCCTAATTGCTTATACACTTTCAGGGATTTACCCCTACAGTCTCACTTTTTTCTCACTTAATCACTTGACACGTACGCACACGTAGGATTTCTACCCGTGCGACTCAAACTAAGATCGATTGCCACGGTCGCAATGACACGACTCAAATGCATGCACCTATGTTTGGACTATGCCCGGATACATTACGTACTACTGGGCTCTGATACCACCTAAATGTAACACCCCACTCCCGAGTGACCCGAACCCGATATCGTTGGTGATATCCGAGTCCGTGCCCCGCGAGGGTGGCGTACTACATCACTCGATTAAACCCAAGATACATTTTTTTAAGCCATTGATTCCACGTTAAGCGGCAAAATAGTAAGTAACTAAAACCCATGTTCATAATAAACCAGTTTCAGTTAATGCAATCATCCAAGAATAATTTACAATCAGTCAATGAGTAAAACATTAAAACCACAATGAGCTCGGTAGAAAATACAAAGCATTGTTATACGGTGATTCGGAACACAATTTGATAAGACACTAATGCGAACCGGATGATCCCGACCTCTATCCTTTATTTGCCTCTGGTAGACATACTCCCGTGTCAACTGGGGTATTCTTGAGGACCTGAAAAAATAGATGTAAATTTTGGGTGAGTTTTGCGAACTCGGTGAGAAACCATCATCGATGGTTCACCCAATTCATACATTACGCGAATAGTGTACGGATTATCACAATTGCACATTCGAATATCATATGGCAATTTACGATTTTCACAGCAGATAATCGAAAAGAATCTAAAGCGAGATAACAAAATGCAAGGCACATTGCCTCTTTCCCTATCCGAGGCGATTAATCGGTGAGCCTATGGCTCGAATCGTCCCTTTCGGGCTCATTAAGCATTGAGCATAAAGCTCGAATCATCCTTTCGGGCTCATTAAGCATTGAGCATAAAGCTCGAACTGTCCTTTCGGGCTCATTAAGCATTGAGCATATAGCTCTCGGTGGCGACTCCAATCCAATCATTATCAATTAATCATGTATGAAATTCATTTATTACAATTCTACCATATCACATTGAAAGTCAAAACCAATTTATCGAAGCGAACAATTAACACTTCAATATCAATTTCCCATTCCTCGGACCTTTGGTCCGAGATCTCAACGTAATCATTCACAAACGATTTACACAATTAGCACTTCGATAACAAGTTCTCAATACTTGGACACCTATGGTCCGAAATCAATCAAAGCAAACACACATAATCCCTCCATTGTCTCCACATGGCATAACCACATAATCTTCATCACATATAGATTGAGGAACCAACTAGGTTACTCACCTGTACTTTCGAGCTAATATCTGGAAGTCTCAGTAACGTCGGTAGATCGACGCTCCAAATGTGCCTCTATAATAATCAGAAAATATAACAATTACCACTTGTCGAATCAGAACTATTTAATGATGCATATGAAGCAATTTGCAGGTGCACAATGCATGTTCATGATATTTCCAGACCTAATCTCATCTTTTTTCACAGAAAAATCCGTCTAAAAATTAGAAACCTATTAGCTCTGACAGTGCGCAAATCGGACTTCTATAGGTCCTCAATTAAACAAAACAGTGATTACACAGACTTTTACCCGGACCCATGTCAATTTTCCGTCCAAAAATCTCCAATCTCTCAAAAAATGAAATTCAATATTCTACGAATCCGATGCCTCAAGAATCAGGTCAATCGGATGTCGGACGGAAAAGTTATTCACGAAAGAAACCAAAATTCATATTAATATATAACCCTTATTTCCTTTCATTTTTCCTGATTTCCAACCAAACTTCCAACACCCATAACTCTTTGCACACAATTCAGAAAACTATAAACCACATCTCATTGGAAAGATCATGACAAGCTCTACAAGTTTCATTTAGACCATTTAAAGTAATTCCACCCCTAAGGGTGTCAAAGACCCCATGAAAGCTTCTGCTCACTAAAAGTCACTCAACACAGTACAGTACCTTGTAAATTCAGTAACTTTCATTCTCTTCTGTCAAAAATTACACAATAAATATGCTCATCAAGATCACAATGTTATCTAAAACTTTCATGAATAGTCTAAATTCAAATTCAATGGCTAACTAGGTCAAACAATTCAGTGAAGGCTGCTGCCCTTGGAAGTACTCAAATTGGGCAGTAATTTTTTTCAAACAGTATAAATCCTTGTACAAATGTCGAAAAATTGCATACTTTATACCCATGAAAAGATAAAACACAGTACTACACTTCTCATGAAGGGCTTATAATCAAATTCTATCATTGACCAATTCAAACAGTCCTGCAAGTTACTGCCCTGTTCAACAGTCCCTGACCTAACTTCAGTCCAATCTTTGAAAAATCATAAGTCCCAATTATGTTATCTAAAAATAGCATGCTATATACCATTTTCAATATAATTGTTTCCTCTACAACTCTTCAGAAGATCACTTAAGCCAATTCAATTCACAGAAATTACTAAAATTGCCTCTAAACAGAATGGTCACAATACCTACACTGATAGCTAGGTTTCACCAATTGCTCACAATCAGTCAATATTCCACAGTGGATATCTCCCAATATACAGATCTAAAATTGAAAAATCAGTGGCAATGGAAATATAACAATATAGGCTTCAACTCTCATGAAGACCATTTTCACTAATTCCCTCTCAATTAATTTAGAAAAATCATCAAAACAATCAGGTTATTAATCCGGATACTGTTCACCTAAGTCAAAACAGTAACTTTCCAAGCCAAATTTCAACCTATTAGAGTTACAATTTGACAACACCTATTTCACACAAAATGTATCCAACAAACCAAAGTTTCATTGGGCACAAACCTCAACTCATTTGCATAACCACACAATAAGTTATGCCCAAAACAGTACAGATAGGTCAAAACAAATTTTCCAGCTTTACTTCTCCATTCACTTCCTATCATGCCAAGTCAATTCTACTTCACTAAGCATACCCAATGAACAAGAAATCAGTCCCTAGGTCATGCATACATTCACTAGGAAATACTACCTCAACTTGGCAGCACCATACACAATCATTTTCATGTAAGAAAATCATCAAGAATCATCCAAAAGCAAGTTAAACCAAGTTACAACACATCTTTCATGCTAACTTCCTCAAATCATATTCAAACATAACCCAACAATTCAAACTATCATTTTCATAACATTTAACCATCATAACTCATGATTAGTAGTAAACAATAACCCCCTTTGGAGGCATCTAATAACCATGATTCATTCAATGCACAATTCAAAGCATAATTAATTAAAGCTTCATGAATTCTTACCTATTTCAAGCTTCCAACAATTTGTCCTTCACTTTTCCAATTTATTGCACTAACTCCTCTAATCTACCACACCATGCATGACCATCATCAAGATAAGAAACTTCAACTTATAAGCAAGGAAGAAGAAGAACAAGTAGGAAAAGAAAAGGAAAGAAAACGATGGAGAGGTTTGAAAGGAGGAGGTGTTCGAATGAAAAGAGATAATAAAGCAATCAATCATCTTTTATTCCTCCATTTGAAGAAACAACGAGAACAACCTAAGCAATTAAGTGTGTTGATGAGGTGTCATCTAGACACTTGGCATAAAAAAAACGGAAAAAAGACAAAATAGAAATAAAACAAAATGATGTATAGGATTTAGAAATCCTACTACAATGTAACCCATTCTAGTCCAATGACCCTAATTTCAATTTCAAAATAATATACCCAATATGACAGTGCCATTGGGTAGCAATTTTCGCTACCGAAAATCGACCGGTTCGCCACTTGGCGATTTTTTTCCGGTCCGGGAATTTTCTCCGGAAAATTTCAGAAAAATTCCTAAAAATCTCTTAAAATAGAAAACAATTTATGGCACACTCAGAATAATTTTTCAAACCCATTAACCACGTTAATCCCAATAAAATTGTCTTAGGCACGCAAACCGGGAATATCATGTATGCATGTACAGTAATTTCATGTGCACAATTGTGACTGTGTATCAGTCCTATTATGCAGGAACAGTACTAATTAAATCCCAATCTAGCACATCCTATGCCAATTTACTATTCTACCATTCTAATTGAGGGTGGGATGTTACACTTAAGGATTGATGATTTTTTCGATTAGTTACAGGGATCCAAGGTTTACTCAAAGATTGATTAAGATCAGGTTATCATTAGTTGAAAGTTTGTAGCGAATATGTTTTGAAAATTTCCTTTAAGATGAGGTACAATCATTATGAATTCTTAGTTATGCCCTTTTGATTAATGAATGTACTAGCTACTTTTATGGATTTGATGAATAGGGTATTTCAAGAGTACCTAGATAAGTTTGTGATCGTGTTTATTGATGACATATTGGTGTACTCAAGAAGTAAGGAGGATCATGCAGAACACCTTCAAATTGTACTACAAACCATACGATAGCACCAGTTATACACTAAGTTCAATAAGTGCCAATTTTTTCTTAATAAGGTTATTTTCTTGAGTCATGTGATCTCAGCTGAAGGACTTAGTGTGGATCCCCAAAACATTGAAGTTGTTACTAATTAAAGACCTCCCACTTTTGTGATGAAAGTTAGGAGCTTTCTTGGATTGGCAGGCTATTATAGGAAATTCGTTAAAGGATTTTCTAGAATAGCAAGTCCACTGGCCAAGTTGATGCAAAAAAAGTAAAAATTTGAGTGGTCAAATGCTTGTCAATGAAGTTTTGATGAATTAAAAGAAAAGTTGACAACAGCCCTATACTAACATTACTAACGGGGACTGATGGGTTTGTAGTGTAAAGTGATGCCTCGAGATAGGGATTAGGGTGTGTATTTATATAGAATGATAAGGTTGTAGCCTATGTTTCTAGAAAATTGAAGAAGCGTGAATAGAACTATCTCACCCACGATTTAGAATTGGCAACAATAGTTTTGCATTGGGAATATGGAGGCATTACTTGTATGGTGTTCCCTGTAGGATTTTTACGGATCACAAGAATTTGCAATATTTGTTTATTTAGAAGGAACTAAATATGAGGCAGAGACAATGTTTGGAGTTAATAAAAGATTATGATTGTACGATAGAGTGCCATCTTAGAAAAGCCAATGTAGTGGTTGATGTCTTAAGTAGGGACCTATCAATTTGATAGCACAATTGAAGACGATATATCTTCCACTTCTTATGAAAATGAAAATGAGGATTGTAAGAGTGAAATTGGATATGAAAGATTCAATAGCATTAATTGTTACCTTTCACGTTCATCCCATCTTAGTGGATCATATTAGAGAGTGATAAAAACAAGATTTGCAATTAATGAAATTGAAGACATAAGTTGAGACTAGGCGAGAATGAATCTTACTATTAAGCAAGATGGTAAAGTGTTGGACCCGATTTTGAGTGAAAATAAGAAATATTCAAAAGTGAATGCGTCGATTGAAATAGAGTTGGAAAATAAGAACTAAAAAGAAAAAGTGTGAAAATATGAAAAGTTTGACTTTTTGGCTTTTGAGAGTTGACTTTTGATTTAGGCAAAATATGATAACATGATCTACATGAAACTTGTAGATTATGTTAAGAGCTTTCTGTAGCTATAAAGTTTGTAATTTTTCGATTTCGGGAGTGAAAGTTATGAACAGTCAAAGTTAGGTGTGTTATAGGTTGACTTATATTAGGACTGCAACTTTGACTGGAAAATTTACCTAGTTAGAGGTTAATTGAGCCTTGAAGTTCTTCATGAAAGTTGAAGGATTTGATTTGATCTTTATTTTGATATAAAGTATGGAATTTTTCGATTAAGGAATAATAAGTTATGATTTTTACAAGTTTTTGTTATGGTTTTTAGCATGATTAATAGAGGATAGAACGTTCGAATAGAAAATTAACTTCCTTAAAGGTCAAATTGATCATGAAAGTTGTAGGTGACTTTTCGATCTTTGCATTGATATAAAATATGACATGATTAGATTTTGGAGTTGAAAGATATGAATTTTCAAAGTTGGCATTTGTTTAGGGATATATTAAATTGAGGCGACTTTTTTGACCTGAATTTTGACCCCTTTAGAGATGAAATTGATCTTTGAGTTCTACATAGAAGTTGTAGATCTTCCTTAAAGCTTTCCATAGAGACCAAATTTGTCAAATTTAGAGTTTGGGAGCAAAAGATATGATTTGAAAATTCTGAAAGTTTCCTACAGATCCAGATTTCATCCTTAGACGTGGCCACGTCTAGTCTCTAAGTTCCTTAGACGTGCCCACGCCTAATCGCTAAATGTCCTCCTCTCGCTCTTTTGCTTATAACTTTTTCGTTTGACATCCGATTGAGTTGATTCTTGAAGCGTTGGATTCCTAAGATAATGAATTTCATTTTTATGGAAAATTTGTAAATTTTTGAGATTAAATTAAGGTTGATTAAATTAATCAAAGTGAGTCGGGAAATTTTCCGAACATAGTTCAGTATTTTGAGAAATTCAGGATCTGTAGAGATCCGATTGAAGTAATTCTTGAGGCGAAATAAAATTAAGACATGGGGCTAGAAGTCATATGAAGAAATAAAATGTCAATTTTGCCCCTAAGACCTTCAAAGTTTGAGGGAAGTTCGGATTAGAGTACAGTTTTTGGATTAGGAATATCTTAGAGTATTTTGAGCATAACTTTTGATCTGGGAATCGAAATGAGATGATTCTTGTTTTGAATTAAACTAGAGACTTAAGGCTACAATTTTTTATGAAGACATCGAGTTTCAATTTTGTGTTTAAGATTGTTAATTTCTGGATGGAAATAATCGTACATGAAAAATGTGTTAGAATATGAATATACCTGAAATGATTTGAGCATAACTTTTGATGTAATACTCCGAATTGGATGATTCCTATGGAATTATGAACTTAAGACATAAAGGAACATTTCTCTAGAAGGAAGATTTGACAAATTCCTTCAGATTGATAGTGCGAATCAGACCCGCAAGTAAGCATGTCTAAAAACAAATGTTATGGGCATTTTTGGAAAGTCCATTTAAAGAGAGGGACAAAAGAGTCTTTTGACCCTCATTTGATGACATGTCAATAAGACAAAAGTGGTGGCTGTCTTTTGGAGAAGAGAAGCACGATATCTTAGGAGAAAATGAATGAAAATGAGAAGAAAGGAAGCATAGCCGTGTGGATGAATGAGAGCCACACGAATTTTGTAAGGGAAATAAGAAGAGCATGGAACGTTGTAGTTTGAGTATAGGTTATAAGTGAAGAGGTAGCTGTCGTTTTACATAAGGAAGGGCACAATATAGAGGGAAATAAAAAGAACAAATGAGAGGAGAAAGTGAGAAGAAGCCATCGGCCATGAAGAAGAAGAAGGAGAAAAGAGAGGATAGGGTGGAGTTCAAAATTTTACTAGCTTTCTAGGATGATTTCAAGTTGTTTTTAAAGAGAAAAGATGGAAAAAGGAGGAAAACTTCCCTTGGGCTTTGCAAAAATCCGAAAATGAAGGGAGAAAGAGGTAAGAAATTTTTTTTATGTTTTGAGTTTTTAGTGAATTATTGGTTTAGAAACATGTACAAGGATATGGGTTGGTGATTTCCATGATTTATTTTGGAAGATTTCATGATTAAGTTAATTAATTTTGGTAAAGTGTGAAATTGGTTTATGTTAAATTTTGTGTTTGAGGTTTTTGGAAATTATTGGTTTTGAATTATGGAGAATATGATGGATTGGTGAATTATGATATCTATTTTTGAAGATTATGGGATTTATGATATTGAATTTCAATGAATTGATTTAGGTCAAATTTTGAAAATTAAGGCGTTTGAAAATTATGATTTAGATAGCTTGGAAATATGATGATTATGAATTTCCTGTGGTTAATTTTGAGAATTATGCAAATTATAATGTTGAATTTGGATGATTATAGCTTAGGTTATTTTAAATTGGAAGGAAGAAAGAAAAAATGGTCAAATTGGAGCTTGGAACAAGTTTCTGACATTAATTCGAGGTGGGTAACATATTTATATTTTGAGATATAAGCTCCATACGAATTTTCGAAAATAAAAGAAAGACAAAAATTTAGATTTTTTATAAATGATTGTTTTTGTAAATGTTTGAAATTATGATTTTCGAATATTTTCGAAAAATTATTATAAGCTTAAATTCATTGTTTTAAATGATTTGATAAATCGATAGAAATTTCTGTAAATGCATTTGTTGCGTCTGCATTGATAAATTATGCAAATTATTGGAAATTATTGATTGATTGAATTAATTGAATTGTATAAATTATGTGAATTGTGAGTTTGTTGTGTTTGATGAAATAAAGTTTTGCAAAGTGCCTTCGGGCAATGAGAATTTTTGTTTTCGCTTATGTATTAAGTGGGTTTGGTTTGGTCCCTTGTGAGTCGGTACACTGTCTCTACTTGTTTATAGCCTTCTTCCGGTTGCCCGCTAGTGGCATGGAGCTCCGATTTCAGACTCCCTTCACGGCTACACTGGACCGTAATGCGGGAAAGTGTAGTTCACGCACCGCACAGGGATCTGCTATGCGGAAATGTCTGATGACGTTACTTCGGTCGAACAGCACCATTTTGATATGTTACGTGTTTTTTATTTTTTTTCGTGTGCTGCATTCATGTTTAAAATTGAGAAATGAAAAAGTGAAATTTATTATGAAAAGTTTGAAAAATATTGAAAGGTTTGAGGAAAATGTTTGAACGGTTATAAAGTTTGAAAAATAAGCCTTTTGGAAAAAAGTTTATGAAAAATGATTTCTGCTTATTTTTCAATTTATAAATATGTTATCCACTGAGCTGTGTAGCTCACCCCCCTTTCATCCCCATCTCCAGGTTTCGAGCAGGAGATCGGATGAAAGAAATTCAAGTTATTTGTTCGTTTTGTTCTGTTTGTAAATTGTGTACTTGAGATTTTGGACAAGTTTTGTAAATGGCTTGCAATGCCATTAAAGTGTATTGTGTATCCATTTTGGGAATGTATTATGAATTTCTGGACATATGTATTGGATTAAGTTATGGTTTGGATTGTGTTTGGATAAATTTGATTCATTGTGAATTACGGATTTGGTTATAATTATGATTGAGTTGTGTACGGAGGTTTCTGATTAAAGATTGAGGATTATTGAAATATTTTAGATATAGGAGTGTGTTTATCTGCTGAGATCCCGGGCGGAGGGTCCGGTAGATTTGGATGATTTGTGTGATGGCTTGGGCATTTTAGAAGTGTATTTTTTCCATTTGCAGGTTTTGGGTTAGGACAAATGCAGCCGTTATGTTGCCGAATTTTTGATAAAATTTGGGATAAAAATGTAATTTAAGATTTGTATGGATATATAAGAATATGATTCAAGTTTTGAGATTTGCATGAGAATGAATTTCCAAAAGTCGGAATTCATTATATTTGATTTGCCTTAGTTCGAATAAAGGTGAATATAAGAAAAAGAAAAAAAATTATATCAGATTTCGGATCAGTTTAGCTTAGGATTTCCAACGCGTTCATTCGTTAAGCGGTATGTTCACGGATGTCGGGCATTTGTTATGCTATTCGATTTTTCTTCATTTGTATTCTTTGATTTTTGATCCGCTTCCGATTCGCATTTTGTTTCCAGGTTGCTTCTTTCGCTTTCGTTCATTTAATTTCGGATCTGTTTGGTTACTTTTTGCTTTCGGTTCTGATTTTCACTTGCTTTGTATTTCGCTTTGTTATCTGATTTGCCTTCCCTTTAGTTTGTGCTGTGCTTTTCATTATGTTTTCGCCGCCATGTTTCGTTCCGCCGTCAATCTGTATTCATTTCGCTTCGCTATATTTGCTTTCACTTGAGCCGATTTGCTTTTGACTTCGATAAGTCTCTGCTTTTGCTTCCGATTAATTCCGCTTTTTTGGTTAGGATCCGGTTTTCGGATCGGGTCCCAACATAGATGATATCAGAGCCTAGTATTATGATCATACATGGGCAATATGGTTATCAAGAATGAATTTAGTGACTGTTTGAGTGAGGTTGAGAACTTTGATTGATTTTAGGTGTGTGTTAATGAAATTGAGATTTGAAGTTCATGATAGTGATTTGATTTTGTATATGCAATTGTGAGATGAGATTAAGGAAAGAAATATGTATGAAAGAACCATTGGTTGATTTGGAATGATTATTGGTCCTCATTGGATTCCTTAAGAAATAGGACCCTATGACTTGTAAAAATGTGTTAAGAAATGTTTGATTTGAGGAGATAGCAATTTTTGATATAATGTTAGCATTTGACACAAGAAGTGAATAAGTGCAAATAAGTTGAGAAATATGTGTGATCAAGGAAAAGTTATTGATTATGAGCTTTTGGAAAGCAATTAGATCAAAGAATGTGTTACTTGATGATTTACTATGTATGAATTTCGAGGACGAAATTCTTTTCAGAGGGGGAGAAATGTTGGACCCTGATTTTTGAGTGAAATAAGAAATATTCAAAAGTGAATGTGTCGATTGAAATAGAGTTGGAAAACAAGAACTAAAAAGAAAAAGTGTGAAAATATAAAAAGTTTGACTTTTTGGGCTTTGAGAGTTGACTTTTGACTTAGGCAAAATTTGATAAAATAATCTACATAAAACTTGTAGATTATGTTAAGAGCTTTCTGTAGCCATAAAGTTTGTAATTTTTCGATTTCGGGAGTGAAAGTTATGAACAGTCAAAGTTAGGTGTGTTATAGGTTGACTTATATTAGGACTGAAGCTTTGACTAGAAAATTTACCTAGTTAGAGGTTAATTGAGCCTTGAAGTTCTTCATGAAAGTTGAAGGATTTGATTTGATCTTTATTTTGATATAAAGTATGGAATTTTTCGATTAAGGAATAATAAGTTATGATTTTTACAAGTTTTTGTTATGGTTTTTAGCATGATTAATAGAGGATAGAACTTTGAATGGAAAATTAACTTCCTTAGAGGTCAAATTGATCATGAAAGTTGTAGGTGACTTTCCGATCTTCGCATTGATATAAAATATGACATGATTGGATTTTGGAGTTGAAAGATATGAATTTTCAAAGTTGGCATTTGTTTAGGGATATATTAAATTGAGGCAGTACCTTTGACTGAATTTTTGACCCCTTTAGAGATGAAATTGATCTTTGAGTTCTACATAAAAGTTGTAGATCTTCCTTAAAGCTTTCCATAGAGACCAAATTTGTCAAATTTAGAGATCGGGAGCAAAAGATATGATTTGAAAATTTTGAACGTTTCCTGCAAATCCAGATTTCATCCTTAGACGTGGCCACGTCTAGTCTCTAAGTTCCTTAGACGTGCCCACGCCTAATCGCTAAATGTCCTCCTCTCTCTCTTTTTCTTATAACTTTTTCGTTTGACATCCGATTGAGTTGATTCTTGAAGCGTTGGATTCATAAGATAATGAATTTCATTTTTATAGAAAATTTGTGAATTTGTGAGATTAAATTAATGTTGATTAAATTTTCAAAGTGAGTCGGGAAATTTTCCGAACATAGTTCAGTATTTTGAGAAATTCAGGATCTGTAGAGATCCGATTGAAGTAATTCTTGAGGCAAGTGTAGTACACTGGACCGTAATGCGGGAAAGTGTAGTACGTTACATTCACGTCCGCAGGGATCGCTATGCGAAATGTATGATGCGCTCGCTTTGACCGAACCAGACCATTTTGATATGTTACGTGTTTTTTATTTGTTTATGTGAGCTGCATTCATGTTTAAAATTGAGAAATGAAAAAGTGAAATTTATTATGAAAAGTTTGAAAAATATTGAAAGGTTTGAGGAAAATGTTTGAAAGGTTGTAAAGTTTGAAAAATAAGCCTTTTGGCAAAAAGTTTATGAAAAATGATTTCTGCTTATTTTTCAATTTATAAATGTGTTATCCACTGAGCTGTGTAGCTCACCCCCCTTTCATCCCCATCTCCAGGTTCCGAGTAGGAGATCGGATGAAAGAAATTCAAGTTATCTGTTCGTTTTGTTCTGTTTGTAAATTGTGTACTTGAGATTTTGGACAAGTTTTGTAAATGGCTTGCAATGCCATTAATATGTATTGTGTATCCATTTTGGGAATGTATTATGAATTCTGGACATATGTTGTTGGACCTCAATTTTTGAGTGAAAATAAGAAATATTCAAAAGTAGATGAGTAAATTGAAATTAAGTTGAAAATCAAGAAATAAAGAGAATGTGAAAATATGAAGAATTGTGAAAAGTTTGACTTTTTGGCCTTTGATAGTTGACTTTTGATTTAGGCATAATTTGAGAAAATGATCTACATGAAACTTGTAGTTTATGTCAAGAGCTTTCTGTAGCCATAAAGTTTGATATTTTTCGATATCGGAAGTGAGAGTTATGATCAACAAAGTTAAGCGCTGAGTTTGACTTTTGAAAAAAGTTGACTTTTTGATTTAGGCAAAATTCGAGAAAATGATCAGCATGAAAATTGTAGCCTCTGTCGAGAGATTTTTGTGAACATAAAGTTTGTTATTTTTCGAAGTCGGGATTGAGAGATATGAATTTCTGAAGATATGTTTTGTTTTGAAAATGCTATTAAGTATAGATTTGTGTGTTCTATGCTTCGAGGCCACTCGTCGTATGGATTTATTTTGAATTAGAGTAAGTGGTCTTCATGAAAGTTTTAGATGATGTTTTGATCTTTCCATTGATATAAAGCTTGCAATTTTTCGATATCGGGGCTAGGAGTTATGAGCGATTAAAATTTGGAAGTCGTTTAGGAAAAGCTGTTTTGGACAGAATCATTGATTTAGTTTTCAACCTCTTTTGAGACCTAATTTGATGTTGAGTTCTTCAGGGAAGTTGTAGAGCTTCCTTTGATCTTTCTATTGACATCAAATTTTTCAAATTCTGAGTTCGGGATCGAGAGATATGATTTTTGAAAAGTTCAGTTTTGAAGTTCCGTTACTTTGTTTTTAATCTGATCCCATTTGTAATCTTTTGCTTATAATTCCTTCGTCCGACATCCGATTGATTTGATTCTCGAAGCTTTGGATTCCTAAGACAATTAAATTCATTTTCTTGAAGAATTATGATTTTTAGAAGATTAAATGGAAAGAGATTGATTGAACCAAAGTAAGAGATTTGGTTATAGGTTATAAGTTGGATAATTTTCTGAACATGGTTCAGTATTTTGCGAATTTCGAGAGCTGTACAACTCTGATTGAGTTGATTCTTGAGTCCAAATAAATTTAAGATATGGGGCTACAAATTATGTGAAGGGATCGAAATTTAATTTCATCCCTAAGATTGTCTATTTCTGGACTGAAGTTATGTTAATGTTCAGTCTCGGATTTTGTAAAGGTCCAATAGTATTTCGGCTATAACTTCTTCGTTTCTGATCTGAATTGAGTGCGGTTAGTGACGTTGGATTCGTATGATCTAGAGGAACAATTTTTAAGAAGAAAGTTTGTCCAAATTATTTCGTTTAGATGCTTGAAACCAGGACGCAAAGCATCATATTTTTAAAGAAAGTGCAGGGGCAAACTTGGAAATAGGCAAATAAGTGAGGGCAAAAGGGTCATTTACCCTCCATTTTTAATGACATGGCAAAACTCTCAAGTGGCTGTCGTTTAGGGTGAAATAAAAGAGCTGAGACCCACGAAACTTACATGAAAAATAAGAAAAGAAGATGAGAAAGAATGAGGAGTTGCTTTCGTATGGGAGAAAGAATGGAGAAGAAGAGAGAGAAGTGAGGGTTTCGAAATTTTTAGGGGTTCTAACATAAATTTTGCTTGGATTCAAAGGAAAAAGGATGGAAAACGAGGAAAGCTTCTCTTGGGCTTTGCTAAAATCCGAAAATGAAGGGAGAATGAGGTAAGAGGAAAGTTTGAACTTTGAGATTTTGTTGAGTTTTTGATTGAAAAACATGGAAAATGATATGGGTAGGTGATATATAAAGTCAATTTTGATGATTGTTAAGGATTAAGGGTTTAATTTTAGTTGGAAATTAATTTGGGGTTTATGCCTAATTTTGTGATTTGAGATTTTGGAAATTAATAGCTTAGAATTATAGGAAATATGATGGGTTTGTGATATATGAAATTAATTTTGAAGAATTTGTGAATTATGATATTGAATTTATATAAATTGGTTTAGGTCAATTTTAAGATTAGGGATTTTGGAATTTATGCTTTAGCTAGATTGATTTTATATGGAATTGGTGTTTTCTAAGTCCAATTTGAAGAATTAAGTGAATTATGATATTTATTTTGGATAATTATGGCTTAGGAATTTTAAGGTTGAGGAAAGAAGAAGAATTTGGGGATTTGATGCATTGGACAAGTTGCTTGCATGGAAATAAGGTGGGTAATATATTTATTTATTGAATTATAAGTTAATTATGTGATTTTGAAAATTCAAGAAAGGAAAAATGTTTATAAGTAGTGTTTTCGAATTTTGCTTTGGGAATGGTTTACGAATCGTTAAATTCGTTGTGTTTGAATGTTTGAAAATATTATTAACTTTATTTCGGAGAATTTGATAAAATCATGTAATGGTTATTTGCGTTGTTTTCAAATTATTGGATGTATATTGTTCAAATCGTTATAATTAAATTATTGTCTTGGAATGATTTAAGAAATGCTTTAAGAAATTTAGTCTATGTTTTAAATTTATTGTTTGGGAAAGATTTGTGGAAAAAGTTTGAGAATTTAAAAGTTTGAAAAATTGAAGAATTTGAGGAAAATATGGTTTTAAAAAAAGTATGTAAGAAATTATTATTTATTATGTTTGAATTATTTCAAGAAATCATGTTTTGAAAAATCAAGAAAAGAAATGATTTTAAAAAGTTATTTACTGAAATTGTTACTTTCTTAGTTTTGAATGAGAAATTAATGAATTCATTGACCTTGAGGTTTAAAAATCCTTTGGATTGATATGCTTGAAAAATGATGGAATTTAGAAATTATGGAAATTATAAATGGGATTTGTTTGATTTACAAGCTAAATTTGTGTTCTGAAAAATAAAGAAAGTGAAAGAAAGAAAGTATCGGATTTTGGTATTAATTTCGACTGGTTTGAAAATAAGGATTTCCAAATACCTTTCGAAGTGTTATAAAGAAAAAATTCAGATTTTGAATGTTTTCAATTTGTTATAAAAATATTGCTTATGAAAATGATTTAAAAATTATGATTTCTAAATGTTTTTGAAATAGGTATTAAAATGTTGTTTTGAAAAGTGTTTG
This sequence comes from Erythroxylum novogranatense, assembly GCA_029891385.1. Taxonomy (NCBI): domain Eukaryota; kingdom Viridiplantae; phylum Streptophyta; class Magnoliopsida; order Malpighiales; family Erythroxylaceae; genus Erythroxylum; species Erythroxylum novogranatense. Next base: position 16,339,714 of record CM057231.1, on the reverse strand, counting down.
GAAAATCATGATTTCATTGCTTTAGAAAGAAGGAAAACTATGATTTGCGAATGCTTTTGGGAATTAAGTATAAAATATCGTTTATGTAATCTGTTGATTTTCCTTTGATGAAATTCCTTGCTTTTGGAATAACTTTAGGAATTTTGTTTTATGTTCATGAGAAATTGAAACTTTCAATTTGAAAGTTTTCAAAGGTTTTAAATATTGATAGATTTCGGTATGTCCGAATTACGAAAATTATTACAAAAGTTAGACTTATTGTTTCTAAGGATTTTGGAAATTGATTTAAGAAATTGTTATTCATTATGTTCAATTATTTAAAGAAATTGTTATTTATGTTTTGGAAAATCAAGGAGAGAAATGCTTTTGGAAATCGATTTAAGAAATTAAAATGATTAGTGATTTTTTTTTACTATTTTGAATAAAAGGTGAAAATTGTGGTTTAAATTGTGGATGAGAAATGTGTATTATGATTTTAAATGTGTGAGAATTATGTTTCAAAGGAATTGATAAAGTTGTTATCTATTTTGTGTTGCAAACTTGGTTGATGAATGATTGTGAATTTGTAAGAAATTGATTGGTGAATTTGTATTTTTGCAATATGACATATGAAATTATGTGCTTAGTGAATGTAACTGTGTCTAGTAAGACACGACATGAAAATGTGAAATTTCGAAAAGTGCCTTCAGGCAATCTGCTTGTTTTAAGCATGAATATGTGAATTGTATGGGTTTGGTCGGTCCCTCCGTAGAGTCGGTCATTGTCTCCTCTCGATAGCCTTCTCCCACGCCCATGAAATGGCTTAGGAGTTAGATTTTGGACTCCCCTCACATTCACAGTTTGCATGACCGCTATGCTGAATGTGCGATGACGTCTATTAGGGCCAAACCAAACCATTCATTATGTTATGTGATTTTTGATTTTGTTTATGTGCATGAAATTTCTCTTATATGATGCATTCATGTTGAAATTTTGCATGATTTGTGAAAAGTTTGAGAACTTGAGAAATGAAAGTAAAATTTTAATCATGAAATTTCGGAAACTATTTATGAATGTTTTGAAATAAATGAAGATGTTGAGAAAAATCTTAGAAAATGTTGATGAAGGTTTATGAATGTTTTGAAAAGTTGAAAATGAGTTTTCTTTTTTTTGGATAAAATTTCGGAATGGGAAAGGTTTGAAAAGTTTGAAAAGACAATTTTCGCTTATGTTTCACTTATACATATGTTACCCACTGAGCTGTCAAGCTCACCCCACCTTTCATCCCCCAATCTCCAGGTATTCAAGCAGGAGATCGGATGAAAGAACGTCAAGTTCGATTTTGCCGCATTTGTATTTTTGTGTAAATTGAGAATTGATATTGTTTTGGCTTGAATTGCCTTTTGTGTACATAAAGCGCTTATTACGGATGTATATAAATTGAGACTTGGATATTGATTTTATGATCATAACCGAGTATGATTATGCTTTATGTATGTAATTGGATATTGAATGTGGATTTTGCATATGGATTTGAGATATTGAATGTGGTTGGGATTGATTGAGATTTTATATGATCGATTGAGGATTTTGAAGTGTTAGGTTTAGATGTGCGTTTACTGGTGTGTTTGATTCTGGATGGGAGGTCCGATGTTGATTTGTGTTTTGGGTTGAGATATTAGAAGTGTATTTTTGCTTTTGCAGAATTTTTAGTTGTCAAAATACAAATTAAGTTATCTTTACGATTTTCGTAAAAATCGGGTTAAGATAAGAATAAGAATTAAGAAGTTAGTTTGGTAAAGATGAGATTTGTGTGATTAAGACAAATTATATGAATTGAGTGTTATATGAGGATAAATTTCCAAAAAGGAAATTGTATAGATTGATTATGATTTGAATGTGATTGAGTAAAGAGAAACGAAATGAATAAGAAAAAAAGAAAAAAAAATTATACCGAGTTTGGATAGTCTAGGTTTCCAACGCGAATGTGTTTCTGTGTTCTTGATTGTTCTCGGATGTCGGCTCCGTTTGTTAAGTATCGATTGTTTCTGATTCGAAATTTCGATGCGAAATTTCCGTTTCCATTCGCTTTCGTTTCCTTCGTTCTTCGTTTTTCGGTTGGGATCCGGTTTCCAGATCGGGTCCCAACATATGTATTGGATTAAGTTATGGTTTAGATTGTGTTTGGATAAATTTGATTGATTGTGAATTACGAATTTGGTTATAATTATGATTGAGTTGTGTACGGAGGTTTCTGATTAAAGATTGAGGATTATTGAAATGTTTTAGATATATGAGTGTGTTTATCTGCTGAGATCCCGGGCGGAGGGTCCGATAGATTTGGATGATTTATGTGATGGCTTGGGCATTTTAGAAGTGTATTTTTTCCATTTGCAAGTTTTGGGTTAGGACAAATGCAGTCGTTATATTGAATTAAAATGTAATTTAAGATTTGTATGGATATATAAGAATATGATTCAAGTTTTGAGATTTGCATGAGAATGAATTTCCAAAAGTGGAATTCATTGTATTTGATTTGCCTTAGATCGAATAAAGGTGAATATAAGAAAAAGAAAAAAAATATATCGGATTTCGGATCGGTTTAGCTTAGGATTTCCAACGCGTTCATTCGTTAAGCGGTATGTTCACGGATGTCATACATTTGTTATGCTATTCAATTTTTCTTCATTTGTATTCTTTCATTTTTGATCCGCTTCCGATTCGCATTTTGATTCCAGGTTGTTTCTTTCGTTTTCGTTCGTTTAATTTCGGATCCGTTTGGTTACTTTTTGTTTTCCGGTTCTGATTTTCACTCGCTTTGTATTTTGCTTTGTTATCTAATTCGCCTTCCCATTAGTTTGTGTTGTGCTTTTCGTTATGTTTTCGCCATGTGTTTCGTTCCGCCATCAATCTGTATTCATTTCGCTTCGCTATATTTGCTTTCACTTCTAGCCGATTCGCTTTTGACTTCGATAAGTCTTTGTTTTGCTTATGATTAATTCCGCTTTTTCGGTCGGGATCTGGTTTTCGGATCGGGTCCCAATATACAATGGGGGGTGTATATCAAATGTAGAAGAATTAAAGAAAGAGATCTTAGAGGAAGCTCACTCCTTAACTTACATTATTCATCCGAGTAGCATAAAAATGTACCACACTTTCAAAGAGCACTATTGGTTGAGAGGGATGAAGAAGGAAATAACAGACTTTGTTTCTAAGTGTCTAACTTATCATAAGGTAAAAGAAAAATATCATAAGCCTGAGGGATTAATGCAGCCCCTCCCTATCCCAGAATGGAAGTGGGAGAAGATTACTATGGATTTCATAATATGACTTCAATGGAGTCAAAAGGGCACGATGCTAAATGGGTTAACGAAGTCCCCAAATTTCCTTCCAATTAATAATGATTATCCCTTAAACAAGTTAGCCCAGCTAGTATGTGGACGAGATAATGAGACTCTATAGTACATCGATTTCTATGTCTCAGATTGTGACCCTAGGTTTACATCAAAATTTTGGCTCAGCTTACAAAAAGCCTTAAGTACATGTTTGAAGTTTAACACTTCCTTCCATCCTTAAACAGATGTTTAACACTTCCTTCCATCCTTAAGGATATGTTTAGATCCTATGTCATAGAGTTCAAGGGGAGTTGGGACACACACCTATCATTGATAGAGTTTGCCTAGAATAACAGTTATCAAGTCAGCATTGGCATGGCCCCTTATGAGGCACTTTATAGAAGAAAATGTAGAACTCCATTATGTTAGGATGAGGTAGGTGAAAGGAAACTATAGGTCCCGAACTTATGCAAGTGACAACATATAAAGTTTAGATTATTTGAGATAGATTAAAGATATCTTAGGATAAACATAAAAGCTATGTAGATAATTGTTGTAGAGATCTTGTATTTGAAATTGGAGATATGGTATTTCTTAAGATTTTCCCTTGGAAAGGCATATTAATATTTGGGAAACGCAATAAATTAAGTCTACGTTATATGAGACCGTATGAAGTTATAGAAAAGATTGGATCAGTGGCATATCGATTGAAGTTACTAGACGAACTTGCGAGGATTGACAATGTCTTTCATGTTTCTATGCTTTGCAAATATCTAGCTGATTCATCTCCTATAATCACAGAGTAATCGGTGAATTTAAAGCAAGATTTGACTTTCAAAGAAAAACCGATGCAAATTCTTGACCGCAAAGACCAAGTCTTGCGTAATAATATTATTCCTTTAGTTAAAGTGTTATGGAGGAATCACGTAGTAGAAAAAGCTACATGGGAGCCCAAACACCAAATGCATGCGTTATATCCCCATTTATTTTGAGCATATCATTAGACGCTTGGTTCAATTTCAAGCGCATAGGAGGGGTGATTGTAAAACTCCAAGCTTTTCTTTTCATGTGTCTATAAATTTTCATTTCATATGAATGATGTTTTTGGGAGAATGTATATTTTATTTTTGTTAAAAGGTGAATTAGGAACCCAACCCTGAATGAAAAGTATTAAAGTCAAATGATAGTCGAGAAGTATTGGAGTTGACTGGTATAGAAATAGACTAAAAATAAATTTGATTGGATGGATTTATAATAAATCAAGATTGATCTCATTTTAAATTATTGTGTAGTAAATTTGAATCATTTTTGGGTTGAAACATAAGGACGTAAACCAAGTAAACGAAGAGTGAGAGAATCAGTTATAGTTACAAATACTTAAAGTAAATCGATTCAACTTATATGTTGATATGTTTAGGTACAACATGTTAATAAGTGGACATGAAACTTCTACCAAAATTGGACAGATTTTTCTTAAACCGCTTAAATATTTTAGACAGGAAATAATACATGTACATGTGAATGAGCCTTTAAGTGGCATATATCACACAAATGAAGAAGTTCTTATTATTTTGGAACAAGAATGCATGAAAATCTTATGCTTCCATGTTTATAAAGGAGTAGATGTGAGGAACATAAAATTCATTACAAGTGAGGCCAATATATGGTGTAGACATGTGTGATTTTGGTGAGACAAAAATGAAAACAACTTGTTATATATAGGAGATAAGAATTATCATGGATGATACAAGAAGTTAATGACTTAATTAATTAAAGATGGTGAGAGTTAAAATAATGGACAACTATTGGAAATAAACTTTGCAATGTGTTGGATAACTTCCAACAACATATAGCTTATACAAGAATGATGGAGGAGCTGCTCCACCTTCATTCCACCGAAGTTTCATTTATCCTTTGGACAAAAATTGATGATATTAATTGCACCTACTCCCTTTATGCATAAATCTTCCAAGTTATTGCCTTTAGGAAATAATTTTTGTATGGTTTTTAACCGTAGACACCACCTTCACTAATGCTAACTACATGCAGGGAAAAGAGGGAAAGAACATTACCACCTAATTCTGGTACGCTAAATCGCTCCTTATTCATCCTCTTTAGTTGGTCACGTGAATGCTTAAGATGGAAATATGAATTCCTTTATGAATTGCATGAATGTTTGAGGTAACTGCATGGTTAAATAAAGAGAAAAACAATATGGTAAATGGAGAGGAAAACAACATGTATATCCATATCTTATATATTTTGTTCAATGGTTATTCATTGGCAGCATGTAGGTGCTATATATATGGCTTAATGACTATTCAATGGCAGCATATATGTTGTACAAAGTTCAATGGTTCAACATAAGGAAAACAAAATGTATATACTACATGCGTTATTTAAATGGAAAGAAGACAACATGTATAAATCATGGACATTGTTCAATGGTTGAATGAAAAGAAAACATAATTTTAATCTTACTAAATGCTAATATTTTGGCTAAGCCCTTTGTTATAAAATTTGTAAAATAAGTTGGTAAGTTATGGAAGTACTTAGCAGGTTTTAAGGACCCTTCATGGGTTTCCCTCATAGCTAAGTAAGACAATAAAGTTTTCTTGTCACCGTAGACTGGGGATTAATAAAGAAAAACACCAAACACATGAGAGTGGTTAACAATAAACGATAAATAGTGAGTGTGTATTTAAATTGATTTGTTAAGATGGTTTTTATCTTACTATGAAAAGTATGTTTATGAATAATTCCATTGGTGCTACTACTTGAATTTAAAAGTTAATCTTCATGAGGTTTACATATGCTTTGATTTAGCATTGAACTAAGTTTTGGATGCACTTGGAAACTAGTGAGGTGTACACATGCTTTGAATTTACATTGAATTGAAATTTGCATATGCTTTAAATTGGCATAAAAATGGATTTTGAATATGTTTTGAGTTGGTATTGAAATGAGGCGTGCTCATGTATTAATTATGGCTTAGCCTATGGTACCTCATTACGTCTTTATATATATATGATTATATCGATCAAAGAACATCCTAACATGTATGGCGGTGTTTAGGGGGCATCTGTCACTAACAGGGGTGGTGTTGTGTTTATCAGTATGTCCTGTGAGTCGCCCTCTACACGTGTGGAGTATATATTATGCTAGCACTATTATGGGTAAGCGATATAGAACTAGCTCCGTAACCACTGATTTATATGTAATGCTAGTATCATTATAGGTAAGCGATGTAGAACCAACTTCATAACAATCGGTATATAAAGGTTAATCAGGCATGGGTAAGTGATGCAGAATTAACTCCATGGCCTTACACCTTAGGGTACCATATGGCAAAGAAAATTAGTGATAGGTTATGTTTTAAAAAGAAAGTTCATGAAATTATTGATTTCCATCGGTGTATACCTTATAAGAAAAGTGGAAATTGATCTTAGAAAAATATATATGTTTTGTTTTACATATACATTGATCTTATTAAAAGAAAAGAATGTGTTTTGTAAGAACATTGGTTATTACATGAAAAGATAAGAAATTGTTTTCTTTTATGGAGGTTAATATTTGTATAAATGTTTTTATCGGAAACCAATAATACTCACTGAGATCGTTTAGCTCACCCTTTATTTTCTGTTTTTAAATAAAACCTCTCAATGCACGCTTAGGGGTTTTAGTAGCAGGGACTCTAACTCACGAGTAATCAACGTTGTCAAGTGTTGCTATGTAGGCATTTTTATTTTACCTTGTACATATTTTTTAGAACTATTGCATATGTTTGAACATGTGTTTGGAAAGTACATTTTTATAAAGAATGAATGTGTATAAAAGTTTTTTTAAAAAAATTGGAATGCATCATTTTTTTAGCTTTTCAAAATTTATTGATGTAACTATTTAAGACTGCATGTGAGTGGATTTGAAGTCCACAATTTGGAGTTGAGAAATTGATGTGATAATAGAAGTGTTTTGAAATTTTACAAGAACTTTGAAATTTTTTGGATGACAAAATACAGTGATTGTGCTACCGAAATTTTTAATAAACTAAAAAACAAAACTCTACTATTTATATTTCTTATTGTGAATTGAAGCTTTTCCTTAATAAGGGCAATAGGCTTAGCTTCACAGGAACTTTCCAAATTGACTTGGATATCATTGGAGAGCCACCATGGAGTGTTGGGCAGGTCACCTAATCATTACAAGATAGGGCTCTATCACATTGGGTTTGGCTTGGATAAAGAAAAATTTTCTAAAAGATATGGATGTCTACAGTTGTGAATGTGAAGAATTCTATGATGAGAAGACTACTTGCAAGATGTGAGTATCTTGTTCTTGGGTGTACCTACGGTGGTGTAGTATTCCTTCTTCTCAATTGACAAAAAATTGTATGTTGGGCTAACTTCCAATTGATTTGTTGATGCTACATGGGTCTTTATTCTTAAAAAGGGTAGTCCCACTATGGCCATAACTTGTATGTTGGGCTAACTTCCAATTGAGTTCTTGATGCTACCTGGGTCTTTATTCTTAAAAAGGGTCGTCTCATGATGGCCATAGTGATGAGTGGTAAGGGACAAAGTTGATTTAATGGGTGGCGTGCTTCTTCTTTTTGGTTTTCTTTTTGATGATCAGTAACTTGATTGATGTTGATTTCAATTTGAACTTCAAGCGATCTGGGCAGTAGATTAAGGCTTTTCAATTGGTGAACATTTTTCATATCTGTCTTGAAAGGAGTTATATTATAAGGAAGTTATTTTGTTATATCTCAAGTGTGTTCATTCTTTTTCCAATTTATTTAAATCACTTGAGTTTATTTATTTTGTTTCGTTATCATTAAAAATTATTTGAGAAATTCCTATGTTGAGGTTAGTACGAGGCGGTCAAACTATTAGGTGTGAAATTTTTTCACAGGTTGTGAAGATGAGAGATAGTGTCAAAGGTTAAGTGGTATCGACTCAGTAAAGCCTTGTATAAAACTATTGTCGTTAGTGAAAGAATTAAGCTGGGTGAGGGCCCTGCAGACATAGACAAAGTTTGCTAAACTGCATTAACAAATATTGGCGTTGATTTGTTTAATTTCGTATTTATTTTTTTGTTTTATTTTTTGTTGAAAAAAATAACAGTTACTGATATACTTACTTTATATCAAGTAATCGACATATACAATTACAAGCAATTGCAGTCAAATCGAAGATTTTTGCGAAACTACTATTAGGTCTTTCGAGATTTACATTTGGTATCGAAAAGGATCACTGAATCAAAACTTGGTATATCAAGTCAGTGTAGATCTGTGTTTCGCAATTACGGCTATAAAAGAAGGGATATCAATTATCGGGTCACCATTGTCAGATGGTTTAAATTATCCTACATGGAAATCATGGATGAGAGTATTCATTCAGGCATAAGGAACAAAAGCATGGAACTCGATTTTAATGGCTAGACACATCCAGTGATGACTAATGAAAAGGGAGAATCAATGCTTAAAGATGCATCTTAATGGACAAAGGCTAAAGAAGAGAAAGCGTTTGGAAATTCTCAAGTGTAGTTGATGAAGGTCGCTTTGCTATGATATCAGCTTGTGAATTGACAAAAGAAGCGAGAGACACTTTACAAACTATGCATGAGGGATCGAAATGTATGATAGCTTCAAAACTTCATATGTTAGCTGTAAGATTTGAAGAGTTGAGGATGGAAAAAAGTGAAACTATTAGAGACTGCGTGATATAGCAAATCAAGTACATCAACTTGGAAATAAATACTCTAACCTAAAACTGGTTAAGAAGACATTTAGATCGTTTCCTCCGATGTTCATACCAAAAATTGCAGCAATCGAGGAAGCTCATGATATCAATGAATTGTTATTGGATAAGGTAATTGGAATTCTTACCAATTTTGAGATGAATTTGTTAAGAGGCAAACAAGAGAGGAACACAAGATTGGCATTGCAAATTGAGATTGGTAAAGTTATTAATGACTTCGAAGATCAATTTAATGAGAATGAGGATATGGATTTATTGACAAGATATTTCAATAAGTGGTTAAAGAAAGTGAAGAAGAATAGATCTAATTTTAGGCAAAATGGTAGGTGCTCATCAAATAACAATTTCAAACAACAAGGAAAAACTCAAAAGAGTCAAAGGAAAGTGAAGAAAATTCAATATCATGAGTGTCAAGGCTTCGTACATGTACAAATGGAACGTGCTAACACCTTGAAGAAGAGAAAAGGGAAATCTTATACGAACACTTGGAGTGAGAATGAATCCGATATTGAACATGGTAGTAAAGAAAAAAGATGTAAATAGTGCTATGTTAGTTATTTTATACAACAAAAGTCCTGTTGCTTACTTAACGACAACCAAGAAGGAAGTATTCAATGATAAAAATGTGAGCAAATTAGAAAATTTCAGGAAAACAGAGACAAATCAGCTCAAAGCTAAATTTCATATTATGGCAGTGATGATAGTGGTTCAAATGACAAAAACCACGATATCTATGAAGCCTATGAATTAATGTATGCAAAATGGGTGCAAACATGCAAAAAAAAAAAAGAAAAGCTAAAGAAGGAAAACCTCTCTATGAAGAACATTATTCAAGATCTAATGAAGAAGTTGTTGTCTACATTAGATGAGCTTGGTGAAACAAATTGAAGTTGGTTAGAATAGAAAACGAAATAAGAATGCTAAATGGAGGAGGTACAAAAAAATTAGAACAATTACTGAAAAGTGGTAAGATTAAAGGAGACCTTCAAGACATTGGCTACAAAGGTGAATGCTCTTAGATAAATGATAGGAAAAATAATGCAATCAAATCTGTTCAGAAAGAAACCTCAAGGAAAAATCAGAAGTTTATACCAACTTATCATTTTTGTGGGGTTATCAGACACATAAAACCGAAATGTTACACGTTGTTACAAATGATGTTTAAAAGGGATCGAAAATTTAAAAAAAACATACACTCTCCATTAAATTTCCAACAATAACCTATGTTACCAAAACATGTCGATTAGAAGCAAAAGACGTGGCGAAGAAAACAAGAAATTGTTTAGATTCACAATTAGTTGTTGCTTTTGAAGAAATTGTTCTGAATGGGGATAAGTAAGTTGCTTTAGAAGAAGAAATCAACTAGACAGTTATTCACAAAGATAATGTGACAAGTAATAAGACTGGTTTGAATTTTTTTAGGGGCACAAGGACTGTGGGCTTTAAATTTTTTATATTGACAGGAAATAATACATGTACATGTGAATGAGCCTTTAAGTGGCATCTATCACACACATGAAGAAGTTCTTATTATTTTGGAACAAGAATGCATGAAAATCTTATGCTTCCATGTTTATAAAGGAGTAGATGTGAGGAACATAAAATTCATTACAAGTGAGGCCAATATATGGTGTAGACATGTGTGATTTTGGTGAGACAAAAATGAAAACAACTTGTTATATATAGGAGATAAGAATTATCATGGATGATACAAGAATTTAATGACTTAATTAATTAAAGATGGTGAGAGTTAAAATAATGGACAACTATTGGAAATAAACTTTGCAATGTGTTGGATAACTTCCAACAACATATAGCTTATACAAGAATGATGGAGGAGCTGCTCCACCTTCATTCCACCGAAGTTTCATTTATCCTTTGGACAAAAATTGATGATATTAATTGCACCTACTCCCTTTATGCATAAATCTTCCAAGTTATTGCCTTTAGGAAATAATTTTTGTATGGTTTTTAACCGTAGACACCACCTTCACTAATGCTAACTACATGCAGGGAAAAGAGGAAAGAACATTACCACCTAATCACGCTCCTTATTCATCCTCTTTAGTTGGTCACGTGAATGCTTAAGATGGAAATATGAATTCCTTTATGAATTGCATGAATGTTTGAGGTAACTGCATGGTTAAATAAATAGAAAAACAATATGGTAAATGGAGAGGAAAACAACATGTATATCCATATCTTATATATTTTGTTCAATGGTTATTCATTGGCAGGTGCTATATATATGGCTTAATGACTATTCAATGGCAGCATATATGTTGTACAAAGTTCAATGGTTCAACATAAGGAAAACAAAATGTATATACTACATATTTAAATGGAAAGAAGACAACATGTATAAATCATGGACATTGTTCAATGGTTGAATGAAAAGAAAACATAATTTTAATCTTACTAAATGCTAATATTTTGGCTAAGCCCTTTGTTATAAAATTTGTAAAATAAGTTGGTAAGTTATGAAAGTACTTAGCAAGTTTTAAGGACCCTTCATGGGTTTCCCTCATAGCTGAGTAAGACAATAAAGTTTTCTTGTCACCGTAGACTGGGGATTAATAAAGAAAAAACACCAAACACATGAGAGTGGTTAACAATAAACGATAAATAGTGAGTGTGTATTTAAATTGATTTGTTAAGATGGTTTTTATCTTACTATGAAAAGTATGTTTATGAATAATTCCATTGGTGCTACTACTTGAATTTAAAAGTTAATCTTCATGAGGTTTACATATGCTTTGATTTAGTATTGAACTAAGTTTTGGATGCACGTGGAAACTAGTGAGGTGTACACATGCTTTGAATTTACATTGAATTGAAATTTGCATATGCTTTAAATTGGCATAAAAATGGATTTTGAATATGTTTTGAGTTGGTATTGAAATGAGGCGTGCTCATGTATTAATTATGGCTTAGCCTATGGTACCTCATTACGTCTTTATATATATATATGATTATATCGATCAAAGAACATCCTAACATGTATGGCGGTGTTTAGGGGGCATCTGTCACTAATAGGGGTGGTGTTGTGTTTATCAGTATGTCTTGTGAGTCGCCTCTACACGTGGAGTATATATTATGCTAGCACTATTATGGGTAAGCGATGTAGAACTAGCTCTGTAACCACTGATTTATATGTAATGCTAGTATCATTATAGTTAAGCGATGTAGAACCAACTTCATAACAATCGGTATATAAAGGTTAATCGTGCATGGGTAAGTGATGCAAATTAACTCCATGGCCTTACACCTTAGGGTACCATATGGCAAAGAAAATTAGTGATAGGTTATGTTTTAAAAGAAAGTTCATGAAATTATTGATTTCCATCGGTGTATACCTTATAAGAAAAGTGGAAATTGATCTTAGAAAAATATATATGTTTTGTTTTACATATGCATTGATCTTATTAAAAGAAAAGAATGTGTTTTGTAAGAACATTGGTTATTACATGAAAAGATAAGAAATTGTTTTCTTTTATGGAGGTTAATATTTGTATAAATGTTTTTATCGGAAACCAATAATACTCACTGAGATCGTTTAGCTCACCCTTTATTTTCTGTTTTTAAATAAAACCTCCCAATGCACGCTTAGGGGTTTTAGTAGTAGGGACTCTAACTCACGAGTAATCAACGTTGTCAAGTCCTGCTATGTAGGCATTTTTATTTTACCTTGTACATATTTTTTAGAACTATTGCATATGTTTGAACATGTGTTTGGAAAGTACATTTTTATAAAGAATGAATGTGTATAAAAGTTTTTTAAAAAAAATTGGAATGCATCATTTTTTTAGCTTTTCAAAATTTATTGATGTAACTATTTGAGACTACATGTGAGTGGATTTGAAGTCCACAATTTGGAGTTGAGAAATTGATGTGATAATAGAAGTGTTTTGAAATTTTACAAGGACTTTGAAATTTTTGGGATGACAAAATACAATGATTGTGCTGCCGAAATTTTTAATAAACTAAAAAACAAAACTCTACTATTTATATTTCTTATTGTGAATTGAAGCTTTTCCTTAATAAGGGCAATAGGCTTAGCTTCACAGGAACTTTCCAGCCGACTTGGATATCGACTGGAGAGCCACCATGGAGTGTTGGGCAGGTCACCTAATCATTACAAGATAGGGCTCTATCACATTGGGTTTGGCTTGGATAAAGAAAAATTTTCTAAAAGATATGGATGTCTACAGTTGTGAATGTGAAGAATTCTATGATGAGAAGACTACTTTCAAGATGTGAGTATCTTGTTCTTGGGTGTACCTACGGTGGTGTAGTATTACTATTCCTTCTTCTCAATTGTCAAAAACTTGTATGTTGGGCTAACTTCCAATTGAGTTTTTGATGCTACCTGGGTCTTTATTCTTAAAAAGGGTCGTCCCACTATGGCCATAACTTGTATGTTGGGCTAACTTCCAATTGAGTTCTTGATGCTACCTCGGTCTTTATTCTTAAAAAGGGTCGTCTCATGATGGCCATAGTGATGAGTGGTAAGGGACAAAGTTGATTTAATGGGTGGCGTGCTTCTTCTTTTTGGTTTTCTTTTTGATGATCAGTAAATTGATTGGTGTTGATTTCAATTTGAACTTCAAGCGATCTGGGCAGTAGATTAAGGCTTTTCAATTGGTGAACATTTTTCATATCTGTCTTGGAAGGAGTTATATTATAAGGAAGTTATTTTGTTATATCTCAAGTGTGTTCATTCTTTTTCCAATTTATTTAAATCACTTGAGTTTATTTATTTTGTTTCGTTATCATTAAAAATTATTTGAGAAATTCCTATGTTGAGGTTAGTACGAGGCGGTCAAACTATTAGGTGTGAAATTTTTTCACAGGTTGTGAAGATGAGAGATAGTGTCAAAGGTTAAGTGGTATCGACTCAGTAAAGCCTTGTATAAAACTATTGTCGTTAGTGAAAGAATTAAGCTGGGTGAGGGCTCTGCAGACATAAACAAAGTTTGCTAAACTGCATTAACAAATATTGGCGTTGATTTGATTTGTTTAATTTTTGTTGGCGTTGATTTGTTTAATTTTGTATTTATTTTTTTGTTTTAGTTTTTGTTGAAAAAAATAACAGTTACTGATATACTTACTTTATATCAAGTAATCGACATATACAATTACAAGCAATTGCAGTCAAATCGAAGATTTTTGCGAAACTACTATTAGGTCTTTCGAGATTTACATTTGGTATCGAAAAGGATCACTGAATCAAAACTTGGTATATCAAGTCAGTGTAGATCTGTGTTTCGCAATTACGGCTATAAAAGTAGGGATATCAATTATCGGGTCACCATTGTCAGATGGTTTAAATTATCCTACATGGAAATCATGGATGAGAGTATTCATTCAGGCATAAGGAACAAAAGCATGGAACTCGATTTTAATGGCTAGACACATCCAGTGATGACTAATGAAAAGGGAGAAGCAATGCTTAAAGATGCATCTTAATGGACAAAGGCTAAAGAAGAGAAAGCGTTTGGAAATTCTCAAGTGTAGTTGATGAAGGTCGCTTTGCTATGATATCAGCTTGTGAATTGACAAAAGAAGCGAGAGACACTTTACAAACTATGCATGAGGGATCGAAATGTATGATAGCTTCAAAACTTCATATGTTAGCTGTAAGATTTGAAGAGTTGAGGATGGAAAAAAGTGAAACTATTAGAGACTGCGTGATATAGCAAATCAAGTACATCAACTTGGAAAGAAATACTCTAACCTAAAACTGGTTAAGAAGACATTTAGATCGTTGCCTCCTATGTTCATACCAAAAATTGCAGCAATCGAGGAAGCTCATGATATCAATGAATTGTTATTGGATAAGGTAATTGGAATTCTTACCAATTTTGAGATGAATTTGTTAAGAGGCAAACAAGAGAGGAACACAAGATTGGCATTGCAAATTGAGATTGGTAAAGTTATTAATGACTTCGAAGATCAATTTAATGAGAATGAGGATATGGATTTATTGACAAGATATTTCAATAAGTGGTTAAAGAAAGTGAAGAAGAATAGATCTAATTTTAGGCAAAACGGTAGGTGCTCATCAAATAATAATTTCAAACAACAAGGGAAAACTCAAAAGAGTCAAAGGAAAGTGAAGAAAATTCAATATCATGAGTGTCAAGGCTTCGTACATGTACAAATGGAACGTGCTAACACCTTGAAGAAGAGAAAAGGGAAATCTTATACGAACACTTGGAGTGAGAATGAATCCGATATTGAACATGGTAGTAAAGAAAAAAGATGTAAATAGTGCTATGTTAGTTATTTTATACAACAAAAGTCCTGTTGCTTACTTAACGACAACCAAGAAGGAAGTATTCAATGATAAAAATGTGAGCAAATTAGAAAATTTCGGGAAAACAGAGACAAATCAGCTCAAAGCTAAATTTCATATTATGGCAGTGATGATAGTGGTTCAAATGACAAAAACCACGATATCTATGAAGCCTATGAATTAATGTATGCAAAATGGGTGCAAACATGCAAAAAAAAAAAAGCTAAAGAAGGAAAACCTCTCTATGAAGAACATTATTCAAGATCTAAAGAAGAAGTTGTTGTCTACATTAGATGAGCTTGGTGAAACAAATTGAAGTTGGTTAGAACAGAAAACGAAATAAGAATGCTAAATGGAGGAGGTACAAAAAAATTAGAACAATTACTGGAAAGTGGTAAGATTAAAGGAGACCTTCAAGACATTGGCTATAAAGGTGAATGCTCTAAGATAAATGATAGGAAAAATAATGCAATCAAATCTGTTCAGAAAGAAACCTCAAGGAAAAATCAGAAGTTTATACCAACTTATCATTTTTGTGGGGTTATCAGACACATAAAACCGAAATGTTACACGTTGTTACAAATGATGTTTAAAAGGGATCGAAAATTTAAAAAAAACATACACTCTCCATTAAATTTCCAACAATAACCTATGTTACCAAAACATGTCGATTACAAGCACAAAGACGTAGCGAAAGAAAAACAAGAAATTGTTTAGATTCACAATTAGTTGTTGCTTTTGAAGAAATTGTTCTGAATGGGGATAAGTAAGTTGCTTTAGAAGAAGAAATCAACTAGACAGTTGTTGACAAAGATAATGTGACAAGTAATAAGACTGGTTTGAATTTTTTTAGGGGCACAAGGACTGTGGGCTTTAAATTTTTTATATTGATTTTTTTTATTAAAAAAAGGAGGTTCGAAGGAGTTATCATCTAGGTTTTCTTAGTTTTAATTTATGGCTATTTTAAAGATTTAGTTGATTGGTGTGTATTTACATTTTTCTTTACTTGTTGAATAGTAAATTTGATTTGAGAATGAGGCTCTCCTTGATGGTTTGAAAGTTTGCTTTTGTATTTTGATTTATGGAGTTATGTCAAGAATATGTTGATGCTTGATTGGAGGCCGATAGGAACATTAAGATTTTTTAAGATTTAGGTTTCTTAAGTTTTATCTTGGTTTCTCTCTATATCTTGGCCTATATGAATTTGGGCAATTTGCGTCCATATGGTTTATGTGACAAAGAGATTGATTAAGTTTGATTATGATTCTTTGAATGAATTTTGGGGGGTTTCTGAATTTAATTAGTCGTATGTGGATGATACAATTGGATCTTTTTCTCAAATTTTACTCTTAACAACTCCTATGTTCGAAACAAGATGTTGTCCAATTAGACCATGAATTATAAGGCTCAAATATTTGATTTTTTTAAATTTTCGGGGGCCCAATGCACCTTGGCCTCCAAGTAACTCCGTCCTTATATATATATATATATATATATATATATATATATATATATATATATATATATATATATATATATATATATATATATATATATATATATATATATATATATTTAAAAAAATATGTAATCTTTTTAAATCTTAGGCACTGGGTCCCATGTACCTCCGTCCCTGGATGTGAGCAATGATACTTTGGCTAGTGTTTTGATTGGTGGTAAATTGTCATCTTGACGTGCTATGATTCTTCTGCCGCACCTACTACTAATGTTTATGCTTCTTTATTCGCTGAGATTGATTGCATTAAAGGCATTCTTGTTTTGGCATTGTTTTATCCTAAAGGGGATACATCATATTGTTTTTGGTGATTGTTTAATTTAGATAGATGTTTTAAGATATCTTTGTGGCTATTAATCTTACTTTTGGGCATATTTTTGTCCCAAATGGGAGAAATTTGGATGATTGGATGATTGGTTGATTGTTCATTATTGTTTCTTTAGATGTTTCTTGAACTTAAAGAATTTTATGGATGTTCTTCAGAACTTGATGTTGGATTAAGGGAGAGTTCTTTTCTCATGTGGATTATATGTTCAATTATTTTATTTAGGGAGAGTTTCATATTTGTAACAAACAATACCAAAAAGGGGAGATTGATAAGATATATGGTATACATCTTATTATTTAATTTTGACATTTTTGATAATCAAATCTCCAAGATATTGAAAAACTTCAAATTCAAATCAAGATAAGATAGAAGGTACATTGGGTTTGACTTGGATAAAGAAAAATCTTCTAAAAGATATGGATGTGCCTATAGTTTTGAATATGAATAATTATATAATGAGAAGACTACTTACATGATGTGAGTATCTTGTTCTTCGATGTACCTACGATGGTGTATTGTTACTGTTTCCTTCTTATCAATTGCCGAAAACTTGTGTGGTGGACTAACGTCCAATTGAGTTCTTGATTTTACCTGGATCTTTAATCTTGAAAGGGGTCGTCTCATGTTTTGCCACGGTGATAAGTGGTAAGAGACGAAGTTGATTTGTAGTAGGTGGCGTGTTTCTTCTTTGTGATTTTCTTGTTGATGATCAATAAATTGATTGGTGTTGATTTCAATTGGAGCTTCAAGCGATTTAGGTAGTAGATTAAAGCTTTTTAATTGGAGAACATTTTTCAGATTCGTCTTGGAAGGAGTTAAATTATAGGGAAGTTGTTTCATTATATCTCAAGCGTTTTCATTTTTGTTCCAATTTATTTTAATCACTTGAGTTGTTTATTTTATTTCGTTATCATTAAATATTTCTTATCCTCTGTTGAAGTTAATATGAGGCAGTCATATTATTAGTTGTAAAATTCTTTCACAGGTTATGAGGACGAGAGATAGTATTAAGGGTTGAGTAGCGTCGACTCAGTAAAGCCTTATATAAAACTATTGTCATTAATGAAAGTATTAAGTTAGGTGAGGACTCCACAAATGTAGGCAAGGCGTGCCAAACTGCATTAACAAATATCAATATTGAAATATTTAATTTCGTATTTATTTTTCTGTTTCGTTTGTGCTGAAAAGATAACATTTGCTGATACAATTGCTTTATATCAAGTAATCGACAAATACAATTACAAGCAACTGCGGTCAAATCATAAATTTTTGTGAAACTACTAATAGGTCCTTCGAGATTTACAACAAGGAAAGAATGATCCATACTTGGCTTCCTCACAAGCCATCATTTCACAATTTGAGAGCAATCCACTCGTTGTTGTATTGTTGGTTGCCAACTTTCTCTGCAGCAGATAGAAGAAGGTGGACTCTCCACACTCTTTGTATGTTCTTCAGAAAGGCTACTAAGAGTTTGCTCGAAAGGATGCTGAACTGTGGAGAAATCGCCATTATTATGATGAGCAAATCATATTTTACCTTGCTCCAACAGTCCTCATGATCTCTTTTGTTGAAAATCTATAGTGGCTTCCTGTTCCTAAACTTGTTACAATATTGCTAACTTTCAATTTCCGTGGTTCCATCATCCGAGACTTGTTCCTGTAATTACTAACTGTAGAGATGATGGAATCACTGAATTTGGTAATGATTCCTTAGGTGCGGAAATATTGTTAAGAATAGCAAGATCCTGCAATGGTTGTGAAGGTGTTTGGAAACAACCAAAGCCCTAATCCAAGGGCAACGAGTCTCGTCGCTCTTCCTGCCTCTCCACTTTCTTCAACGTTATATGAAAAATAACATATAGGCTTTGACATATCGCAGAAAAGGATTAAAGAAACAATAAAGAGTTTGAGAATTTGTGGAAAGGAAAAACTTAACTTTGTAGATTGATTGAGTATCACATTTATACACAATTACAGAGAAGATCCTATCTTAATGGATATATTCTATCTACCTAATTTAAATACACTCAAGATATATACAATCTGAATTGAAATAGAAAGAATCAGTCTATACGCCTATGATGGTGCAACGGTTACTTTGTTACGCCCCCGCAAGTTGTAGGTTGGCCGGACAAGCGACAACTTAGAGAAGAGTCGATCGAAGGAGGCTCGGGGCAATGCTTTGGTTAGCAAATCAACCACTTGATCAGCTGTATGGAGATGGCAGACTTCAATCTGATTGTTCTGAACTTGATCACGAACAAAGTGGAAGTCAATAGCAATATGTTTCATCCGACTATGAAACACCGAATTTTTACATAGATAGGTGACCCCAACATTATCAGTATGGATGAGTGGTGGAGCAGGGAGAGGATACCGAAGTTCACGCAGAAGATTAGTGAGCCAATTGGTCTCGGCCACCGCGGCTGCCACCGCATGGTATTCAGCCTCCGTTGATGAGCGAGAGATAACGCGTTGTTTCTTGGAAGACCAAGAGATGGGGGAGCTGCCGAGATAGGTAATATAGCCGGTGGTGGAGGTGCGATCAACAGGATCGCTAGCCCAATCAGCATCCGAGTAGACAAAGAGACGAGAATTCCTTTCCTTCACAATTCTAATACCATAACCGGAGGTGTGATTCAAGTAACGAAGCAAGCGTTTGAGAGCTTGCCAGTGAGAGGGTCGGGCAATGCATAAACTGAGCCAATTTGTTCACAGCAAACGCTAAGTCTGGGCGCGTGAAAGATAGATACTGCAATTTACCCACAATCTGTCAATAATTAGAACCATCAACAACCAACTCAGGCGAAGAAGCTGTTAAAACTAACTCAGAGCACATAGGTGTCAAAACACCCTTGGAATCCTGCATATGAGTTTCAAGTAACAAATCAGATACATATTTTTGCTGGGATAAAAACAACCCATTCTCACATGGTGCTACTTCAACACCCAAAAAATAGTGTAAAGATCCAAGATCCTTGATCGAGAATCGTTGCGCCAAGCCTGAAATTATCTTGGAGACAGCACTAGAGACACTACCCGTTACGATGATATCGTCCACATAAATTAATAAGTAAATGATACAACCAGAATTCTGAAGAATAAAGAGTGATGTGTCTACCGTGAGCATTGAAAACCAACACTGAAAAAATACCGAGTGAGTTCCGTGTACCACGCCCTCGGTGCCTGTTTCAAGCCATATATAGCTTTATTTAGTTTGCAAACATACGTAGGAGTGGTGGATTGCTCAAAACCAGGAGGCTGCCTCATATAGACTTCTTCATCAAGTGTTCCTTGTAAAAATGCATTGTTAATATCGAGCTGCCAAATTGACCACAAATTCTGAGTAGCAATGGCAAGGACTAGTCGAACAATTGCCGGCTTGACAACCGGACTGAAAGTGGCCTTGTAGTCGAGGCCTTCGCGTTGCGTATATCCCGTGGCAACTAATCTGGCTTTGTACCTGTCAATTGTACCATCAGGTTTATATTTAATCCGAAACAATCACTTACAGTCAACCACGTTCTGAGAGGGATCAAATGGTACCAATTCCCATGTCCGGTTCTTAACTAATGCTTCGTTTTCAGCTAACATTGTTGCGTTCCAGTGGGGTTGTTTGAGGGCCTGTTTGTAAGTAGTCGGTAAGGTTTGTAATGTGGCAGTGGTGGTGGCGCAGGCAGTAAAGAACTTTGGTTTTGTGATGTTATTCTTGGAGCGAGTAAGCATAGGATGAGTGTTCGTGGTTTGTTTGGAGGGTAGCTCGTTGGATGGATCGAGACACACAGTTGGTTCTAGTGGAGTGGGTTCAGTTATGGTGGCAGGGTTAGTAATAGGTTGAGAAGGCTGGTTCCTAGGAGAGCTGGTAGGTATAGGCGTGGAACTGGCAGAGAATGAAGGCGGTGTAGGGTTAGAATTGAGATCGAGAGAAGGAGGAGTAGGAATTGTACCTGATCTCGGAGGTGTTATTGTCAAGACAGAATTTGGAAACAGAGACAAGATTATAAGCAACATTTGGTGAGCATAGGGTATTTGTGAGTTGGAACTTTTTATTGGAAGCAGTAAGATAAGTTTTACCAGTATGGGAGATTGGAATGGTATTACCATTGCCCATTGTAATCTCCGTCGGCCCGTGATAGTGATGCGCATGGTCCAAGCTTCCCACATCAGAAGTTATATGGTGACTCGCCCCAGAATCAACAACCCAGGTTTGTTGAGATGGATTAGTGTAGCCAGCATAATTGGCTCGAGCTTGATGATGACTGTGAGACTGGGAGCGGCAAACCTTTGCCGTGTGCCCATGCCTTTCACATAATTGGCATTTTGGTTTGTCATAGTTGGTGCTGTTCAAGTACCGCTGTTGCCACCAAGGCTGATTGTTATAATTGTTTCTAGACGATTGACGCTAGTGTTGATTTCTCGACTGAGAGGGCCTAGAGTTTGATTGAGTTTGGGCTACGGCAACAACAATAGCTGGTTGTTTCTTGCGCTCTTCGTTCTAAATGAAGAGCTCATGATCAAGCATTGCTCATACAATTCTTCATAGCTCGATCGGGATTGATCGAGAGTGAATCGCAGCAGAGATGGCTGTGTATTCTAGTCCTAGGCCTTGGAGTATCCGCACCGTGAGTTGAACATCGGGCAGAGGCTCACCGGCAGTGGTGAGCTCATCAACAATAGACCGAATATCATGAAGATAATCTGCAATAGGGCGAGTATCTTTGGTGATCCTTGCAAGCTAATCTTGCAGATTGATTAGGCGAGTCTGTGACTTGTTCGCAAAGGCCGTTTGGAGAGCAGTCCAGGCCTTGTAGGCAGTCGGGGCATTGGCTATAGTGGAGGCAAGCGTTGGTTTAACAGAAGCAAGAATGGCGTTCTGAACAAGTTTATCTTGTTGAAACCATTTGAGATAAGCTGGGTTTGGTGTCGATTGATTATTTGTTGTGATAGTTTGCGGCGGCGCAGGAGAAAGTCATCAAGATGGCCAAAGATATTATGTCCATACATAAGCATGGATACTTGAGCTGACCAGATCGAGTAATTTTGGCTACCTGCTAATTTGATCGGGAGTTGTGACGCGGGATTAAACTGAACAACGATGTTGGCATTGGTACTGGTATTGTCAGAGTTAACAATTGTTGCGGCTATTGGTAATGAGCAGCTAAAGGAGTATGGTTTGGAAAAAAATTTAGCTAACTCGTTTGAGTATGAAAGGCTCTGATACCATAAAGATTTTGAGAATTTGTGGAAAGGAAAAACTTAACTTTGTAGATTGATTGAGTATCACATTTATACACAATTACAGAGAAGATCCTATCTTAATGGATATATTCTATCTACCTAATTTAAATACACTCAAGATATATACAATCTGAATTGAAATAGAAAGAATCAATCTATACGCCTATGATGGTGCAACGGTTACTTTGTTAAACGACAAGGGAAGTAGTATTAACGAACAACTGCTTAAGAGGGACAAAACTGTGAGCTGATGTATGTGCTTGTCAGCATAAGATCTCTTTTGGGTAGAAACTAACCAAAGACTTATAGAAAGTCCACAAGTATATGTAACGAGAAGAACAGAATCTACAAAAGCATCAATGCCAAACGATGAATTTGATGTCCACATCAGTTCGGTCAACTTCAGTCAGATAAACAAACGCGTAACAGTTGAATAGGATTCCATCAAGGCAGAAGGAGAGATCCAACCAGGAAACAATTATATCGACCAATGTTTGCACATGGATCCTTTACCATCCTAGACGTCTAATGGGACTTGCATGGTTTTCAAGCCATACTAAAGGTAAAACACACGGATGTTTTATATAATTTAATTTATTTAAATTTTTTGTTATTTTAAATTATTTAAATTCTTATTAAAAGTTCATAGATATTCTTAGTTTTCCATCAACATTCAATTGATAGAAAACTAAGAATATCTATAAATTTTAATAAGTGCATAGGGGAAGAGAGATTTGTCCTAAATTAACAATAGCACCTACAGTAACAAAAGAATAATATTCGGTCCAATATATATAGTAATCTCGTCCCGTCTCAGACGGCGGGGGCAGCCAACGTTGGCTGATGCTACTCATTTCAAATATGTTGAAACCTTGGACCGATGTTTACAACAATTAAAAAGAGTAAAATTTGGGACATTTGGCTGCAAATGAACAATATTAAGAGCAAGAAATTGACGATTAGTGAACCGGCTGGATTGGAAGAAAGACCCCACAAAGTTAGACTTTTTCCTCATTCCCTTCCGGATCACCAGAATTCTCATCGCGTACCCTTCTACAAAGTAAAACCGTACCAACCCACATAAGGCCTTTAACAACTCTTACCATCCCAATTGTCACCGTCAGGTAATACAACCACCAACCTATCAAATCCCAGACACTTACGGGCGTCACTAGCTCAATCTTTGCACCAGCTATGATAACCAGAGAATCCACTTCATCTCTTAACCTACACCACCACAAGGTACCGAAAGCCAATGCCATTGCCACCCTCTGAACCCATGTTTCGTCCGTGGACACCCCGAAAACAGTGTCATCAATTATAGGTTTGACCACAGCTCTAGACCAAAGAAGCATAGTCTCGTGCAACCCCAAGAAAAATATGATTCTGCTTAGCAAACTTCTTTCATTTCTAAAGCTGTAACCTTCAATTCCAAAGGCTATGCTTTCTTCAATTCCAGATCCAACACAGAACTGCAAAATGCATAACGTTATCCACGCAGTGCGCAAACAAGGCCTGTAGATTCGACTCGGTGCATCGGATAGAAGAAAAATTCCACCTGTCAGACTATGAACAAGTGTCGCTAAGCCGACAATGGAAACAATTAGGTACAGGATTGCAGAATTGGCGTAAAGGACTGAAGAGAAGAGGAAAGATGAAGATGGCTTTTGAGGATCAAAAGTGTCTGTTGCGATAAAGTAGTAACAAGAGAGTCTGGCAAGTAGGAGAAAAGACAGGGGGATTGAGAGGCTGAATAGGGTAACTGTAAGGACATGAAAAGGTTCTGCGAAGAGAGCACAACACTTGGGGAGCTTATTAGCCTTCCGTTGCCAATTCTGCAAATCCATCTTGTCCTGAAGCAAATGACACAGGCAAGAATGAATTTGATTACATGACAAGGAAACATGAATCTGATGTCTACTTTATTATGTGATTGAACAACCAGTTTCAGAACAAGAAAATTGTCTAAACAAGTGGTTGTCACGTCCATGTTTAAATTAGTTGACAGAAGGGAGGGTTTTATGATATGTCTCCTCAAGTGGGTGTTTGTTTAAAGAGATAATATCTATTTTATTTCTAAATCATTTTGGAGCAAGTGCTGTACTGATCCATCTTATCGGTTAGAGCATATTTTTCATAGAATTATGATATTTGGGTTGTTGGTTTTTCTTTTTGGGTACGTTTACTGGTTCAACTGATTTAAATATAGGAATTTGAAAGCAAGTTAATGACCTTCAAGAGCGTGCTAACAATTAATATTTAGAATATGAAAACCTGTGGCATGAAGAGTTGTTCCGTATTTTATACAAGCCCTAGGTAAGTACATGCAAATCCAGAAGCTTTATTTAGAACCAGAAGCCAAGGATTATTTCAAAGTGCTCTCTATCAAGTGGTCCAATTCTACATGCAAGTTTTCCAGTAAAGAAAAGGCATAGAAACTAGGGGTGGAAAAATGTTTTGTCAAGAGAAACTTTTATTTAGAGGCGTTTGGTCCACTTTTGTTTTTTGTTGCAGATTTTATTTTGGTTTTTGTTTTTTATTTTTGGTTTTATTTTTAATTAAAAAACATGTTTAGGTAAGATTTATAATATTAAAAAATGAAAACAAAAACCAGATTTGTAATAAAAACTAAAACAAAAAATATTTTTGGTTTTATCATCCGATTCCTATTTTTGTAATTATATTCTTATGTTAATAAATTTAATATAATGCACTATATTTTAAATTAATTAATTATCATTATAGCTAAAATTAAAATATATGCAAATTAAATATAATTTAAAAATTACACATTAATTGTTCATAATAAATTTATATTAATTAGAAATTTATATTAAGTCATTCTAATCAATAAAAGATGTACATCATATTATAATTCTTGAAATAATAATAGCATTATCATGTACAAAAGAAACATAAATCAAATAGAAATAATATAATCACTAGACATTTGTCTAGCAATTTCATTTCACTTCGAAGATAGATCTCGAAGTTGTGCTGGAATGATATTATACTCCAATTGAGAACTTACATCTTTATTTTCACTTTCCTAATTTGTTCTTTATTTACAGCACAACTATTAAATAATTCATCACTTTGTCCATACATTGTAATATAAACACAACAAGCAATAATTGTTTCTTCATATCATAACTCCGCATGTTTTTAAGTATAAAGAATCTT
Source organism: Erythroxylum novogranatense (assembly GCA_029891385.1). Lineage (NCBI taxonomy): Eukaryota > Viridiplantae > Streptophyta > Magnoliopsida > Malpighiales > Erythroxylaceae > Erythroxylum > Erythroxylum novogranatense. Next base: position 16,314,079 of record CM057231.1, on the reverse strand, counting down.
GCCTTTAAAACATCAAAACATCTTTCAATAATTTTTTTAATAAAGAATGATTATAGTTAAATAATTCCTGTGAATCTTAAGGTCTTCTTTTGCCTTTATAATCTCCCAAATGATAGCTTTCTCCTCGGTTTGGTTAAAGAAATTAAGGCATATTAGTGTATCCTGAATCAACCAAATAGTATTTACCAAACATATAAAGAACATAAAATTAACAAAAAGATATCAAAAATAAATCATAATTACCATGTTTATTTAAAATAATATAATACCTTGTGGAGGCATAAGAAATTGATTCGCTAATTTGTCACTATTTCTTAAAAAAAACTTGAGAGTCATTTGTAGTACCTCCTATCCAGCCATTACATATGTAAAACGCATGTCAAATAAGTAACAAAACATAATATTTTGAATTGAATTAATTCTTTTGTGCGTATATGGTACTGGTTCATTGGTAGAAACATATGCATCAATATGTGTACCATCTATTGCTCCTGTACAATCCTAAAAATTAAAAAATATATTAAAATAATTATTAATCATAAGGACATAATTAAAATAGTAATTAAATATATAGATGTACTTGAAAATATAGAAAGAATTTTGAATTATGTTGAATCTCAGGAGGTGTATTAATAAAAGATGGTGGAGTAATAACTCTTTCTGTAAGACGATCAACTACATATAAGACTTTACGAAAATACTTCAAAATTTTCCAAGTCGAATGTTGAAAGCATTCTACATTGACTCTAGTTGTCTCATTATGCCCTATAGTTAAAAAGAAAATTATTACTTGTTCCTCCATAGTAAAATAACTTGTTGCCTTTAAATCTTCTAAACTCTTCAACTCATCACATAAGCTCAATAAGATTATCTTTCTTATTCTTGAGTTTTCATAAGTCTATGTAGGATTTCCATTCAAAAGTTCTAATATTAAATTATGACTTGGTGTAGCGAAGTTTTACATAGTTACTTTTGTAAATGAAAATATTTGTTTTTCTCTCAATTAAAGAAATAATGATTACCTTCTTTCTTTCATCATTAGAATCGATTCAAAATCTAATAAGAAATTCATGTATCTATAGTGCCAAAATTAAATAATTAATAAAACATTAAATCAAAAGGTTTAATCAAATATAGACAAAATATTCATACAAAATATAGAGTTAACGTTAAGTCAAACATTCATATAAGACATTAACTTAAAATATTCAAACTATGGAATAATGTTTAATATAAAAGCATCAAATTAATAAGAATTCGATATACAATAACATAAAAATATAACTAAAGCAACATAATCCAATCGAGCTTCCTTATATTTGTCATCTTCATAAAAATATCCCTATAAGGTGGAGAATCATGTAAAGCCTTCATAGGTTTTCCGTTAACACCCAATTCATCTAAGAAATTTAGACATTTCATCATTATGTTAAACTCTAGAGATCTATTCTCTACAGTAGATGATGTTTTATTCAATTTTTTCTCAAGTAAATCATTATTTTGTTTTTTATGTTGATCAATTTGTGTCTATTTTTCTAACTATTTCCATAATGGACTAAATGGAATCATTTTCTTTATTGTCCAACAGGAATGTTGGCAAAACCAAGCATGAAATTCAAAAGCTACTATTGTAAGAGATGTTGCTTCTTCTTCAAATAAACAAGCCGCATCCTTTTGAAAATGTGGTTTCCAAAATCCATACAAATCACTTAGACCATCACATCCACCTGGCATCCTAACAAAATCACCCAAGACTTATGTTCCTTCCCTAGTGAATTCTCATATTTCATCAATCCAAAACAATTCAAATGCATCATCCCCTTCTGTAAATGATACTACAACACCTTCCACATCACTCTTAGGGTCCCGAGCTAAAAAGTCTTTCAAAATAACTCATCAAATTGTCATCTTTGTTGGATCCATAGTAGGTGCCTTATTTCTTGAAATTTGACAACAAAAAGCTGATCGTAGACGTGTTAAAGACTAGAGTAAAGGCGAATAGTATGGACTGGACGTCTTTGAAGATTGGTATTCCAGGAGTATTTGGGAAGAGATAAGGTTGAGACAGTGGTGAAAAGGCTAATGAGTGGTGGTGAAGAGGTGGCAGAGATGAGGAGCAGAGGTTGAGAGCTTGTAGAAAAGGCCAAGAAAACTATTAAAGAAGGTGGTAGTTCGTATAAAGATGATGATGAATTAAAGAATTTAGTTTCAACCATGCTACAGTAACATACAAATGTTATTGTGGCATATTTAAATACGAGATAAGCAGAAGTAATCTAGTAATGGTAGAAATTTTTCACATAAACATGTACGTGCAGAAACTAGAAACATGTATATGCAGAAATGTAAAAAAATAAGCATGCAAAAAAACTGAGGAAAATAATAAACCAAAAATGTAGAACACGTATGTGCAGAAAAGCGAAACAAGTAAAGCAGAAATGTAAAAAACCAAAAATCAAGAAAACATTAAATAAATAATGTAGAACACGTATGTGCAAAAAAGCGAAACACGTATGTGCAAAGAAGCCTTACACGTGTAACTTAAGAAACTAATTAACTAAACATTATTTATTTATGTTATTCTGTAATACCCCCCCCCCCACAAGCTGGACTATAAATATTGATAAGTCCAAGTTTGGGAACATTGTCGTGGAATGGAGAGGATGCCAAAGATTTTGTAAAAATATCCGTGACTTGATCTTGAGAACGTAGTGGAAGAAGATGAATAAATCCAGCATGCAATTTTTCTCGCACGACATGGCAATCAATTTCGATGTGTTTAGTGCGCTCATGAAATGATGGATTTGAGGCAATATGGAGAGCTGGTTTATTATCACAATAAATCAGTGCAGCTGAAGGGTGGTCAACATGCAAATCTTTCAGCAAGAAACGAAGCCATTGTAGCTCACATGTCGTGGCAGCCAATGCACGATACTCAGCTTCAGAGAAACTTTGGGAGACAGTCGTTTGCTTCTTTGATTTCCAGCTTATAAGAGATTGGCCAAGAAACACACAATAACCCGTAATTGATCTACGAGTGTCGACACAGCCAGCCCAATCCGAATCACTAAAGGCTTTCAAGGTGCAGTCATTGTTGGATGGGTAGAAAATGCCTTGACCAGGTGCTTGCTTGATATACTTCAGTATTCGTAGTGCTGCATGATAATGTGTATCCAGTGGACATGCCAAGAATTGACTCAAGGTATTTAATGCAAAAGAGATGTCTGGACGTGTTGTGCACAGATATAGAAGGCGGCCAATCAGTCTTCTATATTCTGAAACGTCTACATATGGTTGGCCATCATTGTTGCTGAATTTCAAAGAGTTGTCCATCGGTGTTGAAACTGGTTTAGAAGCAAGTGTACCTCTATCAGAAAGCAATTCAAGAGCATATTTCCTCTGGGAAATAGTAATCCCCGAGATTGATCTTGCAACCTCAAGGCCCAAGAAGTATTTCAAATCTCCTAATTCTTTAATGGTTAAAGCTCGATCTAGATATAGTGTGATGTTGGCAATTTCCTGTGCAAAATTTCCTGCCAATATGATAGCATCAACATATACTAAGATGGCTGTAAAAGAAATGTCAGTGGCTTTAACAAACAAAGAATAATCAGACATGGATTGTTCATAACCTTGAGATACTAACGAAGAATATAATTTTGCAAACCATTGTCTACTTGCTTGTTTTAAACCATAAAGAGACTTATTTAACTTACAAACTTGATTGGGTTTTTCTGTAATAAATCCAGCAGGTAATGTCATGTATACTTCTTCATCAAGTTCACCATGAAAGAAAGCGTTATTCACATCTAATTGTTTTAAAAACCAATTATTCATAAAAGCTAAGGCAAGAAGAAGTCTAACAGTGGTTAGCTTGGCAACTGGACTAAAAGTGTCAAAATAATCAAAACCCTCAGTTTGTGTATAACCTTTAGCAACTAAACGAGCCTTGTATCTTTCAATGCTACCATCGGCTTTATATTTTATTTTGTAAACCCATTTACAGCCTATGGGTTGTTTGCCTTGTGGTAAGTCAACTAATTTCCAAGTGTTGGTTAATTCTAGTGCTTGCAATTCTTGCTTCATAGCATTTCTCCAACACTCCTTTTTCACAGCTTGAGAGTAGGTTTTAGGCTCTATTTCTGTGGTGATAGACATGGCAAAGTGTTTGTAGTTTTCAGAAAGGTTACATATGTGATAACAGAAGAAAGAGGGTGAGGGATAGATGGTGGGTTGTTGTTATCTGAAGTGATCAAGTTACAGTGATAATTATGAAGATAACTAGGTGGTTTTGAAGATCTTGTAGATCTTCGTGAGGGAATAGGATGATTGATTTGTGGAAAAGAAGTGGTAGAAGAAATGGCTGGTGGTGATAAGGGTGGAGCTAGAGGGGAAGTAGACTGTGGAAGTGTGTGAGTTGGAACGGAATCAGTATTGGGAGGAGGGATTGAAAAAGGCAAATTAGGGTGCACATCATCATTATATAAAGTATTACTAGGTAATAAAAATGAAGGGGAAAAAACAGAACCTGATTTACCAGAATTTTGTAAAGGAAAAATGTGTTCAAAAAATGCAACATTTCTGGACACAAATATTTCATAATTAGACAAGTCTTGAACAATATAACCCTTTGTACCTGTCTTATATCCAAGAAACATACATTTCCTCGATCTTGAATCAAACTTAGTTCTCTGTTGTTGCAAAGTGGAAGCTTAACAAAGACATCCAAAGACTTTAAATAAAGAATAGTCAACTTTTGAAGAATATAAAACAGCATAAGGTGACTGATTATGAAGCAAAGGAGTAGGTAAACGATTGATTATGTAAACAGCATGAAGAACAGCATAAGACCAAAGTGATTTAGGGAGATTGGCTTGAAAAAATAAAGCCCTTGCCACATTCAAAATGTGTTGATGTTTTCTCTCCACAACACCGTTTTGTTGCGGAGTTTCAACGCAAGATGTTTAGTGCCTAATTCCCTTCATCTTATAGAAATCATTCATGAGAAATTCATGGCCATTATCAGATCTAATAATTTGAACTTTACAAGAAAACTGAGTTTCAATGAAATTGATAAAAGCTTGAATTTGTGGCCTTACTTCATATTTATTCTTAAGCATAGTTGTCCATGTAAATCTAGAATAGTCATCCACAATAGTTAAGAAAAAACGATGACCATGAATAGAATCTGAAGAATAAGGTCCCCATATGTCCATATGTAATAAAGCAAAAGATTTAGAGGAAACAGATTTGCTAGATTGAAAGGGTAGTCTTTTCTGTTTAGCAAATTGACATACATCACAAGGGTCATGCAGATTTAAACATGAAATGTAAGGAAATTCTTGATGAAGTACATTCAATATAGAATTTTATAAATGGCCTAATCTGAAATGCCAAATGTTCTGTTTGATGTGTGAGGAAACAGTATTAACATAATGATTTAAAGAATCTTGTGAAGAGACTAAAGCAGGAGAGACTAAAACATATAGACCATCTCTTAATTCAGCTGAACCAATCATTCTCCAATGCTTGATTTCCTGAATAACACAAATTTGATTATGAAACAAGAAACAACAATCTAAAGAATGGGTTAGTTTAGAGACAGAAATTAAATTGAAAGAGAACTGAGGTATATATAATACATCATTAAGATAAAAATCCTTTGAAAACTGAATTGTACCAGCTTGAGTGGCTGTCAAAAAAGAACCATTGGGTAACCTTACTGAAATGGGAGAGATATTATGTAAAGAAGTAAAGGATTTTAAGTGAAAACAAATGTGATCAGTTGCACCTGTATCAAGAATCCATGAATGAGTTGATGTTAAACATGCTATAAATGAAACGGTACCTGTAGAAAAAGTGGCAGACATATGTGGAGTAGTTATCACTTGATTTGCTATATGCTGTTGATTGGAGAATTTGACTGATCTTGAGAAGGATTAGCAAGAGACAGCAATCTATTGTATTCATCCGATGATAAAGTGATAGTAGGAGATGTTGAGGATTCTTGATGAGGATTATCTTAATTTGGATGTAACATGGCTGATGATTGATCATTTGTAGAGTATATGGCAGCAGCTATGGGATTTTTGAATTTAAAATTTGGTGGAAAGCCATGTTTGCGGTAGCAATTAGATTCAATGTGATTGGTTAATCCACAGTAGGTGCAAAATTTTCTAGAAGGAGGAGGAAAATTTTTAGTGAAGGGTAGATTGGGGTTATTTGTAGTTTTAAAACGAGATTGAGACTGAAAGGCAGGGGATGGATTTCTTGATCCAGAGGGTGGACCAGTGGGGTTTCTTGGACGAAAATTAGAGGAAGTTGATGCCAAGAAACTTGTATGATCAATAGGTGGAGTCATCTGCCTTTCTTGTTGAAGAACCATCGAAAAAATTTTATTTAATGGAGGAAGTGGATCAATTAACATAATCTGAGAACGTACCGAGGTGAACTTAGGATTCAAACCATTGAGAAAACGAATTACATAGTCGTTTCTTGATAAGTCTTGAAGGTGGTGATAGCGCCACACACACATGGGTTAGGCGCAGAGCACGAATGAGCGTGCGGCGAAAGTTGGTATATTCATCCCAAAAGATCTTGAGATGTGTGAAGTACTCCGAAACTTCCAAATCACCTTGATGAACAGAGAAAATTTCTTCCTGCAATTCAGCGATCCTGAAAATATTTCCTTGTGAAAAACGGTCACGCAAATCATCCCAGACATCCGAAGCTTTATCCATCCATAAGACACTTTGGGCGATGGAGGGAGAGAGGTAGTGGGCAATCCAAGAAAGGACCATAGTGTTGCATCGAATCCATATCTGATGAAGGGGATCAGTGGGAGGTGGTGATGGAAGAGAACCTGAAACGAATTGGTACTTGTTCTTGGATAGGAGGGCCATCTTCATCGAGCGTGCCCATTGATGATAATTTGAACCCGTGAGTGGTGGTGATACGAGAATCAGTGCTGGATTCTCGTTGGCGTGTAGATAGTAGGGACTGGCCGGAGTTAATTGTGCCTCAGCGGCAGCAGCAGTGGTGGGAGGAACTGTGGTTCCATTGATTAGTGTTAGATCCCGTTTTCGAAACCCAACAGCATAAACTTAAGATCATCATACATCTAAAGCGTGGTTCCTGAAAATCCTTTCTTGCTTTGATAGCACCTATGTTGGGTCCCGGTTTGGAAATCGGACCCCAACTAGAACAATAGAATCATATACGTTGGATCCCGCTTCTGGAAACCAATCTTGAAAACATAATCGAAACACATGTGCATAACGTGAGCAAACTTGTACTTGCGAAAATAAAATCCATGAAATCAAATCATATCAAAGCGAAGGAATCAAAGCAAATCGAATCGTGGAGCGAAACATAATCGATTCGAACGGTCCAAAACAACAAATGGTTCGATCGAATGAAACAAATTCCGACATCCAGAACGTTATGGCGAGAAGAACTAGCGTTGGAATACCTTTAGACTAAACCAAACCTCAATCAAACTCGATTCATAACATTCTTCGCAATCATGCAACAGCTCAATCTCATCTTTAACAAATCTTATACTTATTATCCTTCATATTCATTCATACTCTTGACATTTAAATCAAATAGTAACTTAAATCCTCAATGAATTCATGCGAACTTATATACATCAATCTCACATTCATCCATATCTCAATTCAAATACATAAGTTTCATAATCAGGTCTTAAACCATAATTCACTTTTCCATTGTATATACAAATCCATAAATCAATTTCATCATGATATACATGCTTACAAAACCTTAGAGGCATTCGAAGCCATTTTATAACATCAATATCAAAACCCAAAATGCTCAACATGCCAAAGATCTAAATCTTACAGCAGATTAACTTAAAGGCCAATCATAAGCATAACGATCGGACATCTAGACATGCTTTCATCCGACCTCCCTCTTGATACACGGAGATGGGGATGAAAGGGGGTGAGCTTTATACTCGTGGATACACATTTATAATAAAGAATAAGCAAAACCATTTCCAAAAGATAACTCATTGCCGTGGTACACTTTGAAATCATAGTAATTGTGTATGTAAAAGCCATTCTTGCTTGATCTTGAAACAATTCATGAGTGGAATTCAAAACATGAATGCATGAAACATAACAACAGATCATAAGCACATAACATAACATAATGGTTTGGGTTGTCCCTGATTCATGACGTACTACACATGCCATCGAAATGTTGATGTGTAGACGTAGTTTCGTGAGGGAATCCTTGTGAGAAACCCTGTGCCACTAGCGGGCAGGCGGGAGAAGCTTATTCGTGAGTCAATGTGCACTTGACTATTCGTGAGGGACATACCGCAAACCCACATAATTATGCATGATTCATGTTCTTGTAAACTTGTTTGCCAAACTGGCACTTGCTTGTAACTTGCTTGTCATAAGTCGTAAAACATGATTTCATGTACATGTATTCTTGAAAGGAGAAAAACCCCTTTTTGAATCCTTTTCATAATTCATGAATGCAAATCATATAACAACCTATAATCATTCATAATAGTATGTAATGCAATCGTGATGATGCAATTTAAATGCATTAATTCTTTCTTGATTTGAACAAAACAATGAGTGACTTATTTACTTTATTATAAACATGAACCCACCTTGCGTTCCTTGCTTATAAACTTGTTTAGGTATGCCTCTCCTCTTGTTCCTCTTGCCTCATTTGGTTTCCTTAACCAAATAACCAAAATTCCAATCAATTTGGGGTAGAAATCGGAAAATCAAACTTTAACCATTCAAACTACAACCAAAACTGAAACAAGAATTTCATGCTCAACTTCCATCCAAATTTTAAGATTCTTAGAGACTGATTCATAACTTCATTTCTTCATAAAACTTATATCCCTATGTCTCTAGTTTACAACGCAAAAAGAATCACCTCATTTGGACATCTACATCAAAGGCTATGCCCCAAATACCAAAGCATGTCGCAGCAGAAAAATAGTCGTTCGCCGCGACGAGAAGATGGAGCGCGTCGCGACGTGCTCATCTGCAGGTCGCGACCTGCGACGGCGAGAAAGCTCCGTAACTCATTTTTTTCACTTTTCTCAACCATAATCTTCCCATCTTTCAATTATAAACACATCTAAACATTAAAACACCTCCTAAATTTCATTTATAACCTCAAAATCATTCATAACAACAACATGATCATCAACCCTAAAAGATTTAACCATTTTTCCATAAACTTCTCCATAACCGAAACCTACACATTCTAAGCTATATTAGGGTTTCATCTAACCCAAACAAGAAGAAAACATCATGCTTACTTGTTAATGCTTTAAGTCCTTCAAAATCTTCAAGGATCTCCAAAGCCCTACCTTCCCTCTCTTTTTCTCTTCTTCTTCCTCTCTTCCACGACTACGACTTCTCTTCCTCTCTTCTTCTTATTTTCCTTTTCCTTCTTTCCTCTTATAATTTATACTCTTATGGGTGGGAAATGTCCATTTTGCCCTCCCACATAAGCATAATACTCTTAGACTTAAGTATCATGCCCAAATGCCCCTATAAAATCTTATCACTTTCATACTTCAATTCAGAAATTGAAAATCTTAGGACTAAATTAGAATTTAATTCCTTCAGATAACTTGTAGTCCCATGCCTCTAATTTACTTAGAAACAATAATCGACTTTAGGATCTCTACAGCTCAAGATTATCATCAAAATAGTGAAACTTGCTTAGAAAATATCTAACTCATCTTGACTCAATCAATATCAGAACAATCATAATTTCCTATCATGATGTAGGTAATTGTCTTAGGAATCCAACGCTTTGAAAATCGGGTTAATCAGATGTCGATCGGAAAAGTTAGAAGCAAAAGAACGGCAAGGGTCGGATCACCCTAAACAGTAACCACAACTTGTAGAAATCTTAACTTCCTATTTCATGGTCCCTAATTTCCATACTTGACAGTAGTGGGAAGATCAAAGCATAATCTAAAACTTTCATGAAGGACTTAAAAGTAATTGCAACCTCTAACTAGAATTCTGCCAGAATTTATTATCCTATATCACATCCAAACTTCTAAATTCCACAACCAGAAATAATATATTGTACATCCTTGAAAAGCTAGGATAATCTCCTATGACTTTCATGTAGATTACTAAACTCAATTCAAAACATATCTGTCCATACTTTGTCTCAAATCACATTACACACCTAAATGTACACTTATGAATATTTTCACAAATACTTAACTTTGACTGATCATAACTTTCACTCCCGATATCGAAAAATATCAAACTTCATGGTGACAAAAAAAACTTCCAACATAATCTACAAGTTCCATGAAGATCATTTCTCAAATTCTACTTAAATCATAAAGTCAACTCTCTACTCTAAAAAGTCAACTTTCTCAATTCTTCATATTCTCATACTTTTTCCTCTATATTTCTTGATTTTTAACTTCCAACAATGTATTCGCTATCAATTTCATTTAAACTCAAAACCATACTTTAGCCCACAATTAATCATAGACATCAATAATAAAAGCATATACGCGCTTATACTCTCTCATCATCAACTTGCTAAATTCACCTTCATATGACAAAGCACATTCTTGAGTTGTCTTTTTCTTTGCACACAAATAATTCACCACAAATTCCTCATCTAATTTCACATTTATATTTCAAAAGTTTGAAGAAAAATTCGGGGTCCAACAATTAGAGATGTAGGGTTTGCCATGGCGTGGAAAATAAATTGCAGAATCAAGGTTTTGGGCAAAGAAAGTTCAAGAACTTCGAACGAAGATTGAATGGAAGAAGAAGAAATCAAGAAAGTTGCTCTGATACCATGATAAGATGTAGACGGTTGAGGATGAACAATCACGAGAGAGATGCGAACTATGTAAAAGCACTGGAAAAATTGAAATTGAAATTAGCAAAGAAGAATATACAAAGGGTATAAATAAACCCCAGTAGGCAAAGAAGCCTTACACGTGTAACTTAAGAAATTAATTAACTAAACATTATTTATTTATGTTATTCTGTAATAGTAGAAAATCCCAAGAAAGCAGTAAACAAAAAATGTAGAACATGTATATGTAGAACACGTATGTGCACAAAGCAAAACAAGTATATGCAGAAACATAAAAAAGAGAAATGCAGACAAATCAGACGTTTAGAAACTCACCTAGTTAAAAGCCCAAGCTAATTTTGCTTTCTCCACAGATAGAAAAGAGACGTAAGAGATCAGTTAGGGATAGAGAGAAAACAAGAAGCAGGAGAAGAGATGAGTTTGGGACGTAAGAGAAAAAAGATAGAGTTTGTACACTGAAGGAAGTTTATAAGAGGAAGAAGTGGAAAGAAAACGTGTGAAAACCTATTGCGAAATATTAAAAAAAAACCATCTTTTTTGTTTTTGAGAATCTGTTGCAGTTTTTTATTTTTAGAAACAGGAGATTGCAAAATAGAAGCAACCAAACACATTTTAGTATATCATTTCCTTTTTATTAAAACCGCAACAAGAAATAAAAAATAAAACAGAAACAAACATCCTGGTAACTTTTAGGAAAAAGTAGTAAAACTTTAATGATAAATTGATTTAAGTCAACGTAACACTCCCCGCCTTGTAGGGGTTTGAGAAGGGTCATAATGTATGTAATTTTTCCTTATTTTCATTACTTAAACATATGAACTTATGGTTGCAAAAAAAAAACAATTTTGCCAATAGCTGTAGGACTCACCCTCTTGACAGATTTATTAATAATATTATTTTTATTTTTAACTGAAAATTCATAATGAATTTTAAGTGTATCTTAAGTAAGTTTAAAATACATATAATTATCTGCAAATTATTCAAGGATATTAAAATTAGATCTAGAACCAACATTATCACATTTATTACTCATAACGAGTACGTCAATCTATCTTTAACCATTGTAAATAATAATCTGCAGGTTTATCAATAAATAAGTTTAATATCACCGGCAGTAGTGCTTAGTTTAACATCTCCAAATTACTCTACATTTAGTTTGTCATGTATTAATGTGTTGTGAAGTAAACCCTTTGCAGTTGCGCTTGATGCTGGACTTGGCTCCATGACCTCTTCCAACCAAATCATTCTTCAAATCGTCGTCTCACTTTCAGAGTTAGGTGGGGCCATAGCGTCATAGGTCCCGCAAGTTGCGATAGGTTGGTACGTAAATGGACGGTTCATGATCCAAGTCAATGCCTTAATCGTGTAATTAAATTTTTATACCATATTCCGCAGTCTCTTTGGTCTTTATCCATGATAAACATATATTGATGATGGAATCATTTTCTTAAGCTGATGAAGGTGTTGCATCTTTATGCTGAGACACAACTCAGGGTACCACTCTTACCCTGACCAACGACCATCTTAGGATTCGACCCTCTTACGGGAGTGTGGAAACGACCTTTTGAAGTGATTTTAAACCTCAACTTCTTCGGCCACTACTTTACGTTAACCACACACGTGCAAATTTAGCATCGGTGGTGTAACTCATCAGTACTGGAGTTGCTTTAATATGTCTTAACATTGGAAGTCTTGTAAAACATTAGAAGATGTAACTCTCATTACATTATAAAAAGCAGATACGAAGATTATTACTGACAACGATCTTAGTTGCTTTTGAGCTCATTCATCATATGCGCACAAGCTCTAGACGTGCAGGCGGTGATATTGCTCTTAAGATCGACATCAGTAAGGCATACGATCGAGTCGATTGGGGTTTTTTGGAACATATGATGCGTGCACTTGGCTTCGCAGACAGATGGATTTCTTTGATGATGTTATGTGTTAAGAGTGTTCCGTATTCAATCTTGGTAAATGGTGAAGAAGTTGGCCCTATCGTCTCCCAACGCGGCCTTCGGCAAGGCGATCCCCTTTCACAGTATTTGTATTTATTATGTGCAGAGGGTCTTACAGCACTTCTAAATGATGCCGAACAGAATGGGATAATCTCTGGTGTCCGTGTGTGTGCTACGAGTCCGTCTGTTAGTCATCTTCTGTTCGCCGATGACTCTTTCTTTTTCTTTCGTGTAACTGTCGATCAATGTAATTCCATAAAACAAATTTTTCGCATTTATGAAGCCGCATTTGGGCAAGCTGCGAATTTTGCTAAGTCTAGTATCTTTTTCAGTTCGAGTATCTCCTCTGAAGCTCGGCAACAGTTTTCTTCTATTCTTGAAGTCCATCAGTCTATCGATCACAGCAGATATTTAGGCGTTCCCTCACTTGTCGGACGCAGTAAAAAGGCGGTCTTTGCTTTTCTCAGAGACAAAGTTTGCGCTAAACTACAGCAATGGCAGAATAAGCTTTTATCACGAGCCGGAAAAGAAGTGTTGTTGAAATCAGAACTCAAGTGGTTCCCTCATCTTGTATGAGTATTTTTCATTACGGTTTCTCTCGTGCCGAGCTTGAGAGGATGATGAATTCGTTTTGGTGGAATGCGAAGGAAGGCGGTCGAAAATGCATTGGTTAAAGTGGGAACGCATGTGCACTAGCAAGGTCAACGGCGGTCTCGGTTTTCGTGATTTATCTTTGCTTGATGAAGCCATGTTGGCTAAACAAGGTGGAGGTTACTTTCAACGATTCCTCATTGTTAGCTCGCATATATAAGGCTCGATATTACCCAAATGGCTCATTTCTTACAGCCAATATTGGTAACAATCCGAGCTTCACATGGCGAGGCATCTTTCACATTAAATCACTTGTTATCCGAAGGTTTGCGATGGAGAATCGGAAGCGGTAAGAGTATTCGATTTTGAATGATCCATGGATACCAAGGGCTGGTGATTTTTATGTGTCTCCGACGTTACTAACGTTAGGGTGATTTACGTGTCGAGGCTTTAATGGTAGCGATGGTGATGCTTGGATTTTGAAATGATTTGGTATCTTTAGTGAGCACGACACTCGAAGCAATTCTTTCCATCCTTTACCACTTAAATCCATCGATGACAAACTCTTGTGGCACTTTATGATAGGAAAGGTCGATATCTGATCAAATCAGCATATCACGTTGCTCATAGTTTACTTTACGGTTTATCGCCAATCGAAAGTGGTTTGGCTTGGTCTTCGCTTTGGAAATTACGAATCCCTCCGAAGGTAAAGGAATTTATGTGGCGTGCTCTCCGTAACATCCTTCCTACCAAGCTTCGTTTGCAAGAACGTCGTGTACCACTGAATGCCATGTGTCATTGTGGTTCAACAACTAAAGACATCGATCACGCTTTACTGCATTGTAATATGGCGTCGGCAGTTTGGGCAAATTGGCCACACGCTAGCTTTTCTTCTGGCGTTGTGTTCACTGAGTTATTCACCGCTCTAGTTGCTGCTGGTACTCTAAAGACAGTCGAGGAGTTTTGTATGTTAGCTTGGAAGATTTGGTGGGCTCGTAATCAACTTTTGTGGTGCAACAAGGTAGTCGATGCTAATTTTGTACTCACACAGGCTCTTGATTTCTTGCATGAGTGGCAAGATGCAAAGGCTCGATCCAGTGTTCCGTATCCATTGAATCAAGCTAACCACACGACACACCCACAACGGTGACGAAGTTAGTTGAATGGTCTGCTATATAGATCATTTGTCTTTATCGAACATCGCATGACCGGTCTTCTTTGCTATCCTCCGTTCTTAGCGGGAAATTTTTACATGCTATCACTTCATGTCACGAGGCCTTTTCAGCTGCCAACATTCTTTGAAATTTATTCTTTGTCGGCAAATTTTGCGGTGGATTGTCACCAATCGGTCTGGCGGTGGTGTTCTCTTCATCGATGCCCAAGCTCTCGCGTGCTCTTCGTGACTCGGAATGGGATGATTTATCTGAATTCGGCACCTTGTTGAAGAATGTAAGGCCTTCTCCATACTAGACCAGGATGTTCATATCATTGGATCCGTAGGTCTAGTAGTGTTGCTCATCGTTTAGCTAGGAATTCGATTTCATTTAGTCCTTTTATGTCTTTCACCTTTATTCCCGATTGTATTCGTTCTTTCTTTGAGTAATGAATTTGATATATTCCCAAAAAAATAGTCAACAAATAATTTATTTAGATAACATAATTTATGAATTATTATTCTCTAAATAATATATTAAGATCAAATAATTTATAAATTATTACTTTTATTAATGTGCTCTAAAAAGATAATATATTTAAAATTTTCAATATAAATAGCTTCATTTATAAAAATGTTGATACTATTAGTTTATATCTTTGCAATCAATCGATTAGTTGTAATCAATGTATATTACAATTAATTTATTCAACAAATTCTCTATTTTTTGTATTTTTATTAGTATATAATGCTTAATACTAAAAACAAAATTCTTAGAATAAATAACGTAAAATTGAAATTATGGTGCAATGATGATTATGACATTCAATTTGTTCTTATCTTTATTCCTAGTTTGTTTTTAGTTATAATTCCATCAAGTCGAGATATTGATATAATAGTAAAATTAGTACACGTTATTTTTCTTATGAATAAAGCAATTGATCTCATAAATTAAACTATTGAAATACTTAAGACAAATGTATAGGTTCTTATTAGAAAATAGTTTTAATAAAATGACCTAATTATGAGGATCTTGAATAAAGTATTACTTATGTGCCTATGAATCTCCTTGTTATAGGGATTGTACAATTGATTTTTATATTTGAGATTATTAAAGTATCTTTCATAGAATTATTATGTTTTATAGTACTAATGACCTTTTTACTTATGGAAGTTCAATCATTAATACTTAGATATTATACTAATTATCTGAGATATTTAAGTAAGTCAATAAAAATTCTTCACCTTAAAGTAATGAGGATTAACGCTTTTGATCAATAATGATTTAAGAAATTGTTTAGTTAGAATGAATTGAGATTTAAAAGGTTATTTTCAATTATCAATTTTAATTAGCAAGAATTAACATAAATGAATTTAGATAAAGTATATACTAATTTCACGATCTATGTTCAATTAGAATATTTGATAATAAAATGATAAAATTATTTATTATAATTATGCATAAATATGTTAAGTCAAACTACTTTAATATTCACATTATTTGGGTAGTTATGGTACATTATTAAGCGTTAATCTTAATCTATGATTATAAATTATATAATTAAATAATTAAAGATAAATCAAAAGAAATTTTAGTTTATCTAATTATAGTTATGAAATTTATATTCATTTCTAAAAATTATGAACTTAATAGATCACACATAAAGAGTAATTAAAGAGAAAAATAATTTAGAATAAGTTGGACTTAATTATAAATTTCAAAAACTTTATAGATGAAATATGAGATATTTAAATTTATTAAAATAAATTTTAATTATGATTAGAGCCAGATTTTAATTATAATTAAGTATTTTATTTTAAATAAATTTGAAAGAAACTCTAGTCTTCCTTTATAAAGAAAAGACATAAAAGAGCTATGGCTCTTATTAACCCTCTCAAAGTTGAGTTTTCTTTTCTTTACTATGCAGATTCTATTAGAGCCTGATCATTTGAATAATTCGTAGTTGACAGCTTCACCTAAGAGCAAAAGCTTTTGCAACACATTAAATGAGGTTTATCTTTAACCCTTGTATTTCTCGATTCATGTTTTAAGTAATTCTTTTGAAGAGATCCAGTGGGAAATTATAAACATATTCGGCTACACTCACAATTAGATCTCAATTTATTTTCTAATAATGGTATCAAAACTTCCTTTAATTGCTTAACCTTATTTAAATACTTCTATTTTTGTTTCCAAAATAAATTAATGTTTTTGTCATATTTGTGTTTTGTGAAAAACATTGATGCTTGCTCCCCTAGCTTTGAAGTTTTTGAAAAAAAAAAAAAGGAGATGATTCTTGAAATTGATTATTTGTTGAAAAATCACACGTCTCATAACTAATTTCAAGAATTTGCCTAATGAATAAGATCAAATTAAATAATTGTTTTTGGAAAACATGGTTTGGAGAAGTTGAGTAGCCTCATCTTGATACCATCACCAAAACCGATGGTTCATCCACTAGTATTAGTAATTGTTGCTAATAAAATAGCAACGATGGTTACACATAACAGTCACCAACAGGAGGAAAATAAGATGAATTTATTGGTGGCATAAGATGCAACATGAAAGCTCGCAGTTAGCTCCACATCAGCAGACATTTACGGTGAAGAAAAAATGAGGGAAAGAGGTGGAGATGGTGGCAAATCCAACGATCCTAGATCTGAAAAGGATTAGGAATGTTTAAGATATGCACACAATAGGCAGGCTTGGCAAGAGGTCAAGTTTAGGCCTAGTTAAAAATTTATGCTCAAATTTAGGCCAATCTGAAGCTTGATCAGGTGGGGAGCATACAATCTAAGTTTGAACCCCATTGGGCCTAAGTGTTTTAAATCTCTAGCAGTGTTTGATTTTTTAATTTTAAAATTAAAAACAAAAAAAGAACTTCATTTGGCCCAAGCTAGGCCTAGTCTTAATCCAAAATACTTTTTAAAGTATTAAGTTTTATTACTGGACCTAATTTCTTAGACTAATTTTACAACTTGAGATTTATTCTCAAGCAAGAAAAAGAATTACACCATCTTGACACTATAATTCCATTAATTCTTAATGTGAATGCAACTAATGAAGTCTGATAGAGATATCAACATCATATTAATGATATTGAACAATCTATATGTATGATGCTGACTAGCACCTATGCTTTAGAGGCAACTTAGGAACATGGATGCTCACATTATGATATTACATCTTAAGGAATAGTTTGGTATACAAAGTAGGATAGACATTTTAAGACTTTCAAAGTATTATATCATTACAAGACTATAGAAGGGTACTTTAAAAAGAAATCTAGTTCTATTCTTATTATGTAGTCTTCTAAGAGTACCCAAAAAAAAAGGTTCTAAGAAGAATATAATCAAGAAACAAAAGGCTTTTACTAAAGTAGTAAAGTTAATTAATGGTGGCAAGATAAAACAACAAAGGCGTATATTTAAATTATGAATTCAGTAGATATTGGAAGAGGAACTACAAAATTTATCTTACTAGCCTAATAGACAAAAAAATTAATGATGCTTCATCCTCAGATATGTTTATGATTGAGATTAATCCTTCTAATTTTGTTTTATGATCTTGAATATAGATACTGATTGTGATTCTCACATTTATAGTAATATGTAGTTATTACCAATGAGTAGATCATTGAGGAAAGGTAAAGTGGACCAACAAGTTAGCAATAGATTATGAGTGGCTGCATTAGCTATGGAAACTTATAGTTTAGCTCTGCCTTCTTGTAGCGCCCCCACTTGTAGTAGTATGCATTCGGACGCAGTAGGTCATACCGATACATAACCTACGATGAGGTGCACTACTGATTCGATCATTTCTATATTCCACATGACATCGATATAATAAGCGATAATATCAAATTCACTAAATTTTAAAACCATAGGATACTCTTCATTTCCTTACTTAAACCAAATTTACACAATTACATCATAATTTACAGATACAAAATTTGAAGGAAACTAAAATAATTCTAACGAGGTCATCCACAAAGATCGGTGGCCAAACTTGTGGGCCATGTTCCTCTCGCCAACTCTCACACAAGCAGAAAAGTCTTGCTAGCTGGGCTAGAGTCAACTAACATTGTCTGAAAAATAATTGCAATGTTGGGTGAGTTTATGAACTCGATGAGTAACCATCATCGATGGTTCACTCGAATTCATGCATTACGCAAAATTGCGTGCGAACAACCTGATATTGCGTTCATAATGGCAATCATAAATTTACTAAACAATTATCACGCATTTGCATTTAACACATTTCAAATTCACAGCACAATCACATACTAAATACATGATGATTTCCATTTCATTTTAGTGTTGTGACTGAGCATCAGTATTATCCCATTCCTGGGCACATTAAACAGAAATCGCGGTTTCGGGGTAGGAGAGCCCTCTGGGTATGCACTACTGCCTACATGCATTAGGGATAGGAGAGCCCTTTGGGTATACACTATTCCCTTTTCACAATAGTTGAGCTTATAGCTCCGATCAGAATTTGCTCCAGTCATAACTGTTAATTACCGATTTCTAATCATGCCTAGTATACGTTCACAATTTCACAATGTCACACCCCATACCGCAACATTCATTCAGGTCACACAGATCATTCAAAGCATTTAACACATCAGAGATTGAGAAACCAACTAGGTTACTCATCTCGAACTTCGAAACTCTTTGGGAAGTCTACCTCGTCGACGATCGACGATCAATTTGAGCCTCTACAATAGTCATAATATCAAAAGATTACTAATTGTACAATTTCAGTCATTCAAAGATGCATATGTATCGAATGATTTACGTACTATACATGTTATGACATTTCCGACCCTAATCCCGAATTATCTTAATTTCGCATTTTCACTCTAATCTATAGCAATTCCGCATACCATAATTCAATTGACTAGACTCTGAACTCTTCAAAGTCAAATTTCAAGGCCTAGGAATAATCCTTAAATCGCAATTAAATTAGCTATTCGATCACTCTTGATTTAGAGAACCACCGAATAAAATTCCAAAATTCCATTCTTCTAAATTGAAATTCTTAGTCTCTAAGTCAAAATCAATTAATCACTCACCAATCCATTAAGAATTTAACCCCAAAAATCATTCTATGATCAAACAATTCACCTTGGGAAATCAGGCGTCCTCGCTTGGCGTGAATCGCTTCCATGGCGAAGTCTCCTTCGCCATAATGCACGCCAACCACTCCTCATGGCCGAATCCTCGAGCGCTCGTCGAGGCGATCGCCTTTGCTTTCGTCGCTGACGTCACGAAGGACAAACGCTTCGCCCTTGGCGTGTCGTATCGCTCATCGCGGCGTCTTGGCTGAAATCGGCTCGTCGCGACGTACGAATAAATATTCGTCGCGACGTGCTGGAAGGGGTGGCTCGCCGCGGCGTGTTCATCACACTTCGCGACGTGCGAACCTAGAAAAACCTCCGAAACCCAGAAAATTCTCAGATCTTCTTATATAAATCCATTCAAATCCCTTTTAAACACTCCAAAACAACTTCCTATACTTAACACAACTCATTCTAACCTTAAATCCACCAAATAACCATTATTCCACAATTACCCAAATCAAAATCAACATTTTCCTAAAACCTATATCCTCAAAAACTTCTAAATTCTCGAACAATTTATACCTTAATTCAATGCTCAAATCAAACTATTTAAAATATAAACATGTAGAAACTTACTTGATTTAAGCTTTCAATCCTTCACGAATCACTCAAATATTCCAACTCCCACTCAATCACCTCCCATGACAACACCCAAGCTAAACATATCTTCATCTTCTTGACACCAAACTAAAGGATAGATTCAAGGATGGAAGAGGAAGCAAATAGCAAAAAGGAACGAAGCAATCAAGGAAGAGATCACGATGAAGGAAGGAGAAAATTTCTTCTTTCAAAAGCAAAGCATCGTGATTATCAAATTTCAAAGGAGAAGGTTATAAACCTAAGGAACTTAGGGCTTGTTTGGCAAATTTAAATTGCCACAAGTCGATCGAACAACCTCGATCAATTTCTAATTCAAATTTCTCCCGAATTCCAATGGCTCAAAATCTAATTTCTCAAATTAAAATTCTAATCTCCATTGCCATTGGTTAATCAAATTTCGAGCAAAATCCAGTTAATCGATCATTATGTAAATTTTTCGGTCAGGACCTATTGCTAGAAAATTTGAAAATTTCCTATAAATCTCAAAAATATAAATTGCGTAATCCTACACTCCAATTTCATAATTCAAATCCTAAAATTCAATTTGACACTCCAATTCACTAATCAAAGCACAATTAACCTTAAAATCACAAAATCTCCAATTTTCACAATCAATTGAAATCATCATACATGCATGTACATACATATGCTAGTGCAATAATAATCATTTATCACTAATATAGAGGCTATGAATACATATGCAAATCAATTTATGCATGCAAATCCTACTCCATCAAGATTACCGATATGCCCTTCATCTTGAGTAGCAGGATGTTACAATTCTCCTCTAATAAAATTTAGTCCTAAAATTTTCTTACGTTGATCGAACAAGTGAGGATCTGCCTCCTCATGTGCTCCTCGGTCTCCCAGTTGTCTCCTCGATCGAATGGTTCTTCGAAGGACTTTCACCAATGGAATCACCTGCTCCTCAGCTTGCTTGACCAGCGACCTATAATCTTTTGGCTCCTCAACATAACTCAAATTACTAGCTATCTCAATCTCCTGAGTCGGAATCACATGGGTCGGGTCTGATCTATACCGTCTGAGCATACTCACGTAGAACACATCATGTAGCTGCGAAATCTCACTCGGCAAGGCCAATCTATACGCCAACGGTCCTATCCTCTCAAGGATCTCATAGGGACCAATATATTGAGGACTCAACTTGTCTTACGGCCAAATCTCAGCACTCCTCTCCAAGGTGACACTCTGAGGAACACTCTATCACCCTGACACTCCATCTCTCTCCGTCTTGATCCAGTATAGCTCTTACATGCATCTGAGCCGCCTTGATGCGACTCCGAATCAGCTGTACCTTATCCACGGTTTCCTGAATCAGCTCGGGACCCTCTATCATCCTCACACCTTCATCCCAGTAAAGAGGTGATCTACACGGCTTCCCATACAAGGCCTCATACGGTGCCATCCAATCTTGCTCTGCAGATGCGATTATTATCATGAAACTCAACGAGAGGCAAAT
Organism: Erythroxylum novogranatense; assembly: GCA_029891385.1. Taxonomy (NCBI): domain Eukaryota; kingdom Viridiplantae; phylum Streptophyta; class Magnoliopsida; order Malpighiales; family Erythroxylaceae; genus Erythroxylum; species Erythroxylum novogranatense. Next base: position 16,292,308 of record CM057231.1, on the reverse strand, counting down.
CGATCCCATGCCTCGAAACTCCAATACCAAGCTCATGACATATCCTCGGCGGTCTTAATCGTCCTCTCCTCGCCCATACATGCGAGGATGAAATGATGTCTTTGAAGTTCAATCTCAAATCCATGGTACTATGAAACTTCTCAGAACCTCGAAGTAAACACAGGATCCACATGCGAAACTATAGACACGGAACCCCATGCAATCTCACAATCTCATCACATACTTACGGGCCAAATGATCAAGAGTATTACTCTCCCTCGTTGACAAAGTGGTAGATTTAGTTAACCGGTTCACTATGACCCGGATCGCATCATCTTTGCCTCGGCATCTAGGCAACCCATAATGAAATCCATCGTGTCGCTCCCATTTCCACTCGGAATGGGTAGCGAATCAATCTCCCTCTTGGGGCACAGTACTCGGCCTTAACTTTCTTGCACGTCGGACACAGAAACAAACTACTGCTACATGCCTCTTCATACAGCCAAAATGCAACTTAAGAGTGTGATACATCTTGGTAGTACCGGGATGCATAGCATAAGCAAATGAGCCTCCTCCAAAATCTCACGCCTCAGATCATCCACATCTAGAACACATAATCTCAGTCCCATCTAAAGAGTACCATCTCTCAACTCAAACTCAGAAGGCCATCCAAATCGACTCATCAATCAATCTCACCATGGCTGGATCACGATCTGCACTCTCTAATCCGATCATGCAATATCGGCTAAGCCTCAAAGTAGCAACGAGCTCTATCGACCCAAATCCATCATGCGTTAAGAGCTCTCATTTGAACTAAACACGGTAACCTCGAAACTTGAATCTAAGCTGCACTACCATGAGATCTCCTACTCAATGCATCAGTCATCACATTGGCCTTCCCTGGGTGGTACTCAATAGTGCAGTCGTAGTCCTTAAGCAATTCTAACCATCTCCTCTGTCTCAAATTCAGTTCCCGCTGACTCAACAAATATCTCAAACTCTTATGATCAGTGAAGATCTGGAACGTCTCCCCATACAAATAATGCCTCCAGATCTTCAAAGCAAATACAACTGTTGTTAACTCCAAATTATGCACAGGGTAATTCATCTCATGAGACCTCAACTGTCTCGAGGCATACGCTATAACTCTCCCATGCTGCATCAGTACACATCCTAATCCCTGCTGTGAAGCATCACTGAAAACCTCAAAGCCTCCTGCTCCAGATGGCAAAGCTAACACCGACGCCGTAGTCAACCGATGTGTCAACTCCTCAAAACTCCTCTGACACTCATCAGTCCATCTGAAAGCCAGATTCTTCCTCAGAAGTTTTATCAAAGGGGCTGAGATTACAGAAAATCCCTCGATAAACCTCCGATAATAACCTGTCAATCCGAGGAAACTCCTCAACTCTGACACATTCCTCGGAATCTCCCGACTCCTCCTTTGCCTCGATCTTGTGAGGATCCACCGGATACCCTCACGGACACAATGTGGCTAAGAACACCACCTCATCCATCCAAATTCACTTAATGAATTTGGCATACTGGCTATCTATCCTCATGTCGTAGCACAATCCTCGGATGCTCAGCTTGCTCATCTACTCTCGAGTACACGAATATCATCAATAAACACAATCACGAATGATCCGGTGAAATGAAAGACCTTATTCATCGAGGCCATGAAGAATTTGCCGGGGCATTAGTCGACCGAGCGGCATCACTAAGAACTTCAAATGCCCGTACACGCTCCGAAAGCACTCTTGGGTACATCGACCTGCGATCCTCAGCGATAGTATCCGGATCTCAAATCTAACTTGGTAAATACTTGAGCTCCACATGCGATCAAATAAATCATTGATCCTAGGCGGTGGGTACTTATTCTTGGTGTAACTTTGATTCATTTTGCTATAATCGATGCCTGACCTCAAAGTCCCATCCTTCTTCTTCACAAACAACACTGGAGCTCCCCACGGCGAAACACTCGGCCTGATAAATCCCTTATCCAACAGCTCTTGCAACTGAGCCTTAAGCTCCCTCAGTTCCATCGGTGCCATCCTATACGGAGGTATCGATATAGAAGCGGTACCTAGAACGAGGTCAATCTCAAACTTTATTTCCCGATCCGGCGGCAAACCTGGTAACTCCTTGGGAAACACATCTGGAAATTCCCTGATCACGGGAACATCCTGCAACCTCTGCTCCACTCTGGAATCCATCACATGCGCCAAATAGGCCTTACAACCTCCTCGCATCAACCTCAGGGCACTCATAAACGAAATCATCCTAGTTGACACTGCCTGACTAACACCTCGAAACACAGCTCTCGGCTGACCAGGAGACTCTAACACGACCTCCTTGGTATAGCAATCCATGACAGCCCTATGGGCAGTGAGCCAGTCCATCCCCAGAATCAAGACAATCTCCCTCAGAGATAACACTATCAAGTCTGCACTCAACTCCGACTGATCAATCATGATCGGACACCCCTTGCAGACCTCTCCCAGATTGTAGTACTACCTGAGTTGTACTCACCTCTGGTAATCTTGCAACATCTCCTATCCACATGCAATCTACATGTCACATGCGGTGCAATAAAAGAATCGTGGACCTGGATCTATCAATGCAAAACCTCAATACCGAGAGATCGAGCGAACTGCAACCACATCTAGAGAATCCACGGGCCTCCTGCTGAGTCATGGCATAGACCACGGCACGGGGCGTGGTCATTGCCCACGACTCTCGGTCCCCACAAAGAATCTCCGGCTCACCTCGGGCTCTCCCTCGGCCCTGAATCCGGGTCCACCACTGCTCTCTCATCTTGTCGTCTTTGCTGCTCTCCCCTTCGTGTGGGTGAACTCCTAAAATATCTGGACAATTTCGATCGATGCTCCATAGAGCTACACAGAGACAAGCTCAGATAAATCTCAACACTCTCCACTATGTCTCCTCTCTGATGCTCAAACAATGGAGGAATCGATCGAACTTCTACCACTTGCTTCTTCTTGTCGGGCCCAAATCGCCCTCTCGAACAAAACTAGGTATGCAGGTCCTCAGAAGATCTGAACCTACCATAGCATCTGCTAAAACTCTACAGAGCTACCACAGCTGTCGCTCGATCTCTTACTCCTAGATCCTGACGGTCTCGATCGACTCTACCTCGAGCGCTCGATCCTCACTGTGCTCTCTCAAATCTACAAAGGTGCCCATGTCGTACCGGGCTAACACAGTGCGAATCTCGAGTTAAGCCCTCCTCAATCTCGGCACCTATCGGACTCGAGGCAATCAGAATAGAAGCATCGCCGATAGCTCATTAAACCTAACCTCATAATCGTACTTTGTCATGACCCTGTCTCGACTCTAAGAACTCTGCATCTTCATCTCCAAATAGACCTTGGTATAGTTATCGAAAGGCTCTTAGAAAATCTACCCAGTCGAACACAAGGTGCGATGGAACTACGGGACAATCTTCCACCAGCGATATGCGGACCACAGCAAAAAGGCATAATCAAAGCGCTCATCGAGGTCGCATGATCCATCGATCTGGGACCTCTCGATCCTCTCCAACCATCCCTCGGCTTGGCGAAGTGCATCTTGCCATAAAATCTCTGACTCCACCTTGCAGAGCGATCATACCTCGCTCCGTCTCATGGGAACTCTGAAAGGCACTCCTCATACAAAACCTTTGAAGACTCCTACTCGCTCATTGATCCTTGGTCGATTGGTTGATTCTGATCACCAGAATGGATGACCTGATAAAATCACAATTTCAATCAATTCTGGTTTTCTTCTGAAATTCAAGCCTAAAATATACTATGCCCAAAGATGTCAAACTATGCTCGATACCACCTAATGTGGCGCTCCCTTACAGTAGGGTATGCCTTGGGGCCTGTAGGTCATCTACGATACATAACCTACGATGAGGGTGCCTTCTGATCGATCATTCTATATTCCACATGATATCAATATAATAAGCGGTAATATCAAATTCACTAAATTTTAAAACCATAGGATACTCTTCATTTCCTTACTTAAACCAAATTTACACAATTACATCATAATTTACAGCGGTACAAAATTCGAAGGAAACTAAAATAACTCTAATGAGGTCATCCACAAAGATCCCGGTGGCCAGGCACATGGGCGGGCTCCTCTCATTGGCACTCACCTGACAGGAAAAGTCTATTAGCTGGGTAGGGTCAACTAACTTGTCATGAAAATAATTGCAATGTTGGGTGAGTTTGCGAACTCGATGAGTAACCATCATCGATGGTTCACTCAATTCATGCATTACATAAAATTGCGTCTGAAACAACCTGATAGCACATTCGAATGGCAATCATAAATTTACTAAACAATTATCACGCATTTGCATTTAACACATTTCAAATTCACGGCATAATCACATACTAAATGCATGATGATTTCCATTTCATTTAGTGTTGTGGTGAGCATCGATATTATCCCATTCGCGGTTTCGGGCTGGGAGAGCCTTACGGGTATGCCTTCACTTGCGCGCATTAGGGATAGGAGAGCCCTACGGGTATGCCTATTCCTTTTTCACAATAGTTGAGCTTATAGCTCGATCAAATTTGCTCGATCCTGGCTTTAATTACGATTTCTAATCATGCATTTCACGATGTCACACCCCATACCGCATGACATTCATTCAGGTCACACGGATCATTCAAAGCATTTAACACATGATTGAGAAACCAACTAGGTTACTCACCTTAGAACTTCCGAGCTACTGCCGGGAAGTCGGACGATCGACGATCCACTTGAGCCTCTACAATAGTCATAATATCAAAAGATTACTAATTGTACAATTTCAGTCATTCAAAGATGCATATGTATCGAATGATTTACGTACTATACATGTTATGACATTTCTGACCCTAATCCTGAATTATCTCAATTCCACGTTTTCACTCTAATCTATAGCAATTCCGCATACTATAATTCAATTGACTAGACTCTGAACTCTTCAAAGTCAAATTCCAAGGCCTAGGAATAATCCTTAAATCATAATTAAATTATTTATTCAATCACTCTTGATTTGAGAACCACCGAATAAAATTCCGAAATTCCATTCTTCTAAATTGAAATTCTTAGTCTCTAAGTCAAAATCAATTAATCACTCACCAATCCATTAAGAATTTAACCCCAAAAATCATTCTATGATCAAACAATTCACCTTCGGAAATCAAGCGTCCTCGTCGCGGCGTGAGATCGCTCACCACGGCGAGTCTCCTGCCTTCGCCGCAACGCATGCCAAGCACTCCTCGCGGCGAATCCTCGAACGCTCGTCGCGACGTGCACCTTTGCTCGTCGAGACGTGTGAAGGACAAACGCTAATCGCGGCGTGCGTATCTGCTCGTCACGGCGTGCGGCTGAAATTGGCTCGTCGCGACGTACGAATAAATATTCGTCGCGACGTGCTGGAAGGGGTGGCTTGCCAAGGCGTGTTCATCACACGTCGCGACGTGCGAACCCAGAAAAACCTTCGAAACCCATAAAATTCTCAGATCTTCTTATATAAATCCATTCAAATCCCTTTTAAACACTCCAAAACAACTTCCTATACTTAACACAACTCATTCCTAACCTTAAATCCACCAAATAACCATTATTCCACAATTACCCAAATCAAAATCAACATTTTCCCTAAAACCTATATCCTCAAAAACTTCTAAATTCTCGAACAATTTATACCTTAATTCAATGCTCAAATCAAACTATTTAAAACATAAACATGTAGAAACTTACTTGATTTAAGCTTTCAATCCTTCACGAATCACTCAAATATTCCAGCTCCCAACTCGATCACCACCCGCAGCAACACCCAAGCTAAACATATCTTCATCTTCTTGACACCAAACTAAAGGATAGATTCAAGGATGGAAGAGGAAGCAAATAGCAGAAGGAACCAAGAAGCAATCAAGGAAGAGATCACGATGAAGGAAGGAGAAAATTTCTTCTTTCAAAGAAAAGCATCGTGATTATCAAATTTCAAAGGAGAAGGTTATAAACCTAAGGAACTTAGGGCTTGTTTGGCAAATTTAAATTGCCACAAGTCGATCAAACAACCTCGATCAATTTCTAATTCAAATTTCTCCAATTCCAATGGCTCAAAATCCTAATTTCTCAAATTAAAATTCTAATCTCCACGCCATTGGTTAATCAAATTTTGGAATCAGAAATCCAGTTAATCAGTCATTATGTAAATTTTCCAGTCCGGACCTATTGCTACGAAAATTCCAAAAAAAATTCTATAAATTTCCAAAAATATAAATTGCGTAATCCTACACTCCAATTTCATAATTCAATTTGACACTTCAATTCACTAATCAAAGCACAATTAACCTTAAAATCACAAAATCTCCAATTTTCACAATCAATTGAAATCATCATACATGCATGTACATACATATGCTAGTGCAATAATAATCATTTATCACTAATATAGAGGCTATGAATACATATGCAAATCAATTTATGCATGCACAAATCCTACTCCATCAAATTACCGATATGCCCTTCATACAGGTAGCAGGATATTACACTTCTAACCTTGTACTAAAGCTAAATAATTGTTGTCATGTTTTGTATATTCCAAGAAACATTATTTTTATTTCTTATTTAAATGTGAATGGAATTATCTTTATTATTGAAAATAAAGTTATTCATTATAAAAATGATGTTTATTATGGATATGTATTACATTGTATAAATTAGATATAAAAGGTTAATCCTTAATATAAATACTAAGAAAAGAAAATTAAGTGACCAAAATCCATCTTATTTTTGGAATTATAGGTTAGGTCATATCAATGAAACTAGATTTATAATGTTACATAAAGAAGTATATTTAGGTCACCTTCATTATTAATTATATGAAGCTTGTGAACCTTGTTTGCTAGATAAAATGACCAAATTATCCTTTAGTAGAAAGGGAGAATGTGCTTGTGTATTAAAAGAGCTCGTATATTTAGATGCATATGACCCTATATCTACTTGTAGTATAGGAGTATTCTTATATGTCAATGACCATTTTATATATGGTTATATGTATTTAATAAAACAAAAGTTTGCATTCAAAAATTTAGACTTAGGGTTGGGAAATAAAATGGTACAAATATTAAGATACGTAGATCGATTATGTGGTGAATACTTAATCTATAAGATTTATTACTTAAAGAGAATGGGATTCTTTCTGATGAATTCCATAACATAATAAGTATCTAAGAGAATGAATAAGTATTATATTAGATATGGCATGTTTCATAATGAATCAGAATGACCTTTTATTTTCTATTGGGGATATGCCTTTGAAATTGTTGCTTCCATTTTAAATAGAGTTCTATCTAAATCAATGGATAAGAGACTATATGAGATATGGACTGGTAGTAGACCAAACTTTTAGACTTAAAGATTTAGGGTGTAATGTTTATATGAATAGTATAACATATTATAAGCTTTAAATTAAAATAGATAATTGCAAAATTTAATGTATTAAAAATAAGTATCATATATCAAATTTACCATTCTCTTGAGCAAAAGATATTTGTCTTAAGATATGTTACATTTAGAAAGAGAATTGAACCAAAGAAAGTAGTGGAAGGTAGAACTTAGAAGTTTAACAACTAGAAATGCATATGTAGATAAAACAAGAACCTTAAATTGTATATATATAATGGTTCGAGAGACACGTAATTTATAACACACTAGTAGGATTTGTTGTTTCCCAACTAAATTTGATCTATATATTAAAGGGAAAGATGATATATTGCTTCTTTAAAATGGTATATATAGATCAACTTTAGTTAGAAACAACAGAATATATAGATAGTTCGAGACACATAATTTATGACACACTAGTAGGATCATTGTTTCCCACTAAATTTGATTTATATATTAAAAGGGAAAGATGATAGATTGCTTCTTTAAAATGGTATAAAGTCATGAGATCTAAAATAAAACTTGTTACTAACCAATTATAGACTTTATTAATTGCTCAAAATAGGATTTTACCTCTTGGATGAAAATAAGTTTTAAAGAAAACTAATATGGATGCATATAATGTACACATGTATAAAACAAAACCAGTGGCTAAAAGTTACAAATATAGTGGCTAAAAGGTACAAATATAGTGGCTAAAGGTTACAAAATAAATAATAAGTTAAATTTGATTAAAGCTTTTACTAGTAGCAAGCCATAAGTCCACGAGGATCTTATTGGCTATTGTAAATATACTATGATTATAAAATATAGGAAATGAATGACAAGACAACATTCCTATATAGACATTTTATTTGAGGATATGTACATGACACAACCTAAAGTTTTAATCTAATCAAGTATGTAAGTTGCAAATATATATTTATAGATTTAAATAAGTGTCACAATTTGGAATAATTAAAGAGTTTGATTTTATTAAAAATGTGGATGAAACTTGTAAAAGGGTTAGTAGGAGTGTAATCATCTTCTTAATACTATATTTAAATTTCATATTATTAATTGTAAATAACATATCGATGCTTCAATGTGTAAAAATTTGGTTATCTAAAAATTTATGTGTAAATGATATAAGAGAAACAATCTACATTTTGTGAATAAAGATCGATAGAGATATATCAGAAAGGTTGCTTAGTTTATCCAAGTCTATGTATATAGACAATTAGTAAAAAAAGGCTTAACATAAAAAATTCCAAGAGGAGATCCTCACTCATGTCACATGAGATTTCTATCTCAAACTATGTGTCCAAATACATAAGAAGAGAGGGATAAAATGGATTGTAATTTATATTTTTTGGTTATTGGATCAATTATATAGGAAATGATATGTACGAGATCAGATGTTTCTTATATTTTGAGCATAACAAACATATTTTAAGCCAATTTTAGTTTTAGTTACTCAATAGTTATGAAAAATGCCTTATATTTAAGAAAAACTAAAGACATTTTCATAGTTTATGGAGAAGCTAAACTAAAAGTTTAAAGGTATTCGAATCTGAATGTTTAGTTTGATCATGATGATAACATATCATAGTTAGTATACATGTTGACTCTAAATGGTGGTTTAGTTTGTTAGAAAAGTTGTAAGAAACTAATTATTATTTATAATCATATAAAGTATATTTAAGTGTTTAAGGTGATAAAGAAAGCTATATAAATTAACAAACTCATTATTGAACTTAAAGTTGTTCTTAACATTGTTGAGCTAATAGTTTTATTATGTAACAACAATGGCGCAATTGGACATGTAGAAAACCAATATCTCATCAATGGTCCATATGCTTAAAAGTTTTAATTGATCAAGTAGATAAGGGAGCAAAAGATATTACATTAGAGCGATTGTCTCTTAAGAGAATGTTATAGATCTTCTCACTAAACTATTATCTCAAAAGAGACATGAGCAATATAGATGAATATGATATTAGATACATAGGTGTTTGTCTTTAGTGCAAATACAAGATTATTAATTCATACCACTTACAATTAATCGATTTGTTGTAATTAATATATGACATGATTAACTTATTCAATAAAGACATTCTTTATCTTCATATATATTATTAGTTATATTTAATGCTTATCTGAAGATAAAATTTTTGGAATAAATCTTGTACAATTAAAATTATGATGAGATCATAATTATGATATTCAAATTGCATTTAGTTATAATTCAAAATTTGTTCCTAATTATAGTTCCATCATAAGGAGATATTGATGGAATAGTAAAACTAATGCACATTAGATTTCTTTCTTATGAAGAAAGTAATTGATCTTATAAATTAAAATATGAAAATACTTAAACAAATATATTGAGCTTATTAGAGAATATGTACACTGAATTGATATGATTATAAGGATCTTAAATGTTTTTTATTAGTTTCGTATGCTTTATGCATCATCTCGTTTCTTCCCTCAATCACCGTGACTCTTAGCTGTTTATCGAAGCGATTATTGTCCTTGTGCTTCGTCTCCCCACCTGATTACTTGGCGTTGTCTCCTCTATTGTATGTTTCAAACCGGTGTTGGAGTAGCGGATAGAAAGAGGTGATTAGGGTTGGAAACTCTCTACATAATCTCGTTCTTTCCTCGATCACGAGTCTCCTAAGCTGTTTGTCGACTCGATTATGGGCCATGTTCTTCATCTCATGCTTTGATTGCTCGGTATTGTCTCCTCATTGTATATTATGGACGGTGTATTTAAAACTCCGCTCCGTCTTTGTGTATTACGCTAAAGGGTTTCCTCCTTGTTCATGTATGATCAATATATCTTTGCGACAACAACAAAAGGGATAATGCATGATTTTAGGAGAGTCTTAATTTGTTTGGATAGCGTCTGCATACTCGGTGTTGTCTCCTCTGTTATATGCTCTGAGCGGAGTCTTGAAAGTCGATGTCGGTTGTTGTATTAATGCTTAATCTTATCTTGTCGTGGATCATCGAGCCCTCCCATTGTCTTCTTCTTGTTACATTTATGAAGGCCGACTTCAACCATCTATCCCTTTCGGTTGAGGAGGATTAGGAGTTGGTAATCTTGCACTTTCTGCTCGTCGGCCGTTTTGTCTATAAGCTTTGTTTGGTCGGTATGTTTCGACTTACAACCAAATTAATTTTCTCTCTGTCTGAAATGTCATGGATCTCGGCATCCTCTGAGGGAATTGCAATTTTTATTTGGGAGCCAGCAATTTTGTTCCGATTATTCCATTATGTTGATCTTGAGCGTGTAATATCGGGGCTCCATGGTTGTTTAATAAACACCTCTAGTTTTCAGCCCTATAAAACCGGGAAGATCTCCTTCTTATTCATTTGCTATATCGTGGATGTTTGGGTTGAGGTTTGTAACTTGAAGTGAGATTTATAGGCGCCCGCGATGGCGTCCTCATTGGAAAATTTTATTGGTTCTTTCTGGAGTATGACCTAGTCATTCTATCTTGAAGGGTTGATTCTTTTATGAAAATTAAGGTGCGGATGGACATTAGACAACCCGTAAAGGAAGAAGAAATTAATTGATTTTGATGGAAACCCTTTCTACTTCACGATTAGATATCAAAGGATTGGGTTTATTGTTACTTAGTAGTGGCGAGACCATCTTGATTCCTTTTGTGATCTCTACTCCATCCTGAAGGAAGACACGAAACCTCATGGAGTGGAATCTTTGGGCTATCCCTACATGCCATAATCGCCCATCCACTCTTGGTTGAGACTACGATTTTTGGAACAAGCTTGCAATCGGGACCAACCCTTCTTGCAGCAAATCTGAACACTCGTTGCCATCCCAAACTTTCCTTAATTCCTTATTAGGGCACACATGTATAGGGATTGGATGGTATTAACGATGGCGGTATGGATATCGACCCGGTGAGTGCGGTTCAATTACTTTCAAATGGGCCTAGTGAGACCCGCAGACAAACATGATGAGGAGAAAAAGCAGGCTCGGCTCAAAACCATCTCTTATCATTTCTAACTCCAGGATTGAAATAGATACCACTTCAGACCAGCAGTCGAACCTACTTAGCGGGTCAACCGAGCCATCATGAAATTATCAATTGGAACTACTGAGGAGGGAATCCCTCTATTGTTTGAGCTCTTGGGGAGCTTGTCAAAGCTATCGCCCGATAATTTTGTTTTGATGGAAACTAAAGTTCATGGAGGGCGCATGGGCGTTTTGTGGCGACTTAGATTTGCAAATTACTTCTCTGAACCTTATTGGGAGCGGTGGGAGTCTATCTATTTTATGGTCGACGGATATTTAGCTTTAGGTTTCTGGTTATTTTCCCACTTTATTGATTGTGTGATTGGATTTGATAATGCAGTGGTGCTGACTAGCTTTATGGTTTCTGGAAATCTAGGAGATGGGATTTTGGAACCTATTACGGGCTTTAACGGTAGAGTCGACTTCCTTGGTTATGTTGTGGTGATTTTAATGACATTGCTGCTTTATATGAAAAATTGAGTGGTCCTCCTCGACCTTCTTATTTAATTTTGGGTTTCCACGAAGCTTTAAGTGATGCTTATCTTTCAGATATTATGCAGGTAGGCTCGTCCTTCACATACACCTATAGGGAAGGTTCTACAACTTGTGTTAAGGAGAAGCTTGATAGAGCATGTTGTAATGTCGAGTGGAGTTCTTTGTTTAGGGATGATATTTGTTCGGTCCTTATTGCTCGGTTTTGAATCACTCTAAGCTTATTGATTGACACATGACCACGAGTTGGGATGGGGTTAAATGGCGATTTTGATTTGACAACTCTAGCTTTACGAGCAATCTTGAGGCGGTTGATAGGGCTTGGTCGAAGGGCTACTTTATCTTTCTCCAAGGGCCGTCTTGATTTTGGATCACATCTGATTCTGAGGGTAGCGGAGGAATCGGTTAAGGTGGGCTAAAAAAGCGATTAAAGAAGGTTAGAGTGGAACAACATAACCTCGACCACACTAAGGTTCGACATTTAAAAGTACAATGGAATGCAATCTTAGGCGAAGGATGTGAGATTAAAGCAGACTAAAGAGTTTTGGTTTGAAATGGTGACAAAAACACCAAATATTTCCATAATAGTATCAAAGCCCATAAAGAGAATCGGATCACCAAACTAGCGATGAAATTGGAGAGATTACAACGGATGAAATTGCTATTTGTGGGTTGATTCACACTTATTTCTCTAATCTTTTTAGGCCACGAGGTCTTCTAGTGGAGCTGTGATTACATTAGTTAGACCTTTGGTGAGCGAATCAGCTAACAATGCACTTACTACTCCTTTTCGAATAAGGAATTCTGCGATGCCCACTTTCAGATGAACCCGAATAAGCGTCGGGCGGGATGGCAGAACCTCGCTTTCTTTGAAAAATTCTGGAGCATTCTAGGTGGTGACATATGTCAGGCTTATCGTGATTGGCTTCAACAAGGTACCCTTCCACCATCTTTGGCTACTATTCTTATTGTCTTAATCCCAAATGTGATAATCCTTTGCATGTTGCAATTTAGACCAATTTCATTATGCAATGTGCTCATAATATATTGTCTAAAATATTAGCCCTTGATTGAAGTTTATTTTGCCCAAGATTATCTCTTTGAACTAATATGCTTTTGTTTCTAGAAGATTAATTACGGATAATTTTATTGTGGCCTCGATACTTTACGGTTTGAAGCAACGATCGAGGCGAATTACGGTTCTTGTGCCTTTAAAGATTGATATAGCCAAAGCCTATGTGAGTCAAATTTAGGAATATTTGCTTGCTATGTTGATAGCTCTGGGGTTTTCGATGTTTGGGTTCAATGGATGAGAATGTGTATCTCTAACATTAGCTATCTAATTTACATTAATGAAGCAGAGGTGGGCCTTATTGTCCATGGGGACTACAACAAGGGATCTATCTCCCTATTTGTTTCGATTGTATGAGAGGGACTTTCATACTGCTGCAAGATGGGTAAAGCGTGGGGTGATTCATGTTAGAGTAGTGCCTAAAGGCAATACGCCTTTAGCGCGTTTTATACAAAGTTCTATACATACTTTATGAATAAATAAAGAAAGGCATATTTCATTTATTTGTTGTTCATTATTTATGAATGGATATTGATCTATAAGCAAATTAATGAAGTCCATGATATATGACATAGCATGAAAGAAATTATGATGTAATCATACTCTTGAGATTCTATCATGTGCAATTATGTCGGTATCTAAATTATCCTAGTCATAGGATTCTTTGGCTGGACATCGTTAATCAGGAGACTAGCACATCCCAAGCTCCTTGATTTGATCAGCGGTGGATCTCGAAGCTGTAAATATGGGATATTTAGGGTTGAGATGTGAATGCTTACTAGAGGTAGTAAGTACATTGGATAACTTTGCTATGAGATCTTCACGTGGATGTCTATTCTAATGTCGGTGATAATCTCATCATAGCGATGATGCAAATATCCTTGAACTTGAGGTACTCGAGGATATCTTGAATCTTGATTACGTGCTTTGACTCCATTCCTTGTTGCCTTACGAATTAAGCTCATAGGGTGGTGATTGGGTGCAACTTGAGGTATTGAAGGTAATTGAGTAGCCAATAGAGGATTCATCACTTACGTGATAGTAGAAGATGATACCCGTGGCCTCTTATCGGGGTCATTACTTGAAATCTCTGTAGGAGTTAATATGTCATGAAGAGTGTCTTGATGACATATAAAGTAATGAGTCCCGGACAAGAAGCGATATCACTTGGACTAGATTTGGCGTAGTCGATCTAGTAAGTTGACACTTTGTCCATACTCATAACAGTGGGTATAGCATGGTGAAAGGACGAATTGCGATAATTGTCTATGGAAAGGTTCTTGATATGGTTCATGATGAACATAGGTTCATTCGTCAAACCAATTACTTTACGGTCAATTGGGGATCATGATGTGTTGCTAGATACCGCTCATGACTTGCTCAAATTAAGTGTTAATCTAAGTGGCCAACATAATAGGGAACTAATGGGTCCACGCGCGTAAAGTGATTGGAGAATTAGTAAAATAGTTTTAGATAGAGATTGATATATGGAGCAATAGGATTAAATGGATCCCGATGAGATCGAGATATGCCCGATGAGATCGCGACATCGATATTCTGAAACAGGTTTTCGATGTTTTTCCATCTCAGGGATCGATGGGGATGAGCCAGTGTGGTTTGGACCACTTGACATTTATATATATATATATCTTATTAATTAATTAAGTAATTAATATATATATATATACCACTTCAACATTTATATATATATATATATATATCTTATTAATTAATTAAGTAATATATATATATATATATATATATATATTCAACGTGGAAGGAGGAGGAGAAGACATTACTTAACTTTATATATATATATATATATATATATATATATATATATATATATATATATATATATATATATATATAATACCTAACGTGGAAAGCTCCACCAACTTTGCATTTAATGTGTCTTTAATAGTTAAAGACAAATGGCATTTGAAGAAAAAGTGAAGAGATGGTCGTTGGTTTTAAAGGGTTTTAAAAATCAAGGCATCATCTCTCTTCATCATCGATGATCTTCACTACTCTCCTCTCCAAGCTTCTCTTCATCGTTTCTCCTTAGCTCTCCAAGAACAAGGTAAGAGCTAGCACTTTCTTCCTTGTTCTAGCTATTCTCGAGTCAAAGGGTTTGCCGGTTAGGTTCTTCGATCTCTGCGTGGATCTGGTTAGAGGCGGTCTCCTTTGGTCGTTATGATTTGACATTGTTATATAGACACATGGATCCTAGCTTTAGGGAAGGTCCCGAAACAAAATTTTGTTTTCCGCACCGTGTGCATGTGATGTACACGGGATTTTCTACAGTGGTATCGAGGCCACTTGTGTATTATATATGAAGAAATCATAACAAGGTTGGAGCTGCCTATTGGTTGTGACGATGATGCATGTTGACTGTGTTAAATTCGAAATCAGTATAGAAATATTGTTTTCAAAATTTTCTTGCCTAGAATTGCTCATAAGATGTTGCTGAATATGTCTGTGGAAGGAAAGAATTTATCAAATTGATTTGATATGGTTTTCCTAATTTATTCCCTAATGTTCTGGTTGCTGTGTTTGTGCACATTCCTTGAACAGGTATGCTTGTAAATTCGATAATAAATTTTAGAAAAATTTTTTCGGATTTTCTTTCTGAACATGTCTCTAAGATGTTTATAAATGTCTATGAGGATGGAAAAATATTTTCGAGGTGATTTACTATTTATTTGAGAATTTATTGCGTGCTTCTGGGAATATCTGTGTTGAGGAAGACAGATTCAGCATTGTCTTGGTTGCTGAGGTTGGATGAGTTTTTATTGGAAATAAATCCTGGAAAAATTCATGGAGCATAT
The DNA here is from genome assembly GCA_029891385.1 of Erythroxylum novogranatense. NCBI lineage: Eukaryota > Viridiplantae > Streptophyta > Magnoliopsida > Malpighiales > Erythroxylaceae > Erythroxylum > Erythroxylum novogranatense. The sequence continues at coordinate 16,276,449 of CM057231.1, read as the reverse complement.
TGTGAACATGTTGTAACCTCTGTAATTTTCTCAGAATTTACTGAAATTGTTTCAATGATTTTTCAAGCAACAGACAGAGCTTGGCAGTTTGAGAAACTTGCTGGAGCTGTTTTGTTTGGAATGATTGATTGTGTATTTTTCGGTTCCAATTCCTTGGATCATTTTTAATGTGATTAAAAATATGTTACATTGATCTTGTATTCTTTCCAAACTCATTTTTTTGAAATTGAGTTTCCAAAAATTTTTGGATGTCAAATGTGTCTCATTAGCGTCTCGTTAGTATATTTCCTTGTCTTGATTGTTTTGGCCGTCACCAATTTTATGACTAGTGCGAGTAGTCTTGATAAAGTGTAGACTACCTAGAGATACTTAGGAAGATTATTTGGTATTAAGTAAAATTATTTAGAAATCTAAGTGAATAATAGTGTATTCATCGATTTCAAGTTTTCATGTATAGTATGATTATACATGGTAGCGTGATACAATGAAAGTGTTTCATTGGTACATCAAAGTAAAGTATATTACACTTGGTATTGTGAATTGGAACTGCGGATTGAAAAATTAGCGATTAGAGCAATTTTAAAAATATAAGTTCGACTTACACATCGTAAGTCATTTGCATTCAATATAAATTGACTTATACATGCATAAGTTGACTTGCATACTCACATAAGTCGACTTACACATGCAAGTTGACTTGTTTGTGAACGATAGTCGAGTAAGTCGACTTGCACAATGGTATAAGTCGACTTGCATGTGCCTGATAGTCTAAGTCGACTTACACGTACATAAGTCGACTTACATACTATAATCGACTTCTGACATGCTTGGGTGGGATGATGGATGATTATAGGTATAGATTCAATGTGATTGATGAAATGCCCTAAATCATTCCATATAGTCATAATTACTATAATCCTACGACTTGGATGAGACGAACTTGAAATCCTCACACATAATATGAAAATTAACGCCTTCCATTAATATGGGAGAACTAGAGTTCTTATAGAGTTGAGGTTGTTGGGTAAACCCAAGCTCATTCTATCTGGATATGTTTGAATCATGAAAATAAGATTTTCGGATTAATGGGTCGGTTTTCACTAGGCGTTGATTTGTTGAGTAAACTCAAAATTCGATATAGAGCGGCGAAATTGGGTAATGTACATTAGATATGCGTGCATCGAAGTTGATAACCCGATGTGTGTGCATACATCACGAGTTGATAGCACTAGTCGATAATTGCACTGTGATGTAGCTGGTATGACCGATACTTGCGATTGATCTAAGGTGGCTTATTGGGTAAACCTAAGGTCATTTTAGTAATGTCGGATATCTATGATGCAATTGGTATGACCGATACCTACCGATTGACCTAAGGTGGCTTGTTGGGTAAACCCAGGTCATTCTTAGCGATGTGGGATATCAACCCACTAGGACTTCTTGTCATAATGTTTCTTGGATTATGATGAGGGTTATGGATTCTTTGAAACTAGTGGGAGCCATATGTATGTTATACAAGTCCTTATGATCATACATATATTAATATTCTAACATTCTTTCTCTCTTTCCTTGTAGGTTATTGAAGATGTCTTCTAGTGTGAATTTGCGCTCACTTATGGAATCTAGTAAATTAACTGCACCAAAAGGAACTTGCTTTCATTATGGCAAAATGGCGCTTTGAAGGCGGCCTTAAAGTCTATCTGGAATCCTTGAAGCAGAAGAAGGCATCAGATGCCTTGGCTTCTTCAAGTATGTTTGTCATTGAAGTTAATCTTGTTTTGATCATATTATATGGGTATTAGATACGGTTGTGGCTCTACATATCAATGATGATATCACGGGGCCTCGAGGACGATGAGCGGCTCGTGAAGGAGAACTAGACTTGCGTGTAGGAAATGGAGCAAGAGTTGTTGCATTAGTCGTGAAGCACTTATTTTTGTCACTCCCAGTGGGCTTGTAATCAAACTGGTTGAATGTTATTTTGTACTGTTTTAACAAAGAACATATTATGCATTTCTTGTTTAAATATAGTGGTTTCCATTTGACTTTTAGTAACAATGGTTGTTCTATTAGTTTGAATGGAATGCTTTATAGTCTACTGGTACATTATGCAATGCAATTTACATATTAGATATGTCACATCTAATTATGAATGTCAATGACATGAAAAGGCGTAAGCGAGATAATTTAAAATCAACTTACTTATGGCATTGTGCGCCTTGGCCATATAAATGAGAGCAGCATTAAGCTCCATGAGAATGGTAGTTTAGGGTCATTTGATTATGAATCATATGACACATTTGAATCTTGTTTATTAGGCAAGATGACTAAGTTACCCTTTAAGGAAAGGGTGAGCGAGAAGTGGAGTATTAGACCTAATACATTCGGATGTATGTGGTCCGATGTCCATCCATGCTAGAAGTGGTTGTCTTTACTTCATTACCTTTATCGATGATTATTCTCGATATGGGTACTGTATCGATGAGATACAAATCGAAGCATTTCAAAGTTCAAACAATTGAAATGAGTAGAAAACCAACTTGAAAAAGTATCAAGACATTACGATCGATCGTGGTGGGGAATACTTAGACCAACAATTTTAGATTATCTCGAGATAATGAGATTTTATCTCAATGGACTCCACCACACACTGACATAATGGTGTGTTGAAGGAGAAATCGAACCTTGTTAGACGTAGTACGATCGATGATGGGCTTTGCAAAATTACGAAAATCCTTTTGGGGTATGCACTCGAGGCAATTTGTTTATTTGTTAAGCGAGTTCCATCAAAGATAGTTGATGTTACTCCATATGAGATGTGGACTAACAAAGACCCTATCTTACTCATTTGAAAGTTTGGGGTTGTTACGCTTATGTGAAGCGGATACGGTCGGATAAACTTGATGCAAAGTCTGAAAATGTTTGTTAGTAGGATATCTAAAAGAAGCAATGGGATATCAATTTTACCTTGATGAGAAACAAAGGTGTTTGTTTCAAAGCATCTGTCTTTTTAGAGAAAGAGTTTCTTTACAAGAAGGCGATGGGGAGCAAAATTGAACTTGAAGAAGTTCAAGATGCTCGAGCGAGCCTTGATCATTGCTGAACACGAAGCTGTGACTCATCGGATGAGTAATAGTTCGACCTTCTGACACCACAAAATTAATTAGGTCACGTAGGATACGCTCTGTTCGAGATATGGATTTCGTGAATGAACAGAATGATGTATTCCTCATAGAAGATAATGAGCCTACCACCTATGAAGAGGTTACAAGAGTTGAGTGCGAAATGGCCCGTGCCATGAAGGTGAAAATGATTCCATGTATGAAAACCAAGTATGGACTTTGGTTGAGGCACTAGAAGGAATAAAACCCATAAGGTGTAAATGGGTTTTCAAAAAAAAACTGACATGGATGGTAATGTGATTACCTATAAAGCAAGGCTTGTAGCTAAAGATTTTAAATCGAGACGAGGAATTGACTACTGACGAGACCTTGACCGATGTGATGCTTAAATCCATTAGGATATTCCTAGCCATTGTCACTCATTATGATTATGAGATATGGCAAATGGATGTGAAGACAACTTTCTAAATGGAAATCTAGCTGAGGATGTGTATATGACACAACGACAGGGCTTCATCTCTATGATGGCGAAAAGGTATCTGAAGCTTAAATCTATCATGGATTGAAACAAGCATCCGGGTTGGAATATCTGTTGGACCCCGAACCTGAGTGACAATTTGACTTAGTAATATGAATGATAAAGTGGATGAGTTGATTGAAATTAAGTTGAAGATCATGAAATAAAGAGAGAAAGTATGAAAATATGAAAAATTGTGAAATAGTTGACCTTTTTGGCATTTGAAAGTTGACTTTTGTTTGAGGCAAAATTTGATAAAATGATCTACATGAAACTTGTAGATTATGTTGAGAGCTTTTTGTGGATATAAAGTTTGCAATATTTCGATATCGGGAGTGAAAGTTATGATCAGTCAAAGTTTATGTTTGATCGGGTTTGACTTTTATTATGGTTGAAACTTTGACTGAGAAATTAACCTAGTTAGAGGTTATTTGAGCTTTGATGTTCTTCATGAGAATTGAAGGATTTGTTTTGATCTTTATTTCGATATAAAGTATGCAATTTTCGATCTCGGAATAATAAGTTATGATTTTTACAAGTTTGTATAGAGGATAGTATCTTTGTTGGGAAAATGGACTTACGTAGGAATCGAATTGATGTTTATGTCGCCGTGAAAGATTTAGAGCTTCCCACAAGCTTTCTATAGAGACTACGTTTGTCAAAATTAGAGTTTGGGAGTAAGAGTTATGAATTTTGGAAGTTTTGGATTTTTATGTCGAAAAAAAAAAAATGAAATTGATTCATCCCGTCGCTAGAAGCGACGTATCGCCTAGTGATGGTGGCGTTTATTTCGCATCGCTAAAGCGACACTCTCATCTCCTGACGGCTGGCGTTTAGCCAGCGTCACCGAGGCGACAGCGTCATAGAGGCGATCTTGCCGTCTGACGCCGTTTTGATTCTTTGGTTTCTTGACTTTATTTCCTCAATCAGACCTTTGTTCACTATTTTGCTTATATCTTTTCCGTCCGACATCCGATTGAGTTGATTCTTTTTGCGTTGGATTCCTAAGACAATGAATTTCATTTATAAGAAATTTGTGAACTTTTGAGATTAAATTAATGGTGATTAATTTAATCAAAGTGATCGGGAAATTTTCGAGCATGATTAGGTGCTTTGTGAAATTCGGGATCTGTAGAGATCCGATTGAAGCGATTCTTGAGGCGAAATAAAAGATAAGTCAGGGGCTACAAATCATATGAAGACATGAAATGTCAATTGTGCCCCTAAGACTTTTAATTTTGAATTTAAGTTCGGATTAGGGTTTAATTTTTGGATTAGGAACACCTGTGAGTAATTTGAGCATAACTTTTGATCTGGGAATCGAAATGAGGAGATTCTTATTTTGAATTAAACTAGAGACATAAGGATACAATTGTTATGAAGACAGCGAGTTTCAATTCTGGGATTAAGAATGTGAAATTTTGGACGGAAATAATCATTACATAAGAAATGTGTTAGAATATGGATTTTCCCTTGTTTATTTACATAACTTTTGATGTAGTGCTCGGAATTGGCGCGGTCGGTGGCGTTAGTTCGTATGATTGAGAGGAACAATTTTCAAGAAGAAAGTTTGTCCAAATTATGCTGTTTAGTTGCCTGAAATCAGGTCGCAAGCCATCAGGTAAATGTTGGAGTTAACTTAAATGAGGGGCATTATGGTCTTTTCTCCTCATTTTAATGACATGGCATCAAAACACATGAGAGGTGTCGTTTGGAAGTCTGGAAACTACCAGAAATAAGAAGAGCGAAACATAAGAGAAAGAAATGAAAATGAAAAGGAAAGAAAGCGAAAGTGAAGAGAGAAAAAGAAGAAGCCATTCGGCCATGAAGGAGAGAAGAAGAAGGTGAAGAGTTCGGTTTTGCTGCACTTTCAAGAGTGATTTTGAGCCTCTTCAAGTGGGAAAGAGCATGAAAGAAGATGAAAGTTGCTTGGAGTTCTACAATTTGAAAATTAGAGAGAGGGTTAGTGAGAGAAAGCTTAAGTTTTAAATTTTGATAAGTTTATTGGTTGATTTGGCTTGGATAGGATATGAATTGAGTTTATCTAAGGTTAATTGAAGTGTTTATGCTTTGATGATGGTTAATTTTGGATTAATTGAAAATTTGAGTTTATGTCAAATTTTGAAAATTGAGACTTTAATGAAATTGATGCTTTAGATGGCTTGAATTAGTGATGAATTTGAGATGTATGAAGTTAATTTTGATGTTTATGCTTTAGGTGAAGTTTAATTTGAAAAATTATAAATTTGGAGTTTAGGCCAAATTAGAAATTTGGGGTTTTTGTGAATTTTGGGGTTTTGTGAATTAATGGTGTAGAAACATAATTAAGAGTAGGAATTGATGAAATATGGAATCAATTTTGAAGAAATTATGTTTTATGAGTTGAATTTAGTGTATTGGTTTAGGCCAATTTTGAAAATTAGGGATTTTCAAAATTGGAGATTGAAATAACTTGAATTTATATGGAATTGGTGTTTTCTAAGTTTAATTTGAGTAATTAAGTGATTTATGGTATTGAATTTGGATAAGTTGGTTTAGGCCAAATTGGTGAATTAGGGTTTTGTAAATTGGTGAGTTAAATAGCTTGGAATTATGGTAAATTGGTGAATTCCTAAGTAAATTTTGAAATTATGTTATTTATGATGTGATTTTGGATGATTATGGTTTAGGTTTTGTTAAATTGGAAGAGAGAAACAAAAGTCAAATTGAAGCATTGGACAAAATGCTAGCATGGATATGAGGTGGGTAGTATATTTATTTATTGAATTATAAGCTAAATGTGAATTTTGAAAATTAAAAGCAAAATTTGATTTTGATAAATTATTATTGATAAAATGTTTGAAAAAGGATGTAAATATTTGAAATTATGATTTCAAATGAGTAAAATGAGTTTTAGAAAATGCAAAACTTGTGAATTTCATGGCTTTCAAATTATGTGATTTATGATTTGGATGATTTAAAAATTGGTGCATATATTGTGATGAGTATGTGATTTAAGTAATGATATAAATTGCATTAGATTTGTTATGTGAATTCATGTGGATACGTGCTTGTGTCATTTATGACCTGATATGATGATAAGATTTGAAAATGTGAAAAATCAAGATTTTCAAAAAGTGCCTTGAGCGTCTGAATTCTGTTTTAGTTATGTGTTAAGTGGGTTTGGTCGGGTTAGTTTGTGTCAGTGTTATGTCTACTGTTTAAGCCTTAGCCCATTTTGCCATTAGTGGCATAGGAGTTACGATTTGGACTCCCCTCATTCATGTTTACTGCTTAACATTATCTTGAAATGTGCGATCACGTCTGTTTTGGTAGAACAAAACCAATTACGATGTGTTATGTGTTTTGATTTGTTTATAATGTGATGCATTCATATTTAAAGCGTGTCGTGATTTGAAAAAGATTTGAGATTTTGAGAAATAAGGCGATAAATTTATAATCATGAAATTTGGAAGGTTTATGAAAGTTTTGAAAAGTTTGAAAATAAGATTTGGATAAATGCTTAAATGGGAAATTTTGAAAAGTTTAAAAAGAAAATAATTTTAAGCTTATTGTTGGTTTATAAATATATTATCCACGAGCTTAGAGCTCACCCCCTTTCATCCCCAATCTCGAGGTTTTTCTGGGGAGATTGGATGGAAAACAGTATGATCATAGTCCGACTTATGCGTGTTAGTAGTATGTTTAAAGTTTAATGTTTGTATCGAGATCTTTATGGATAGTTAGAAAGCTAGTAAAGTGTATTTTAGTTCGATTGTATATGAATGGTTTTGCTTGTGGCGATAAATGTATAAGATTGTATTATGTTGGAATGAGTTATAAGTATGATTATACTTTATGTATGAGATTGGATTTTGAATGTGGTTGGGATTGATTGAAATTTACGAGTTGAGATAGTTATGGATTAGATTTATGAAGTGTTTAGAATTAAGATTGTGTTTACTGCTTTGGTGTTTGGATGCTTGGACGGGAGAGTCAGATGGTTACGATATTACGATTAGGGATTATAGAAGTGTATTTTGCCTTTGCGGGAAATTTTGGGTTAGGATAAAGGCAGCCGTTATCTTTAGAAATTTTGGTAAAAAATTTGGATAAAAGTGAGATTTTGGATATGTATAAGTGTATATAAGAGTTTGAGAATTTGAGATTGGTATGGATTTATATCGAAATATATACTGTTGTATGGATTTAAGATGATTGGTATATGATTGAGTGAGAAAAGAAATGAGAATAAGAAAAGAAAAAAAAATTCATGACGGATTTTGGAACATTCTTAGGATTCCCAATGCGATTATGTTCATTCGATAAGTTTTCTTTGATTATTGTTTAGGATGTCGGATGTATGCCTTTGATTTCGTTTAACTTTGCAATCTGTTACGTTTGATTCGATTAGTATTTGCTTCGCTTGCTTTTGCTTCAACCGCTACTTTGGTTGTTAAGCTTCGCATTTGTTTTCGATTCGACATTTCGTTTTCCGTTACATTTGCGATGTGTTTTGTTTTCGATTAAAAATTCGATCAAAATTTCCGCTTCCTTCGTTTCGTTTGCCGTTTTCCGTTACCTTGTAGTTGGGTCTCGAAAGTGGGCCCAACATTTATAATATCGAGCAAGAAGAGTTTATAAGGAATCATGCGTTCGTATGAGGGAATCTGTTTAAGTAGTTGGTTCCCCGATCAGGTGCCAACAATATCCGTTTTGATGAGTAATCAAAGAGTTTGGTTTCTCACAATCCGGATGAACATTGTGTGTATAAGAAGGTTAGTGGGATGCAATCGTATTCCTTGTGCTATATGTATATGACATATTATTACTAGGAAGCGATGTCTACATCTTCTGATTTGTGAAGATTTGGTTATCGAAACAATTTGTCATGAAAGACCTTGGTGAAGCAACTTATATCCTTGGGATAAAGATTTATAAAGATAGATCAAAAGATTGCTTGGTCTTTCCAATCAGCGTACATAGACAAGATGCTAAAGAGGTTTAGCATGGAGCAATCAAGAGAGGTACCTTCCGTGAATCATGGGATAACACTCTCGAAATCTATGTATCTAAGACCGGGATGAGAGGATGCGCATGGATATGATCCGTATGCATCTGCGATGGGATCTATCATGTATCTGCAATGCTATGTCACGAGACACGATGTATCATATCTCTAAGTGTTACTGACGAGATACCAATCGGATCTGGTGAGGATCCTTTGGGTGGTTGTCGAAATATCCTCAATCTTGCGAAGGACTAAGGATGTTTTCTTGATATATGGAGATGGAATCTCAAAGTGGCGGATATCTGGATCTTTAGTTTTCAATCGATAGAGATGATTCCAAATCCCAATCGGGTTACATATTCACATTTGAGCAATGAGGCGATCGGTTGGAAGAGTTCAAACAAGAGACAATGTCGATTCAACAAGCAAGCGAGTACATTTGCAAGCTTGAATGCACAAATGAAGCGGTTTGGATCAAAAGTTCATTCTTGAACTTGATCACAGGTTCCTAGTATGATGGGCCCATCTGATTGTATTGTGACAACAATTGGGCTATTCTTGTGACGAAGGAACCAAGGTGTAACACCCACTCATGAACCCGAACCGATATCATTGGTGATATCAGAATTAGTGCCCATGAGTAGCGTCTTACATCGATCGATTTAAAACTCGAGTACACACTTTTTTTGAAACCATTGATTCCACGTTAGCGGCGGCAACAGTAAGTAAATAAAACCGTGTTCAATATAAACGGTTTGATTATTACGGTCATCCGGTAATAATTTACAATCGATCAATCGATAAAACATTAAAACCCTGATGGGCTCGATAGCAATCAAAGCCTTGTTATCTGGTGATTCGCGAACACAATTTATTAAGACACTAATGCGAGGCAGCGGCTGATCCGATCTCTAACCTTTACTGCGTCTACGGTGGAGCATACTCCGTGTCAATCGGGGTATTCTTGAGACTGAAAAATAGATGCAAATTTTGGGTGAGTTTTGTGAACTCGGTGAGAAACCATCATCGATGGTTCACTCAAATCATGCATTACGCCCGTGGCGTACAATGACGATCGATAATAATCAATTACGATGGCGATCAATAACAATGTCGATGTGAAAACCGTTCCACGATAATTCATGCCATTACAAAAGCGGTACATGTCACGAGCGGTCATTTATGCGAATGCAATGCATATGTGACTCTTTCCAGATTATTGATGTTGTGCCCAAGTGCCCGATCGGTGTTCGATGGGGACGCGTCGGGATTTCTCCCCTCGGGCTCGAGGCGTCGATCTGATGTGAGCTCGAAGCTCTTTTCGGTAAAAATAACGACAGGACACGTCCATTATCGATCATGCAATTATGCATGCGATGCGATGTTCGATAAATGTCAGGTGTTTGGCTATAAAGCCCGGTGTAGCGATAAGTCAATGATATGGCTATAAAGCCCGATATAACGATGTTGATATGATGGCTATAAAGCCCGATCTATCGATACCGTATCATTGATGCAGGTAAAATCATATAATACAATCTAAATACGTACGGTAGTAAATGCGATCATTCAATTCACTTTTATGCGTAATTCACGTTGAGCATGTAAACAACCAGAAATTTGAGAAATCAACTAGGTTACTCACCTATTACTTAGAGCTAATGAGAAGTCTACGGCGTCGGTCAATCGGCGCTCAATTAGCCTCTATATGAATCGAGAAAAGCAGCAGTCCTAAATATGAAATTTGTGCTCATGATGATGATATATGCATGTTCATGAATTCCGACCTAATCTCCTTTTTTCCATTATAAAATTCATCAAAAATTCAGAAACCTATTGGCGGCGGTGCGCAATTGAGACCTCTATAGGTCCCCGATTAAATAAAGATGATTAAAAGTTCCGTCACGGGGCCACGTCAATTTCCGTCTAAAAATTCCCAATTTCTTATAAAATGAAATTCAATATTCAATGAATCGATGCCTCTAGAATCAGGTCAATCGGACGTCGAGACGGAAAAGTTATTCACGAAAGAAATCAAAATTCAACCAAGTAATATATATAAATATTGCCTTATTTTTCCCTTTATTTTCTGATTTCAACCAAACTTCCAACACCCATAACTCTTTCTACACATTTCTGAAAATGCAAACTATACCTTGTTGGAAGCTTATGAAAAGCTCTACAATTCTCAAGAGACCATAAAAATCAATTCCAACCCTAAGGTGTCAAATATCCCATCAAACCTTCTGCCTACTCAATTCCCATTAACACAGGGCAGTACCTTGACACTTTCATAACTCACTGATTCTTCAGAAATAAATTACCAAAACAAATATGGTCAATAAGTTCACATTGTCCTCAACAACTTTCATGAACAATCAAAATCAGATTCTATTTCTAAGCAAGTCCATTAATTCATTTAATGTTACTGTCCACTGCAATCCTTCAATTTGGGCAGTAACCTTACAACAACATATCTCCCCTGTACACAAGTCAGTAAAATCAGAACTTTATATCCTGTAAAGATAACATCTCAAAATTCAATTTTCATGAAGCACTCAACATCCAATTCGATCTCTAACAATTA